>JANAVB010010400.1:8875640-8953140 GCA_029216955.1 Iris pallida
AGGTACGAGGGTAAGGCAACACAATCATTGGACAAGGCAACGAAACGACAAATATGCTTTAGAAAATCATGATTTCGATAACGACGAAATAATTCACGATTTAGAATTGAACAAGGGTTGCTAGTCAAGGTAAAAATCATGATAATACGATGGGAGTAGCTTAAGTGGATATTTGGGGACTTGGGGGATAGGGCTCTTCGGAGAAGGTTGCATGGTAAGTGTCTAGGTTGAGGGCACGAATGAAAGGATGTTAGGAATCATTCAAGTGATTAGGGGGTCACGATAGTAGGTTTTAGGGTCGAGGAAGGGACGAGTGGCTTAAGACAAAAATATAGTCATATTGGTAATGATCAGTGGCTAACTATCTCCTTATATACAATATCATGGTCATAGGAGAATGGTTTAGCCTATGTAACTCCTCTTCCCGAGTTTTCAAAAAATTAACTTTATTGTAATTATTGTATTTAAAGGTAAATTTCGTCGAGACTTTGTGAAAGATATTATGACTATTTTATTATCAAAAACGTTTTGAAATTAATATTTTGAGAGTGCTAATTTATTTTAATGAAATTATTTATTATTGGAATTAGGAAAGACGTTCATAATTATTTTGGATTTTTTTTTTGAAATTAGATTCGAAACCATATGTATTTTTGGGAACAATAAAAGATTTTGTCAAAGTACATTTTTAAGCTTTGGACTTCAAAATATATACTTTACATTATTATTATGGCGATCAAATTACTCGATTTTGGTTTCGAATTTATTTGATTTATATTATTAGGTTCGAACATATTTATTATTATCTTAATTGGTATTTATTTTATAAAAAGAGAGTAAAAGTATGCATTTAAATCATTTTTATTAATTATTGCAACCATTAGTAGATTGTGATTAGATCAATTTTGTCTAAACGTATTTAGATTGGATTTGAATTCATAAGATTTAGACTTTGATAAATATTAAATTATTCAAATTATATTGTAATCAACCATCTGATTTAGATTTCTATATATGTGATTTAAATTTTTGGTAATATCGAATATATACTTTAAAATATTATTTTCTCGATTTCTAATTAGATTTGATTTGATTTAAATGTTTATTGAATTTAAGTTTGTATTAAAATTATCGAGTGTCATCCTTGAATAAGATTTATAAAATTAATTTTTAAAATAATATTTTCAATTAATAACAATATACTTTAAATTATTTTGATTATATCAAGTATTATATTTAATTACGATGAGTATTATTTGGATTAAGATTTGGATTATACTAACATACTTTAAATTATTTGTTAGTAACAAATATTATCTTAAATTCTTTCATGCTGATGAGAAGATTTGATTAAAACTTTAAATAAATATTCTGGTTTATAATTATTTAGACCTTGTTTTTCTTTAAAATTATAATCTTGATAGGAATTCTTCCTAAACAGATTCTATCTCTATACACATGACTCGTCCCTATAATATTTTCTCTCTCGCTCACCCGAATCGTCTTCCCCCAACAATTCTAAAATAATGCACAGCAAACATCATCACAATCAACGCAGCCAATACACAGATGTGCTGAAGTATCCGTGTCCAGAACTCTCATCTCCGTGTCAGCCGAGCGCCATCCTCGGGTCCGATCCCGAGTGTCCGCGTTCGTTTCTTCCACTTCCAATTACAGATTTCCCCACCACCAGCCATCACCACCAGTTAAACCACCATCACCGCCACCATCATTGAAATCAAAACAACAAAAACTATTTACCTATCCTCTGCCTCGACGACGTCGACCGAGGCGGAGACAGCCGCGATCTCGCGCCTGATCGTCGCATCGCCGGTCATAATCACCTCCATTGTGCCGTTCCCTCCGGTGCGTGGACTGCAGCACCGGTCGATGACTCCCTGTCCGCCATCGACCTCGGCTTCCCGTCGATCCACCATATTCCCTTGTGACTACTGCGGATCGTCCGGGATGCTTTGCCCAGACCGTTAGACCACCGGCACCACTGCCACCATGGAATCTTCGACCATGCTCACCGTCATCCCGAGCCCCCGTGCCGTCGGATCTCTCCCGATCCACCGCTCCTCACCGGAGCTGGCAAACCCGAGACCCAGTAAGCCGCGACACCCCAGCGAGCATCGTCGACCGGAGCCTTGAGCCACCATGGCTGCTCCCTCCAGCGGCCGAGCCGAGATGAGGGTTTTCCCTCGTTGACCCCGGACCGCCGTACGGGTCCAGCTGCTCCAGGATCTGCTTTCCCACGAAGCAACGACGAAGCCCGGTGCCGCCCTGCCCAGCCGTTCCCGGCGACCGACCGCCACCACCTCTGTCTTTCCCAGGTGCCGCTTCCCGAGCTGCCGCATTTCACGACTGGCAACCGACCGCTCCACTGTAGCGGATCGCGGCCGCGAACCACCGGCCACCCATCCCGGCTAGAGTCCTCATAGCCGCCGTGCCGCCTGGATCTCCGTCTCTCGTCAGCAGCGTCCGCGCCCTTCTCCGGAACAGCCGTCGGCGACTTCCCGTCTCGCCCAGCGCCGCTCGGCCGACGGTCTTCTGTGAGTTATCGTCCACTCTCCCCTCTCTTTCCTCCGGTCTCCTTCTTCTCCTCTCCTCACTCGCTCCATCACTTTTTTCCTCTTTCTCTCTGTCAACATCCATCGTAGGCTTTAATATTTTTTATTTTATTTTATTTATTTATGAGTTTCATTGCAAAAGATGGAATAGCACAACAGTGCTGTGTTGGGTTTTGTGTTTTGTTTTAAAATTTGATTTTTGGTATACAAGAGACTAAGGAATAGGGATGGTAATAATTAGGGTTATTCATTGTTATTTTATTTTATTATTAGCACTAATTCTATTTTTTTAATATCAGTGTATATATTAGTATGTATAATATAATATTTTTTGTATTAATTATATGTATAGTTTTATTAGCAATATATATTAAATGATTTTCCTAAGAAATTATTATTATAACAAATATAGCTTTTGGGCCCATATAGGTTTGGGATTTTGTATATTATATTGGTTTCTATAATACTCTTTAAAAATCTATATGTATATATGTATTAATAGTATATTGTTGGACTTAATATCTATAAATGTATTCCTAGCTCTTTGTAAGGAATATTTTCTAAAAGATATTTTATTGTAAAGAAGCATATCTACTAGTCTTATATAAACATTTGGGCTATAGAAGAATAAAGGGATTTTGTTATTAGGCTTTTGAAGTCTTTAGTATAAAATAAATAGTTTGGGTTATATATTATTATTAGGATCCTTTCTTCTCGAAATCTCTATAAAATTAGATTAGCCTTGATCATGACCGATCTAATTGTATTACTAGTTCTTTTGCTAACTTGGAACTCCTTCACATCGATCCTAGGCTAATGAGATAATCGTGGACCCAACGAGATGGTTGTTTCATCAGCTAAGGACCTCAGACAAGTACACTTTCTGATTGCTTTTCGATTCATAGTAGTCTTTACATTTTATGTTTATACATATGTCTTGCTGCTTGTTGACACGCTCGTCACACGGAGTAGTCGGGAGGGAAAATATCTTAGTAGACATATGGACTACCCAAAACTATCCCCCGTGTCTTTCGTGGAGAATAGCAGCTGCACACGACACATGCAGGATGCCGGATTTACCCCCTAGCCATTTACATGTCGAAACAGATATTTTAAATCACATAGATAGTTGTAGTTTATTTGTTTTCCTTGTCTTCTCCACCACCTGCCATGTCATCAGTACTTTCTAGTTTTCATCTCTCATATATTATTTTTATGTCATGTTAATTCTATTGTGTTCTCGCATTGCCGTCGGTTTGTGTTCTTATTCCATTCCTGAATGGAAACCAATATTTTTCAGGTTTAGCTATGGCTTCTCTTAGCAGGGAAGATACGAGTGTACTTGCAGACAGAAACCTAGAAATAGATAGCAGTTGTATCATTTTAATTAATTGTGAGAACTTCGTATTTTTCTTTAAATATAAATATTGTAAATGTTGTAATAATATTTAGAAATGTTAATAAGCAGCAAATGTTATATTTTGAGCATTTATTTCTTGCGGGCTTGACAGCGTTCTACCGCCGACTCTGCGGCGTAGGCTGGCTTGCACTACCAAATATGTCTATTTAGCGACGGCCACATCCGTCGCCCATCCGTCGGGAATTTGTATTAGCGACCGATCACTGACGGATCTTGGCCAAAATAATCCGTCGGCAATCAGCTCGTCGCTAATAATGATCCGTCGCTAAGTAGTCGTCAAGCGACGGCTTTTCGACTTCACAATACGAAGTATTAGCGATGACATTCCGACGGGCTTTCGTCCATTTCAGGTATTAAATATTGAACTGTGTAGAAACTAGCGACGTAATGGTCCGTCGGTAAACCGTCGTAATTACGTATCAGAGTGTATCGTTCCGTCGCTATTCAGTCGACCGCCGTCGCTAACAAAGGCGACAGAATACTGACGGATTATCCGTCGACCATGTTCTGGAAATGCTTGGCATTTCCAGAACCATGGCGACGGATGAGTCGTCGCCATTGCGTCGCTCATCCGTCGACGAAGCGATGGACTAGTGACGGATAATCCGTCGCCATGGTTCTGGAAATGTGATGCATTTCCAGAACCTTGGCGACGGATGTGCCGCCGCTATTCCGTCGTACTATGTATTTCCAGGACCTTGGCGACGGATTATCCGACGCGAACTCGTCGATCACCCGTCGCTAACTGGAAATACTTTCAAATCTCCAGGTAGCGACGGATATTCCGTCGAAAGGTAGTCGAAAACTGGAAATATCCGTCGCTACGCGGTCACTAGTCCGTCGCTAACTGAGATTTTTTTGAAAAAAAAATGCAGAGCTTTTCCTGTTCACACAAATATGCATAAACCAAACAATCACATAGACCAAACAATCAGAAAAATGCACACCAATTATCCAACAATCACATAGACGAAATATATAATGCATACCAATATAAAATTATCACAAATATTCTAAAATTCCCACAAATATTCCAACATTCCCACAAATATTCCAACATTCCCCCAAATATTCCAAATTTTCTTAATTACAATACTTTAAGGAGAAGGAGGAGTTCGATTGCCCGGTGGTGGTAATCCCTGCTGCGACCGACGAATATACTGCTCCAGTAGGTACCGCGGCAAGTCGTCGTAGACACTGCTCGAAAGTCGGCATAGCTGCTCTGGCGGCATATAAGATCAAGGAGTGCCATCACAGTCGGAGTCGGTACCAGAGAGGCAGCAGGGTTGAAAGAAAGATGACCCACAGAAGAAGGACCGACACCAGCACCAGCAGAAGACGGATCGACACCAGGACCAGCAGAAGACGGACCGACACCAGCAGCAGACGGACCGGCAGCAGCAGACGGAGGCAGAAAGTATGAGGCAATTTGCTTCCGTAAGGACGACACCGCCTCGTGCAGCTACGTAAGCTGCGACCTAACATCATCGTCTGTCGGGGCCGCGGGAGGAGGCGGTGTCGGTATAAATCTCTGAATCGCCATGTGCAACGGCCTTAGGGAGTCGACTCCGTACAGGAGCCATTTCTTAAAGCCGCCAACGGTATCTACGAACAAGTCATTGCGAGCGGCCAAAGAAGAGGGCGTCCGGGCGGGCATCGTTTCACCAACATCCTCAGTGTCAGTTAACTGAGCCCGACTAAGGGCCTCACGATACGCAGCCTATCAAATGAATGTGTTTATATTATAAGATTTACCTAAGTTGTAATCTAAATCCTATGTTTCACTAAGTTAAGTGTGAATCCTAAGTTTACCTAAGTTATAGTCTGAATAATTTTAATTCTAACGTAAATCTTATAAACATAAGTACTTACATCAGTCTCCTTGGCCCTCTCGTCGACGAAGCTCTCGTCCTTCCGTCTTTTGTGCGTATGCTGGAATACGTCGTGCATGGTGACCGATTCTGGCGCCCTTCCCTCATTCACCGCCCGTTGGGCCTGCATACGAAATTTTCGTAGAACTTAATTAACTCCGTATATTAATAATACCAAATTTGATAGTGAAATGAATTTACGGTATCTCACCAGATCTGCAAGCGTCGCTGCGTGGGGCCTTGATCCCCAGTATGAAGCCCCGTGGCCTGTCGGTTCGCCTTCGTCTTCTCCGATTTCTCCTTGTAAGTAAGAGTATTCATCATATCTAAGAGGTCCTCATAATACTCCTGCCGGATCCAATTCGGCCTCGTATGCCCCATTTTTAGGTCATAAATCATATTCCGTATCTTCTTCGAGGCAGCGCTTCTATAGGTCCTGCGAATCGCGTCCTCGCGATGAGGGGGCTACCAGTACGTCGTCTAACATACAAATTCAATTATCACGTAATTTAAAAAATGGTTGATTAAAGAGCAACTAATAATTAACCAGAAGATATAGATATATACCCTCAACTCGTCGAGCCAGACGTACTTCAAGTTTGGGGGCACCGACGAAAAGTTGAGGTTGGCACCATAGAAGTTAGCCCTGATAATTTCTCCAAGAGCCCTGGCAACATTAAATGGAAAAAACCTACAAAGAAGAAACGACTGGATTATTAACTTGAATAAATGAAAGAAATTTAATAAATTATCTTAAATTTACTTACGAAGTCCCCGCGGGCCATAGCTCTCGTCGAAACTCGCCTCTTGGCTTCTCTGGTGCCACTACCAAAATAAGTCATATTATCGATGAAATTAGCGACGTTTTAAGACAACGTCGCAGGAAAAAAACAATTTAGCGACCTTTTTTTATTACGTCGCAAAACGTCGTTATTAGCGACGGACAGCAACGTTCTGCGACGTATTTAAACTACGTTTGCGTTTTAAACAGATAACATCGCGTATAAGTCGGTAAACGTCGCTAATATTAGTGATATTAGCGACGTTTACCGACGTATATGTTAATTCATCGCTAATATCACTTATACTAGCGACGTTTACCGACGTTTTTGTGTGACGTCGCTAACTTGTAAATATAGGTCAGGTTCGATTTTCATTCCCCCCATTATTTTCCCCCCAATTATTTTCCTTCCCCCCCGACCCCGAGCCGGCTTCCCCCACCCCCTCGGCCCCCGACCCCCACCGACCTTCGGTGACCGCCGCTCTCCTCCTCCGGAGACCGTCGACCCCCTCCTCCCCCTCTACCGCCGCTCCCCCTCCACCGCCGCTCCCCCTCGCCGTTCGCCAGAGCCAGCTCCAGCCACCTCGACCGCCGCTCCCCCTCGCCGTCGTCGCTCCCCCTCGTCGTCACGGTCAGGTAAACCCTAACTCTAACCGGCTCGACACCTCAACACGAGCCTGTGCACGTTTCTTGTTTGGACACCTCGTGTCTAGTTTGCTAGACACGAGACACCCCCCTGACATATGTATAAACCTTGTGCACACATTAATTGATATGAATTTGGGTTTTTGATTCGAATTGAGGGTTTTTCACATATTTTCTGAAACTGTCCAGTTTGAGCATTTTCTAAAATCTTTTAAGTAAATTAAATTGTTAAATAATGTAGATTCATGATGTTTAAGATGTATACAATATCTGAGATGTTAGTTTACATGGCCGAGGTTCATGGAATGCAAGTTTGGGTTGTATTTATTCAAATTTGGGTTCGAAAAAGGGATTTTCTGATACATGTATTGTTCTTTGTGTTTTCAAGAGTAAAATTGATAATTAAGATGCTAATTCATATAATGTAATGTTATTTACTGTAGGACATTGAAACTGAGTAACTGCCCTCTATATTGTTCAGTCCCCTTTCTTAGTTGTTCAGTCGACTTCTAGGTAGGTAAAGGCCACTTCTTAGATATATCATTTGATGGAAGGGAGAGGGGGCATAAGTGTTCAGTCCTTGTTCAACTTATGAACATGTATCAGTTCCAAAGTTACTAGTATCAGCCATAGTCAACCATAGTATCTTTTAGATTAGGATTTGAACCCATATTCAGTCAAACCCTTCTCATCCTTGTTCAGTCCTTGAACTTAAACCAATCCTTGAATGTGAAGTCTAGTATATATATTTGATTAGCTTTGTATATATATGTGTATCTCGATTTGTGTTTGGTTGCAGTGGTTAGGATTTAGTTATATATTGGGTTACCTAAGGGTTGAGTTCAGAGTTTAGAGTGGAGTGTGAAGAGGAAAAGTTAGTATGTGACATTGAGAGTTCACAAAGATGGTAGGGTGTATCAGATTTGATAAAAGAAGGGAGTGATGGCTATATATCGATTGTATCTATAAAGGTTGTATATATAAAGGATAGTATAGTGACTTATGGTAAGTTAAAGATTGTGGGTTCAGTCTAAGAAATTAGTCTTAGTGTGTAGAGTAGTATGTAGAGGAGTATGGCTACTAGTGATATATAGATATGTAGGTCCATGTGTATCTGTATCGGACTATCGCTATCGGTATCGAACTATCGCTATCGGTATCGGACTATCGCTATCGGTATCGAACTATCGGTATCGATCGAACTATCGGTATCGGACTATCGCTATCGGTATCGGACTATCGCTATCAGTATCGACCGTATATACGGTCTACCTAACCTATATACTGATACTAATTTGATACTCTCTGATATTAAGTACATCCGGCTTACTAGCTAGCAGATCCACCAGTTACATGATTATATACTAATTATGTTTATATAAAGTATGCATGTATAATAGTAGGTAATGATATGCAAAACTAAAAAGATAAATGCAATGCATGTATATAAAGTGTGTAGATAGTCAAACCCTTCTCATCCTTCTTTTATTTTATATTGACTTCCATGATATGACAGCTCCTCAAAAAAAAGAATCCTCTACTAGACATCGCACTCTCCTTTTCAGAACATCAACTAGTATTACTACCTTGATGTATATATAAAGTATGCATGTATAATAGTAGGTAATGATATGTAAAACTGAAAAGATAAATGCAATGCATAAATGAATGGATGAAAAGATAAATGCAATCCATCGGAAAAGCTTTGACACTTGCATATCATTCACTACCTTGATGTATCTATCTTACAGAATTATGGAGCTGAATTACTATCTGCGGAATCGTACTTGGATGTACAACCGTCATCCTGATGACATGTGCGGTGTGCGGGATGAATTCATAGAGGGTGTACACCAGTTCCTGCAGTTTGCCAAGGCGTTCCCTCAGTACATGGACGGTACCAAAATTAAGTGTCCGTGTGTGAGATGTCGCAACTTGAAATATTATCCAGAAGTACGTAGATGTCACGTATCATTTGTACTCGAAGGGTTTCACGCCGAATTACTATCAGTGGAGCGAGCACGGAGAACTTGTGTCTTTAGCATCGGAGTACGAGCCTTATGTGGATGTCCACAACAACGCTCCTTACGACGATGGGTTGGTGAACATAGTTTTTGACGCGACCGGGCCTAGTTTCGATCCGGATGATCATGATGCACCTGAGGAGGCACCGAACCCCGATGCTGCACAGTTCATGGAGTTGCTGGAGAATGCAAGGACTCCATTATATCCTGGTTGTGAGGATCATTCACCGTTGGAGGTGGTTACAAGATTGTTGAGCATCAAGTCCGATTTTAACATGTCGCAAGATTGCTACAACCGTATTATGGAGTTGCTTATAGAAATATTGCCTGAGGGTGCGAAGTTGCCTAAAGACTTCTACCGGTCTAAGAGGATGGTTAGATCGCTCTGGATAGGATATGAAAAAATCGATGCCTGTCGCAACGGGTACATGTTGTAGTACAAAGACGACAAGGATGAAGACGCCTGCAGATTTTGTGGTGTCGATCGCTACAGGAAGCCTACCTCTTCGATGCACTACTTGCCGTTGACGCCGCGTTTGCAGTGGTTGTTTATGGTGAAGGAAACTGCAGAAAACATGAGTTGGCATAAGCGGGAACATACCGAAGGAGTGTTGGATCACCCATCTGATGGAGAAGCATGGAAGCACTTTGATCGAGAGTATCCAGATTTTACTTCTGATCCGCGTAATGTTAGATTGGGTCTCTGCTCTGACGGTTTTACCCCATTTGGACTTTCGGGATCCCAGTATTCGTATTGGCCTGTGATCGTCACCCCGTACAATCTACCGCCTTGGATGTGCATGAAGACTCCATATATGTTCCTCACCGTTATTATCCTAGGTCCGAACAATCCGAAAAGGAACATCGATGTTTATTTACAGCTATTGATTGATGAGTTGAATCAGCTGTGGGAAGTAGGTTCCAACACGTACGATGTATCTAGAAAACAAAATTTCCAGATGCGGGCAGCACTTATGTGGACCATCAACGACTTTCCGGCCTATGGAATGTTATCTGGATGGAGCACGCATGGTCGTCTTTCATGTCCGTGTTGCATGGATGACACTAAGGCTTTCCGTTTGAAACATGGAGGCAAACCGTGCTTCTTCGATTGTCATCGACAATTCCTGCCGAAGGATCATCCGTACCGGAGGAACAGGAATGCTTTTCGTGCTGGCGTTGTGGAGAAGGGTGATCCACCGACAAGGTGGTGCAGAGCCACGATATGGGAGGAGGTTAGAGATTTACCAAGTGCTATTGAGCAGCCTGCTACGGGCTACAAGTGTGACGGATTTGGTCGCACTCATAACTGGACGAAGAGGAGTATATTCTGGGATCTGCCATACTGGAGCACCAATCTGATTAGACATAACCTTGATGTCATGCATATCGAGAAGAATGTGTTTGACAACATAATTAATACTGTAATGGACGTAAAGGGGAAGACGAAAGACAATCCTAAGGCTAGATTGGACTTGAAAGAAATATGTAGACGTCCTGCATTGCATTTGATAGAGGACGGGAATGGGAAGTTGAAGCAGCCTAAGGCAATTTTCTCACTGGAGAAGGAGGATAAAGTGAGGCTTTGTAGGTGGATTCAAGGTCTGAAATTTCCAGATGGGTATGTTTCAAACTTGAGAAGATGCGTCGACCTCAAGGAGAACAAACTGACAGGTATGAAGAGCCATGATTGTCACGTATTCATGGAGCGGTTAATTCCGATTGTATTTCGGGAATTCTTACCGCAGGCAGTTTGGGATCCATTGACGGAGCTTAGCATATTCTTCAGGGACCTTTGTTCTAAGAAATTGCTCGTTGATCGTCTAGAAAAGCAAGAGAAGGACATTGCGGTAACACTGTGCAAGCTAGAGAGGGTGTTTCCTCCTGGATTCTTCGACTCTATGGAGCATTTGCCGATTCATCTTTCCTACGAGGCACGTGTTGGTGGACCCGTCGAATATCGATGGATGTACCCGTTCGAGCGACATTTGAATCACCTAAAAAGAAAGGTAAAAAATAAGGCTCGGGTCGAGGGTTCTATTTGTGAAGCCTATATTCTCGAGGAGATTACAAATTTCTGCTCCTCCTATTTCAAACCTCATGTTGCTACGAATAAAACGAGGGCTCCGAGAAACGACGACGGATATCAAGAATTTAATGATGGAATACTGAAAGTATTCAATGCGTCCGGAAAGCCTTCGGGGAAAATAAAGAAGAGATATTTGAATGACGAAGAGCTAAGGGCTGCTCAGTTGTATGTATTACTCAATTGCGACGAGGATGAAGTGGAGAAGCTAGAGGGGTAAGGAATGATGAGTTTACGTCATCTCAATGTAATAGTATAAGCTAATATTATTGTACTAATCGTTCTAATGCTTCGTTGTTTTCCAGCACATATAATGATGAGTTGAGGCTGGTTAGACCCTACCTAACAGACGAAGCATTAGAACAAGAAATGAGACGTCATTTTTCTTCTTGGTTGAGCGAATATGTAAGCAGCTAATATTTACTGGCCTCTTCTAATGCAACTGCGCAATAAATAACTTATTATCTCTTCTTTGATATTCAGGTCGATCGTCTAATTTCACCCGAGATTGAATTAATTAGAACTCTTGCCAAGGGACCAATTACTTTTGTTAAAACATGGCCAAGTTATTGTGTCAATGGCTTTCGGTTCAAGTCGACAAATGCTCCGATCAGAGACAGCTTCCTGGATCTTGATTCCACGAAGAACAGTTGTTTGTGTATCAAGTCTTCGAACTACAAAGACGTCGATCCAGGAAATGATTTCTTTGGCATCTTGCGAGAGATTGTGGAGTTGTCATATAATTATGGCAGAGAACCTGCAAAGATCGTATTGTTCAAGTGTGAATGGTTCGATCCGATTGAAAATCAAGGCTGAAAAATTGACAAGCATGGTCTTGTGGATATAAACTACAAGCGTAGATATCAAGGCTACGAACCGTTTGTCCTAGCAACTCAGGCTCAGCTCGTGTACTTCACAGCTTATCCGAGACGGGGAGCAACGAAGTCTGACTGGTGGACAGTATGCAAGACTAAAGCTAGAGATACTTTTGATGTTGATGAAAAAGCTTACCAGGAGGACGAGCTACCTCCTGTAACCAATATTGTCGATGTGGACTCCACGGAAGTTACGCATTACACGACATATAATGTAGAAGATGTAGAATTATCCGAAGAGGAAGACGAAGCCGACGAAGGTGAAGACGAAAGTGAAGATGAGGAGGAAGAGGAAGATGAGGTCGAGGAAGACGAACAAGATGATTATTCTGAAGATGATTGAGAGAGATATACTTATCTGAACTTAGATGTTTCTTCTAGAATATATTATCTGGACTTAGATGTTTATTGTAGAATGTATCATCATATGTTACCTTGGTTATTATCTTTGTTGTACTGTCATATTTCTAGTCTCTATTATTTGTTATACTTTCATATTTCTAGTCTCTATTATTTGTTGTACTTTCATATTTCTAGTCTCTATTATTTGTTGTACTTTCATATTTCTAGTCTCTATTATTTCTTGTACTATCATATACTGTTATCAGGTATGGCAGGTCGTCGCGGAGCGTTACGAGGGACACGACGAGGACATGATCCTCCAGTACTTCCTACAGGTACTGCTAGAGGACGGAGTTTTCCTTCGGTACCTCCTACTGGTACCGGCTCTGGATCTTCGTCACCGATTACTCCTCCATATCGGACAGTAGCTGGGCCTGCTGGGACGACATCACGTGGCATATCTCCTGGGACGAGTAGTTCCAGGCCTGTTGAGAGTGCTCGCCCGTCTAGCGTTCCTGATGCTGATACGACGATGGAGACGGATGAGCAGATGGCGGAGGCTACGCCGACGGCCGAGGAGGATGTGCCGACGGCCGACCAGCATCATGCAGATCCTCCTTGCGCACCTCCGGAGGAGAGGAGGACGGAGATCTGGGCCGACGGTATAAAGTAGGTATTTTGGTTTATGATTTTTTTTCTTCTGTTTTTATCATAAATTAACTTTTTTCATGAATATAATATGTCTGTATAGATATCGTCCTCCAGGGGTACAGAGACGCCTAGGCGATATGCTGAGGCATAATTATGGTGGTCCCTGGATTAACTACTCTGATGCTCCAGACGAAAGGAAGAACTACTGGTTTACGCGCTTCAAGGTTAAAATAGATTTGTTTTTAACATGAATCATTTAATTTATGCATATTATATATAACTGATAAATATTTGGTTTCGTACTGTTCTAGGATATGTTTTACTATCCACCGCACCGGGCCGAGCTGACCGAGGGGATGTTTTCTTCCGTCGCTGCTAAGCTGATCCGCGACTCTATTAATGATCAGAAGGAACGTGATCGTGCCGGAAAGCCGATCAAAGGTTGGATCACCCCTGATCAGTGGAATGCGATGAAGGCTCGATTCAACGAGCCAAGGTACAAGGAGAAGTCGGAGAAGGCTAAGGCGGCTAGGCAACATGCCTCGAAGTGGTGCGGTGGGTCGATTCCGATGACGGAACATTTCCGTCGTCTGGTATGTCTTTCTCTTTTAGAAATATTATTTTAATGCAAATCCGATAAATTATTACTAAGATAATATATTTAATTACAGGTAAGGAAGGTCGGTAACGCCGACATGGTGACCGTCTTCCTGGCCACCCATCGGAAGGGCGGAGTCCTTATTGACGAGAGGGCCGAGCAGACCTATGTAAGTATTACAATACGTTATCTTAATTTAATACTTCGTGTCAATTTTAATATAACTTAGTAAATATGATGCAAATTAATATTCATGAAGTTAGTAAAAATAAGTACATTAATTAGAAATTAGAAATCATAGAGTACTATCCATACTTTCTAGGCCGAGTATCAGAGGCTGCGGGAACAGGCGACTGCTAGTGCACCTGATGCAGGAGTGGCCGGTACTTCCTCGCAGCCCACTCAAGCTCTGTCGGAGGACGAGCTGTGGATGACCGCCGCTGGTGTCCTCCATAGGGGTACGTACTACGGTACGGGATCCTATGGCGTCCTAGTTGCGACCCAGTCCTCTAGGACATCTCCTGCTAGTATGCATGGTCCACAGCCGTCCCAGGAGTCTGCCCGAGTCCACCAGATAATGGAGTCTCTCCGTGACGACCTGCTACGACGGATCGAGCAGCAGTCTCAGCACCCTACGGACGATCCTGCGCTGATAGCACGATTGGATGCGCTCGACCGCGGCATTATGGGGCTCGTGGAGACGACTGAGAGGACAGAGCGCACCGTTGGAGGGTTAGAGCGCACGGTGACGGAGTTGCAGACAGGACAGGTGACCATGGCCGAGACAGTGAGATTGGCGCAGGATTCGATGGTCCAGAGCAGTGGTAGAATGTTATCTATCATGGATTCATACAACCAGCGACTTACAGCATTGGAGCATGCTGGTACTCTGGGTGCGCCTTCATCGTCGTCGACTCCGCCGCCTCCACCGCCTTCTTCTTCGACACCGACTCCACCGACGTCACAGCCTGGCGCTCCATCTATATCGATTTCACTTGCGGAGTATGAGAAGTTGTTATCCCTTCGTCGTGGCGGTGCCCCTCCTGCACCAGATCACTAGTAGTCCTAGTTAGGACTTTTGTTTGTGTTTGTATCATCATATATTTGTGACTTATGATTGGATGTTTGGATTTGGATGTTAATTGTGTTTGTATCGATTTGACTTGTGACTTGTTTGGATTGGATGTTAATTCCTTCGTCGATAAATGTTAATTGTGTTTGGATTGGATGTTAATTAACTTAGATTAAAGCTATATGTGTAGCATCTTGAATTGTGAGTGGGGGTTTGAATGTGCTGTGATTTGGAATTGTGAGTGGGGATTTGAATGTGTACCTATATGTGTAGCATCTTGAATTGTGAGTGGTAATATAGAATCTGTGTTTTATTTTTTTTATTTTTTTTACAATTTTAGCGACGTTTAGCGACGCTTACTGACGTTTATCGACGTCAGTTTCCGACGTTTACCGACGAGAAGCTGCAAAAAATACATTTTTCCGACGTTTTTTCCGACATTTACCGACGACTAACTGCAAAAAAAGTACAGGTCTCCGACGCTTTTCCGACGTTTACCGACGACTAGCTGCAAAAAAATGTACAGGTCTCCGACGTCTAGCGACTACATTCACGTCGCTATATTACCGACGAAACGACGGTAGACGTCGGGAATTATTCCAGGACTTCACCGACGTGTAGCGACTACATATACGTCGCTAATATACTGCCGACACGACGGTAGACGTCGAGAACTCACCGACGTACAGTTACGTTGCTGGATGTCGGTAATTGCGACGTTCAGCGACGTTTTTGTAATCAGCGACTAAGGAAACGGCGACAAAACTTAAACGTCGGTAATTGCGTTGGTGCTTCATATTAGCGACGGATTTTGTTGTTTTAGCGACGTTTTTGGGCGTCGCTAAAACCACTTATTTTGGTAGTGTGCCGTCGGAGGATCCGCGGGTCCGCGCATGTACTCCCCAGTAACCGGATGGAACCGAGTATGGGGGTACTCCGGGGCCCACTGTGCAGTAACTGGGGGATCCACTGGTGGGTCCGCTGGTGGGTCCGATAGCGGAATGGATCCGCTAGCAGATCCAGACTCATGCCTCGATGAAGTAGTCAATCAACGGCGGAATGTGTCTGTGCCCGGGGTATTCTCCGGGTCGGGCTCGCTGGATGGGGTCACATCCCGGGAAGATTGAATGCGACCACGACCACCAGCACCATTACGACCACGACCACCACCACCGCCAGCACCAGCACCACGGCCACCACCAGCACCACGACCACGGCCAGCTATCATGACCTGTAAATAGAACACATAAACATAATTAACAATATAAAAGTGTAAATGAATATAAAATTCTAAACTAAAATATACATACCACCAGTAGGGAGACGAGTGCTGCCGCGACGAAAAAGACTAGGAGTGCCATCTGCAATAAGTAAATAATCGAACGAAAAAAATATTAATTCACGTAATTGGAAGTGTTTTTAATATACAACAATATTTAACCTAATCATCATCTTCGTTCTCATCCTCGGCCTCGTCTTCATCATCCTCCTCCTCCTCATCCTCATCCTCATCCTTATCTTCATCGTCGATTTCATCTGTATCCTCATCCCCATCAAATTTGTCTTCTTCCTCCTCCTCTTCTTCTTCTTCTTCTTCTTCTTCTTCTGCCTCAATATTTGGGACAAGACGCCTCTTTCTCCCCTGGTTGACAGCGAAGTCTTGTGTATCAACCTCTTCTTCTCCTCTATTTTCCTCAATAATATCTTCAACATCCATTGTATCCGAGTGTTGTCCCAAGTATTGGGACTTTTCGATCTGGTCCTCTTGGTATGCTGGGTCTCCAACGTTGAATGTATTTTTAGATTTAATCTTGCATACTGCCCACCAGTCAAATCGATCTCTACGACGCCTTGGGTAGCTTGTATAGTAGACTTGAACAGCCTGATTTGCTATCGCAAATGTATCGGACCCTCTATACCTCCTACGATGATTTATATCGACAAATCCAAATTGTTTATCGATTCTCCAACCGATATTTGGTGTCGTACCGAACCACTCATATTTGAACATTACAATATGCATATCATATGGGCCAGTATATTGTAAATCTACAATATCCTGAAGCACTCCATAATAGTCAAAGTCCAGTTCGTCGTCATAGATGGTGCCTCTTATGCAAACACCGGAATCCTTGGTACTGATGACGTCATTGATAAATTCGACATTTATAGCATTCTGAGTTGCCTTAAACCTGAAGCCATTAACGACATAGCCTGGCCAAGTCTTTGTTTGCCTCTTCGGTCCCAATGCCAGATAATGAACACTCTCATTAGTGAGTGTTGTTTCAGGCAATAAAACCTGTAAATAAATATTTATAATTTAAATGTTTTAGATTATATATTTCTAATCTCAGTTACTTACGTATTTTATAAGAATATATAAAATCAACCTCAATTATAATCTCAGTTACTTACGTATTTGCGAAACCATGACGGAAATGTACAATCAACCTCTCTTTGAAGTCCCTCATCGGTAATATCGGGTGTCCTCATTTTGACTTCATCTCTAAATACACTATTAGAGAAAATAAGAATATATAAGTGTAGTTACTTACTTCATCAAATTCGAAATTATAACGAGTGCAAGTGTACTGACTTACTTCTCCAAATCTCTCACTTCTTGTATGTCACAGTTTAACAAGACATATCGGTGAGCGACATCATACTCGTCGTCAGTCAACCACCGTTTTTTACTAGCCCCAACAGGCTTGCCCCTTACATTGAATATTCTTCCATCCTCAACGTCCTCGTCATTCCTTTGAGGTCTATTTCGATTTGTCTTAACATGAGTATGGAAATAAATGGAGCAGAAATTTGACACCTCTTCGATAAGATATGCTTCGTATATCGAAGTCTCTATATGAGCTTTGTTGCCAACTTTCTTCTTTAGATGGTGTAGGTATCTAGAGAGACAAATTATCTTGAGAATTAAGAAAGAATTTTAAAACCCACTGAAATTCAACTTAAATTATATCGATTTTTATGTACCTTTCAAATGGGTACATCCATCGATAATGAACAGATGTACCGACACGGACTTCGTATGCTAGATGAATCGGTAGATGCTCCATGCTGTCGAAGAAGCCAGGAGGAAATATTTTCTCCAACTTGTAAATTGTTAAGATAATCTTCTCCTCAAGTTCAACCATGTGTTGCACAGTCAACTTAGTTGAACAAATATCCCTAAAGAATATTGATAGTTCGGCCAATGGAACCCATACAGCAGAAGGCAACAACTCTTTCAAAGCAATGGGCAGTAATCTTTCCATAAACACGTGGCAGTCATGACTCTTCATTCCCGTTAGCTTGCGTTCATTGAGATCAATGCATCTAGACAAATTCGACACATAGCCGTCGGGAAATCTTAAAGTAGATACCCACTTGCAGATTATTAATCTATCTTCCTTGCTCAATGTGTATTGTGCTATCGGCTTAGTTATTTATCCACCAGCTCCCCTTTGTATTAAGTTCAGATAAGGACGCTTGCATATCTCGGCAATATCTTGTCTTGCTTTTGGATTGTCCTTCGTCTTTCCTTTAATATCCATGACGGTATTGAAGACATTATCGAACACATTCTTTTCGATATGCATAACATCAAGATTATGCCTTATAAGATTATCTTTCCAATAAGGCAAGTCCCAGAAGATACTCCATTTGGTCCAGTTATGGGTTTGACCGAACCCATCGACACGATTGTTCGATGGATCTTCCATTACAGTGGACAAGTCCTTTACATCTTCTCAAATATTGTATCCCGACAATCTGGCAGGCAGATGAGAAAATTCTTGTTTTCCAGCTCTGAACGCGTCCTTATTCTTTCTCCAAGGATGACTCACGGGCAGAAATTGACGATGACAATCAAAGAAAGAAGTTTTTCCTCCATGCTTAAGGCGGAACACCTTACTATTTTGCATGCATATCGGACAAGACATGGTGCCGTGAGTACTCCATTCCGACAGCATACCGTATACGAGAAAATTATTAATTGTCCACATTAGTGAAGCTCTCATCTGAAAGTTCTGTTTCCTGAAAATATCGTAGGTCGTGACCCCGATCTCCCACAGCTGTTTCAGCTCATCCACCAACGGCTGTAAATATATATCGATATTCTTCGTCGGATTTTTGGGACCCGGTATGATAGCTGTCAAGAACATATAAGGAGTCTTCATACACATCCATGGTGGCAGATTGTAAGGGGTCAGAATGACCGGCCAGCAGGAGTATTGAGATCCCGACTGCCCGAAAGGGGCGAAGCCATCAGAACATAGCCCCATGCGTATATTTCTAGGCTCTGCAGCAAAATTTGGATGACGAAAATCGAAATATTTCTACGCCTCTCCATCCGAAGGATGTGACAATTCTCCATCGTCCTTTGTGCGTTCTTCGTTGTGCCACGTCATATGTTCTGCTGTATTCTGAGACATACATCCTCTGCAAGCGCTTCGTGATCGACAAGTAATGCATATACCTGTAAGGACGTCGTTTTCTAGTTGACTTTCCTTTTCTCCTGACTGGCTTGTAACGATCCGCATTACAGAAGCTGCAACTTTCTATATCCTCGTTCTACTTGTAGTACAACATGCATCCATTGCGACAACAATCTATCTTGTCGTACCCCAGTCCCAGTTATCGGACCATCATCTTCGACTTGTAAAAGTTTTTTGGAAGCTCTTTTGATTCCTTCGGTAACACCTCCTTCATTAGTTGTGTAATCCGATCATAGCAAGTTTGTGGCAAGTTAAAATCGGACTTTATGTTCAACAATCGCATCGTCACTGACGGTACGGAATGTGACTCACAACCAGGATATAAAGAAGTTTCAGCATCCTGAAACATATCATAGAACTCCTTCGCCTCGGAATTAGGATCCTTCGGATCAAAATTAGGCCCTGCCGCATCGTACACCATATCTCGTGCAAGGTTCTGCACATCTCCATAATCAACAGAGCATTCGTCGTCATCGACGATAAAATCCGCTGCAGCATTATCATCAAAAGCATAAGTAGCAGCATTCACAACCTGTCTTTCTGTATATAGTTCATCTTGCGATGACCACAGGCCGTAATCACGTACGAAATCCTTACAGGTCAAATGATCTCTTACACTCACCACTTCTTCGTAACGTCTATTGCAATAATTACGACATGGACACTTGATTTTGTTACCGTCCATAAACTAAGCTTTGCTCATGGCATACTTAAGAAACACTTCCACGCCTGCCTGAAAATCGCCACTCACACCTATTCTGCTCTCGTGTTGTCGTTTGTACATCCATGTACGATCAACGAAATAACGATCCATCACAGATTGGATGTGAAAATCTGTATAGTAAGACAAACTAAACAGAATTAGTATATAATCATGTAACTGGTGGATCCGCTGGTATTCTAGCTCGAGAAGAGAAAAATCTAAGTACAGTTGTTACTAATAGTTCGATACCGATAGTTCGATACCGATACCGATAGTACGATACCGATAGTTCGATACCGATACCGATAGTCCGATAGTCTAATAGTCCGCTAGCGAGACCGATAGTTTAATACCGATACCGATAGTCCAATAGTTCGATACCAATACCGATACCGACAGTCCGATACCGATTCTTCGATAGTCTACTAAGTCGAAATGATTCCTCTTAAGCGTCGAGCATGTTATACATGGTTCAACTTGACGAGTCAGTAAATATTTTTGTGGTGTTGTATGCTTGCAGCAGCAAATCAAGTTGTAGAGTCATTATAGGTCAATTAATCAAACTGAGTCAATCTATCTATTTCTAAATTGCAAGAGTCCACTTCTAGGATATGGGAGCTATATCCTAAATATCTAGGCTAAAATTAACTTGGTTAGGATACTAGAGTGTCCTTACTATCTAGCAAGCACTACCTTAGTCTAGTTACACTAGCATTACCTATATTTTCTACCATGCCTACACTCACACATTACACCCCAAGCCGTCCTGCATGCTAATAGGCATGGTAGGCCTGCCTTCATTCCTCACTCTCTAAAGCACACATACACATATGTATATCACAGTTAGATGTATAGATATATACATCTATATAGAAGCACACAACTGATACACTCTAAGGGTCAGTTTTTCAGAAAAAACTTCACTTATTCAGTGACTTTGGTGAAGCGAATGTCCCAAGGATATTCTTAACAAAGAAGGCAGATGAAGAACTCGCACTGTCCTTGACACAGTGAATATATACACCATGAACCCAAACTCCATATTCACATTTACTAATCCAAACACCACCAAACTAATAGATAACACCCAATATGGATAACATATTATTTAGCCAATATATAAACTCAGATGAATTTGAGAAGCAAAGCCCCCCGCCGCCCCCGACCAAAGCCCGCTGCCCCAAGCCCGCCTCCCAGCCCCCGCCGCCCCCGTCCCAAGCCCGCCGCCCAGCCCCCGACCAAAGCCCGTCGCCCCAAGCTCACCGCTCAGCCCCCGACGCCCCCGCCCCAAGCCCGCCGCCCAGCCCCCGACGCCCCCGCCCCAAGCCCGTCGTCCCCCGTCGCCCCCCGCAGCCCCGCCACCCACAACCCCCCGCCCACCGCCGCCCTCCGCTGCCCAGCCCCCGACGCCCCCGCCCCAAGCCCGCTACCCCCGCTGCCTCTACGACATCGCGAGAGAGAGAGAGAGAGAGAAAGAGAGAGAGAGAGAGAGAGAGAGAGATCGACAGAGAGAGAGAGGGGATTACCTTCGGGAGAGAGAGAGGAGAGGACGCCGATGCCGATCACGAAGCCGCGGGAGAGAGAGAGAGAGAGAGAAAGAGAGAGAGAGAGAGGAGAGAGACTGAATTTGGGGGGAATATGAAAAGTTCCTCCCGTCGTTTCAATTTAAGTCTAGAACGTATATTTAGCGACGGACTAGCGACGAATTTTTATCCGTCGACCATTAGTCGCTCTTTTTGATGCTTGTCAATAGAATATCCGTCGCTATGTAGTCGAAAAACTGCCCCGCCAATTCTTCCTACAATTCTCGCCAAATAATCGACTGTATAGCGACAGATAAATATCCGTCGCTATATCTCCGACACCCTAGCGACGGATGAGCGACCTTTTTGCCCCCTAAAAATAAAATAAAAAATGTAACGGCTTGTCGTCGGTACTCCGTCGGCTAGTTGCCACAAAGCCGTAGCTATCGCCGACGGACAATATCCGTCGCTAATGTTATGTCGCTAATTTACTGTATTTTGGTAGTGTTGGACACGCCTCGTATCCAAAAAAGCGGGTGGGGGTCGTGACAGCCTATCTATTAAGTACAAGCTTTGTCTAGAATAGGTGAAAGATGGAGCCAACAAGAGTTCAAGGATTATGTTTGAATACCAATATTGGTTCGACGACGATTGAATAATTTTAAGTAGAATTGTCAAGGCAGTCGCGGATGAGACTCTAGGGCAAGTTTAACTATGTCTCCATCTACGTAGAATGATATAAGAAAAGCGAACCAAAGTGCAATAGGTTGATCAGACCATAATGCACCGGTTCTGATTAGACAATATGTTAGTGGGCGCGCCCAATAAAATATGTCGTGAACAAGCTCGATAAAAGAATAAGCTTGTAAAACTAAGGCTAAATTAGCAGCATAAAATAGTCAAAATATAAGTAGGGGTAATGATGAAGGGATAGTCAAAGATCCTTCAAAATCTAAGTCTCGCCCGAAATTTGGGCCTATACAGTCGGTTTGGTTGACTAGATAAGTTAGGGTCCACTAAATTCTACAGTCTAAGTGAAGCTATCAATATGGTCCACAAGAAAAAAGGTTGGTTAGGTCGTGGGGTATTCTACCAACTTACAAGAGTTAAATTGGTAGTGTGATGGGACGATGGGTCAAGCTATCAAGATATCATAGGGTTAAAAGTTTTAAGGAGAACATAATCACATATTGGATAAAAAAAAAATTTGAGTCAAGGTTGAGTCCCTCTCTGTGGTTGAAAAGTATATCGGTGCCATGGTAGGGTTATGGTTTAGTCTTTATGCCCCGAAAGTCGTATCAAGAAAATAGAGTATAAGGGGGGTGTGTTTTAGTGGGACATGATATACCTACATGAAGGTAGGCTCGTCTTGATCTTACATATGAAATTTGTTGGACGAAAAATCTATTGTTGTGCTCCAAATATCCAAGACACGGTAAAGGACACAAAAAGATTTAAAATAGAAAGTGGGAGCTCATGAGATAATGATTAACGAACAAAATAAATGACCAAGCTAAAGCATGAAACAATGATAATTCAGGTCTATAGTAAATCAAGGCAAAATAAGTTAGGAACATGGGTTCTAGAGAAGGATACCCTTCTAGGTTGGGGTAAGATCAAGGAACTAAGTATTTCTCAGGTTTCAACTGGTTAGAAGGTGACAACAATTGGTCAAGATTTGAGTAATGGTAGATTAAGTCAAGATTGAGATATAGTCACATGGGTTGGTAGATGACTAACTATACTTGGGTATACATAACTATCATGGCAACTAGTGGTGATATGACAACTAATGTGGACTACCTTTCTCTATATTGGTTTCCTATCAATATAAGATCTTAAATCTATAACTTTGAGTTCCTCAAAATTTTTCTATTTAGTTCTCAAAATAATCTACAAAATTATCTGCCCAACATACTCATAAATTTAAATTTCTTTAATCAACTCAAAGATGACCTTTATCATAACACTAATATTTTTTTTCCTAAACCTATATCTTAAACTAGGCTTCCCTTTATCTAGTGGTAATAAAATCATGAATTAAAATTCCTCAAATTTTCTAACCAACCTTAAGAAACTTTTATTGTGCCACAAATCAAATCTACATATTCTTCTCCTTCTTAAACTCAAAATTTAAATGGGTGTAAAAACCGTAATTCAAACAAGAGTTTATCATTTAAAAATAATCCTCGATTGGTTCTATACCCTTCTAAATATTTAAACCAAAATTTGTGCTATCATCACGTCAAACTTACAACTCAAAATTTTTCAAATTTATCAATTGCGAATCGTACAACTTAATTTAAAACCATAAAATTTACTAAGCCTTATCAATCTCCCTCATAAATCTTACATCAGTATTTGAATTTAGAAATCCCCCTCTTTTTTTATAACTTAATTTTATACCTCTTCAAAGATGTATAGCAACAACCCAATAAATCATTAACATTTTTCAAAAGACCTTCAAAATCAAAACTCAAAAGTCAACCCAATTCCCTTTTTCAATTGTATATAGATTCTAAAATCCCTTTTTAGCATCAAGCTAAAATTCTAACAATCCTTGGAAGCTAGTATTGTTGCTTCTACCCAACTTGAAATAAACTAATCCTTAAGATCATACTTCTAGGAAAATATCTTTATAACTCAACTAGAGTCTCAATGCATTCCAATTGTTAATGTAACCCTTCTAGCCATATGGTTGACCTATGAGCATGCACTAGTGTAGTCATCTTTCAATCAAGTGTGGAAGTAAGGGTTACGATAGAAAGAGCTCAAGCAAGATGTAGATCAAGGGAGTTGAACAAGGTTTGAAATTTAGAGTCAATGAAGGAGGCCAAGCATGTGGATGAGATTCCTAGATTCTAATCCTATGTTGCAGGCCCGTTTGGTACAGTCATGTAACCAAAACGGCAAACTTGACCTGCATGGGCCACCACAAAAACATGTAACGCTCCGGTCCCAAAATACTTGGGACTAGATACGTATCATGCCAGCTGTATACATACGGGTAAATAAAAGGCTCGTATGTATACATAAGCTGTAAGTGTAGAAAGCCATGCTCAAACTAAATCTCATCCACAAATATGAAGTTTTAATGATATAATCAAATAGTCATTTGTACAAACGTTGGGCGGAGACTTATCCACTACCAACAAGTTTAAATAAGAAAGAAATATACAAATAATTGATTTGGTCGAGCGAAGCAAATGACGAGTCCAAGAGCAATCATCATGACGGAATAGAGCGTAAATCATGGCCTTAGCTAGAGCACCTGCAGAAAGTCACAAAACACACCAGGAGAAATCACCAGGTCCTCAGAGGGACATAACAAGATACAGGAAGAACATGCCATTATAACTGCAAATGTAAATACTATAAACTATAACACAACTGGGTCCCTAACCATCTATGTGATATGCACTTTGAGGACAACGTTCTACGCAGGGGCTGTAGGATCAGCAGAGTAAATAAAGAGTGGCAGTAGGTAGTGCTCCTTCGAGTCACTATCGGCCATGGGCAGTAAGTAGCGCTCATCAGAGTCACTATCGGCCCCGGGGCAGAAGGTAGTGCTCATAAGAGTCACTATCGGCCCACAAATATGCAAAAAGTAAATGTAGCCCCTACGCTAGTAGCTGTCCCCTCCCCCCAATGATACTATACATGCATCATAACCACGACACACCAACACGTGTCACTTCCACAACACTGTTTTATACTTAATAACTGTTAAGTCTTCTAACATGCATCTATTGACAGTTATTCCTACGCATGCGCACGGGGGATCAGCCAACACGCAAGTGACCTCTACATGTTACTCACAGCTCACACATATCTCGTGATACAATCGTGACAAAGTCAATGACATGCATTCTATTGACGGAAGTCTCTTAACTCTTGGTCCACAAGCAAAAAGAAAATAATAAACAAGAAATATAGATACAATAAACGAAATAAAATACAACTAAATATAAGCAGTAAAGATGGCAAGGTATCTTGCCTGGTGTGTCGCCTGATATGGTGTGATCCAACAAGTCATGATGTCCAGTAGCCATGGTTGCTGGGTAGAGGTTTGAAGTCACGTGGGAATTAGGGATATGATTAGTCATGATCAGCTATGATAATTGAAGAGCATTTGTGGAAATAATTACTTATAATAATTTGAGGACTAAATTCTTATTAATAGAATATTTTATATAACACCTCCTAATAAAGGAACGTTTTTAGGCAAGAAAACTCAAAACTTGTAAAATATGTTTTTTAGGTAAAACTGTCAGTTTTTTAAAATAATTTAGATAACTTCTTTGAAATAGTATAAAAATATAATTTGGAAACTACTTTTTATGGCCAAAATATTTGTAAATAAATATTAATAATTTAGAAATTTTTATTTAGGGTTTTTAAAAAAATATATTTTTAAAATATAGGCCAAGCCAATATAATACTTATATATACTCTGTATATATATATATTTTACAAGAAAATTTTGAAAAGATTATTATAACTAGTAAATATTATGATGAAATAAAAGATGTTTATTAACTTCGTGATAACTAATACAAATAGAAATATCGATAATACTAATGCTATTTGTAACATTTATCTATAAATAAATAAATAACAATACTAATATTAACCCTTAAGCTTAATCCTTTTGTTAAAAGGTTAATAATAATAATAATAATAATAATAATAATAATAATAATAATAATAATAATAATAATAATAATAATAATCCCCTCACAAATATACAGCTCCCCCCACCCCTAATTCATTAAACACACACAGAGAGAGATATGAGATGAAAGAGTTAGAGAGAGGGGAAGTAGTGAAGGAGAGGGTTTCACCTGCGGCGGGTGGCTCCGGCGCCGGTGCTCAGTCCGGCGGAGGAGGCGCGCTGCCGGCGCTGCCGTCGGGCGGTGCATGGAAGGGGCTCGCTAAGGTCGGAGGTGGCCGGAGTGCTGCGGGGCGCGGGAAGGGCGGTTCCCGCTGGTAAATTTTGGGGGCGCGGTGCTCGCTGGCGGCGGACGGCTTGACGTCGGAGAGGGAAGTCGGAGGCGGCTCGCAGAGGAGAGCGGCTAGGGGTGGCTGTCCCGGTGGTGGTCTGGATCTGAGTCTGTGCTCGACTATGAGTTCCGTGGCTGGCGGAGCTCACAGCGCGGCGAGACGGGCGCTCGAGATCGAGGCCGCGACAACGCGCTGGCCACGGCAGACCGACGACAAGGTGAGGACTTCCTATCTCTGTTATGGGTTTGAGGGATGGTGGAGGTGGCTGCGGCCAGGGTTGGCCGCGACGGTGGCTGGAAGATAATAGTGTGTGGGTGGTTGTGGACTTGGTGGTGGTGGATGGCTGAAGGTCCCGGTGGTGGACGGTGATTGGGTTCGGTGGTGCTGGTCGCCGTCGAGTGGCCGGTGGTTGTGGAGCGGGTGACTGATGACTCGGGCGGGATGTCGAGGGGTTACGAAGGAAGTGAAGGGAGATGGCGGCCATGGTGGCGATCGAGAGGTGGTGTTGTGGTGGGCCGAGGTGGCGAGGAGGTGATGCTGGGATGGTGGCAGGGGTCGAACAGGGCTTGTACGGTCCGTGTCAGGATGCCGACACGGATTCAGAAATTCGGTTATGTTTAGGAATTTGAATGCGTCCGGGGTGTCGGATGCGATGAGATTAATGTAATTGTAGTAGAAAAGTATAGTAGAGGGGAAAGACGACACAGACACGATGCACGAATCATGCTTGTGAGGGATTTGTGTTATGGAATTTCCTTGTGATGGAATGCTGTGGAGACAAATAATGGCAACTCCCCTATATATAGGGTGGAGGACTCCTATTAAGATAAGGAGTAGGATAGTTTAAATCCCCGTCAGATAATTTCCCCTCTAATTTAAATAAATTCAAAAATTTCAATCCAATCCAAAATCGATATAAATTACATTCCATCTACTAGTTCAAATTCATATAGATAATTCCAATTTCAAATATAGATATTAATTAAACTATTTAAATAAATCAATAAAATCAATTCAAGGTTTATAAATTACTACAATAAATTCAGAAATATATTTTCTAAAATGCCAATAATAAAAATTTCGAAAATCATGATAATTACTTAAATAATAATTCATAATTCTATTTTTATAGTAAATAAATCCATTATATTTAGTTTTCGAAAAACAAGTAAACATGAAATAATTTCATGTTGCTCGCTCATAATAATATATCAAAAATTTCTAAACTACTACTTATTTTTTGAATAGCGAAATAAATAATCCTTTAAAAAATAAGGTTTTGGTAACAACTTTAAACAATCATATTTATTATAAAAACCGTACTTCTAAAATAAAAATATTTTTACAAAAATATGTACCTCGCACATATTCGCACTCGTCGAGCAAATACGAAACACAATTCTCGCACGCTACGCAAAATACAACAATGCGAACTCGTATGTGACGTGTAGATACGAAGTGCAAAATAAATACCAAATTTATTTTAAAAAAACTCTTAGTAGAAATTTAGGGGGTTTACAACAACACCCGATCTCATAACAAGGTCGTGGCAGCTGACCTCTAATAGCTGTTTGGCCAATATTAGTGCTTTCCTGGAACTGTCGAGGGGTGTGGAATGCCTCGACAGCCTAATCACTCCGCTCATTCCTCTCCGCCACCCGCCCTTCTATTTTTTCATCTTCGAAACCATGTCCAATCCTTTCCATACCGTAACCACCCTTCCCTTCCTTGGTTACAATAATACACATTCCGTCCCACCACTAGGCCGCTCTGGTGGCCTGTGGTTGGGATGGGATGACTCCACCTCTGCCTCAGTCACTTTCTCTTCTAGCAATATCATAGCTCTATCCATTTATGCATCCTCGTCTTGGCCAATGTGGAATCTACTTTGTGTTTATGGGTGCCCCAAAAAGAAAGATAGACCAATCCTATGGGATACTATCATGCGGCTCTCTGATGACCTTTTTGGACTGTGGTCTGCTATTGGGGACTTCAATGCAAGCACTAGATCTAATGAGAAGGTTGGTGGAGAGGGTTTGATAACCTCGCTGCTGATTCCTTCATCCGTATGATCAATCATTGTGGGCCTATTGATTTAGGATACATTGGATCGGCTTACACTTGGTCTAACAGGAGATCCCCGGCGTAGCATATTAGGGAGCGGCTGGACCAGGCCTTAGCAAATTCGGACTGGTGTGCCACATTTCCCCAAGCCTCTATGTCCACGTTGCCTAGGTACATTAGCGACCATTCGTCCATCCTCCTCAATTTAAGCAATATCACCAGGTACAGGAAAAGGCCTCTATGTTTCTAGACGCACTGGCTATCAAGTGATGCGTTCTCAAACATTTTAGCCAGGATTTGGAGTGAAGCCGACAATTCCCTAAATGTAATGTCCTTTAGAAGCTGAATTCCACTATGATCAATTCATAAGTGGGGGCGCAGTAAGTTTGGCAACATCAAAAATCGAATCAAGAGGCTGCAGTCCCAACCGGTATGCACCACTATCTCACACCTACTTTTTGCTGATGATGTTCTTATCTTTAGGCTGGCCTCACCGCACGCACCGGGCTTGGCCAAGCATATCCTAGACACATTCTCCAGTTAGTCGGAGCAAATGATCAATTATGAGAAGTCGTGCATCTATTTTAGCAAAGGCGTCACCCTCTATGAGTAGGAAGGACTTGCAGCCATACTCTCCCTCTCAGTAATGTCCACGAATGAAAAGTATTTGGGACATCATCTACTGCTACCAAAGGGGCGTACAAACACGTTCAATCCACTGCTGGATAGTTGTTCTTCAAGACTATCGGGCTGGAAATCCAAAATGTTATCTCGTGCGGGGCATACCGTGCTTATCAAATCTACATTAGGATCCATTCCGATATTCTATATGTCCACATATGCGGTGCCAAAAGAAGTTACATGTCGGTTGATGAAGCAACAACAGGACTTCTGTTAGGGGCATGACGCGGCTGAGAGGAAGATGCACTTCCTTGTATGGGACTTGTGCACAAAGCCTAAGGGGGAAGGAGGTCTTGGGTTTCAGAGGCCAGAGATGGTCAGTAAGTCGCTCGTGAGGAACTACTCTGGAGGTTCCTCATGCAACCTCAATCGCTCTGGGTCCGATTGCTTCATGGGGTTTACCTGCAAAACAAATCCTTCTGGGAAGTAAACAGGACTAAGCGTGCCTCTCCTACCTTGGCGAGCATCCTCAATACTCGGAGTACAATGGTGCCCTATTTATTCTGGAGAATCAAAGGTGGATGGATCAACATCTACGATGACCCATGGCTCCCTAATATCCCAGGTTGTTGAATTGTGTCGAAACCTTGTCATCAAACGGGACCTAAACTTGTTAGAGAGCTTATGAACCCACAGTCCAGGAGCTAGAACATCGCCCTCATCAACTCCTTGTTCTCTCCAATGGAGGCAAACGCGATCGCTACCATCTCGTTACAAGAAGGTGACGGGGTGGACACACTTATCTGGACCAATATAAAGAATAGCTTCTTCACTGCTAAATCTCTGTATAAAACTATTAGGTGCCAACGTCCGACGAGCTCTGCAAACATATCAGACACATTCGTGTGGGGGAAGCTTTGAAACATGAAGGGATGGTCTCCTTGTATCCAAATGTTTATATGGCGGGGCTGCAGAATTCCCTCCATCTTCTCACGGCTATCAATAGACGAATTCCCAGTGCTAACATGATGTCCCCCTTCTGCCTTCTACATTGCCAGGTCGTGCGGGAAGCATGGTTCGTTAGCCCATTCGGGCTACGGGTGGATAACTATCTTGACATTCAGGCGTTATTGGTATCATGGTTGAGTGATGTGCAGGCGCACGACGCATTCCGGCTAGGCGCTGCCATTCTATGGTGTATATGGAAAGAACGAGACGACTGCATATTTCGTCACACCCCCTCCCCACAATGTATTTCTTCCCCTGCTTACCACATCTACAACGACTATCAGGGGGGCGGGGGTCCAGGCCACCATGGCATTGTGCTCCCTGGATCCGAGACACTGGAGGCCTCCTGTGAATGACGTGTGCAAAATCAATGTAGACAGAGCAACATCCTACTCATCAATCCCGATAGCAGCTATTGCCAGGGACTCTAGTGGCAGGTTATTGTTGCGAAGTCATGGGGGGTGTCGGCTCCATACTCGTCGAAAAACAGCGTCCTCGCGGAGGACATGCCATCCGCTTGGGCTTCTTGCTGGCCAAAGAGTGGGGTGTTTTGAAAGTATATATCAAGTGGGATTCCTTAGTGGCGATTAACATATTCAAGGGGGATAGAGGATTGATTCCATGGAGAGTTTATGACCCTATTAACTCTGTCCTCAGTGAAGTCGATAATGTGCAGTCGTGTGAACTCCTCTTCATTATGCGGTCGGGTAATGGAGTAGCCCACCTTCTAGCCAAGGTTGCATAGCAAGGACTACACAGTCCAGAAACTATTTTTTTCTCCCCCTGAATTTCTATCTCAATTATTAGAGGATGATCTACATCCTGATGTAACCCCTACTGAGTCGATTTGATGAATAAAATTGCTCGATTTTGTCAAAAAAAAAAAAATAAATAAAAAAAAATCAACGAAAAATCTCACTAACCAACAAATCATATAAAAAATCGTATAGAAAAATAGAATCATATGGATAACTCATAACTTCTAAACTGATCAATAAAACTATTTTATAAAAAAATATTAAAATTTTTTTGTCAAAAGATATTTCAAGAGATCTCCTGAAAAAAAATTCAATACAAAAAATCTCACTAACCAACAAATCATATAAAAGTCCTATAAAAATAGAAATACTTATGAAAACTTATTTAGTAAGTAGTTATGAATTAATCAAGAAACGTAAATTGGCAAAAAATATAACTTGTCTCGACTTAATTTTATCTTAACTAATATTATCTTAACTTCCCTAATGAAAATGTAATTTGGGTATTAAAATTTAAAAGGCTACCATTATATAAGTAGAATTTATTTTGCTACCTATTATTATTTGATGGATCTACTTATAGCTTCTTTCATTTTATATCTCTACTAGCATTTTCCAAACTTAAATATTCAAAAAAAAAATCAACAAAGGAATCTCAATATTAAAAATCGTATATAAATAAAAATCTTATGAAAAACTTATAACTTCTATATTGATCAAGAACACTATCTTATTGTTGTGATTTGAATAAATCCAAATATGGATGCCCTTATCCATACCTACAACAACCTCTATCTCATTTCCTCTATATATGTTATCAATGAGAAAAGCTACGTGCAGATTTGTGGCTACCAATTTTTTCTCTGTCTTTCTCATTTTCACAACACGTTATCAGCACGAATGCTCGGGAAGTACCACACAAAAATGTACGGGTCGCCATTTACCTCGCTCGAGGAGGCTCTTGAAGAAAGCATTATTACTCGAGTGACCATCCTCATCCTCGTCTCTTTTGTTCGGTCGTTGCATCGCAATGGTGAATCCATTAGTCATTTGCACATAGGTAACTTGTCCTTTCAAAGTGGTTCGTTCCTGGCCGTTCCTAGCCTCGTCTCCTCGTCGCACATAGGTAACTTGTCCTTTCAAATTGGATCCTCGACACAATTTAGATGTTGGAATATGCAGACGAGGAGACGAGGATCATTTAGATGTTGGAATATGCAGACGAGGAGACGAGGATCATTTAGACGAGGAGACGAGGAGACGAGGATCCAATTTGAAAGGACAAGTTACCTATGTGCAAATGACTAAATTCGTTCGGAGGCTAGGTACGGCCAGGAACGAGCCACTTTGAAAGGACAAGTTACCTATCACACATGTTGCTTTTTAAGTTACCTAAATGATCCAACTCGACACAACCAAACCAGAGCATGATCCTGGACTGGTTCAGTTTAGTGCTGCTTATATAAAGTCCCCCAAAAATCGCTTAATCTGAGTAAACAATATTCTAATCATGATTTGGATTAATATATGGATATTCCAATCATGATTTGGATTAATGTATTAATCGTCCACTGTGCTTCATAATTTGATTCAGATGTTCCACCTCCGCCATTAAATATATTGCTATGGTTACACAATATAATTTATTTTGTTGAGTATTAATGTATGGATATTTGTTACTACTATTTTTGTTGCTATGTTTTGGTTTCTTTGTGATCTGTGCTACTTGAACGATTCACTTTTCCTGCTAAAATGGTGTATATTGTTAGACTTTAATATATTTAACTGTCTCATATCAATAACATTCTATGCGAGTTTAGGAAACCTAGTACAACATAGATTTCCATTTTAGATGTATCTTATCAATGTCATGTTCCATACATTTGTTTTGTTGAATGCCAACTACATATACCACATGTTCTTCATTATTATTCCATTCTTTAGAAAGCATAACTAAAAGTATGTGGTTTGCTGCAATATTATTCATATTTTTATTTTCTAGCCGAGTCTTTAGGAAAGAGGAGTTGCCATATATTGGCTCAAAATTGAATTAATTGCGGGCCTAAAAGTATGTGGTTTGCTGATGGAGCCTTCGTTATCATCCATTATGAACCCATCTAGTTGATGTAGAAATATATATTTATGCTTCATCATCCATCACAATAATTGTTGGAATTTTTTGCTATTTTATTGTGATATTGAAGTAAGTTTAGATTGTTACGATGCTTCCTTAGACTAGAGATTATATTTGCTTTGCCCAAAAGTTTAGAATATTTATAGAAAACAGGATATGTAAAGGTCAAGGATGTTGCATATAATCATAATACTGGGTGATTAGTTGTTCCATTAATGCTACTTTGTGTTTGAATTCATTACTGGTGTGTATCAAACTTTAATTGCATGAACAAATTGAGACTATCTGAAGTTTCAATCTTGTGTTCCTAGTATGTTATGTTTTGTGAATCATAAGTTTAGCAATGATTTTGTGTGTTTTAGGCGCATGCATGCAATAACTTAACAATATGGTCCGATCACTTAACGAATTTTATATAATGAGATTTGAAGTGCGATAAGATATAAGTTTAACTGTATTGTAAATACGAAGTTGTTCATTTTAAATCAAGATGGAGTAGGTTATCCTCATTAATGTTTTCTATCTTCATTATGCATCAGTATAGTTTATTTAGTTGAAAGACATATTATACATTTTCCAAATGGGAGTAGGCATAGGCAACCGAATCGCAAGTTGGAGAAAAAACTAACATTGGACATTCATACAAGCTACAAACTCTCATAATAAATGTCATATTATGTAACATTGTTAAAACAAAACAAGTGGATTATTGAGCCCTTGTGAATAATGACCTTTATAATGGAGGACCAGTTTAGGTGTAAGCATTGTTTGACACATTAGTTGGCTTTTCATATCTACTTATGAAATTACATAGATATACTGTTTTGCATCTTTGTATGATCAACACCAACCATACTTTGTTTGTAACTTATCTAGATGATTGACTGGCTAGGTGAACACGAGCATTATACTAGATTGTAGCAATAAGCATTATCTTATTTGAACAATGAACTTGCTTTTATTTGAACTTGTCACGACCCGCACCCATTTTTTTTTTAAGGATGCAAGTGCGTATCCAAGCCAGCCTATGCTGCAGCGTCGGTGGTAGAATGCTGTCTAGCCACAATGCTTAAATCACACAAATAATAACTTTATTGCTTATTCACCAACTAATTTAGATTAAAAAATTCACAAGTTTACATTTGCTAAAGTATACAATATCTCACAAAATAGAACAACTAACTAAACTATCTAGTCTTCTAGGGTTGACCTCCGCATATACCCATGTCTCCCCAAATGATCCAAGGCTTATATGTAGTGGGCAACTAATCTAAAAAATAAGATTTTTGGTCAGGAATGGAACGAGTACATTCTAACGGCAGTTCCAATAATTTGACAAAATCTATAAAACAGTAAATGATACTGAAGTACATGATGAGTGGATAGACAAAAAATCATGGCAGGAAACATGTGAGTAAAAACATGAGAGCATGGCAATAAAGACAAGAAAATAACTGTAATAAACGACTGAAATAGGAACTGTGATATAGCAAGACTGTATTTAAACTAGTGAGTTGAAATACACTTTCGACATGTAAACGGCTAAAGATAAATCTGGCACCCTGCACGTGAATTGTGCAACTGCTATCACACACGATCAGACAAATGCGATATTTTTGGGTATATTTATATGTCTACTAATTTACTTTCCTGTCCGACTAGTACACATGGATTAAAACAGGTCACGAACATGATAATACATTAGTCACGAACAACATGTAAAGAATCCATAACTACCATATCGTGTATCCATCGTCTCGAGAATCAACATAATATCAATATAAAATACTACTAATACATAAATCATAGATATGATCAAATATGAAAACTATCATAAATGTACTCGCCTGGGATCCTTTGTTGGTGATACCGATACTACCGACCACTCAAATAAGCCAAAAAAGTCAAATCGTGCAACCGTCTCTGGATGCTAAAACAAACATCACCAACATATTTTTCACAAAGGAAATATCTAAGAATACCTACCCAAAGTTCGATTCTGGTCATAGGGGGAAAACCATAATTTTGGGCCAAAACGATGTCCGTCGTTGGACCCTTTTTTGCATCGAAAAGCGTACAAGTACCTACGGTCTCTAAAGTCATCAAACTATATGTCTACGAGTCTTATTTGAGGATACGAACCCAAGCATATGTCCAAGGTTGGATTTCGACGGGCTGTGCACAATTTTACCCATTAAATCGGGTCGCTGGCCCGCCAAAATAACATTCCGGTTGACCTTCTCAGAATCAGACCAAACTTGGCATACTTGACTAGAACAATGAAATGGTCCTGTTGGCGCAAGTTTCATCTCGAGATGAGAAACATGCACGAAGTTATAGGGTAGTTTGCAAAGGGACCGATACGGGGTGTCTCGACAGATATGCTTCAATTTCGTCGCGCAGTCACAACGAAATCGAGTTCCGTTGAATCTCACACATCGGCAACATCCATACGCATCTTTCGATGCTTATGGGTTGCAACCACGATGCTCGATTTGTCGGGATGCACGCCATATCGGGAGAGTTCCTAATTTTCAAAAACAGTTTTAATATATTTTTTTGTGAACTTTATACTAGATTCCTTTACTGCACAATTAAGTATAAATAAAAATAATAGTAGGATTTCAATGTCCTATATGTTGTCTAAATTATGGTTCAAGTACTTTCTAAAAATTCTCAATGGATTACCCTTAATTGGCCTTCCAACTTGGGTGTTTGGACTGTTCTATACCCTGTTCCGGACATGATTTTTATTGACTTTGCGTCAATTTTTAACCTGATTTGATTCGATTTAATTCAAAGTTATTCAATGGGGGTTGAAGAGGTATAGGTTGGCAACATACCTGAAGAATCACAACAAAGAACGGATGCGCGACGATGGAGTTATCTGGTGGTGAAGTTAGGGTCGGATCCCGGGTTGGGTTGATGCTTTGTGCGCTGCCTTTGTTTGGTTGCATGCTGTCGTGGCCCTGGCCAGCGACCGGCGGCTGTGCCTCAGCGGGGAGGCGCGCCTAGTTATCCGGGAGGGGTTGCGAGAGGGTGGCGGAGTGTTTGGTTAGGGTTTATTTGTCTCCCTCTCCCGCTCGTACTTATATGTATTAACAGGGGGGGTTCCATCTGTGTTGGGTTGGGGGATGGTGAACAGTGCACAGTGTTCACCAGGGTATTTTCCTTTCTTTTTTTTTCCTTCTCTCTATATATAACCCTATATATATTTACTTATGCTCACATGTATATGTTCACACACATATATTTATATAAATATTTGCTACTACCATTTTATTCCAATAATTTAAAATAACTTAATAGATGATAATCCGAAAAATATTTTTAATAGAATATAGTCTCATATATATATATATATATATATATATATATATATATATATATATATATATATATATATATATATACATATAGAGAGAGAGAGAGAGAGAGAGAGAGAGAGAGAGAGAGAGAGAGAGAGAGAGAGAGAGAGAGAGAGGAAAGAATATATATATATATTATATATTGTTCTAGTCAAAGGTCCAAATTTCTAAAATGGTATTTCAAGAAAGTATTATCATATTTCGAAACTAATAAAAATATATAAAGATAATAGATAACAAATAATATATTAAATATCATTTATAAAAGTTACTCTCTAGTCTATTAAAATAAAATATCAGTCATATATCTACATGGATGTCCTTTGACGCACTACCCGGCCATGTGGGCTTGGGCTTGGTTCGGATCCAATCCGGGCTAGTACAACCAAATTTCCTAAAAGTCAGAATATTAATAAATAACTAATTAAATTCTTTATAGAGGTCAAGTCGCAACTTTGACTGATTTTCTTAGTTAGTACACACATATGGCTCGGCCTTCCCTACCATGGCTAAAACTCTTGTCAAAGCACACGACTGCGTTATCCGTACCATGATTTCTAGTTATCTTGTACCTCAAAACTTAACCATGACTAAGGCCTTCTATAATAATAATTAATTAGTTAATTAAATATTTATAAATTCCAAAAATTACCATTTACTTCAAATAAATAATAAAAGAAAGATATTTTTCAAAATGGGAAGAGGGGTTAGAAATCTACCTACCTTAGAAATAAATTCGTCCTTGAATTTAATGACTACTAGGATAGAAGGACTTGGTTGATCGTTGAAAAAGATAGAAAATTTTAGAATAAGAAAAACATTGGTCATATATTTTGAAAAGAAAAATTTACGGTTAGGATTAGGGTTTCAAAATTTGGGGATTAGGGTTTTAGATTAGGAAATTGGTTTAGGAATTTTGAAAATTAGGGTTAGGAATTTGGATGATTAGGGGTTGCGGAGAAAATTAGAGGAATGCTCCTCTATATATCGGAGTTGGGGAATCCCAGACAGGGAAGGACTAGGATGATTAATCTTTCTAAGGTTTAAATAAATATGGAATCCAATAATTCAAAATCAATCCGTAATGATTTAAAAATAATTCTAGATTTTATTAATATTAAAATACTTTAAACCAAATATAAATATAACATTTGATAGCAATAATAAATTAAAAAGTTACTAAGTATTATCAAATAATCTTTAAAATATATTGGTATAGGTCAAAATTAATTTAGTAAACATTTATCCAATAATTTACCACCATAAGTAAAATTTGATATCACTCAAATATATTTATAAATTGAAATCGTAGAAGTAATTGATAATAATATATAATTATTTTAAAAATAATACTACATATTAAAAGCATTTAGCCAAAACTAAACTTACTATTTCGTAATAACAACACTTTTCAATAATATTTTTAAAATAGTACTCGATAGTATCAAATAATGTTTGAAACATATCGTGTAAATTTAAATCGTAATAATATATGATAAAATACTTCTAGAAGTCTTTTTTAAAAAAAAAAACTCTTTAAAAAAATAACTTTGGTAAAATCTTTCTTTTCAAAATATCTATTCTAGAATTGAAAAATATATATTCTAATTAGAAAACAAAAATAAAATAAACAATTTTTTAAAATTCGGGAAGTGGATTTACAAACCGAAAATTTACTGTACAATAAGAAAAATATATAAAATTGCGTAAAACGATACAAGTTAGAAAAATTATGGAAAACGATATGATCCGACAAACGGTGTGTCGAAAATTGGGCACACTCAATTTTCAACAAACGGTTTGTCGAAAAATGGACAGTGTCCAAATTTCAACAAATGGTATGTTGGAAATTAAGATGAATGGGTTGGGGGATGCTGGGTTTAGTTGTGTGGTGGGTTGGTTTTTTTATTTTGAGTTGGTTTGGTTTTTTTTTGTTTTATGTTTTAGTTGTGTGATGTTGGTTTTTTGTTTGAATCGGTTTGGTTTTTTCGATTTGGTTTATTTCTTGTATGTTGGATTAAGGTTTTTTTTTTTTAAAAAGACTAACCACTACTTCTTCTTCTTCTTCTGAAGTCCTTCTTCTTCTTCTCGGTTTACTCTTCACAGCAACATTTTTTCAACTTTTACTCCACCAACCAACCACCCCACCAACCAATCTTGAATATTGAACCACCCTTCACCCTTGAACCGAACCAAATGAACCACCAACCAGCCAAAGTGAACCGTGGGGTGGGGGGGGGGGATTTCTTCCGACAGACGAACTGTCGGAATTTGGGGTGATGTCCAAATTCCGACAGACCGTCTGGCGGAAATTGGGCTTCGTCCAATTTCCGACAGACCGTCTGTCGGAATTTGGGCATCACTCCAAATTCTGACAGTTCGTCTGTCGGATCTTATCGTATATGTAAATTTCAACAACTTTTATCGTTATTAGCAATTTATATTAAATTTTTTATTGTACAGTAAATTTTCTGATTTACAAATCTGTCCACCTTAGAAAATTTTTATCCTTGAAATTTCAATGGGCACGAATTGGCACGGCCATGAAATATAATCAAGAAGCGAAATTTCAATCAATACGAAAAAACAACAAATGACATAATCAAGAGAATGATATGATTCATGATAAAATTAGTCATGCATAATTGCGAATAGTAATAAAATGATCGAAAATAATAAAATGATAGTCAAAAGAGAATGTGATTTGGCACGATAACCTTTGGTCAAAATGGTCTAGTCGACGACCAAAAATATTTTAAGAACGATCAAAATTAAAATGGTTTGGCACGACCAAATTATTGTGAACCTGGTCTAGTCATGATCAAAATTGCTAAAGAATGATAAAAAATTCTAGGTTAAATCTAAACAGGGTTATAGTCACTTAGATATAATTTAAGTACAGTCATGATCAAGACTAATCGTGTAAGTCATCCAAGCATAATCAAAATTGGAAGCTGGCACGAGCATGAACAAGATCAAAATTGTCATGATTATAGTGGAATAAAAATTTAAACATTAGCAATTATTGAGTTGAAGTATATCACGACTATGACTATAGTCAATTAGTTTAGTCACGATCAAAGTTATTTAGGAACAATCAAAATTGAAATCATTTTGGCACGATAAACTAGTTAAGCAAAATTGTTTAGGCTCGATTATAAAATCAAATTCTAGGAAAATATGCGAATTGACTCGATCGAAGTATAATAAAAGTAGTCTAGTCGCATTCGAAATCGTTTAAGAATGGTCAAATCAAAATTATTTTTGATACGAGTAACTATTTATTCATAATCATTTAGGCACGAGTTTTAGAACCAGAATCTAGATACGTATAGGAATCTAGTGGAAGGAAATCAAAATATGTTTAAAAGATGACGATTCAAAAATAGAAGGATAAGAAGGGAAGAACTACAAGCTTTATTTATAATAGGAAATAGGATATTAAATCTGTTTAGAGTGAGAGTGAGAGATTTTGCGGATCATAAAAAATCAATAGTCATATGCCAATATAGCCTCTATGGTATTCAAAAACCGTATGCAAATCTGAAGTCGTTTCATCGAAAATCCATAGCTCGCCAGTATGCATCTGGCTGCAATAAACCCTTGGTTTTATGACTTAAATATGATATTGTATCGAATATTCTATTAGCTCTACCAATATTAACATACAACTCAAAGGTCAAAATAGGACAACTAGGACATAGTTTTAATAACATTCGATAACTTATACTTACTCGAGATTACTTCAACTTAGGGATCATGCCTCGCCAGTGCGTTGCTGGCTGCAGTAAACCCGCAGTCTCCATAAGTCAAATTAATAGAGATAGTGCGCTATTGTCTTGCCATCGTAAGTCATCGATTATTCTTTCGACTATATCCATAAAATTTTAAAGGAGATTCTAAAATTCTTAAACAAATTGACTATAATAGAGAAATCTCGAAATTTAAACAAATTTATCATGATAGAAAAGTGTACGTATCTGTCTTTGAAGTGAATATCAGTTTTGAAAATCAAACGATTGATTAGTAAGAAAATGATCGAAGACAAGAGAAATATAACTTTAATTTCTATTTCTCTAATATTGAAGATCGAGGAGAATATGTATATATCTTGAATTTCAACAAATCTAACACAGAATAAATATATGGATTGTTCGATCATGTTAGGCTCAAACTCACTAGAAAATATAGACTCTTAGAGAAAATAGTTACTTATGGCCAATGGGAAACAATTGATTGATACGGTAATGGTGATAGTATCTAGAGAGAGCAGAAATGATAAATTGAATAATTTATCAAGGTTAGGGATTGAATTCTAGGAAGGCCTAAGTTACTGAGTAAGTAGTCTACCCGCCTTTGATCATACTATTACATCAAACACAAGTATATCCTTCTATAAAAATTCTTCTAAGTTAGCTGTCACGATCCGGTCCCCAAATACTTGGGTCGAATCGGATCATGCCCAGCCTGCACCGTTGATGAGACGGCGGCAGTAAGCTGTAATCCATATGTAGGTAAATCAACAACAAATACTAAGATTGCCACAACTTTTATTTAATGGATAACTTAAAACTTGTTCTGATACAAAAGATCCATAAACTGAAAATTAACAAAGATCAAACTAAACTCTTCAAAGACTAAAGCAGAATCTATGGAGACGCCACTACATCATCATCAGCTGGTAGTACCGCCGGGTACAGATCAGGATCATAATAACTGTTAATCAGCAGCTCCGGGTCGTCAGCAGAACCTACAGTTATCCAGTCAGAAAAGGAGCAAAGTACAATTTATGCTAATCTTGACAATTAATTAAACAATAAAATCATGCACTTTTAAACAGTTTTGAAGATAAACAGTTTTTGCAATAGTTGCAGTATTGTGATGTGAATAGGCAATGTATATGACCGGCTTGGGTTGTACAGTTGTATCCTATTGATACGATATGGCTTATTCCCGTGTGTGTGAGGGGTAAGCTAACACAGTTGTTATACTAGTTTGGATGTGGTCATAAACATTACTCTACTCCCCCAGTCCCCAACAGTACAGTCAATACTCCCGAAAGAGTTCGTGTTTAAACAGTGGTTTAAAATTACAGTAAAGTGATTATTAAATAATTGTAATCAACATAAATGTACTTGCCTTAAAATTGATCGAACTGGAGAGTTGGTACTTCGGGGTTGATGGTCAAAAACTTCCTCGAAACCCTACATTCGGAAATCTGTCTCAGAACCAAACTATTCAGAACTGCCACACTAGTTGCAATATCTAGTTGTTTCCTAGTCAAGTTTTAATCTTGTTTTAACTAATACAACAAAAGCGCTTACTAATGCGTTGACATTAAGAACATTCAATTTATATTTGATTTTCGGGAAAAACTTGTATTTATCAAGTTATTTATAAAACTTGGTATTTATCCATTATGATAAAATATACTTTTCCTTTTAATGAGAAAATATATGAATTTCTATTTAAAATTTATAACTTAATTTTCTAAGTGACAAAACAATTATTATTATATTCCTTTGAAAAATACAATAAATATTTATTATTTTATACTACGTTCCTATGACTATAATCATTCAGAAAATAAAAGAAAGACAAAATTAAAACCTAAGTTATTACAATCTCACACACAGAATAAATAAATAGGCTTATGCCTTTACATTCCCAAGAATTAAAATAAGAGAAAATTCGTTAGTCCTGTAAACTGCCTACAAAATTAAATATAAATAATTCTAATTAAAATATAAATATTATTGAGTCTCAGAACTGGTCCAATCGTCATTTAATAGCTAATGCCTCAACGTCCGGACGAAACCGATTTCGTTTGCATTTAGCCGGGGACCACTGACCAATAAGGTCGTCGCCCAAAAAATAGTATTCTTTTCCGAAAAATTATTTTAAAACTATAATTAAATTTTTCTAGAAATTTCGGCAGCATTCCCTCTATTTTCGGGATAACCCAAAACTGGGAAACGTGCCGATTTTCCTGCAAAATAAATCCCAAACCAGGGATACCCCAATATAACCACAAAACTATTTTCCGAAATAAACTCGAAGTCCTGAAATGATATCGGAACTAACAGAATCCCTTCCGAAATAATTCTCGGAATTTTCGAGAAAATCACAGAACCAAGTTTTAACTAAAACCCAAAACAATTTATATATAAAACTATAACCACAGAAATGTTTCCAAAGGTTTTGGAAAATTTCGAAATCAAAAAGATCATCGAAGCAAACCAACAGCATACAAATTCCGAAGAAACTTCGAAAAAATGGTAACGTAATTGAAACGTAACCAAAAATCCGAATTCTCGAAGGAATCGGTGGACCAGTTTTCATCATAGACTAAAAGAACTATGGGACTATCCAGAAGTTATCGAAATCGACGGAATCCGAAGTGATGCCTCGGACTCGAAACACGCCTCGCCGGAGTTCGGCTGCGTGTACAGCACCAACGAACGGAGAAATTCCAGAAGAGAACTCAGAAACTCAGAGAAGCGTCGTGGATCTCAGAAACGCGGAAGGACAGCGACGAAGGAGAGTCGCCGAGGTTGCGGGGAACAGCACACAGCACCGGAGGCGGGGCGCGACCGGGAGGTCGCCGGACAGGGCGCGGCCTAGGGCGGCGCTTGGGCTCGCGGGGACCGGCGGCAAGGGTACGCCGGACTCGGGATCGGCCGGAAGGGTGCGCAGAGGGGGTCGGCCGGGATCGGCTCGGTCTCCACGGAGCTTGACTAGGGCTTGGAAAAATTTGGGAATGGAAAGTTGGGTGTGGAAATGAAGGAGAATGGAATGGTCTTAAATAGGAAAAAGAAAATAGGGTTTGGAAACCCCAGAGCCTCCATTGATGGGGAGAAATAATTCTTACGGTTTCCTTTCGGAAAGAAACCGATGAGGAAGAAGAATGGATGGTTTCATCCGTTCTATTTTTGTTAAGGGTTTCATCCCTATTATACTATAACAATCAAACCTATTCTTTTAGGACAACCAACACTTGGTGGTGTAGTGGTTGTGTCCTATGGCTTGATTGGGAAGGTTGAGGGTTCAAATCTTAGGAGTAACATCTATTTTATTATTTTTTTATTCTTATTTTTACCAATAAACCAATAAAATCAATTTAAAGAAATAATTTCTTTTATTTCTAAATTATTAGTAAAATTATTTTCTTTACTCTTATAGCTTCTTTTAAAATTATATATATTCAAGTTAAAAATAATTTCTTTTCAATTAATTATTTAAAATTTTTAATATGTATATATATACATGCTTTGTTTTGAAATTTCAAGAAAATAATAATTAATTGTTAATTGAACTAAAAAGAAAATCTTAAAATTTATTGAAAATTTTGTTTTGGGTTTTACATTAGCTAATAGGGTGTAGAATTTAATAAATCCCTACATATATCATGTGGCCTATGTAGCAATCCTTAACTACCCAATATCAAATTAATAAGGGACTCATATTCCTAGTCATCCTCCTAAATTAATGCAATCCTAATTGTGAATGAGCATTTTTTAGTCGTAGGCTCGCAATAGTATGACTTACATAGGTACTACCACGAGCTCGTAATCTCTTGCAAAAACAGACCTGCATGGGCCACCACAAAACTTGTCGTAATTTGCACTTTTTTTGTTTTTTCGGATGCAAGTGCGTGTCCAAGCCAGCATACGTCGCAGTGTTGGCGGTAGAACGCTGTTTAGCTACAATACTCAAATCACACAAATAATAACTTTATTGCTCATTCACCAACTAATTTAGATTACAAAATTCACAAGTTTACATTTGCTAAAGTATAAAATGTCTCACAAAATAAAAAAGACGACTAACTCAACTATCTAGTCTTTTAGGGTTGACCTCCGCATATACCCATGTCTTCCCAATGATCCAAGGCATAATGTAGCAGACAACCAATCTGAAAAATAAGATTTCCAGTCAGGAATAGAACGAGTACATTCTAATAGCAGTTCCAATAATTTGACAAAATCTATAAAACAATAAATAATACTGAAGTACATGATGAGTGGATAGACAGAAAATTATGGCAGGAAACATGTGAGTAAAAACAGGATAGCATGGCAATAAAGACAAGGAATTAACTGTAATAAACAACTGAAATAGGAACCGTGATAAAGCAAGACTGCATCTAAACTAATGAGTTGAAATACACTTTCGACATGTAAACGACTAAGGGTAAATGCGGTACCCCGCACGTGAATTGTGCGACTGCTATCAAACATGATCAGACAAGTGGAATGGTTTTGGGTATATTTACATGTCTACTAATGTACTTCCCCGTCCGACTAGTACACATGGATTCAAACAGGTCACGAACACGAAACACATTGGTCACAAACAACATGTAAAGAATCCATAACTACCATATCGTGTACCCATTGTGTCAAGAATCAACAGAATATCAATGTAAAATACTACTAAATACATAAATCATAGAGATAATCAAATATGAAAACTATCAGAAATGTACTCGTCTGGGATCCCCTGCTGGTGATGTCGATACTACCGACCACTTAAATAAGCCACAAAAGTCAACTCATGCAACAGTCTTCGGATGCTGAAACAAATATCACCAACGTATTTGTCATAAAAAATGTCTAAGAATGCCTACCCAAAAGTCTAATTATGGACACAGGGGCAAAACCGTAATTTTGGATCAAAATGATGTCTGCCGTTAGACCCATTTTACACCAAAAAGTGTACAGTACCTACAGTCTCTAAAGTCATCAAAATATATGTCTACGGGTCCGGTTTGAGGATACGAACCCAACAGTATGTGCAAAGTTGGATTCCGGCAGGCCGTACATAATTTTGCCCGTTGGATCGGGTCGCGGGCGCTCCAAAATAGTATTCCGGTCGACCATCTCAGAATCGAACCACACTTGGCATATAGGACCAGAAAAATAACATGGTCATGTTGGTACAAGTTTTGTCTCGAGATGACGAACATGCACGAAGTTATAGGCTAGTTTGTAAAGGGACCGATACGGGGTATCTCGACGGATATGCTTTGATTTCGTCGTGCATGCACAACGAAATCGTGTCTAATCCCACACGTCGACAACATCCATATGCGTCTTTTGATTCTCATGGGTTGCGACCACGTCGTCTGATTTGTCGGGACGTACGTCGTATCGGGAGAATTCCTAATTTTCGAAAACAGTTTTAACATATTTTTATGTATACTTTATACTAATTTCCTTTACTACATAATTAGGTATAATTAAAACTAATTATAGGATTTCCATGTCCTATATGTTGTATAAATTACTGTTCAAGTACTTTCTAAAATTCTTAATAGATTGCCCTTAATTAGCCTTCCAACTTGGGTGTTTGGACTGTTCTATACCCTGTTTTGGGATAGAATTTTTCATCGACTTTGCGTCAATTTTTAACCTGATTTGATTTGATTTAATTCGAAGTTATTCAATGGGGGTTTTACAGGTATAGGTTGGCAATATACCAAAAAAATTGTAATACAGAACGGATGCGCGACGATGGAGTTATCTGGTGGTGAAATTGGGGTGAGACCCTTGGTTGGGCTGCTTCTCTTTGTGCTGCCTCTGTTCGGCTACGTTCTGCTGCGGCCTTGGCCGGCGACCGACGGCTGTGCTACGGTGGGGAGGCGTGCCTAGGTGTCGGGGAGGGGTTGCGAGAGGGTAGAAGAGTATTTGGCTAGGGTTTATTTGTCTCCCTCTCTCGCTCATACTTATATATATTAACTGTCCTGCTCAGCTCAATCAGAGGAATTGAAATACCAACAGTTTTCGGACTTAGCCATGCAATGGCTGCTCGAAGACCCGCTCGGTCGAGGTGACTATCATGATCCGCACCCGTTTTTCAGGATACGAGTGCGTGTCCAAGCCAGCCTACGCCACAGAGTTGGCGGTAGAACGCTGTTACGGCAAAGATGCTTAATATCACATAAATAAAACATTTATTGCTCATTTACATTGCTATATTAATTACAAGATTTAGATTTAAAGAAAGTACAATGTTCTTATATATTGAAAAGACTACAACACATCTATCTAATTTCTAGGTTTGGCCTGCAATACACCCGTATCTCCCAATGCCAAGAGAAGTCACAGCTAACCTAAAAAATGTTGGTTATCCAATCAGAAAAGGAACAAGCACACAGACCGACGGTAATCCGAAAACATAATAGAATTTACAAAGCATGAAAATAGCATATGTGAAATAAAGCAAGAGAGTAAACTAGTAACATGTCATATCTAGAATAAACTTGAGAGATATAGCAAGATATATGGACTGGAATAAAATATGTAAATAGGGTGACATGGCAAGTAGTGACGACTGCAAGAAGAGATACAAGGAACCACTATCTACGTGTTTTGAAATATCGGGTTCGACATGTGAACGGCTAGGGGGTAAATCTGACACCCCGCTTGTGAATTGTGTGACTGCTATCAGACATGATCAGACATTTTAGGATATTTTTGGGTAGTCCACATGTCTACTAAGATATTTTCTCCCGACTAGTACTCATGGACTCGAACAAGTCACGAAACACGAAAATACGATAATCACGAAATATAGTATGTAGTGATCCATGATACTAATCCGTGTGACCATGTATCAGCAAGTAAGAGAGCATATATATAAACATGAAATGGAAAGAATACTATGAATCAAAAGCAATCAGAAAGTGCACTTGCCTGGGGTCCTTTGCTAGGGAGACCGACAATACAAAACCACTCAGTGAGCTATGAAAGTCCAACTCACACAACAGCCTCCGGATGTTGAAATAGATATTACCAACGTGTTCAGAATAGTCAAATTAGCTAAGATAGTCTACCCATAAGTCCAATTCTGAATATAGGGCAAAACGGTAATTTTGGGCCAAAACGATGTCCGCCGTTGGACTCGTTTTGTGCAAAAAGCGTATCAGAGTCTATGGTCTCTAAAGTTGTCAAACTATATGTCCACTGATCCGGTTTGACGAGATGAACCCAACTGTATGTCCAAAGTTGGATTCCGGTAGGGCGTGCACAAATTCGTCCGTTGGATCGGGTTGCGGGCCCGCCAAAACGGCATTCCAGTCGACCTTCTCAGAATCGGACCAAACTTGGCATACAGGACCAAAAAAATGATACGGTCTTGTTGGCGCAAGTTTTGTCTCGAGATGATGAACGTGCACAAAGAAATTGGCTAGTTTCAAAGAGGTCGATACGGTAAATTTTGACAGATATGCATCAAATTCGTTGCGCACACGCAACCATTTAGAATTCCGTCAAAGCCCACACGTCCACGAAGTCGATACGCACCTTTCGATGCTTTTGATTCGCAACCATGTTACCCGGTTTGGCAGGACGCACGTCATCAAAGTTTTTCTTAAAATTTTAAAATAGTTTTTCTAGGTTTTTCCTAAACTTTACAAACGAAATTATTTCTGTTCAGTGGATCAACAATAAATATACAAGAAGGGCTTCACAGTCCTACATGTGGTCTAATTTCGTGTTCAATTAGTTTTCTAAAATTTATACTAGGTTAATGGGAAACAGTCCCCAAATACGGGTTCTTGGATCAATTCCATGTCATGTTCAGCATAGTTTTTCGTCGACTCTGGGCCGACTTAGTGGAATGAGGGTTTCTCTATATCTAAACCTAAAAACTAGGGTTTCTAGATGGTTATATAGGCTATCCGTAGTATTTTACGGAATCGAAATTAGATGAATATACTCGAAGAAATAGGTCGAAGAAGTTGGTTACCTCGTACGACTGTTGCTGTTAATGCAACCGCTGATGTTGTCCAGTATGCACGCGCAACGGCACGTCTGGCGGTGGCCGGCGGCTGCGCGACGGTGCGGTGGCGCGGCTGCGCGGTGGCGCGGCGGCGCCCTGATGCCGGAAAGGTCGTCGGATAAGGGTTGGCTCTGTGTCGAAGGGGGGGCTAGTTTATTTTAGGGTTTTTAACAATCCTCTCTCCTCTGTGTTCGTTTATAAGGGGTTGGTTTATGTTTACTTGGGTCGGGTCTTTGAGACCATCGTTCTAGTAAGGAACGGTAACAGTATTTTCTAGTGTTGATATTTCTTATTTTATTTTTATTTTCTATTCTTATCTTTCTATACAACACTCTGACAACGGGAATATTCCCACGATCGTAGATGGTCAGGAAGGGAGTAGTAATATGGTGGTCCAGGAAAATAACAATAATGAAAAAAGGTAGGTTGACATGGAGTTCGAAATCGACATTGGTTTAGATAGCAAAAAATGCTGGTGTAAGTAATCCTTTTACTACTGGTCATTTGTTTAGAAAGGAAGTGATGAAGGAGGGGACAGGAGGACAACAACTCACATTCAAAACAACAAGCAAGAGCCACAAGAAGCATAGTGGTTCTACTATAAAGACACTGGGGAAGGAGTCGAACTCCAAAGGAGGCGTGAGAGAACTGGACGGAACGGGGAGCAAAAAACGTCATGCGGGAGTCACTATAGAAGACTCGAACCGCCCAGTTCAATCTCATATATCCGGTGGCATGGGTGTCTGCATGGACAATCCAAGATGGAAGGAAAATTTTCAGGAAAAGGAGGCTATGGTGCTGGCTATTGCGTCGCGAACCGAGCAAGATGTAGAAGTCGAGGAGCAAGTTCTACCCCCAGGGAACGTCGCTCAGGTTAGTACTGGGACCTCTCATAATTTATAAATGACATTATTAGCTTGGAACGTTCATGGTGCGTGTTCACTTGATAGGTGGAGGGACATTAGCCAAAGTATCAGGAAGGGCCAATACAGTATTTGCGCCTTACTTGAAACTAAAATTAAAACTGAGAAGATGTTAACGCGTCGGAGATGGCTTCATTGGGACCACGTCCACAACTTACACTTGTGTTCGATGGCCCGTATATGGCTACAATGGGACAGTAGATGCTGGGAAGGGTCCACGATTAGTATATCGGACCAACTTATAGTTATTCAGTTCAGCAATAAAGGAGGTCTGAAGTTTATTTTTGGCGCGGTATATGGCCATAATAATCACAGAGGGAGGGAGTCGATTTGGAGGGACATCATCCACACTGCTGAAATTGCAAAAAATTAGTACAAGCTTCTATGGACGACTTCAACGCTCTTCTTTACCGCCATGAGAAGATTGGGGGTCGGCCGGTTCCGAAGAATCTTATGCAAGAATTCCGCTCATGTCTACTTCAATCAGGACTGCAACAACTGGAACGAAGGGGACATATTTGGACTTGGAACGACAAGTCGGTCCAAAAGCGGGTAGCATGTCAACTGGATAGAGCGTTAGGGAACAGGGAATGGTTCCAAACTTTTCCAAACACTGTTGTCGAAGGGTTGGCAGCAGGAACAAGTGATCGTTCTCCGCTCTGCATCCGTTTTACTCATCCTGAACAACGGCGAGCCAGACCCTTCCGTTATAATAATAAATGGCATCTGTTAGATGACTATGATGAAGTGGTCAAGTGTGGACTTTGTAGCAATATACACGATAATATTCAGTTTCAAATAGTGAACCGACTTAAAGCTGTCAAAGCCGGACTTAAAGAGTGGAACCACCTGCGTCCTTATGGACGGTTGGAAGAAAAGGAGGCAAAGCTCGTACATGTACAACAACAACTTCAAAGCCATATTAATAACGATACGCTGGCCAATGAGAAGCGGGTATTGATCAACGAAGTGAGCCATCTTCGTATGCAAGAGGAAATTGAGGCCGTCTAACGAGCTAAATGTGCATGGCTACGTAAAAGTGATAGCTACACAATTTTTTTTATGACGTGGTTCGAATTCGCCAGCATCGAAACCACATTGGCAAGCTCCTCGGGCCAGACGGGAAAGAGATCACCAAGTGTAGTGAACTTTAATCTGAGGCCATCAGGTATTATTCGGAGCTTTATAATCAATCGGATTATTTATTGTTGTTTCCAGAAATTACCTGCAGAAAGATTGTTTCTCCTCTTGGAAACCAAGTGTTGCTGGCTCCAGTCCGTATGGAAGAGCTGGAGATGATTATTAAATCGGTGGATCCCAATAAATCTCCAGGACCCGATGGCTTTGGTAGCAAATTCTTCAAATTACATTGGAAGGAGCTAAAAGGACAGGTGTTCGACATGGTTAATGATTTCTTCACTAAAGGGAGATTACTTCGAGAAATAAACTACACGTATCTCACTCTCATTCTGAAGAAAGAGAACGCCTCGTCCTTTACTGATTATCGCTCGATAGCCTGTTGCAACTATCTATATGAGATAATCTCTCTTTTGATGTGCCGACGAATGGAAGAAATCATGCAGCATCTAGTCTCTCCATACCAGACAGCATTTATAAAAGGCAGAGCTATAGCGGAGAACAGCTTACTTACCCACGAGCTTGTCCGAGACTTCAATAAACTAGGGGGACTGCGTGCTTGCATCAAACTTGATCTCCGAAAAGCCTACGACACGGTTAATAGAGACTTCGTTTGCCATATTATGCCCGCCCTCGGGTTTGATCCAGTCTGGGTTGCTTTGGTTCGGAAATGCATCTCCACTCCGTCATTTTCTATTCTGATACAAGGCATTCCATACGGTTTTATAAAGAGTAACTGAGGTTTGCGTCAAGGCGACCCGCTATCCCCATACTTGTTTACTCTAGTTATGGAGTATTTTCATATCTGATGGAAGAAGCCATATTTGGGCGGCGGATTATTCCTCTCCAAAAAAACATCGAGTCTCATATGTCTCATCTAATCTACGCCGATGATCTACTAGTTTTTATGAAGCCAAATGTCGAAGGTATGAATGAGTTATCCTCTATTTTGAAGATATTCGGTTCTCACACAGGGCTGCATCTCAACTGTGATAAAAGCAAAGCCTACTTTAATCAACATTGCCCGAATAAGGAGCGCCGGGCTCAGATTATAGGCGTGGAACGTGGTGAACTTCTCGTAAAATGCCTGGGTATTCCGCTCTCGATTAACTATGCTGGTAGCACAGAATATAAGAGTATAGTGGAATTTATGCAGATGCGCACGGAAGGATGGCACGCACAAGAATTATCCTTTGGAGGTCAGATCGAACTTGTTCGATCGGTTATCAATGCTTTCACTATTTTTTGGCTTCAATCTATCATGCTCCCGTAAGCTACCATCAAGAAGATAGAAAGAATCTACGCGAACTTTGTATGGAGAGGGGGCATACATTCGATTGGCTGGGCTCAGCTGTGTCGGCCACGTGACGAAGGAGGAGTGGGACTGTGTTCTCTTAACACTCTTTGGGATGTTGCAGCTATGAAATTAGTTTGGAAGTTCATATCAGGCGACTCACTATGGGCTAGATGGATGTCAGCAAATTATGTCAAGAATGATAATTTCTGGCTCCTTCAAAGTAACAATAACTGCTCGGTTACATTTAAAACGATTCTTAAATATCGTGGGCAAGTTAAAAATTGGATAGAGAGAATAATGAAGGACGGGGAGTCGACAAGTCTCTGGCTCGACCCATGGATAAAAAACTGAAGCCTAGCGGAGATTAGAGAGACGGACGCCACTATTCGGCCGATGAGTGAAGACCGGGTCAGCTTGATCCTGGAGGGGGGCAATTGGCGTCCGAAGAGGCATCTAGGAACTCGCCTACAGGGAGCGGCCACTAGAGCGAACATTCGGAGCACACAGGTGGACCTTAGCTTGCACGCGGACATTTGGAGATGGACAGGTGAAAAGACGGGTGGGTTTGAGCACAAAGCGATTCTTGACAGTATACGCCCTCCTTATCCGAAGATGATGCATGTTGAGTTTATTTGGATTAAGGGAGCCACCCGAAAGTTTCAGTTGTGCATGTACAAACTGAACCTAGGAAGACTTCTGACGAAGGATAGATTATTGCAGTTTGGCGTGCAGGTGACTGATCATCGATGCGTGCTTTGTATGGGTCATGTGGAGATCCTCACTCACATATTCTTCAACTGTTCTCTGACTTGGAGAATTTGGCAAGACCAATGCGGCCGTCTACAACTACAATCAGGTAACCAAAGGAAGCTGGATAATATTATCGAAAAGCTGAATGATGCTAGAATGAGGGGTAGTAGATGTTTCTTAGAAGCCCGGATTAGATTGGCGGCTGCTGTTTGGCACGTTTGGAGAGAGCGTAACAAGCGAATTTTTGAGAACTTGTACACTTCAGATATAGGCATCATGCATAACATCGAACATGATGTCCAAGTGGTTGTAACCAGGCATGCCTAATTGGCCGTCTTCCTATTTTTAAATTAATACAATTACCTTCTTTAATATATATATATATAATATAATACTCCATAAATTCTAAAAATATCTTAATAATACTCTTTCAAGTATATAGTTTATGTATAAAATGTGTACATACATATTTATTTCATAAAACACAAAATAGCCTATAATAAAGCTATTCCTCATAATAATAATAATAATAATAATAATAATAATAATAATAATAATAATAATGAAATAATTCTATAATAAGGGTATGACAGTTTTGGGTGGACACGTCACTCCCACTCCCTTTGGTCCCCAAAATCTAACAGTATTCTTGAATGTCCCATATAAACATCAAGAACAAATAATTTACACATATAACAAACATTTAGAAAATATTCGTTAATTCCTTAAATTAAATACGAAGTATATGCACGCATCAAATATGTCTACATGGGCGTCCTTCCGCACATAACACCTCTACCTGGTCTTGGACTCGATTCAGGTCCAGTTCGGGCTAGTTTGGTACAACCGGGTTTCCTACAAGTCAATAATCTTAATATTAAATAATTAAATTATTTATAGGGGTCATGTCCTAACTTAGCATGGTTTTCCTAGTTGGGACACACTTATGGCTAGGCCGTCCCTACCATGGCTAATACACTAGTCAAAGCACACCACTGTACTATCAGTGCCATAATTTTTAGTTATCTGGCACTTCAAATTTAACCATGACTAAGGCCTTCTATAATGATAATTAATTAACTAAAAATTTATAAAATTCCATAAAATCACCATTTAATTCAAATCAATAAAAAATGAAATTCAAAAATTCGAAAAGAAGGGTTACAAATCTATCCATCTTAGAAATAAACTCGTCCTCGAATTTAAGGACTACTGGGATGGACGGATTTGATTGATTGATGAAAGGTAGTAGGAATTTATGATAAAGTAAATTCGATCAAATAAATGAAAGTATAAAGAAAGAGTTTTGAAATTCTAAAGGCCCTAAAATGCTCTCAAAACTTTCAATTTTGAAACAAGTTTGATAAAAGAAAATAATCATAAACAAAGTATCGACGAAAATTACCTTAAACCATGATAAATAAAATATGTAAATGAATAAATAAATAAAATTTTTTGAAAATTCGGAAAGAAGGATTTAGGGTTAGGGTTTTAAGAAATTGGGAACTTTGCAGGAATTTGGGTTGATTGTTGTAATGGAGAAAGGGAGGGCTCCCCTTTATATAGGAGGTAGGGAATCTAAATTGGGGAAGGACTACGACGATCGAATTTGTCCAAGTTTAAATAAATATCGAATCCAATAAATCAAAAATCAATCCATAATAATTTAAAATAATTCTAAATTTTAGTAATAATATTTAAAAATACATTTGACCAAATCTATATATAATATAATAATTATTTAAACGGGTAATAAGTTTATCAAATGACTTGTAAGATATTGGTATTTAATATTGAACCAATACATATATCTATTAGTCCAAGACTAAATCAAACTAATTATAATGTAACAAAATAATTTTTTTATAACTAATATTAGCAAATAATTTAAACATTATTTTATAGATTTTAAATTTAAAATAGTTTGACAAAACTTTTGTTGTCATCAAAATTCTATAGAGGTAAAAGATAAAATTCATTCTCTAATTAGAAATTATTTAAATAAAACAAAGTATATTTTCTTTTCAAAATCCAGGAAGTGGGCTTACAACCTAACCACCTTAGAATTATTTCATCCTAGAAATCTCAAAGGTCACGATTAGGTATGCCAAAGAATATAGACAAGAAACGAAGTTTCAAGCGATATGAATGAGAACGACAGTTGATATAATCAGGAGAATGATACGATTTCCAATTGAGTTAGTCACGCATAATTACGGATAAAATTAAAATACTAATCAAAATAAAATGTGATTTGGCACGATCAACCTTTGGTCAAAATGGTCTAGTCGACGACCAAAAAATGTTTTTAAGAACGATTAAAAAAATTAAAATGGTTTGGCACGACAAAATTATAGTCAACATGGTCTAGTCATGACCAAAATTGCTAAGGAATGATCAAAATTCTAGATGGAATCTAAACATGGTTATAGTCTCTTAGAGATAATTTAAGATACAGTCACGATCAAGGCTAATCATGCAAATCATCCCTGCATGATGAAAATTAGAAAGTTGGCACGGGCATGATCATGATCAAAATAGTTATGACCATAGTTGGAATAAAAAATATAAACCTTAACTATAATTAAGTTGAAATATAGGCACGATTATGATTTAGATTGATCAAATTGAAATCACTTTGGTACGAACAACTAGTTAAGCAACATTATTTAGGCACGATTATAGAATCAAATTCTAGGATAACATGCGAATTGGCATGATCGAAATAGAATCAAATAGTCTAGTCGTGATCAAAAGGTCTTTAAGGATGATCCAAATCAAAATCGTTCTAACACGATCGATTGTGTAAGCATGATCATAGAATCATAATATAGGTGCGATTATGAATCTAGTGGAAGGAAAGCAATTTAGGTTTAAAAGATGACGATTCGAAAATAGGAATATAGGGGAAGGAAAAAGAACAGCCCGTTTATTGAGAAGATGGTAACTAGGAATACGGTACAAATCAATTTAGAAACTTAATAGATAAAGGACGTAGCCTCTATGGTATTCAAAAGTTGTAAGCACATCCAGAGTCACTTTACCGAGAATTTATGCCTCACCAGTGTACAACTAGCTACAATAAACTCTTGGTTCCACGACTCAAGCAAGGATACGGTAACGAATACCCTATCAATTCTATCCAATCTGGACATAACAACTTAAAGATGAAGATAGGACAACCAAGATATAGTTTAATAATGTTCGATAACCCACGCTTATCTGGAATTACTTCAACCTAGGGTTATGCCACGCCAGTACGCTGCTGGCTGCAATGAACCCACAGTCTTCATAAGTCAAATAAGTGGCGACAGTGCGCTGCTGTCTTGCCATTTATAAGTCATCGAAAACTATTCCAACTATATCCACAAAGTTTCAAAGGAGCTTCTAAAATTCTTAAACAAATTGATCATGATAAAGAAAGTTATAAATTTAACAAATTAATATGATAGCAAAATGTACGTATCTGTCCTTGAAGTGGAAGTATTCATTTTGAAAATCAAACGATTGGTCAGAAAGAAAAGGTCGAAGATGAGAGAAATATAAAGCTTGGTTTCTATTCCTCAAATATTCAAGATCGAGGAAAAAAAACATATATATTTTGGATGTCAACCAAGCTAACTCGGAGTAGATATATGGATAATGGATCATGTTAGGCTCGACCCAATGGATGCAAATAGAATATTGGCTCTTAGGGAAATAATCTAACGGAAACTAAATAAGTAATAAAGACCGTACGACATGACGATGTTAGAAGAAGTAGAAAAATAAAATTGTATATTCAGGATAGAAAAAGTGTAAGTACCTGCCGTAGAATATTGCCTCAGCTTGGCCTTCACACTAATAAAATGAAAGTTTTCAACTACACAAGTACGTTAGAACATGGAAAAGGCTCCATCGCCGGCTTAGAAGTGTTGCACGACATGCTTTCAAAATGACACTCGGTTCTTCGTCCCGTGGCTTGGGAGAAGGAAAGTTGGTCTTCGTCTCAAAGCTATGGATTAGCCTAAGTCATAGGCGTCGCCCGCATAAATGCTTGATAAAGCATGCACGGTCCCATCATCTAAGACTTGGCACAGCCTTTGCTCGACCCACGGGTTAAGTTGTATCACACGGCTTGTGGCATAAGTCTAGGCACCCAACATGGCTTGATGCAGCCTTTGCTCGTCAAGTTGTTGCAAGAATAAGTTAGGCAGAGTATCGAAGTCATAGCAAGCACTGTCCTATGTTTTCTACGGTTGTCAAGTCACATAATCCCACGATCTTAAGGCTCATCATATAAAGTATGACTTGGGATGTAGTGTCGCGTAGAACACAAGTCGGTTTAAGGCACGAGCTACGGTTGGTTCAATGAAAATTTAGCCACGGTCTACGACACCTAAAGAACATGCTTTGTTCAAGTTATACTTGAAGGATATCAATTAGCCATTCATGAGCCGAGTCAATAAGAGTATGGAAATGCTAGAAAAGATATCGAGGCTGTAGGTCAGTAGCCGAGGCAATCTAGGTTTGTGCTCTGCAAAGAAGTATGTGAAGTAGAGAAGTGAATCAAAGAAATGAAATGATCGTGAAACAAGGAAAGATGAGTTGAGTCTTGCATAGTCATTGGATAACTTGTTGATAAGGATGATTTTGTTTCTCAGACAATACCTACAGCTACAGGACCGGTCTGGCCTAGGAGGAACATGCTTATGGGACCCTCAGATGGTGTGCGACCTGACCCGAAGGGTGCGCCATAGAGCGGGTAGTACAGGAAATTCGGCAAGATCGTGCCTTGTTATATACGAATAAACCGTAATACCCTAAATGTGTGAGCACGATTTGAGTAGGTTATGAAGTATTAGCTTGGTATGCAACATAGTCGCTAAGCCTAAGATTTTGTCACGACCCGCACCCGCTTTTTCGGATACGAGATGTGACCAAGCCAGCCTACGCCACAGAGTCGGCAGTAGAATGCTGTCAAGGCCATGATGCTCAAAATCACATAAAGCATAACTTCATTGCTCATTCACATTTTTAAAATTTATTACAACAGTTACAAGATTTATATTTGATACAAGGTACAATGTCTCACAATTTACAAGAAACAATTGAATAGATAGTCATCTATCTAACTAGTCTCTAGGTGTAGCCTGCAAGTACACCCGTATCTCCTAATGCTAACTGACGCCACAGCTAAGCTGAAAAATATTGGTTTCCAGTCAGGAATGGAACGAGTATAATTCACTGAATGCAGTTCCAATATATAAAAATGATTATACAACAGAGGTTAGCCTTTAAATATATGATTTGGAAAATAAAACGAAGAAAGACAGATTAAAACTAAATACAGAAAGACAGTAAATAAATACAAAGCAAATACTCCCCGACTGACTGACTGAAATACCTTTGATATGTGACCGGTCTCGAGATAATTATGCGACACTGTCTATGATATTTACACTGAAACGAAGAAACACAGATTAAAACTCACCTTTCGATGCTTTCGGTTCGCGACCATGTCGCCCGGTTTGGTGGGACGCACGTCGTATCGGAGGAATTTTCTAAATTTTTAATATTTGAAAATAGTTTTTTGCCAATCTTTGGAATCCGATTTCTTGGCATGTAGTCGATAAAATTGTGGGTTGGGACTGTCTTATATGGTATGTTATCGATCAGTTATTCTATCGACTTCGTGTCTATTTTATGGATAGGTGGGTTCTCTATATTGAAACATAAAAGTTAGCGCTTCTAGATGGCCATATGGGCTCTTTACACTATTTTACAGAATTTGATTTCGTGGAACGAGGAGGACTAAATCCTTACCTGAAGTTGGGCTTGAGGCTGCCGCCGCTGCTGTGCCGTGCTCTGTTCTGTCCGTGCCTGTGCGCATGTCGGCGCTGCCGTAGCCGGCATGTGGCCGTGCACGGCGGCGCCTAGGGCTGGGGAAGGGTCGCCCATGTGCAGGGGTTGGCGGCTGCGTCGAGTCTTTAGGTTTTTGGTCTCGGTATACCCTCTCTCTCTTTCGTTCTTAATATATATATACTATGTATAAGTTGAGGTCGGGTGCATTGGGGGCTCGGCCTGGGATTTATTGCTGCTGCTGTTGCTCCCTTTGTTTTATTATATATATATATATATATATATATATATATATATTTTAATATATATATATATATATATATATATATATATATATATATATATATATATATATATATATAATATATATAGGTGTATGTCTGTGTGTATGTATATATATATATATATATATATATATATATATATATATATATATATATATATATATAAAAATAAATAAATAAATATATATGTATATATTATATATAAATATATATATATCATCATATATGTGTATGTATATATATATATATATATATATATATATATATATATATATATATATATATATATATATATATATATATATATATATATATATATATATATATATATATATATATATATATATATATATTTTATATATATATATATATATATATATATATATATATATATATATATATATATATATTTTTTTTTTTATAAATATATATATAAATATATATATATATATATATATATATATATATATATATATATATATATATATATATATATATATATATATATATATATATATATATATATATATATATATATATATATATTTTTTTTTTATATAGATACATACACATATATGATGATATATGCGTATAAATTGTAAATCACAATATAACAATTAAATATTACAAGTATAATCCTAAATTACAATATTGGAACCTTAATTTATATACTAGGCTATATATGAAATTAGATTGTTATACATATATATATATTTATATAAAGCCTAAATTTATATCAGGAATATAATCATATATATGCACATGTATATACCTATATAGCCTACATAAATCCCAAAATCCCAAAATACATGTTTAAGAAAATATTCACTATAATTGTCAAATAAAACATTATTGATATTTTTATATGGCAATTATTATATATATAAAAACATTTACTAGACCACTACATAAATTACCAAGTACCCACATTCACATCTATTATTGTGAACGTCTGTGGTCGCTCTACAACATTACATGGGCCCAGGTTTGGTTCGGGTCCAGTCTAGTTGGTTTGACACAACTGGGTCTTCTAAAAGTCAATAATCTAATTAATAGATATTTAAATCATCTATAGGGTTAGGTTGCAACTTGGCCTGGTTTTTCTAGTTAGGAGACGCTTATGGCTGGGTCTTCCTTGGCATGGCTAATACACTAGTCAAGGCTCGCCACTGCACTATCTGTGCCATGATTCCTAGTCGTCTGGTACTTCAAAACTCAACTATGGCTAAAGTCATCTACAGTAATAATTAACTAATTAATTATTTATAAAAATCTAAAAATCACCATTTAAATCAAATGAATAATAAAAAAATATTTCAAAAATTCTGGGAAGAGGAGTTACAAATCTACCCACATTAAAATAATTTCGTCCTCGAAATTCTAATTCTAACTATTCCTTAAAATTTTAAAAAGTAAGTCTCCCTTAACCTTAATTTTCTTAAATTTTAATTCCTCAAAATAGTTTATATCCTCCTCCTGGCCATTTTGTGACTACATAACCTCTAGGACTTCTACCCACCTTTGGACACACTACTCCTCAAAACTAAAATCTTATAATTTTCTAACTAGTTGCAAACAATCCTACCAACAGATATCTACTGCATATGGCATCTATGATTCTCTCCTATCTATCAAGCAACCCAAAATTTAACAATCAACAAATTTACACGAGTAGCTAAGAATTATTGATAAATTCTAATAAACATGACCATTCGTCGCTCTGAAATAGAAAGGACATGAAGATAAGGAAGAGTAATCGAGAGCAAATATGAAGTTTCAAGAGCGGTAGAGGGTATCCAATGATGCAGATAGAAAGAAAGTTTATGAACCATTGACTTATTTGCTAGATTGGACTACTCTAGTCCAGTCAGTTACGAAATCGAAGAACCCCTCGTTTCTTAGAGGGGCTTATAATCCGTGCAAAATAGAAGTTTCGTTCTCGAAATTAATCTACACAAGGTTCCATATAGAACAGAATTTGAGAAATCAAGATTGTGATCTTTTCTGTAGTTATTTTAAACACACGAGCAAGGGATATAAATGCAATACAAGATCGTATCACGACTTCCAGGTAGATGGAATAAGGGTTACGAATGACTTCACATTCTAAGAGATGGAGACTACATAATAGGTATAGGGGCCTATCTCAAATAGTTTGATTTTATAGTACAAATATGGGGTATGTATGGATAGGTTTTACTGGGTCTTAATGGGTTCCCTGATTGGACATCAATCGTTGGTTGGATGAATGTCACGACCCGCACCCACTGTTTGGGTACGAGAACGTAACAACGCCCAGCCTACGCCGCAGTGTCGGCGGTAGAACGCTGTCCTAGGTCACAACATCTAACATTATAATGCCAAGCAGTTTATACTCCCCGAATGGGGGTGACATAGCAGATACAGTCTCAATCACATCTAGGGTAGAGCATGATAAGGATAGATAAAACATAAAATCCAAAAGAAATACAGGAGATAGAAGTCTAAGTGTCTAAGATACAAAAACCCAGAAATACACCTCAAACTCATATACAGTAATCCACAAAGTAAATACAACTCCAAACAAATGAAACAACTATCTAAACATCCTTTAATGTGTCTCCTTTAGGCTAGCAGGCAACCTCCAAGCTATCTGTAAAATTTATCAACGGGTCCAGTCAGGACTGGAGCGAGTACAGTACATCTCAACAGATCATAGCAGGTTAGAAAATATAATCATGCAGTAAAGTAAGATACAGGTACTGAAAGAAAACAGTATGTAAACAGAGAGAGAACTGTAATAGAAATATCTACTATACATAGAGAACTAGCAGTGACTAGTGAGTCAGAGTACAATATGAACATGTAATACTCCCCCGTACCCCCAATCAATACACAAGGATCCAGCCAGGTTATGTTATATGATGCTATGTAACGGCCCCCGAAGGGTGGTAAGCCCCCGAAGGGTGGTAGCCCCCGAAGGGTGGTACATAGTAGTCCCATAAATGGGGATTCTGGGGGTAACCCAACAGTGATACATAGTAGTCCCATAAATGGAGATTCTGGGGGTAACCAACAGTGATACATAGTAGTCCCATAAATGGGAATTCTGGGGGTAACCCAACAGTGATACATAGTAGTCCCATAAATGGGGATTCTGGGGGTAATCCAACAGTGTAAGATTCCAGGAAGACTCTATGATCATAAGAGTATATGTCGTAAGTGATCAAAGAACCAATGAAGCATAGTGATACGCCATGTAAGTGAAACGCACAGAACATGTAGTACCCGATGCTCCCTAAGGATAACATCTCAAGAAAGGATCCATATAGTACCAATCCGTGTGACCATCGTGACAGTACAAGTAAAGTAATCTACTGCAGGAAATAATTCTAAGCAGGATATAAAATGATCAGAGAATGTACTCGCCTCGATAATCTGAACAGCTGATAAGTATAGGGGGGTTCCACTGAAGCCACAGAGTCCTATTTAAAGCAACACAGGTTACAAGGTGTTCAAGTTAAAATAAATGAATCCCTACAGGCAATCTATATTATTCTAGGTTCTTCTAAGTCAAATTAACTCTAGGTCAACTCCGGTCAATAATTTAGTCAACTAGGTCAAGCATTGACTTACAGTTGACTTTGGGTCAACTGGTCAACTCTGGTCAAACAGGGTAAATCTAATCTAATTATTGAAAATATAAAGTGTACTTCGTTATTCGTACGTCGAAACTTACGACACGTAAATCGAGATAAGAATATCAATGGTAAGATTGATAATCTTATTATAGTGATCCACGTGTTCATCTTGTCAATTTCAGCGATATGAGATCACTGAAATTGACTGAGCTCAGTTTCGTTGTACTAATCTCGAAATACGAACATTATAAGAATTAATTATTAATTAATTATAAAAAGGTTAAACTCAGAGAAACTATCAACAAACATTATCGGACGATGAAATGAACATCGCCAACGTGTCCAGAATGGTCAAATTAGCTAGGATAGCCTACCCATCGGTCCAATTTGGATACAAGGGCAAAAAGGTAATTTTGGTTCAAAACGATGTCCGTGTTGGAGCCGTTTTGCACCGAAAATGCGCAAGAAAACAAGTCAATAAAATATAACAAATAAAATGTCCACGAAACCAGAATGATGATACGAACCCAACGGTATCTCCAGAATTGGATTCCGTTGACCCGATCTCAATTTGGCCCGTTGACCAGAACTTGGAATTCCGGTTTGCACGGAAATACGTGCCGGAGCCAAAGTTCTCAAAACTCAGCAAACTACATGTCAACGAGTCCAGAATGACGATACGAACTCAACGGTATATCCGAAAATGGATTTCGATGAGCCGATCTCAAAATGACCCGTTGACCCGAATATTGGTATCCGACTTGCACCGAAATGCGTACCGAACCCAATGTCCACCAAAACCTAGCAAATTATATGTCAACGAGTCCAGAATGACGATACGAACTCAACGGTATATCCGGAATTGGATTTCGTTGAGCCGTCGTCAAAAAGTCCCGTTAACCCAGAAAGTAGGACCCGCTTTGCACCGAAATGCGTGCCCGGGCCCACGTTCTCCAAATCTAACAAATTTTATATGAAAACATGCCAGAACGACGCCACGAGTCTAATGGTGGTGTCAGAAATGAAATCTGGAGTTCCGTGTTCAAAAATAGAATTTTACAAGTTGGAAATTATGAATTCGGACGACCAACTTTGGCGTCGAATTCAACCAATCAAACAAGCTCACAATGAAACGAAACTGGAGGGGTAGTAAAAGGGTTATACCAGCTTCGCACAGGAACTGGTAGCACGCCAAAAGGAGCTGCGGTGGAGGAGATACAAGCTGACGAAGTTGGCCCCCGCGAAACTGTCCAAATTTAATACAATTTAAACGGTAAACTTGGTGGCCGGTTTTGATGTATCAAACGATAAAATTAACGGATGAAATTTGACAGGGATGAAGGTGGATATACCGAGATTGCGACGGAGTGAAGAAATCACCGATCCAATGGTCGGATTTCCGGGAAACGCGTGCGAACTCGCTGCGACGGGGCGCCAAAACGAACTCGATTCCGCGCGCGTCACGACGGGACGTCGTGCAAAACCTACGAATCGCCTCGACGGCGCGTCCCGGAGGACGGTGGCCGTCAGGGGGCTGCTGTCCTGAGTTCGCCGGTGGGGTGGGGTGCCCACGGCGGCCGTGCGACGGCACGGCGGCACACGACGGCGGCCCGCGCGCGCCCACGTGCGCGCCATGCAAGTGCGGCTACTGTTGCTGCCGGGCTCGCGCGGCCAAGGGGGCGGCTGTGCAGCCTCGACGAGGGTCGACGGCGGTGCACGGCGAGGTAGGGGTGGCCGTGCGTCGGTGGAGGAGGTGGTGATGGCCGTGGGATGGTGTAGGCGGATGGATGATGGCGGTTGTGGAGATGGAGTAACGAAGGAGGAGGAGGGAAGAGCCTGGTGGCCGACGGCCTGGAGGCCGGCCTGGGGCGGTGGGGAGTCGGGCCAGGGAGGAGAGGGAGGTCGGCCATGGGTGCTGTGAGGAGTGGTCGAAAGTTGATGAAGTTGCTGTTTGTTTCGTTGAAGGAGTTGGTTGTAGGGAAAAAAATATGTGGGATTAAATGAAGGAAATGAGAGAGAGAGAGAGAGAGAGAGAGAGAGAGGATAAGTAATAAATGAGAAAGAGAGGAAGAAAAAGTGTTCTCTCCATAGAAATTAGGGCCGGCCAACCAAATGTTGGCTGTGAGTGAATGGAGGGAAAAATGGATGGAGGAGATTAATGAGGGAAAATCAATGGCTAAAATTGAACATAGGAAAAATAGGTAAATCCCAATGGATTTAATTCAATCAAAGATTTCCAATAATAATTAAAAATGGATAGAATGAGTACTAATATTTTTGGGCAAGAAAAATATGAGGGCGTCACGATGGAGGGCAACACAAAGCTGGACTGGACTCGGTGGAGCCGGATTGGGTCAAAACTGGACATTGTGCAAAAATCGAATTAAAATTAGAAATCGATGATCATGGGTAAATAAGTAGCACATGGGAATTCCAATGAATGGGACACAAGTGGCGGACGGGTAGTAGGCTCAATGTGGGCCATGTCCATAGTTGGGGCTGACAGATTTTGGTCGACAGGGGACCCACAAATCAAGTTGGAAGATAAATGTGACACCGTGGGGTGAAATAAAATTGGGTCACGTGTCAGGAAAGTTGTGCGAAGCAAATGGAGCACAAGATGGCGTGTCTTAGTGGGACACGAAGGTCATGGGTGACAAGCGTCTCGAGTAGATCAAACATGAGAAGTTGGTTTCAAGAAAATAACTGGTCTTGCGCTCCAAAATTAAAAGTCACGGTAACGTGCTAATAATGATCAAGGAAAAGAGTGGAAAAATCAATTAATGATCAAATGGTCTAAAGACCCGAAGTTCAGCGAAGCAAAAAGAGCACAAGGGAACAAGTCTGAGTGGGTCACCATATACCGTCATGAAGGTAATCATGTCCACTCCAAAACTCGTGAAGAAGATTTCCAGAGTTGAACATCCCTGACACTCCAAATATCAATGGCACGGGAAAGCACACTTAAGGAAAAATTAACAGAATAAATTATTTATTGAAATTAAAATCAATCAGAAAAAAAAAAAATCAACCCGAAATTCAGGGTGCTCACATCCTACCCACCTTATAAAAATTTCGTCCTCGAAATTAAAATGTCCATACTCCCTCTAGGTCAAACCCCCACAATCAAGTCCCAAAATAAAACATGCGATCAAAAGGACGGCATACAGGGTCATGGCATACGATGGTAATGAAAGTCTCATCTAGGTATACTAGTCGTGCTAATACCAAAACGGTCATAGGGTATCAAAACACACAAGCAATCTAGGGTGCTAACTAGAGAAGTTACAGAAACAACAAACCATCAAAACTGTAAGGCAGTCTACCATCCTATATGAAAACTGGTACTTATTAAAAAAATTAAGAAAGGTAACTACCAATCATTTAAAAGGGGTACTATCCAAGGAAAAATCAAAATCACTAGTTAAGGAATGAAAGTCAATTGCATGGAAATCCAATCACAATATTTATATATAGAGAGCGTTAGAGAGGAAAAATCTAGCATTATGTGTATGGGGACATGTTCATATGGTTAGATAGTAGGCGTGGGTGTACGTGAATATACATGAAAGTGTAGATGAGGATTTGGATTTCAAACAATGGCTATCAAGTTACACTAATCATGGCATATTGGTTAAACAATCTACAATACACAATTCATTTACTCCTAACATGCATGGCTTAACCATATGTATACATATATATATAAAGAGGTAGAGATTTAGTTATGTATCTATACATATTATAACATGTATGCCTAAGCTCTATATATATCTATACAGGTATATGATCATAACATAGAGGGGAAGGGTTAGGTTACATGACAGTGTATACTAAGTTAGGGTGTGTGTGTGTCCTTGTATAGGGTTATAGCTTAATATTAAAGGTTAAATCCAGTTTTAGTTCAACATTTACATAAAAAAAATCTGAAAATAAGCTAACACTTAAACCAGGATAATATTAACATAATGCAATTTCAAAATTTAGGAGTTTAAAATATCGCAACTAATTTCAATGCTCCCAATACATCCTAGCATGATAGAAATGAAACTCTAACATACTATCAATACATTTATCTATGCATACAGTTTAATATTACATGTTAAATCTAAAATCGAACTAAACATTTGAAATCAATGTAAAAATGTTAACATGTATTCAGTTTTCAGGATTTTGGTAAAATTCAACATCAATACCAACTCAATGTTTATCACAGACTAACATGTAAGAATATGAAACCTAACATTATATCCCTACGGCAACAATGTACAAGCTCTAAATATTACATTCAAAACAACAATTTGATCTAACATTTAAAATCCAGTATCAAGGGTTAATATGTATACGGTCTCAGATTTTACAAATTTAACACAAACTCAACCAATTTCCCTAAAAAAAAAAATTCAACCTTGTATATAACATACATGTGCAGTGATATAAACAAAACTATAACATGAAATTTATATTTACATTACGAATTTAAACATGGAAAAGTAGAGAACCAGAAATATTGGTTATGAAAATTTGGACATCAACAACATATCAATATGTATCTAGTTATATAGAAAATCAAGTGTAGCATGCATACGTGTTAGGCAAGGTGTCCACTATATATATTTCGTGTCCCAATAAAAAAATTTAATTCTACGTTAAGACTAACATTTAGATTCCTACCAAATTGTAAAGTAGGTAATTGACGAAATCGAGACAGTTTTATTATCATTATTATTATTTAATACTAGAGTAATAGCAAGGAGGAAATAACAATGAAATCTGTTTTACTTATCTGTTTAAAGAAGAAACGATTTTGAAATCTAGAGCTAAAATATCAAATTCAAGCTAAAGTCTAGCAAAATTATCGATTCATTGTATTATGAAAAACTCATAGTAAGAAATTACACAAGGTTTATAAAAGCAACTAAACTTACTCCTGAGTTAAATAATAGGAACTAGACAAAACAAACAAATAATAATTCTTTTCTCTTTTTTTTGAATGACTGAAACAAAAGTGGAGAAAACATGTTCAAAAAATATTTAAGGTGCAATCTGATAATCATATGCGTCTATCCAAAATCATGGTACTCTAAATCCTCGTCATACTAGTAAGCAAGGCTACGATAATCACAGAGCCCTTGACTTATGCACATATCTCTAGAATCATGGTATTTAACATTTTTGCGGTGCCGCTAGCTTGGCTGCGAAAACCTTAAATTCTTACACCCGAAAAATATATCCAGAGTCAGACTATATGTCCTCACCATGCTGGCTAATGTGACTATAGAAGACTAGATTCCATAACATAGATGACCTAGCCCATATAATTTCATCTTGCCAAAAAAATTAAATTAAATCAATAATGAATACTCAAAAATCAAATTTATCAATGAACATCAAAATTCAAAAATGAACAAAAATCCATCAAATACAAACTCGGATGCAATAGCTACCATCAAAATTCAAATTCGACAATCATCCATCAAAATCAATAATTACAACTCGAATCCAACAATAATCTATAAAAAAAATCAAATTTAACAACAGAAAGTAAAGATAATTAAATCAAGGGAATAAGAGTTTTCAAATGGAAATTAAAATAAGATTCTCAAGGGTCGTCCCAGGAATCTCTCAAGGGTTCCTAACTGTGATTGAGTACCTTCAAAAATATATCCTATTCCTAGTGCAGGCTGTAGTGGTACTCTAGTTCGAATACCACTACATAAACTCGACCTGCATGGGCCACCACTAAAAACGTGTCACGACCCGCACCCACTGTTTGGGTACGAGAATGTAACAACGCCCAGCCTACGCCGCAGTGTCGGCGGTAGAACGCTGTCCTAGGTCACAACATCTAACATTATAATGCCAAGCAGTTTATACTCTTCGAATGGGGGTGACATAGCAGATACAGTCTCAATCACATCTAGGGTAGAGCATGATAAGGATAGATAAAATATGAAATCCAAAAGAAATACAGGAGATAGAAGTCTAAGTGTCTAAGATACAAAAACCCAGAAATACACCTCAAACTCATATACAGTAATCTACAAAGTAAATACAACTTCAAACAAATGAAACAACTATCTAAACATCCTTTAATATGTCTCCTCTAGGCTAGCAGGCAACCTCCAAGCTATCTGTAAAATTTATTAATGGGTCCAGTCAGGACTGGAGCGAGTACAGTACATCTCAACAGATCATAGCAGGTTAGAAAATATAATCATGCAGTAAAGTAAGATACAGGTACTGAAAGAAAATAGTATATAAACAGAGAGAGAACTGTAATAGAAATATCTAATATACATAGAGAACTACCAGTGACTAGTGAGTCAGAGTACAATATGAACATGTAATACTCCCCCGTACCCCCAATCAATACACAAGGATCCAGCCAGGTTATGTTATATAATGCTATGTAACAGCCCCCGAAGGGTGGTAAGCCCCGAAGGGTGGTACATAGTAGTCCCATAAATGGGGATTCTGGGGGTAACCCAACAGTGATACATAGTAGTCCCATAAATGGAGATTCTGGGGGTAACCCAACAGTGATACATAGTAGTCCCATAAATGGGGATTCTGGGGGTAACCCAACAGTGATACATAGTAGTCCCATAAATAGGGATTCTGGGGGTAACCCAACAGTGTAAGATTCCAGGAAGTCTCTACGATCATAAGAGTATATGTCGTAAGTGATCAAAGAACCAATGAAGCATAGTGATACGTCATGTAAGTGAAACGCACAGAACATGTAGTACCCGATGCTCCCTAAGGATAACATCTCAAGAAAGGATCCATATAGTACCAATCCGTGTGACCATCATGACAGTACAAGTAAAATAATCTACTGTAGGAAATAATTCTAAGCAGGATATGAAATGATCAGAGAATGTACTCGCCTCGATAACCTGAACAGCTGATAAGTATAGGGGGGTCCCACTGAAGCCACAGAGTCCTATTTAAAGCAACACAGGTTACAAGGTGTTCAAGTTAAAATAAATGAATCCCTACAGGCAATCTATATTATTCTAGGTTCTTCTAAGTCAAATTAACTCTAGGTCAACTCCGGTCAATAATTTAGTCAACTAGGTCAAGCGTTGACTTACAGTTGACTTTGGGTCAACTGGTCAACTCTGGTCAAACATGGTAAATCTAATCTAATTATTGAAAATATAAAGTGTACTTCGTTATTCGTACGTCGAAACTTACGACACGTAAATCGAGATAAGAGTATCAATGGTAAGGTTGATAATCTTATTATAGTGATCTACGTGTTCATCTTGTCAATTTCAGCGATGTGAGATCACTGAAATTGACTGAGCTCAGTTTCGTTGTACTAATCTCGAAATACGAACATTATAAGAATTAATTATTAATTAATTATAAAAAGGTTAAACTCAGAGAAACTATCAACAAATATTGTCGGACGATGAAATGAACATCGCCAACGTGTCCAGAATGGTCAAATTAGCTAGGATAGCCTATCCATCGGTCTAATTTGGACACAAGGGCAAAAAGATAATTTTGGGTCAAAACGGTGTCCGTGTCGGAGCCGTTTTGCACCGAAAACGTGCAAGAAAAAAAGTCAATAAAATATAACAATTTATATGTCCACGAAACCAGAATGACGATACGAACCCAACGATATCTCCAGAATTGGATTCCGTTGACCCGATCTCAATTTGGCCCGTTGACCAGAACTTGGAATTTTGGTTTGCACGGAAATGTGTGCCGGAGCCAAAGTTATCAAAATTCAGCAAACTACATGTCAACGAGTCCAGAATGACGATACAAACTCAACGGTATATCCGAAAATGGATTCCGATGAGCCGATCTCAAAATGACCCGTTGACCCGAATATTGGTATCCGACTTGCACCGAAATACGTGCCGGACCCAATGTCCACCAAAACCTAGCAAATTATATTTCAACGAGTCCAGAATGACGATACGAACTCAACGGTATATCCAGAATTGGATTCCGTTGAGCCGTCGTCAAAAAGTTCCGTTGACCCAGAAAGTAGGACCCGCTTTGTACCGAAATGCGTGTCCGGGCCCACGTTCTCCAAATCTAACAAATTTTATATAAAAACATGCCAGAATGACGCCACGAGTCTAATGGTGCTGTCAGAAATGAAATCTGGAGTCCCGTGTTCAAAAATAGAATTTTACAAGTTGGAAATTATGAATTTGGATGCCAACTTTGGCGTCGAATTCAACCAATCAAACAAGCTCACAATGAAACGAAACTGGAGGGATAGTAAGAGGGTTATACCAGCTTCGCACAGGAACTGGTAGCACGCCAAAAGGAGCTGCGGTGGAGGAGATACAAGCTGACGAAGTTGGCCCCGCAAAACTGTCCAAATTTAATACAATTTAAACGGTCAACTTGGTGGACGGTTTTGATGTATCAAACGATAAAATTAACGGACGAAAATTGACAGGGATGAAGGTGGATATACCGAGATTGCGACGGAGTGAAGAAATCACCGATCCAACGGTCAAATTTCCGGGAAAATATGTGCGAAGTCGCTGCGACGGGGCGCCAAAACGAACTCCATTCCGCGCGCGTCACGACGGGACGTCGTGCAAAACGCACGAATCGCCTCGACGGCGCATCCCGGAGGACGGTGGCCGTCAGGGGGCTGCTGGCCTGAGTTTGCCGGTGGGTGGGGTGCCCACGACGGCCGTGCGACGGCGCGGCGGTGCACGACGGCGGCCCGCGCGTGCCCACGTGCGTGCCATGCAAGTGCGGCTACTGCTGCTGCCGGGCTCGCGCGGCCAAGGGGGCGGCTGTGCAGCCTCGACGAGGGTCGACGGCGGCGCCCGGTGAGGTAGGGGTGGCCGTGCGTCGTTGGAGGTGGTGGTGATGGTTGCGGGATGGTGTAGGCGGATGGATGATGGCGGTTGGGGAGATGGAGTAACGAAGGAGGAGGAGGGAAGAGCCTGGTGGCCGACGGCCTGGAGGCCGGCCAGGGGCAGTGGGTAGTCGGGCCAGGGAGGAGAGGGAGGTCGGCCATGGGTGCTTTGAGGAGTGGTTGAAAGTTGATGAAGTTGCTGTTGGTTTCGTTGAAGGAGTTGGTTGTAGGGAAAAAATATGTGGGATTAAATGAAGGAAATGAGAGAGAGAGAGAGAGAAAGGATAAGTAATAAATGAGAAGCGAGAGGAAGAAAAAGTGTCCTCTCCATAGAAATTAGGGCCGGCCAACCAAATGTTGGCTGTGAGTGAATGGAGGGAAAAATGGATGGAGGAGATTAATGAGGGAAAATCAATGGCTAAAATTGAACATTGGAAAAATAGGTAAATCCCAATGGATTTAATTCAATCAAAGATTTCCAATAATAATTAAAAATGGGTAGAATGAGTACTAATATTTTTGGGCAAGAAAAATATGAGGGCGTCACGATGGAGGGCAACACAAAGCTGGACTGGACTCGGTGGAGCCGAATTGGGTCAAAACCGGACATTGTGCAAAAATCGAATTAAAATTAGAAATCGATGCTCACGGGTAAATAAGTAGCACATGGGGATTCCAATAAATGGGACACAAGTGGCGGACGGGTAGTAGGCTCAATGTGGGCCATGTCCATAGTTGGGGTTGACAGGTTTTGGTCGACAGGGGACCCACAAATCAAGTTGGACGATAAATATGATACCGTGGGGTAAAATAAAATCGGATCACGTGTCAGGAAAGTTGTGCGAAGCAAATGGAGCACAAGATGGCGTGTCTGAGTGGGACACGAAGGTCATGGGTGACAAGCGTCTCGAGTAGATCAAACATGACAAGTTGGTTTCAAGAAAATAACTGGTCTTGTGCTCCAAAATTAAAAGTCACGATAACGTACTAATAATGATCAAGGAAAAGAGTGGGAAAATCAATTAATGATCAAATGGTCTAAATCGACCCGAAGTTCAGCGAAGCAAAAAGAGCACAAGGGAACAAGTCTGAGTGGACACCATATGCCGTCATAAAGGTAATCCTGTCCACTCCAAAACTCGTGAAGAATATTTCCAGAGTTGAACTTCCCTGACACTCCAAATATCAATGGCACGGGAAAGCACACTTAAGGAAAAATTAACAGAATAAATTATTTATTGAAAGTAAAATCAATCAGAAAAAAAAACCCGAAATTCAGGGTGCTTACATCCTACCCACCTTATAAAAATTTCGTCCTCGAAATTAAAATGTCCATACTCCCTCTAGGTCAAACCCCCACAATCAAGTCCCAAAATAAAACATGCGATCAAAAGGACGGCATACAGGGTCATGGCATACGATGGTAGTGAAAGTCTCATCTTGGTATACTAGTCGTGCTAATACCAAAACGGTCATAGGGTATCAAAACACACAAGCAATCTAGGGTGCTAACTAGAGAAGTTACAGAAACAACAAACCATCAAAACTGTAAGGCAGTCTACCATCCTATATGAAAACTGGTACTTATTAAAAAAAATTAAGAAAGGTAACTACCAATCATTTAAAAGGGGTACTATCCAAGGAAAAATCAAAATCACTAGTTAAGGAATGAAAGTCAATTGTATGAAAATCCAATCACAATATATATATATATATATATATATATATATATATATATATATATATATATATATATATATATAGAGCGTTAGAGAGGAAAAATCTAGCATTATGTGTATGGGGACATGTTCATATGGTTAGATAGTAGGCGTGGGTGTACGTGAATATACATGAAAGTGTAGATGAGGATTTGGATTTCAAACAACGGCTATCAAGTTACACTAATCATGGCATATTGGTTAAATAATCTACAATACACAATTCATTTACTCCTAACATGCATGGCTTAACCATATGTATACATATATATAAAGAGGTAGAGATTTAGTTATGTATCTATACACATTATAACATGTATGCCTAAGCTCTATATATATCTATACAGGTATATGATCATAACATAGAGGGGAAGGGTTAGGTTACATGACAGTGTATACTAAGTTAGGGTGTGTGTGTGTCCTTGTACAGGGTTATAGCTTAATATTAAAGGTTAAATCCAGTTTTAGTTCAACATTTACATAAAAAAAAACTGAAAATAAGCTAACACTTAAACCAGGATAATATTAACATAATACAATTTAAATTTCAATATTAACATAATATGTGAAATTTGTTGGAAGGTAACAGCTGGTCACGTGCTCCGATTATTAATGACACGGCCGGGGACACAAAATGATCTAAATAGAAAGTGGGAGTCCATGGGGCACTAATTATCATCCTAATGGAAATTATTCTAATCAATCGGTAATCCTTGTATATTTCTAAATTTTAGAAGGCATACAGTCTACTCACCTTAGAAGCTATGACATAGTTTTAGGAATAATGAGGTTAGAAGAATTCCAAGTCCGGGTATTGTACCTCGACTCTTGTTAATAAAGAATAAGGCACGGCATAACGGGATACGGTAGATATAAGTCAAGTCAAGGATCGTTCTTCAATAAATGGAAAATGAGTGTGTACAAAGACACATGGTCGATAAAATAGAATGATCTACTCGTTCACAGTATACAAGAGTTATCGACGGGGTAACCAACTCTAAGGCACATCATATAAAAAGATTTCTAACAACTGAGTCGTGAATTTCTATTTTTGTCAAGCCTGCCAGACTATTGTCACAAGGGTTCTAGTGGTATGGGCTGTAGTGATCATGTATTGTTGTTGATAACTGATAGATCATAATATGACAGGTTATTTAAGCTATGGTATTGGCTAAGCTAGTGACTGTGGTGTTCCAATACTAGTTAGGTCTTAATAATAAAATTTATATTACTAGGGTAATATTTGTTGGAAACCAATCTCGGGATGAGTGTTTACCATAGTCATGGTAAATGATTGTCCTTACCTTTTTCTACTCATTTCATGTCTAAATTGTGGGCTTTGGTCGAGGAAAGGTTGGGTTAAGGCTTAAGGGTTGCTAGTTAAAGCAAGCTTCAAGCAAATAATTAGAGACTCGCAACATTTGGTTTCTTGAGAATAGATAGTCTCCTAGGTTGGCATTTTGACTAAGGGTAAAACCCTAATCATTCTTAAATTCAGATGACTAGAAGATCCCAATATCAGTTTGGGGGTCGAAAGGAGAACGAATAACTCAAGGCAAGGTTCTAGTCACATGGTTGGCCGATGGTAACTACACTTGTGTATACAACTATCATAGCCATGGGGGATACTCTGTATCTATCTACCAATTACGAGCTTTCGTCTTTCCAAATCAGTGAAAGACAAAAACAATAAAGAGTTTAAGAAAGATGTCACTGAATACAATTACGTGATTCAAAGGCGAATGTATAATTCAAGAGAAATTATCAATACAGTCGTGGATGAGATACTAGAGACATCTACGTCTCAATCCACGTAGATTAATCAGAGGGAGGGCGAACCGAGTGCACTAAGGTTGATCAGACCATAATACATCGATTCTGATTAGACAATATGTTAGTAGGCGTCCCCAATAAACATATGTCTTGAATCAAGCTCGATAAAAGAGTAAGCTTGTAAAACTAGGCTGTAATAGCAACATTGGTCAAGATAGTCAAAATATAAGTATACGAGATTTTTGAAAGGAGGCACAAGTAGTTCGAGTTTTGTGAGAATCAAAACCTTATCTGGTGTTCTTGCTTATACGGTCATCCTACTATCTTCTTATCCATAAGGTTTTGGTCAACTAATGGGTTATGGACATCTAAATTCTTATTCTAGGTAAACCTATTAGTGTCGGTCAATTACCTCGTCAATAGATCACAAGGACCACAGAATGCTAGGTTGGGAGACAAGCTACCCAACCTACAGAACTTTTACTAGTATTGGTTTTGGATCTTAGGGGACATATAGGGCATTTTCCTATCCTCTATAGTATCCTAAACTTGTAATCACGTCTGAAGTCATTTTACTGAGAATTATGCCTCGCCTGTATACTCGGGCGGTGGTAAACCATTGGTTCCGTGATTCAGATGTGATATGCTATCAGATACTCTACCTTATATTGACACAAGGTCTAAAGAGGTCAACGAAGATATAGTTTTAGCAATGTTCCATAACCTACGATTCCTTGAAATAATTTCAACTCTATGGGTCATGCCTCGCCAGTGCGCTGCTGGCTGCAGTGAACCCACACTCTCCATTCTCAAGTAATTGGCGACAGTGCGCTGATGTCTAGCCATCGCAGTCGTTAAAATTACTCCAACTATATTCCTAAGAACTTCAAGGAGCTGCTAGAGATTCAAACTAGTTGACTGTGATAGAAAGCGTAAACATATTCCTATAAGTCTCAATCCTTAATGTAAAAGATTGATCGGGGAGGAAATAACTGAAGACAAGGGAAGTAAGAACCACCTAATCTTTATTTCATATGTATTTCAAATAGTTGAGGGAAAACCTTGAATCAATCTACCTCGAGATTCGTATACGAATAATAGAATTAGAAATTATAAATTAGTTCCTTACGGCAAAATATTTTAAATAGGCAATTCTAACTTATGATATAAGGATTACATCTATAGGGCAAAAGAAAATTGAACGGTTTATCAAGATTAGAGCCTTAATTCTAGGAAAGCTTAACTTACCAAGTGAATAGTATATTCACATTGGATCATATCGTCATATCAAAAGTGATAGTATATCTATAGAGATCGGGCAAGCTATCTAAATTTAATAATTCCTTATCTAATTTGCATGGCCTATCTGACAACCTTAACTACTCAACGGTCAATTTGAACAAGGGACTCCTAGTCCTAATCATTTTCTTAAATCAATTTAACTCTAAGTTGTGAATAAGCATTTTCTAGTCCAGGCTCGCAATGGTACGACTAACTTAAGTTCCATCACGAGTTCGCATATTTTGCGAAAACTGACCTGCATGGGCCACCACAAAAACTTGTCACGACCCGTACCCGCTTTTTCGGATACGAGATGTGTCCAAGCCAGCCTACGTCGCAGAGTCGACGGTAGAACACTGTCAAGGCCATGATGCTCAAAATTATATAAAGCATAACTTCATTGCCCATTCACATTTCTAAAATTTATTACAACAGTTACAAGATTTATATTTGATACAAGGTACAATGTCTCACAATTTACAAGGAACAATTAAATAGATAGTCATCTATCTAACTAGTCTCTAGGTGTGGCCTGCAAGTACACCCGTATCTCCCAATGCTAAGGGACGCCACAGCTAACCTGAAAAATATTGGTTTCCAGTTAGGAATGGAACGAGTACAATTCACTGAATGCAGTTCCAATATATGAAAATGACTATACAACAGAGGTTAGCCTTTAAATATATGATTCAAAAAATAAAATGAAGAAAAACAGATTAAAACTAAATATAGAAAGATAGTAAATAAATACAAAGCAAATACTCCCTGACTGACTGACTGAAGTACCTTTGATATGTGACCGGTCTCGGGACAATTATGCGACACTGTCTATGATATTTACACAGTATAATGTAACACTGTCTACACGGTATAATACAATAGTGAATCACTATATACACGGTATAATGCAATAATAAATTACTGTCTATACGGTATACTGCTATAATAAATCACTGTCTACACGGTATACACTGTATAAGGTCAGATCACACATCCTTGGTACTTCACCTCTCCGACACGATAAAATATATCAAAACATAAAGACAGAAATCACATATCTATCGACTAACAATAAGGTATAGTAAAGATCAATATCGAAAACAAACAATAAAATGTACTCGCCTGAGGTCCTTTGCTGGTGAAACCGATAATCCAAACCACTCAGTGTGCCACAACAATCAAACTCGTACAACAGTCTCCGGATGCTGAAACTGATATTACCAACATTTTTAGAATTGTCAAATTAGCTAGGATTGCCTATCCTTAAGTCCAATTCTGGACACAGGGGCAAAACAGTAATTTCGGGTCAAAATAGTGTCCGCCGTTGGACCCGCTTTGCACCGAAAAGCGTACCAGAGTCAATGGTCTCTAAAGTCATCAATCTACATGTCTACGGATTCGTTTTGATGATACGAACCCAACGATATGTCTAATTTTGGATTCTGGTGGGCCATGCATGAAATCGTTCGTTGAGTCGGATCGTGGGGCCCGCAAAATGGCGATCCGGTCAACTGTCTCAGAATCGGACCAAACTTGGCATACAGGACCAGAAAAACGATACGGTCCTATTGGCATAAGTTTCGTTTTGATTTGACAAACGTGCACGAAATAATTAGGAAATTTACAAAGA
>JANAVB010010400.1:8955640-8992327 GCA_029216955.1 Iris pallida
AGTACATTTGAGTACTGACATCCACACAGTTTTTACCGGCTCAGGTAGAAGCTCATTGGCGCGGAGCTCACTTGGATGCGTCGAGGCACGGAGTTCCTTGGCATCTCGAGGCATGCGACCTTATTAAAGACTTCATCTATACGGGACATAATGTATAGACATCGCCTATCTGAATCATCCTTTGGCTCGTCAATTGTATTAAGAGATGAGAGAGAGAGCTGAGTAACTTGTAATCAGAGAGAAAAGTGAGCTTGAGTGATTATAATTTTGGCTACGTGCATTTGTAATCTTATGTTTATTATCAATAAAGACTCTGATTTTATTTCAATACTTGTGTTGCCTTTTATATTTCAATATTTCTGCTTGGGACTTCTGTGCGACGACCCCGTCGCAAGCTGTTGTAATCGGCCGTTATAAAACCGCCTTGCACGAGCGCAATCTAGGCTCGTGCGACATCATGCCTTAGCAAGGACGATAGGTCCTACGGGACCGGGGCGTGACATAATGGTATCAGAGTACGGTTTTACGTCCTTGGACTTCGATTGAATTCTTTAACTTCGATGATGTTCCGCAAACTCTGATGTTTTGCGATTGATATCATTAGTGCGCTCGCTCTCAAATATCCTACAAGATATCCAAACAATAAGTCTTAATATTTTTGCAAAATTGTACAAAAAAAATTGGTTAAACAAAGTCAACTTCAAATAAGAACGGTTGGCTAAGTCGTGCTGGGCATATACAGCAAGAATTGTGTCGACCTTAGAAAAAGTCGTGTGTGAAACTTGAATTGTTTCAAACGGGATCGAAATTGACTTGACTTATAGAATACAAGATGGCTATCGATAGGGGTGCCATCAGACGATATTATCGTCGATGCGATATAGATGAGCGTGCTTGGAATCTGAGGAATGGTTCGAACGGTGATTCGATGTAATCGAGATTCAAAACTTGTTTTGATGATTTGTCGAATGACTTCATCCCTGAGTGGTGTATGGGATAGCCTCAGAGATGTCGATCGATTGAGGATATGGGGTGCCAACGAGTCTATTAGCAAGTGTCATGCCCCAGAACCAGAATACTTACAAGTAGGGACGGACCAGGCCAGCTACGTATTCCAAAGTACTCCATTATCCTGGAATAACGTATAAGCTGTATAGACATGGGGGCTACTACTACAATCCAACAGTCAATCCTAGGTTAAGCAATCCTAGGTATCTCAATCACAGGCAAATATGCAAAGTACAAGAAGTATGATCATCAGACATAAAATAGTAAAGCATCCCAAACTATATATACATGGATGATCATGAAGCTAGTAATACAAAGTGAAGAACTAGCAAGAGTAATAGTCATACATGATAAGCTCTAGCTATAGTCTAGAATACGCAAATCATGTTTAGGCCCGTAGGCTAAATGTCAAGATCCAAAACACGAGCTAAACATGTGCTCGAAGGCTAAATGCCACAAAAGAATAATATACATAACTAGTGGAAGAATGAAATAGGAAAGCCCACTAGGGTACTCTAGTGCTCCGGGTAGTCACTGTCGAGCAGATGGTATGGAAGATCCTTCGGGCTCCTCTATCATATCTGTCCAAACAAAACCAGTGGGGTCAGATCCCCAATAACAAGTATCATAAAGGAAGCCAAACTATGAACTAAAACCAACAATAACTAACATAGCAATGAAAAGAGATAGAAATAAGTAAATATGGATCGAGACTCGTACACTACCAATGCACTTATCTTGAGGATAGAAAAGACAATAAGCAAACAACATGGAGCATAAAGTAAATAATATGTGACCTAAAGTAAACTGTGGACATTTGAATTAAAAGGAAGCATGTGAACATGTGAAATAAACTAAACAATATAAGAAGAATGGTACATGTGAGCATGTGAGATAACTGGGACATGTGAGCATGTTAGATAACTGGGACATATGAGCATGTTAGATAACTGGGACATGTGAGTATGTAAGATAACTGGGACATGTGAGTATGTAAGAACTATATAAAACGACAAATGATAAGATAACTTAGAAACTATTCTGGGACGCAAGTTACTACCCATAAACCAAACAAGGACCGGGGTTGTAATCCTTATCGTGAATAGAACTTAGTCTCTAATCATTTATCGGCAAAAGTAAAGCATAAACAATGATGTACTGAAATAAACAAATTCGGACACTGTCTAGGCAAAACTAGACTAGACTAGACTGGACTCCATACAACAATCACGGCCAGGCAATGAGTACGGCTTGATACATTAGCTAACTAGGGTTATCACAATCCTAATTACTAACATATGCACTTTTGAAAAATGAAATCCAGTTACTTGCCCTGCAGACTACCCAATTCATCCAGGTCAAAAGAAAAATAAGTATAGCAGACACACCGCAGTAAGATACGTGTGTCCTAAAGAGGTACCCCACTCGACAGTGTGCTGGAAGTGTGCTCATCATGACAGATAGCTATATATATATATATATATATATATATATATATATATATATATATATATATATAGACCAGAACAAGAAAGGCTGCAGGTGACTGGAAAATTCATCCCTCCCAATGATCTTGATAATCAAGCTAGTTATTAATCCTTAACATTTTCTTATTGGATTCTGGGTGTGGCATTCGACAGAATTCATCCTAAACATGATATACAAGACTGGACAATACAAGAAAGTGCACTATAACAAGCCACAACAAGAAAATAGAATAAGCTAAAAGCTAGGAGTGTGCTACAATGAGCCACTATAGAGAAAATAGGAAGTACGCCATGATAGGCCACTATCATGTAAGCAAGGAAAGACATATAGAAGAGTGCACCACAACGGGTCACAATCTAGTTGTCACAATCTAGTTAGCAAAGAAGACATGTAACATGAGTGCGCTACGACGGACCACTATCTAGTAAGCAAGGAAAGACATATACAATAGTGTACCACGACGGGTCACTATCTAGTAAGCAAAGAAGACATGTAACATGAGTGCGCCACGACAGGTCACAACAAAGAAATACTAGACATGGCACAAAACTGTAGAGTACAATAAATTTGGGAAGGTATGGCAATACATATCACAACATATAAGAAAGAATCGAAAGGAAAGACATATCATGGCATGTTAGAAAGAATAAATAAAAGTAATTACATGATATAGAATAATAATTGAAAATGTGCTAGTGTCAAGTGTATATAGGGTGTACAATTATTATCTAACTATACAAGATCATCAAGATAAGATCATGTTGTCGTGTTCAAGTCAATTTCAATATTAACAAGTTATCAAGTTGGGTTGTCGCATGTTAGGCCAAGTACAGAAATATGCCAAGAAGATCAAAAATTATAATTAAAATTACCAGTCGCATTGAACTCCAATTAAGGTAAAACAAGAAGATTCTTAAAGCCAAGACAAAGATCTACAACTTTCATGTTTTGAGTTTTTTAAGATTTTAGCAACAAAACAATGTCAACATGCAAAAACAGTAATTCGTACGCGCACGCGGACAAAACTGCCCACGACGCACGGGGCACGAGAGCACGGCCCGCAGGCGCACGACAAACAAATCACGCAGGTGCGTGGCCGTGAAACGCGTAGAGCGCGGATGCACGATGCACGATGCACGGAGCACGAGAGCACGGCACGCAGGCACACGATGAAAGAATCGCGCGAGCACGTGGCAAACAAATCGTGCAGCGCGCGGAGCGCGAGAACACGACGTACAAGCATACGACACTCAAATCATACAGGCACGTGGCCGCTAAACGTGTAGCGCGCGGACGCATGACGCGCGGAGCATAAGAGCACGGCGCACAGGTGTGCGACCAACGAATTGCGCAAGCGCACGAAACGCGCAGTGCGCAGATGCACCGATGCACGATGTACGTAACGTGGGAGCACGACGCTTGGCCAACAAATCGTACAGGCGTGCGGAGCACGAAATGTGGAGCATAAAATGTGTAGCGCATGGATGTACGGCACGCAGCCAATGAATTGCGTAGGCACGCGGCATGCAAAACGTACAGCGCACGGCCAACGAATCACGTAGGCACGCGATGCACAAAACACGCAGCATACGGATGCATGACTCACGAGGCGCGAGAGCACGGCGCATAGACGCACGACATTGTTTATCGTCCCAGTAGCTCCGAGGATGTGCGGGAACCCATGAACACGAAAAATGCCAAAACTAACTCAAAATAAATGGAAATCAAGCAGTTTAAAATCCAAAATTGGGTAGAATAAAATTCTCCACAACATGGAACCCTTAGATTTCGGAAATAACAAACTTTAGAGGTCCAAACCAAAAAAAATTATGAAAACTACAAACTTAAATCTATAACAATATAAACATCAAAACCAAAAAGTCCAAGTTCTAAAGAGGCTTAGAATCATGCAAGAAAGATAATAGAACAAACAAAAATGACAAAAACAATATTATTCCAGATTTAGCAAGATATACTTTCCTAGGGTTGGTGGTGGAGTAAATGTAGAAGAAAATGAAAAGTAAATGAAGTTAATGGAGGAGAATGAGAGAAGTTGGTTTTTATACAAAACCCTTCTCATCTAAAACCAACCCGAACCAAGCCATGCCAAGTTGAACAAAACCAAACTAAACCAAGTCAAGATTAAACTAAGGCAAGGCTAAGAAAGACAAGTCAAAACACGGGTCACCTGACAAATGTCAAAATTTCATACACGTATACTGAAAATACGTATAGCAGAAAATAAGAGTGACTGGCATGTCGTCGGTATATACTAGTATACTGGCGGTATGCCGGTCAAAAAAAAATCTATAAGTTGAATTTTTTTTAAAGCATTCTAAAAACCAAGAAATACAAAATTCATTACAAAAATATGTATCCATATATAAATACCGATACTATGAGATGAGTCTCACAACTCAGCCATCCTTAGAAAAATTTCATCCTCAAAATTTTTCTAAAGCTAGTCAAGCATGATAACCAAAACAAAAGCTCATGAAAATACAACTATCTCAATAAAATAAAGTATGACACATAAGTAAATGAAGGCAACAGTAATATAAATAAATGCGTAAGCAATAACACAACCACAATCAAGAAGGGCTGGAGGCATATGAATAAATATGTCTCCTGAGTCAGCTTAGTAGGGACCCGCCCTCACTGGCCTACACTGACTCCCAAAATAGATAGGCATCAAGTCTCAAAGTAAGTCGGTACCAATGACTTAGTCTAAGACATGACTCTATCTAGTACGTAACTTCGTAGTGGAGACACGTGATAGATATCATGTATCTCAAGATACGAAGATAGAAGAGTGGGACGAGAAACTATCATTCACTCACTGAATAAGTCAAGCCGACCGTTGTACTCCTAATATCGGTAGAATACAAGGTCGTCGACAAGAACACAAGATATACTGCCACTACCTGACATGCCACTGAAAGACAAATCAAAAGGGCATAACTGAAAGAAGACCATAAAGATGGTACCTAAGACTCCCTAGGTACTACCCTCATGTTGATACTAGAGCTGCCCCTGAGACTGTGCATACAATTATGCTCTGTGCTGCCTGACCCTCTGAGCTCGTGATGGCGGAGGATACTGTGCCAATGGCTGAACATCTAATATTGGCCCTAAATGCTCGTCTACTGCTGGGGGTGATGACTGATACGACTGAAAGGACTGAGGTGGTACATCTCGTGTAACTGGTCATCTTCGAGATGTCGGATAGGGGCAAGTACTAACTGAATGGTCCTCCACTCCACAGCATAAGCATCTCCTATTGGTCGCCCAACAAACTGACCTGAGATGCCCTATCTTACCACAATAGGTACATGCTTCTTGTTCTGCTTGATAATGTTGGTCTCTCTGCCTCTGAGCCTGGGCCTGCATATGCTATTGAGGCCCCTCCTGCTGGAATGCATGGGACTGTTTCGATGAAGGCCTCTGAGCTCGCTTCTGCTGAACTGGTGTTGGTATCCCAAACTGGGTAACTGTAGGCTAAAAAGATAAAGATCTAGCTGAATTCTTCCGAGGACAAATCCCTAGCATGTGGTCTGGTGATCCGTATGGCAAAAATAGAAAGTTGGCCCTTTGATAAGTAAGATGAGTGTGCCCTCCCCTTCCGCAGAAGAAACATACGACTGGTAACTCCTGGTACTGGTAGGAATAATTGTATGATGGTACTGGTGAGGGATGTCGAGGTAAAAGTCTGACACGGGTGTATGGTACCTCTTACGAGCCTCAGTTCTGGATATCGTCCTCCTGGCTATATGCTTGTGCTGAGCTATATATATATATATATATATATATATATATATATATATATATATATATATATATTATATATATATATATATATATATATATTACTTTTGACATTTCGAGGGACAGCAACCTGCTACAACCTATTGAAAAGACACTACTACTATTGAAAAGAGGTTTAATCACTAGCCAATAAGCTCCACTTTATGCTTGAAAATAGTAGCCCTGATGAGTCAAAGACCCTCGCCGCCGAGGTCGAGGCCCACCCGCTCACCCCTCCCGACCGTCCTCCTGCCTTTCATTGCGGTCCAGCGGTCGAGCCCCTGCTCCCAAATCCCTCCTCCCTCCTCCGGCCTTCTTCGTCGGAGTCTTCTCCGGGCTGCTTTCTTCCGCCCTCGTCGGAGCCCCCGTCCACCGCCCTTCGCTCGGCCTCCCCCGGCGGAGGCCATCGCCGGGCCGAGCGCCGAGGGGGGACCTCGAGTCCCGCACCCTCCCTCGGGCAGCACCCCCTCCCACCGCTCGGGCTTCGTGCCCTCGAGCAGCGCGCCTACGGGCCACGTATTCTCCCCGCCCTCGGGTCTCGCGTGCGCCCGTCCTCGGGTCACGCGCTGACTTTTCCCTTCCCAAAAAAAAAAACTCACTTCTCAGGACAGAGTGCCCTCTCCCCCCCCTCAGGCCCCACTTCCGTCGCCGCCCTCCCCCTGGAGTCGTGCCTCCTCCTCGCTCGGTCCCCTCCGGCTGACCCGACGCCGCCCCGAGCCTGGCCTCGTCGGTGCGGCTCGTGCCTTGACCCGCGCGTTGGGGAGGAGCCCGCGCCCCCTCGTGGAGTGCGCCCCGCCTCGGGCCACCCCCCCACCCACCCCACTTCGGTCCGCGTGCGCCTGCTCCTTGGCTTGCGTGCCCTGGGTCCCTTCGGGTTATGCGCCCAAACCTCCACAGGGCTGAACGCCCAAGAAACCTCCAGTATTCAAATTTTCGAATTTTTGAAATTTGAAATTTTCACTTTTTAATCTTTTGTGTTTTTTTCTTAGTTGACCAAGGCCTTTTGTGTGTTAACCTATGGTACTTTCTGTAAGCTCTTTTTGAGCAACCCCTTTATTTCAATAAATTGCTTTTCAAAATATATATATATATATATATATATATATATTTTATATATATATATATATATATATATATATATATATATATATATATATATATACACCAACTTGAATGTTGGTATTTCATAATTGCGTATATTTTAAAAGTTGTAAATCTCTTATAAATTAGAAAATGAATGTGTGCCTTAAGTTTGTCCAATCCTGTAACGCCCAGTCCCAAAATACGGAGGACCAGAATACAGTACATGCCAACAACACTTCACTAATGGGCCAAATCTCAAAATAGGCCCATTAGTAAAATGCTTAAGCTGTAATTCATGATAACTACCCAGCAATACAATACAAGTGACTGGTCACATCTAATCTCATCCACGTAGAAATATAAGACACAAGATATCAAGTCCAATAAAATAATACTAATAAAAAGATCCGTCCAGCAGGAAATAAAATCACTACAAGAAAAAAGGCTTTTCTTGACGGGTTTTCCCCCTCAAGAAATGTTTATCTTGACGGTTGCGGATCCGTCAAGTAGACCGGAGTCAAGAAAAGACCCCCTCCCTTTTCTTGACGGTCGCTGGCATAGCTTTTTTTGACGGTTTTTGGCCGTCATATGACGTAATTTTCTTGACTATTTTTAGTCGTCAAGATAGCAGTTTTTAGAAACCATCAATGTAGGCAAAAAAATTTCTTGACTCCGACCTAAATGACGACCTTTAGTCGTCAATAAAAGTATTTGTTTTGACCGACAAAACCCGTCATGAAAAGCAGTAATTTATGACTATTATACAACATGATATGAATTAAAGTTTACATTTGACAACTGTCAAGAGAAGCTATCCAAAGTACCGTCAAGAGAAGCATGCCAAAATTTCGTCAAGAATTATATAATATTAATCAACCACACATAATATCAATCCAGAAGCTACACACATCAAATTACTATAAAATCCAAATTTTATGTTAACAAACTGTATTGTTCATACAACAAAAACTTTCAATACACATCCCACCACATGTATTCTTCACTTGTCCAACCACAACATAATCCAACCATAAAGTACACATCCCACATCTGTTGTTTCCATACCACTTAAACATCCAAACCACAAACATCCATCACTTGTCACCACAAAACATGATCTACCAACACTACAAAATGAAACACAAAAAGTAGCAAACCATATCGGAGCACATCCCTCCATATTCACAGCATTTCCCTATTCATAGCGTGCATGCACTTTCATTTTTCAGCAAGTTCCTGAGAGAACAAGAACACAAAGTATCAACTCACTATTACAGAATATCAATACAGTTTGACTTTATTGCTGCACACACACGAACTCGAGATAATTTGAATCACTTGAGAAGAACTACAAGGCTAGACATATTGAAACTATAATTCACAAATATGTATCAATCATGTAAAGAATCTGAAGGCTAGCTAAATTATCAATCGTGTAAAGTTTCTTATTGAGGACACACTAAATGTGGTAGGGGACAGCAAAACAAACCTGGACAGTATGATATTCCTACTGCAACCCAAAAGAGGTATGGTCAATTGAACAATAAGGATATACAAGACAACAATCTATGGTCTGATACTCTAAAGGAAATAATGACCAAAATCTTCTCCATCCTTTACTCCACCCCCATGTATGACTGAACATAACTTAAGAGATTTTAACCCATTGCAAGACATGTAATCTGTTGACTGCAGTCAAATGCAAGGTGTAAACTGTTGTTAGGGACCCAAACTTGAGCTAGACACCCGTCCTTTCTCTGATACATTATGGTATCAGAAAGGGCACAAATGCAGGAACAAATACTTCCATATTTGTCCAGAAGTAACTTTGAACAATTTGGATAATACGGGATAATTAGCTCAAAATATGAACAATAAGTGGTGTGGAATAGAACGGTTGGGATAGTAAGAACTGAACCAAATGATGGAATTATCAAAAATAAATATTGAATACTGGAATTCAACTTTCACATATATGTGCAAGCAATCAAATAATCAATGAATAAAAAAATATATCCAAACTTAGTTAATCTAAGTGAAATTACACCCAACTTAGTCAAAACCAAAATAGCACACAAAATATATGTTATACATAAGAAAGTTATCATTATATAAACTTCATCAGGAAGCACTAAAGAGAAAAAATTATCCAAAATTATAGTCTGATACCGACTCCTACCAATACTGTGAACCTAGCATACCCATCAAAACAATGTATGTCATAAGCATTTACAGAAAAAGAGAACATAGAATACCTTAAAGAAACATAATATGTACATAATGTTAAGTATACTGTGGGAGTAGTTTCTAGAACTTTTGGAATTTCCAAATTGTTATTTAAGAGGATGGTCAATATACTATCAGATTAAGAATCTACAAAATGAAAGTTGTTTAAAACACTCCAAAGAAATATGAAGGTTCATATAAAAAGATGTGTTAGCATAGTTCCTTCCATTTCTTATTCATTTCATTTTATTTACAATACGATTGAATTAGAGAGAGAAAAATAAATAATTTCATACAAATTTCTTTCAGAGGCCGATAATTAGGTTTATACATAGTCTCAAATTTAAAATCAGCATAGTGAAATATGAGAAGTTAAAAAAATTTAATCCTATAAACTACCCTTGAAATCCCAAGTATGAGAACTGAGAATAGACAGAAGAATTATTAATATGATTTTTTTTTGATATCTTGGTTTTGTAGATGTCAAGAAGCTAGAGTTAACATGAATGGACTAGAGCAGATCCTGATTGAGTGCTCTAGCCTTTGGTACCATAAGAGCTTATACTCAAAACTGCAGAACAAGCTAATGCATTGACAAGGTGTAACCAAGCTTGCTACAAAAAGACTTGATAAAAGTCGAAAGAAATCATAGCAAACAACTTAAATACTTATAACCCAAGCCATGTAAACTTGTAAGCCCACTTTCCAAATTTTTAATTTTTTAATTTTATTTGTTTATGATTAATTTTATGGTCATTGTGAGTCATGCCAAAGCTTATAGGTGGGATATGACCATATTAAGGTCATATGACCTATAGATAGCCTATATATGTATTATTTAGCTATTTTATGTTTTTCAACAATTTTTGGGATATTTTTAGGTATTTAATATTTAAGATTTTATTATTTTTAAGGACTTTCAGGATTTACTGTAAGGTCATACAGGGATATTTTTGGACAAAATATTTTTATTTGGGTTCTAAATGACTAAAAATATTTTCTAGAATATTTTAGAAATTTTTTGGATTTTTTTAGAATTTTTGGGAATTTTTATATAATTAAAACATATAGAATTTATATTTACAGGTTTTTGGAATTTACTGCGAGGTCACACGATGATATTTTGTGTTAAAATATTTTAATTATATTCTAGACACTTAGAAATATTTTCTAGAATTTTCTAGAATTTTTCTGGATTTTTCTGCAATTTATTTTGATTTATTTGGACTTAAAATAATTTTTAAATAATTTTCTGAATTAAATAAATAAATACCCAAAAATCCACCCAGGGGGGCCCACCTGTCGGTGCCAACTGCTACAGTGACCGCCTCTCTCTCTCCAATATATATATTATTATATTCGCCCAGCCTAATTAAATTCCAGCAGCCTTTTATGGGAGAACTCATCTAGGGTTTCCGACTTGCCGAAACGATTTCCGCCAACCCCGACGTGCTTTTTGTGTGCTATTTTTTTTGTTGGAAGCGTATTGAGGTATAGTTTTTGAATATATAATTTATTTTCATAACTTCTGAACCTAAATTTCTGGAAAATTCGTAGAGTGCTAGTTGTCCGAAATTTGACACGTTTCGGTGTTTTCGAGATTTCGGGAGAACCAGAAATCGAAATAATGAACCGTTTGAATTTTGAAAATATAACACAAAGTCTACGACATATAATATTTCCAGAAATTATTTTGTTCATCTAGTATTTTAGTTATGCTGTTGAACTCAGAATTGATCGGTTGATCACCGTTTTGGTCATGATTAGTCATAACGACGATATCTTTTGACCAAAACATGATTTTGCAGCACGGTTGATTCCGACAAACTTGTGGCGCTGAAATCTACCAAGGTGCACTTTCAAAATCTAGAGTTCATGATATTTGACCAGATAGTCAATGATACGTCTCGATTTGCGTGTTATGGTTTCCAAAATTGGAAATATGACTTTTGATGGCCAAACTTGCATGTTTAGATTATATTTAGATTATTATTAGGTTAAATAATGTTTTTAATTAATTTATTCCAGAATTAGCTATTATTAGATTAGTAACCCAACTAGCCACTATTCTATGAATTTAGAACTAGAACATTAGAATTGATTTGTGGTTTTCGTGCACGGTTCGTGGTGCGATATGTGTTATAGGTTGACAGCTTCTAGATTGGAAATCCCATCATCATCTACTTGTGAATACAATTTCTGCAAGGATTCAGGCAAGTACAGTATTGCATTTATGTTTTAGTTCATTATAACGTTTTCTCTATCGTTTCCTTGTTTGATATCCCGTTGAAACATTGCTTGATATTTTGTTGAGACACGATTGTGACACCGTAGTTATTGTATCCTTCTTAGTGTATCATTGACCGTTATTGATTGTTAGAGAGTCGGGAGGGAAAATACTTAGTAAGTACGTGAACTAACCCGCATATTTTGATTGTGGATAGCTAAGTCATACACCTCAAGTATGAGTTAGCCGTACCGTATTATTGTGGATAGCCATCATATGATATGCCGTATTAGCCCAGCCGTTCACGTATTAAAAGGTATTTTACACACACATAGTGGTTCCTATTTTTCCTTTATCTAGTCCATTATCTTGTTAGTTCATATCTTGCTAGTTTACATCTTGCCAGTTTATATCTTGTTAGATTCCATCTTGCAAGTTTATATTTTGCTAGTTCATATCTTGATCGTTCATACCTTGCTAGTACTAGTTCTTTATATAATCTTTGCCATCATCGTTTTTCGTTATTCTAACTTATTTTGGACTAACAACATTAATTACAATATGGTTGTACTCTGCTCCTTTCCTGACTGGATCGTTGTTATAGGTGAGGATGACGTGTCTACTTTTGTGCTAAGGATCATATGAGGGGGAGATAGAGACTCGAAGGCCAAACCATAGAAGACTAGTCAGATGTGTGGTAGTTTTCTATAATTGTAAAAGCTTACATTCTTCTTCAAATGTAAAACTTCTATATTTTGTAAAGTTGATTTAGTTATTGTGAATGAGCAATTAGTATTTATGAGCACTTTGTTTATTGTGGGCTAGGCAGCATACTACCATCGACACTGTGGCATAGGCTGGCTTGGACACGCGCTCGCATCCGTTTAAAAAAACGGGTGCGGGTCGTGACAAGTTTTTTGGTGGCCCATGCAGGTCATTTTTGTAAAAGATTTTGAACTTGTGGTGGTACTTAAGTTAGTCGTACTACTGCAAGCCTACGACTAAAAAATTGCTCATTCACAATTAGGATTAATTTAATTTTAGGGAATGACAAGGACTAGGAGTCCCTTATTCAATTTGACCATTGGATAGTTAAGGTTGCTAATTAGGCCATGTGATTTAGCCAATGATTTATTGAATTTAAAACCCTATTAGATATTTGATACGATGTTAGGATCAAAGGTGGGCAGACTATTCGCTTGGTAAGTTAGGCCTTCATAGAATTAAATTTCTAATTTTGATCATTTGTGCCATTTTATCTTCTGTCTTCTCTAAACCTTGTTTTATTTTCAAAACTATTTTGCGATCATTTTATTTTCAATTCCTAATCTTGGTTCAATTATCTATATGTTAATTCAATTCGTCTTCGTTCATTTTACGATCGTTTTGTTTTCAAAACTGATACTTTTATTCAAAGACAGATACTTATATTTTCTTATCATGATCGACTTGTTTGAATTTATAGAAGTTTCTTTAAAATTCTTATGGATATAGTTGAAATAATTTTCGATGACTTACTATGGTAAGGCAGATGCGCACTGTCTCCATTTATTTAAATTATGGAGACTGCGGGTTCACTACAGCCAGCAGCGCACTGGCGTGGCTAAGTTGAAATAATTTCAAGTAAGCGTAGGTTGTCAAATGTTACTAAAGCTATATCCTAGTTGCATTATTTGATCATTTGATTTATTATGTCAACATTGGGTAGAGTTGATAAAGTGTTCGATAACATATTATACTTGAGTCACGAAACCAAGGGTTCACGGCAGCCAGATGTACACTGGCGAGGCATGGATTCTTGGTTAAATGACTTCGGATATACTTATGATTTTCGAATATCATAGCGACTATATCTTTTATTGGCATACGACTATTAAATTTTTTCTTTTTTTTTCTTTCAAATTTATTTGATGTCTTGTTTCTTGTTACCACTTCTCTACAACTAGTAGTTCTTTATTTCTCTCATATTTTTCTATTTTTGAATTGTCATCTTTTAAACCTATTTTGATTTCCTTCCACTATATTTCTAAAACGTATTTAGATTTTTGATTATATATGCCTGATCAATTTCGATCATTCATCACATTATTTTCTTGATTATATTCTTTGTCGTGCTTATTCATATCGATTGGTCATGTCATATTTTGATGATATTCTTGGTTGTGCCTATTTGTATCTTTTAAAATTCCAAGGACAAAATTTTTCTAAGGTGGGTAGATTTGTAAGCCCACTTCCCAAATTTTTAATTTTTTTAATTTTATTTGTTTATGATTAATTTTATGGTCATTGTGAGTCATGCCAAAGCTTGTAGGTGGGCTATGACCATATTAAGGTCATATGACCTCTAGATAGCCTATATATGTATTATTTAGCTATTTTATATTTTTCTATAATTTTTGGATATTTTTAGGTATTTAATATTTAAGGTTTTATTATTATTAAGGACTTTCAGGATTTACTGTAAGGTCATACGGGGGTATTTCTGGACCAAATATTTTTATTTAGGCTCTAAATGACTAAAAATGTTTTCCAGAATATTTTAGAAATTTTTTGGATTTTTTTAGAATTTTTGGGAATTTTTATATAATTAAAACATATAGAATTTATATTTTATAGGTTTTTGGAATTTACTGCGAGGTCACACAATGATATTTTGTGTTAAAATATTTTAATTATATTCTAGACACTTAGAAATATTTTCTAGAATTTTCTAGAATTTTTCTGGATTTTTCTGCAATTTATTTTGATTCATTTGGACTTAAAATGATTTTTAAATAATTTTCTGAATTAAATAAATAAATACCCAGAAATCCATCCAAGGAGGGACCACCTGTCGGCGCCAACTGCTACAGTGACCGCCTCTCTCTCTCTCCTATATATATATATATATTATTATATTCGTCCACCCTAATTAAATTTCAGCAGTCTTTTGTGGGAGAACTCATCTAGGGTTTCCGAATTCCCGAAGCGATTTCCGCCAACCCCGACGTGCTTTTTGCGTGCCCTTTTTTTGTTGGAAGCTTATTGAGGTATAGTTTCTGAATATGCAATTTATTTTTGTAATTTCTGGACCTACATTTCTGAAAAAAATCGTAGAGTGCTAGTTGTCCGAAATTTGACATGTTTGGGTGTTTTCGTGATTCCGGGAGAACCAGAAATCAAAATCATGAACCGTTTGAAGTTTCGGTAAGCTAGCAAAGAGCTCTACGACATATAATTTTTTCAGAAATTATTTCGTTCATCTATTATTTTAGTTATTCTGTTGAACTCAGAATTGATCGGTTGATCACCGTTTTGGTCACGATTAGCCATAACGGCGATATCTTTTGACCAAAACGTGATTTTATAGCACGGCTGATTTCGGCGCACTCGTGGCGCTGAAATCTACCAGGGTGCACTTTCAAAATCTAGAGTTCATGATATTTGACCAGATAGTCAATGGCACGCCTCGATTTGCGTGTTATGGTTTCCAAAATTGGTAACATGACTTTTGTTGGCCAAACTTGCATGTTTAGATTATATTTAGATTATTATTAGGTTAAATAATATTTTAAAGTAATTTATTCTAGAATTAACGATTATTAGATTAGTAACCCAACTAGCCACTATTCTATGAATTTAGAACTAGAACATTAGAATTGATTTGTAGTTTTCGTGCACGGTTCATGGTGCGATATGTGTTATAGGTTGACAGCTTCTAGATTGGCAATCCCCTCATCATCTACTTGTGACTACGGTTTGTGCAAGGATTCAGGCAAGTACAGTATTGCATTTATGTTTTAGTTCATTATAACATTTTCTCTATCGTTTCCTTGTTTGATATCCCGTTGAAACATTGCTTGATATTTCATTGAGACACGATTGTGACACCGTATTTATTGTATCATTCTTAGTGTAACATTGACCATTATTGATTGTTAGAGAGTCGAGAGGGGAAATACTTAGTAAGTACGTAAACAAACCCAAATATTTTGATTGTGGATAGCTAAGTCATACACGTCACGTATGAGTTAGCCGTACCGTATTATTGTGGATAGTCATTGTATGATGTGCCGTATTAGCCCAGCCGTTCACGTATTAAAAGGTATTTCACAAACACATAGTGGTTCCTATTTTTCCTTTATCTAGTCCATTATCTTGTTAGTTCATATCTTGCTAGTTTATATCTTGCCAGTTTATATCTTGTTAGATCCCATCTTGCTAGTTTATATTTTGCTAGTTCATATCTTGATCGTTCATACCTTGCTAGTACTAGTTCTTTATATACTCTTTGCCATCATCGTTTCTCGTTGTTCTAACTTATTTTGGACTAACAACATTAATTGCAATATGGTTGTACTCTGCTCCATTCCTGACTGGATCGTTGTTATAGGTGAGGATGACGTGTCTACTTTTGCGCTAAGGACCATATAAGGGGGAGATAGAGACTCGAAGGCCAAACCATAGAAGACTAGTCAAATGTGTGGTAGTTTTCTATAATTGTAAAAGCTTACATTCTTCTTCAAATTTAAAACTTCTATATTTTGTAAAATTGATTTAGTTGTTATGAATGAGTAGTTAGTATTTATGAGCACTTTGTTTATTGTGGGCTAGACAGCGTACTACCGCCGATACCACGACGTAGGCTGGGCTTGGACACGTCTCGTATCGGCAAAGCGGGTGCGGGTCGTAACAAAACTCCCCTCACTTGTTAAGTAAAACTCAAACAATGTAAACTTGTTGAGTGAATTCTCTAGAAAGACCAAACTACTAACAATAGCAGGTTGAGTATCAGAGTTTTAAGCTCAAGCTTGAGTATCAGAGTTTTAAGCTCAAGCTTGATATCAGAGTTTTAAGCTCAAGCTCAAGCTTGAGAAACAGAGTTATAACCTCTTTTATAACTGTGATCAAGGCACACAGTCAGTTACTTGAGAACCAAAGGAAAGGGGGAGAGGAGCTCAGTTTATATCACGTATTAGCAAGTTAGCAGAGGAGAGGAGCTCAGTAAAAGTCCAGTATCAGTTATAAAAGTCTAAAATTAAATGGTCCAACACACAAATAAATGCATATATTCATTGTAGATAAAGTCTAAAATTACCTGCGACGATTTGTTAGTTAAGGAACTGTAAAACAAGTTCCATTCACTTTATACGAACTTCATTAATTTGTTCAAAATTGTAGTCTTCCTTTTGATTGTACTGTTTGTAAATAGGAAGAAAAAAAATAAAACTGTTATTATCATGATATATTTATATTCTAAATATACATGTCGATTTAGAAAAACATGACCTTTGGATTAAGTAAGGTTCGATCAGATGTGATCTCCTTCATAAATCTCATCACGTAGTACCCACATTCCACAGAGCCAGCTTGTTGTGGCGCCTAATCATAGAAAATTAAGCAAAGTCCTTACAAACTTGTATTTATTTTTCATTTACATTTATATGAGAGAAATATATTGTACCTTAATTGTTATCCAGTTCAATTTAAACTTTTTGACTTGTTTTTCATTTTGAGCATAAAACATCTGAAGTACACTATATGCAAATTAAAGTGGATAATATTAATAGTCATTATTGATCATCTAATAAGTACCTTAACTGTAGTTGTGAAATTCCAAAAATATGGTACAAATATTGATGCATACCTTGTTATATTGTACTTAAGATCATCTTGGATGTAACTCCTCAAAGAGTCCAAATAATATGCTTTCATTAGTGATAGGTCAATGACAACCAAAACCCAATGAAAATTGTAACACCATATAGCACCAAGATATATACAAGTGTTTTCGAGTTAGTGAGAACTTGTAGAAGAAAAATAAGTAAGAAAATGTATTACCTAGGGTTGTATGGCAAGAAAATAAGTCAACTTTGTTTTCGAGATATCAAACTATTACAAATATGTCGTGCCCTTGCATCCTGCGTTCCAGAAACGTCTTTCAAACCAGACGAGGAGACTAGTCTTGGATTAATGAAGCAAACTTCCTCGACAAGGTTTAGCTCCTTCAAACGAATGTACAACAACCTATATATGTAGTTTGCAGATTATTTAGATCAACTTATTAATGTAATAACAAAAATTTGAAAAACAAAGTATTCAGTTACCTTATGTATATTAGGACACAATTAGATGATAGGTCATGCATTTTAATAAAATTTTCGAAATCCTCCTCGAGAAGAATTGCAACTGTTGTGGTACCAAACAATTTGCCAGGAAATGGTACCGAAATTGTAGTTTTTTCAACGATCAAGCGTTGTACCAGTTTAGCAAAGCAGTCCATTCCGGACGAATTTTTGATGACCTTAGAATTCTAGTGGAAGCCCTTGTTGGAGTTTTAACTTTAGTTGGCGTGTTCCTTTGCTCATTGGGAGCTTCCTTGCCCACCTTGGATGCCTAAAATACAACACAATTTTAGAGTAAAAATGTATAAGACTTAAATAATATAATATTTATACAAGAGAGACTTCTAAATAAATATTGACTACCTCTCAAATTAGAGTACCATGAAGAACTAAATCGGTTGGCCAAAGTATGTGATATCCAATAGCATCCTTAACCATAGTTAGAGGGATATCTTCAGGTGGAATGGGAAGCAACGCATCCTCATCCAATGCCAATTCGATGGACACAATAATATTGGGGGGCTTGTATTCCATAATGGTTCCTTTGGCAACAAAATTGTCTACGGAACCTGTAGAAAATTGGCAATCTTCTAACTTATTAAAAGAAAGCATATAAAAAATTGCATGTCCCTTTATTACTTCCATTTTACTAGGATTTCAAGAATAAAAAAATGACATGTAGTACATTTGTTTTACTCTTCGGACTACGTTTTGTTGCATCGACATCCATATCTTGATCAGTTTGGAGAGGAGATTTTTCACTTACAACCTTTTCAGAAAAGTAGATACTGGTATCAGAAAAATAGATACTGATTTAAGTAGATAGAAAAGTCCAACTTTCCAAAAAAGTTCAAGTAGAAAGAAAAGTGCAAGTAGATAGTGTGTGTTCAAGTAGATAGTGTGTGGTATCAGAAAAGTTCAAGTAGACAAGAAAGTTCAAGTAGACAGAGCAGTCCAACTTTCTAGACATAATCAAATAGAAAGAAAAGTTGAAGTAGATAGTGTGTGTCTACTTTACACTAAAATTGAAAGAGGGGATGAAATAAACCTGGTTCATGATCCTTGGCCTCTGTGATCCTTCGGAGGCATAACTCGGTGCATTCATGGTAGGGATTGGAGGAATTGAAAAGTTGGAACTGGTATCGGATAACAGCGTAGCACAGAGACCTTGTGAAAGTAAGTTATTTATCATCTTATTTTTTCTCTCAATCTCATCAAGCAACTTCTTTTTCTCCTCCTTCCAACTAGTCGAAGTTTTAGGAGTATTGAAAAAAGATCTTCGGGTGACACATTTCCCCATGGCCGTAACACGACCACTGTGCTAGGACCTCTCCATTGCATATCCAAAAGCATCTATGTTTTGAGGAATGAACAACTCTCCAGAACATATTTTCTTCTTCACTTTATCCTATAAAAAGAATGAATTTATGTTCGCATCTTAATATGAAGTTGTGCAAGAACAATGAAAATGAAATATAGTTAATGTAGTGCCCCGCTCCGCGAAGGCACTAGATAAACAGAGAGATAGTATTGTTGGCTCTGCAACAAAAGACGATTGATCTGGATGAGTGGACAAAGACTCATTTTATGATTCGCTTACGCCTAATAAGAATCTGAGTTTTTTTTGAATGAATATTATTGCTAATAACAAGATGGTAATCATCGAGTATGCTTGTAAGAGATTTCACATGCTGCTATGCTAAGAACAAAAAAAGAGTTAACATGTATGCTAAGAAGAAGAATTGTTGTATGCTAATAAGAAACGATATGATGCCTTGTTAAGAAATGAATGTTGTCTTGATCAATAAACTGTTGCCATGTTAAATCAAATGAGATAATGCTATGCTAAATTAGAGATATGCCTCGAATGAATGAATTGTTGCCATGCTTAATAAGAAGAGAAAAAGAGAATGTTTACATGTCCCTGAATAGAGTATGACAATCAAGAGTAGAGTTCATGCTTGTTGATATCGTGTTTGCTTAAATAAAGATTATTCATTGTCCCTTAATTGTTACTATAAAGACAAAGATATATAGAGATGGCACATTGTGCCATTAAAAGAGATGATACAGTTTATCCATATAGAGAAAAGAGTAGAGCTACTGGCTCGATCATATGAAAGAAGAGAACAGACGGATTATGAATGTTGTCCAATGATCTGTGTATAGTAGAGTTTTATTTGATAGAGTTGCATACCCGTATTGGTCCTGGACAACTTGTGCACAAGTATAGATCCTCACGACCGATTTTTGGGCATTCGAACCGCTCGGCCCGGGGGAGGATAGAGTAACACCCTGAGGTAAAAGAGACCTCACGGTGTATAGAGAGGGTGTCCACTAGCGATGAGCTGAACCCAAGAGTCACAGTGGCTAACTATGGAGAATGACCCATGGACCATCATATAGATAGGAGTCGATTAGTGAAGAGCTGAACCCTGAGCTGCAGCTGCTAGCATATGTGTTATCAGTGCAAAGCTGAACCTTGGGTCACAGCTATTGGTCTACACATGTTTTGGTGCAGAGTTAAGCCTTGAGTCATAGCTGCTAATCGATGGCATGCATAAGAAAGTATAAACCCGCTCAAATTTCTAAATTTTTATTATTATTTTATTAGACAAAGAAATGGTTACCAAAGTTACGAATTATATAAAAATGTTTTTTTATAATATATTCTATATGTTATGTACGTGAAAAGAAATTTTTAAATAAGTGAAATTTTTTTATTTTGGTTTTTATTATGTTGCCATTAAAATTCTTATTAAAAATAATATTGTAATTTTATTTATTACATGCAATTATAATTAAATTCTATTTTCCCCAAGGATATGAGCAATTATACCATAGTGCCTTCTAGGTTATTTTTGAATTACTTGAGATTTTATTTAAATTAAATAAAAGAGTATTTATATTCTAAGGCTTATAAAGTATTATTTGGATATATATAAATACAAGTATATAAAAGTATATATAAAGTAAAAAGAAAAAGAAAAAGCTACTGTATGCTACAGTAGAACTATTTTCCCGATTCTCCCCCTATACACGAAGACTGAGAAAGAATTCGAAAGATTTCGAATTCAAATCTTGATCAAATCTTGACCTACCACCTCCAAATTTTTTGTGTGTAATCCCTAATCGAATTCTCCACATGATAGAATCAAACCTAAATCAAATCGAATTTAAAATTTGATAAAATATCGATTTAAATCTCTGGTATACAGGAACAAGGCACGGGAAGAGAAATTTTTTGTTTCCCTAAATTCCTCTCGAGTGTTACTTCTCTCGCGAGTCCAGAGGACTCTGCCACCCTCGCGCACCTTTCCAACAGCCTGAACCAGGCCGTTGATCACCGAAGAACCGCTGCGCTCACCCCAGACCGATCAGAACAGAGCAAGCTCTGTTCTAAAAACACAGCCAGGTACCTTAGTTCACCCCTGATTTTCTTCATCTATTCACGACCAAATTTTGATCTAGTAACTTCCTCATGTAGCCAACATAACCATCTGCGTGACCCGCTAATTCGATTTAATTGTATCTACCTAGATCCCACAAAAATTCGATGGGAACATCGACGAAAAACATGCCACGAATAAGCAAATAGTTTAGGAACCTTGTTTGGAAGGTGATTTCTGAACAGACCAATAGAAATTATAGGAAACTACTTGAACACACTCGTAGATAACCTATACGGGTTGGAAACTCCACTCTTACTTTTATTTTTTATGGATTAAATTTTTGTTAGATCAGTTTCAAACTTTAGAAAAAAATTAGTTTTTAAAGTAGTAGAATTCATAAAAATTTTCGATACGGCATGTGTCAGCCCTTATTTTTTAAATTTGGTTTAATCAGTGTTATTTAGGTGTGAATGACCTATTTAGCTTTAAAATGATTTATTATGATTTTTAGGATTTTTTTTAGAATTTTAAATGATTTTTAAATAATTTTTAAGTCAAAATATATTATTTTGTAATTATTTGAAATACTTTAATATCACTTTGTAATAAATTAATTTGTTTTAATATCGTTTTGCAATTTAATAAATTGTTTTAGTTACAGTTTGCAAATGTGATTTGCAAACTGATAGGTTTTGGACTTGACTGCAAAACTCCAAAATTGGGGGACCCAACTGCAAAAACCCCCGTCACCAACCCCCGATGACTGGCCAGCTGCCCCGACGACCGTTTCTCCGCCTTTCCCGGCCGACCTAGCCGACTTCGACCGACCTACCCCCTATAAATACTCCCCTCGTCGAAACCCTAACCCTAGGCTAAATTCCCGACCGCCCCAGCCCTATCTCGACCCCCTACTTCCTAACCCTAACTCCGGCGACCACCCTAGCGCCGCCTCCACAACCGACGTCGACGCTCGCCACTACCACCACTAGACGCGCCTCGTCGAGACGAGTACAGCGCCACCCGAGCGCCACGACGACGACGCCTTTAGCCGCCCTCAGCACCCTCCACAACCCCTAGCTCGACCGGACACGTAGGTAACATCCTCCGATTTGTGTCGTACGTGTCCCAAACTCATGCATGACGTTCGCCTGGACACGGGAAAACTAACAGTAGGATTGGACACGTAATTACAGTGTCGTACGTGTCGTGCTGGGGGCAGACACATGACACTGGGTCAGATTCCATTTGCTCGTGTCCTGAACAGTCTTGACACGAGCCGAACTGTTATTTGTCATGCCCCAGAACCAGAATACTGGAGAGCGGGGGCAGACATAGCCAGCTACGTATAACGGAATGGAATCCACACCGCTATACGGTCACGGCTGTCTAGATATGTGAGGGTTTCACTACAATCCATCGGTCTCTTAAGGTCATAAAATAGCCTATTGTCTCAATCTCAACCAACTAATAATAGTAACAAGATATCAGATCACTAAATATACAATTGTAAGGCGTCCCAAACATTACATATCCAGATGATCATGAAGCTAGTCGTACAAAATGTAAGGACTAGCAAGAGTTCAGTCATACATGATCAACCCCCGGGGCTTGTCAATCATGTTACAGCCCGTAGGCAGACGGTAAGTAAGTACAATCGAGCTAACACTTGCTCGTCGGCTAAACGCCTCAAAAGAATAATTTACAATATTACAGTGGGAGAACAAAAAGAAACCCACTCGATGCCCTGGTTACGCCTGGTGACCACCATCGGGCTGGAAAGCAGGTAGATCCTTTGCTGCTGCTCCGGTATCTGGTCATACAAAACCAGCTGGGTCAGACCCCAGAAAGAGCAAGTGCCACAAGGGAGGCTTCACTTAAGGACTAAAACCAACTAATCATTAGCATTCAACAGGTAAGAAAATAATAAGTAACACAGTTTGGGGTTTGTGCACTACCAATGCACTTATCCCAATCAGAGAAAATAACTAAGTGAAGCATCATTGACATAAAAGAACTGGAGAATCATGCTAAATAAAATATAGCAGGACAATATATGAAGAGAAAACGAAGAAGAAACATGGTAAGTGATATATAAAAGACATTCTTGTACAGAATCAATAAAAGATAAGACATATGAAAAAACATGCCAGGATGATATACGATGAGATAACCATGGGACTATTCAGATAGCTAGGTTACAACCCGTAAACCAAACAAGGACCGGGGTTGTAACCCTTCGTCTGAACGGAACTTGGTTTCTCTCACCATTTATCGGCAAGATGAATATAAGAAATCAGGTCAAGTAACAGTCTGGAGTGACAATCATTATAGTGACAATCTGGAGTGACAATCTTCCAATCATTCTGGTACAATCCTGCAATCAATCAATTCTAGACAATACCATACTGGACTAGACTCCATCCATTCAATCACGGCCAATCATTGCCTACGGCTTTCTATATTAACTAACTAGGGTTGTCACAATCCTAGTTACTATCAAGATGCAATGAGATGTTCCACCAGCCACAAGCCCTGCAGCTAATCCAGGTTATCCAGGCGACTGGGATTCATTAAGCAATTATCAAGAGTTATTAGGTGTGCCCCACATGACAGTGGGCTGGAAATGTGCCCTACTCGACGGCAGGCTACAAGTCCAACAATTGTGGCCGGGATAACGGGATCGCCTGTAACTGGGGGAAAATCTCTCATGACTACTGAATTATTCTAATCATTAACCTTAGTTTATTTCAATAGGTACCCCTGACCGTGGTACTCAGGAGTCCCATCCTAGACATGATGCGAGACTGGACAAGTGGATTTAACAAGCAAGCAAGAAAGAACCACCCACGGTGTCAAGACAAGTCAAGCTAAGTTATCAGGTCATGTCAAGTCAGGAGTGCGCCACGACGGGCCACTATCATGTCAGGTTGGTCATGTCAGGAGTGCACCACTACGGGTCACTGTCGTGTTATACAAGTTCATTGTCATACCATGCCAGGTACAATAGTCATTCCAAACATATTAAGTAAAATCAAGTTCATGACAAAAGGCGTAAGGATATAAAATGGACGTAAAATATCTAATACAATATCAATATACAGGGCTATAGAAGAGCCAAGCTTAGAGAAACAAAACCAAATCTCCAAGAGTCAATAGATTGCGCAAGGGGTCAGGGGGTTGGATTGCGCAGGAGTCAAGTGCACCAGGGGCCAACTGCGCAGGAGTGAGCTGCGCAGGGGTCAGATTACGTAGAGGATGGATTGCGCAGAGGATGGATTGCACAGCAATGGGTTGCGCAGCAATGGGTTGCACAGAGGATGGATTGCGCAGCAATGGGTTGCGCCAGCAATGGGTTGCGCAGAGGATGGATTGCGCAGCAATGGGTTGCGCCAGCACTGGACTGCGCCAGCACTGGATTGCGCAGAGGATGGATTGCGCCAGCACTAAAGAGCACTGGACTGGCTAGATAGACTGCGCCAGCGCTAAAGAGCATTGGACAGACTGGATTGCACCCGGGACAGAAGATCATCTTCCCCAAAGCTGAGAGCAATGGCCATGGAATTTCGAAATTTCAAAAGACCATAACTAGGTCAAATCTCAATGAAAATCTACTTTGCAAAGTCTAAGTTGTGTAAAATTAAATTCTCTTCCACATGGAACAATCAAAACATGAAAATGAACAAGTTTTATAGATCAAAACCACCATTTTTTCGAAAATACTTCAATCCTAGATCTACAAAATTCCAAGCTCCAAATGGAGAAAACTCAAGTTCTAATGTTACTTAGAATGAGCTAATAAAGCTATTAGACAAATAAAATGTAGCCCTTAAGTGATAGCAAGATGCAACTTGCCTAGAGCTTGGGTGTAGGTGGAGAGGAGGAAGAAGAAGAAAATAAAAATGAGGAGAGAGAGAGGAAGTTTGATATTTATGGGAGGGGGTGGTTCACCATGTCAAACCAAAATAAACCGAACCAAGCCAAGCCAAGTCATGTTGAACCAAGTCAAGGCCAATAACTCTCTCTAGCAATTTAAACCAAATGAATCATGAAATAAACCCAAGCTTTACTAATCCAAAATAATAAACCAATGAACCATTAAAACCAATTGAACTATCAATGCCAATAAAATCAAGCCAATGCAAAATAAGCCAAGAAAACTAATCACGAAAATTAAATATGGGTCTAAAACACGTATACGTACACTAAATACGTATCACGAATTTGGGACATTACATCCTACCCACCTTAAAAGAATTCTGTCCTCGGAATTTAATCAAGAGGCTAGAGATGTAAGGGAAAGCTATTCTATCATAGGCAATCTACCACTATCAATCAATCATACAATCATTCATGCAAGCAAGGATTCGAAGCGTAAGGCATAAGGAAGATATTACACCTTACGAGTCAAACCAGCCGGGATGACCTAATCAGATATCATCCTCATGCTCCCAAGTTTGACTCTCCCAAAGAGGGATGACTCTAAGCAACACGGACTAAACTGATAGTCTTGCGCTCGAGGTCTCTCTCTTTGGTCAAACATAGACACGGGCCTATCCTCATACGAAAAGGTTGGTACCAATAACCAGTTTCGAATGACCTAGGATATGGCTCGGGTCTGGGATGTTCCGTCGCAATCAGGATACATGAAATACGTCATGCACCCCGTAAAACAACGATAGAAAAGCAAGATGAGAGGACACATATACCTTTCGGCCGATTATGAACCTGAGCCTGGGCTAGGGCAAACTGCCGCGGGTTCTGTTGCTGGAAGGTCTGGGCCTGAGTCGGCAATGGCCCCGGGAACGGAAACTGCTGTTGCTGGTGAACTGGTGCTGGTGCTGGTCCCCTAACCGAGGGACTAGATACTATCGATGCTGAATCAACTCTGAATGGGCAGGACCCTACCCTATGGTCCGGTGCTCCACACAATAAACACAATCCCAACGCCTTGCGACACTCTGCTACCACGTGTCCAGGCTTTCCACAATAAGAACAGCCCACGGCGGAAGACTGCGCTTGCTTCTGTTTCTGCTAAGAGTACGTGACCGATGTCACTGAGGCCGCCTGCCTCGGAGTTCCAATTGTTAAGGCCCTGACTGCCGGGGCTGGTGCTGTCGACTGGGTCATTTGGCCGTGAGAACGCTTCCGACCTCCGGTCCTGTCCACGATCCTGTGGGAGGTATACTCGTGCCTCCTGGCTGCCCTCAGTACTGCATCAAAGGTCTGATGCTCAAACTGTTCCACTGCCAAAGAATCTCGAGATGGAGCCCCTGCTGAAATCGCTGAGCTCTGTCATACTCGGTTGCCACCAAGGTGGGAGCAAACCGACTGAGTCTAGAAAACTCGGCCGTATATCCGTCGACCGTCCTTCCCATCTGCTTCAGGTTGCTGAATCGGGTCTGCAGATCGTACCGAGCCACAGCGTCGAAGTACTTGGTCTGGAATCTCTCACGAAATACTGCCCATACAATAGGGGCCACTAATCCCACGGCCTGTGCAGCCCACCAGCTGCGGGCAAGATCTAATAACTGCAGGCGCACCACGGCCACCTTCTCGTCTTCGGGAGTCTTGGCTGCTTCTAGAATCACTTCAGTATCCTGAAGCCAAGCATCTGCGGCGATCGCATCTTCGCTGCCATCGAAGAATGGAGGGTCCAGGCGCTTGAAACTGTTCGCTGCACTATTCCCATGATGACCACCTCTGGTCAAGGCATCTGCCACTGCCTGGTACAAGGCATCTCCTCGACGATCCTGGGAAGCTATCAAGGTCCTGATGAGACCTACCAAGGTGCCATCATCCGGCTCTGCAGGCTGAACGGGCTGAACTGGTGGTACTGGTTCTCCAGGAGGCACGGCTCGGGAGGCTGCTGCTGAGGACTGATCTTGATCTTCTTGCTGTTGCTGGGCTGCCGGCTGGGCTCCTTCCGGCTGATCAACATGAACGATGTCACTGAAGCAATGACATCAGGGATATTAAGGAAGGACCAGGATAGAACAATGATGCAAGCATGTTATCAAGTCAGGGATCAAGGAGATATGAAGATACGAGTGGAGATCAAAGGCGAGTACAGATTGAGACATCTATCCGGTAAACCCCCACATATCTTGATTGAGAAGACCTGCATGGGCCACCACTTAAACCATGTCACGCCCCAGAACCAGAATACTGGAGAGCGGGGGCAGACATAGCCAGCTACGTATAACGGAATGGAATTCACACCGCTATACGGTCACGGCTGTCTAGATATGTGAGGGTTTCACTACAATCCATCGGTCTCTTAAGGTCATAAAATAGCCTATTGTCTCAATCTCAACCAACTAATAATAGTAACAAGATATCAGATCACTAAATATACAATTGTAAGGCGTCCCAAACATTACATATCCAGATGATCATGAAGCTAGTCGTACAAAATGTAAGGACTAGCAAGAGTTCAGTCATACATGATCAACCCCCGGGGCTTGTCAATCATGTTACAGCCCGTAGGCAGACGGTAAGTAAGTACAATCGAGCTAACACTTGCTCGTCGGCTAAACGCCTCAAAAGAATAATTTACAATATTACAGTGGGAGAACAAAAAGAAACCCATTCGATGCCCTGGTTACGCCTGGTGACCACCATCGGGCTGGAAAGCAGGTAGATCCTTTGCTGCTGCTCCGGTATCTGGTCATACAAAACCAGCTGGGTCAGACCCCAGAAAGAGCAAGTGCCACAAGGGAGGCTTCACTTAAGGACTAAAACCAACTAATCATTAGCATTCAACAGGTAAGAAAATAATAAGTAACACAGTTTGGGGTTTGTGCACTACCAATGCACTTATCCCAATCAGAGAAAATAACTAAGTGAAGCATCATTGACATAAAAGAATTGGAGAATCATGCTAAATAAAATATAGCGGGACAATATATGAAGAGAAAACGAAGAAGAAACATGGTAAGTGATATATAAAAGACATTCTTGTACAGAATCAATAAAACATAAGACATATGAAAAAGCATGCCAGGATGATATACGATGAGATAACCATGGGACTATTCAGATAGCTAGGTTACAACCCGTAAACCAAACAAGGACCGGGGTTGTAACCCTTCGTCTGAACGGAACTTGGTTTCTCTCACCATTTATCGGCAAGATGAATATAAGAAATCAGGTCAAGTAACAGTCTGGAGTGACAATCATTATAGTGACAATCTGGAGTGACAATCATTATAGTGACAATCTGGAGTGACAATCATTATAGTGACAATCTGGAGTGACAATCTTCCAATCATTCTGGTACAATCCTGCAATCAATCAATTCTAGACAATACCATACTGGACTAGACTCCATCCATTCAATCACGGCCAATCATTGCCTACGGCTTTCTACATTAACTAACTAGGGTTGTCACAATCCTAGTTACTATCAAGATGCAATGAGATGTTCCACCAGCCACAAGCCCTGCAGCTAATCCAGGTTATCCAGGCGACTGGGATTCATTAAGCAATTATCAAGAGTTATTAGGTGTGCCCCACATGACAGTGGGCTGGAAATGTGCCCTACTCGACGGCAGGCTATAAGTCCAACAATTGTGGCCGGGATAACGGGATCGCCTGTAACTGGGGGAAAATCTCTCATGACTACTGAATTATTCTAATCATTAACCTTAGTTTATTTCAATAGGTACCCCTGACTGTGGTACTCAGGAGTCCCATCCTAGACATGATACGAGACTGGACAAGTGGATTTAACAAGCAAGCAAGAAAGAACCACCCACGGTGTCAAGACAAGTCAAGCTAAGTTATCAGGTCATGTCAAGTCAGGAGTGCGCCACGACGGGCCACTATCATGTCAGGTTGGTCATGTCAGGAGTGCACCACTACGGGTCACTGTCGTGTTATACAAGTTCATTGTCATACCATGCCAGGTACAATAGTCATTCCAAACATATTAAGTAAAATCAAGTTCATGACAAAAGGCGTAAGGATATAAAATGGGCGTAAAATATCTAATACAATATCAATATACAGGGCTATAGAAGAGCCAAGCTTAGAGAAACAAAACCAAATCTCCAAGAGTTAATAGATTGCGCAAGGGGTCAGGGGGTTGGATTGCGCAGGAGTCAAGTGCACCAGGGGCCAACTGCGCAGGAGTGAGCTGCGCAGGGGTCAGATTGCGCAGAGGATGGATTGCGCAGAGGATGGATTGTGCAGCAATGGGTTACGCAGCAATGGGTTGCGTAGAGGATGGATTGCGTAGCAATGGGTTGCGCCAGCAATGGGTTGCGCAGAGGATGGATTGCGCAGCAATAGGTTGCGCCAGCACTGGACTGCGCCAGCACTGGATTGCGCAGAGGATGGATTGCGCCAGCACTAAAGAGCACTGGACTGGCTAGATAGACTGCGCCAGCGCTAAAGAGCACTGGACAGACTGGATTGCGCCCGGGACAGAAGATCATCTTCCCCAAAGCTGAGAGCAATGGCCATGGAATTTCAAAATTTTAAAAGACCATAACTAGGTCAAATCTCAATAAAAATCTACTTTGCAAAGGTCTAAGTTGTGTAAAATTAAATTCTCTTCCACATGGAACAATCAAAACATGAAAATGAACAAGTTTTATAGATCAAAACCACCATTTTTTCGAAAATACTTCAATCCTAGATCTACAAAATTCCAAGCTCCAAATGGAGAAAACTCAAGTTCTAATGTTACTTAGAATGAGCTAATAAAGCTATTAGACAAATAAAATATAGCCCTTAAGTGATAGCAAGATGCAACTTGCCTAGAGCTTGGGTGTAGGTGGAGAGGAGGAAGAAGAAGAAAATAAAAATGAGGAGAGAGAGAGGAAGTTTGATATTTATGGGAGGGGGTGGTTCACCATGTCAAACCAAAATAAACCGAACCAAGCCAAGCCAAGTCATGTTGAACCAAGTCAAGGCCAATAACTCTCTCTAGCAATTTAAAACCAAATGAATCATGAAATAAACCCAAGCTTTACTAATCTAAAATAATAAACCAATGAACCATTAAAACCAATTGAACTATCAATGCCAATAAAATCAAGCCAATGCAAAATAAGCCAAGATAACTAATCACGAAAATTAAATATGGGTCCAAAACACGTATACGTACACTAAATACGTATCACGAATTTGGGACATTACATATTTAGTGCTATCAGGTTTAGACCCATTAACCTAAACCTAACACTAACTCTAACCCATTTTCTAACACATGACTCGGGTTGACCCCCTGGCCAGCCCGAGCGCGCTGAGACCCGACCCCTCTGGGCCGAGTTCGAGCCCCCCTTCCCTGTTTTGTTTTCCTTTTTGTTTTGTTTTTGTTTTATTTTATTTTATTATATATATATATATATTATATATATATATATATATATATATATATATATATATGAAAGAAAACTCCAACTTTTATTGAAGAAATAGGCACAAAATGCCGAAGCCTATACAAGAAGTGCGTTAAACGCAACAAAAAGACAGAAAGCGACAAGTACTAGACGCGCACACCAAAAAGAAGGGGGAAAGGACGGCCTAAGCCAGGGCTTCCCAGAACGAGTTGGAGACGTGAGAGCAGCACCTCCGAACTTTGAAGCATTGTCTGATGACCTCTTTGTATAATTGTGTATGGTGAATTTGGCGTCCTTCATATCTGAATTTGTTCCTGTTTTTCCAAAGGACCCAAATATCGGCGGCTGCTACGATCTGATGCCCGTGGGAGCGGCTCCAGAAGTCTAGGAGATCGTAGAAGCCCCCAGTCGGTTGAGCGATGTCAAGGCTGTTGTGAAGCTTGGACCATATGCTCGCGGCCAGATCTCCCGAAAGAAGGATGTGCTCTGCTGATTCCGACTTGTGTTCCTCGCAGCAGTGACATTTTGAGGCGAGGCTAAATCCCAAAGTTCTGATGATGTCATCAGTCGGAATTTTCTGATGAATAGCACGCCAGATGAGAATAGACCATTTGATGGAAAGGCATGCCTGCCAAAATTTGGCATAAACGATGTTCGGCACTCCTCTGTCTCTGATAACGAGTCTGGCGGAAGCCAAGGTGAATGTCCCATCCGGGTTGGGGGACCATTTCCAAGTGTCGCGAGTTTCAGAAATCTGCAGATTAGCCGCAAGAAGACAGTTGGTCGCTGGCTGGCCCATCCAATCTCTGACCTTCCTCCAATTCCATCTGGAACTGTCATCCCAGAGATCTCTAATTTGACAACCCTGCGGGGTAAGGGTGTTGGGATGAATGATATCAGTACCTAACCACCACTCCAGGTAGGCCGGGGAGCGACCGTCTCCCAACTGGAGAAGAATGAGAGGTTCGGCGATGCTGCGACCCCGAACGAGGCGACGCCACGAAGAAGAGGATCTGTTGTTAGTGCACGCTTCCGACAGATGGGAGAATCTGGAGTATCTAGCTCTCATGAACCTCGTCCATAAGGAGGACTCGGTGCGTAACTTCTACCATAATTTAATGGAGCAGGCGTCCACGATGTGGGCAAGTCTGCTGAATCCCAGACCTCCTTCATCAGTAGGTTTAGCCATCGACTCCCATCCAGCCCAGTGATGTTTGTCCTTGCCATCGGTATGCCCCCAGAAGAACTTGGCGAAGAGGGATTCGAGAGAGAGAAGCACCTTCAAGGGTGGGGAGCAAACGGCCAGGATATACATCGGGATGGATGAAAGGACATGTTTGATGAGAATCATTTTGCCCCCTGGGGATAAGGTTGCGTTGTGCCATCCAGCGATGAGTTTGCGGATCTTGTCAACAAGAGGCTCGTATATACCTGAATTAGCCTTACCGTACACCAGCAGGCATCCAAGGTAAAGGAATGAGGGTATGCCGTGCTGAAGGAGGTCATGTTGGCGAGCAGAGTAGAGCAGGTTCTGTCGGCTTTGTGATGAGTGTAGATGACACTCTTGTTGCTGTTGACGCGCTGGCCGGAGCAGGTAGTGTATCAGGCTATCGTGCTCAAGACGACGTCGATCGAACCGCTGTCTCCGGATAAGAAAATGAGGATATCGTCAGCGTAGGCCAGGTGAGTGATAAGCGGACAACCGGTGGTGGTGTGGAAGTGGTTGAAACCGGACATGCTGGGCATACAATTAAGGCTTCTGCTGAGGGCTTCAGCTGCAATGATAAAAATGGTGGAAGAGAGCGAATCCCCTTGTCTAACGCCACGGGTGGAACAGAAGAATCCTGTGGCCTGACCATTGATGACGGTGGAGAACCACGCGTTATTGATGGATCTGAAGACGATGTCAATCCATGTTTCCGTAAAGCCAAATGCCCTGAAGACCCAAATCATGAACTGCCAGTCCAGGCGGTCATACGCTTTTTCCATGTCAAGTTTGATGGCCACGTTCCCCCCCCCTCGACGGGAACTTCATGCACGTGATCATCTCTTGTGCGAGGAGGAGGTTGTCTGTTATGTGACAACCTTTTACAAACCCGCTTTGTTCTTCGGAGATGATCTTGGGGAGTAGATTAGACATCCGAGAGGCGACGATCTTGGATATGATCTTGTTGGTGAAGGTGCAGAGACTGATCGGTCGAAAGTCTTTAAAGTTCTTCGGATTGTCTTTCTTGGGGATGAGAATGATGTTGGCGCATGAAATTGATTTGGGGTATCTGGCCCCTTGGAGGAAGGCTATAGTGGCTTCGACTAAATCGGTTTTGAGGATGTTCCAGCAAGCTCTGAAGAATACTCCGTTGAAACCGTCCGGTCCAGGGGCACTGTGCTCATTAATGGACCAGATCGCAGCTCTGACTTCTTCCTCCGAAGTGGGGGTAAGCAGGGTCTCATTGTCGTTATCGGTGATGAGGGTAGGGATAACCGACAAAAGCATCTCGTCATGTATGACCCGCTCTTTGATGAAAAGCTTGGAGTAGAAGCTCGTTGCCGCGGCCTGAATTTCGGCCTGGTCGTGAACAAGGTTGCCGTTGTCGTCGAGGATCCGGTAAAGTTTTAATTTGTTCCTGCGTCCTTTGACGCACACATGGAAGAACCTGGCATTTCGGTCGTCGTCGGTGTCCCAGGTCGATCTAGCTTTTTGCCGCCAGAATTCATTCTCTACTCTCAGCCTGGATTTCAGGAGGGCTTTGACGAGGTTGAGGGAGGCACGGGCCTCTGGGGATCTGTTAATGGCAAATGCGGACTACGCGCGAGTGACGTCGTCCTCCGCCTCCCTGATAGCCTGGAAAATGTCACCGTAAGCCTGTAGGCTCCAGGACGAGAGTGCCTTATGGGTGGCTTTAAGCTTAGCCGCCAAACGAGCCATCGGGTCAAGGACCGAGACGGAGTTCCAAGCAGAAGCCACGATGTTCTGGAATTGTGGATGGTGACGCCAAAAGTCGAGGGATCGAAAAGCTTTCTTGTTGCTGGTATGATTATTGGTGATCTGGACAAGGGGGGAGTGATCAGATTCGGTGGAGTTCAGATGGGAGAGATTAGTGATTAATCCCATGGCGGTCCAGCCTTCGTTGATCAATGCTCGATCTAGTATGGAGTATTGTCTCCAATGGCCTTCCTGCATGTTGCACCAGGTGAATGCACTCCCAAGGAAGGGGTTGGGGGTGAGGTGTCCGAGGAAGGTGAAGTTATTGAAATCATCCATCGCTGGTTTGGGAGGAGGGCGACCACCAGACTTCTCCTCTCTGTATGCAACAGTGTTGAAGTCTCCAATGCAAAGCCACAGAAGTCCCTGGGAGTGGACCCTCATCAGGTCATCCCAGAGCAATCTTCGTTCAGAGATGTCGCAACTGCCATGAACAGCAGAGATGGCGGAGCGTGACTTGAGAGCCGGGTGATCAACCCAGCCGGTGAGAGCCTGGGGAGAGTCGTGAATGATGCCATATTTAAATTCTTGAGCATGGAAGAGCCAGATGTTATTACCACCAGCGATGGCCTGAGGAAAGCCTAGCTTGAGTTTGATGGTTTTTATTCTACTTTGAGGGATTTTAGGTTCGATAATGATTAAAAGATCAATGCGATGAGTCTTCTTGAGGCTGAGCAATCTGTTCATAGTCGGTTTGTTGCCGAGCCCCCTCACGTTCCAGGAGAGAATGTTAAGCATTGGGCAATGGGTTGGGGTGGGGGTGGTTGTGCTTCGTTGTGGACCTTGTATTCCTAGCTGTCATCGACTTTTAATTGTTTTTGCTCTTCTTGGAGGAGGTTTTTTATTTTGTGTACTGGTGTTCCCGCTGTTTTCGGTATCTTTGTCGGTCTTGCCTTGCTCGCAGATTCCCTTGTCGTCGGTGTCGGTGCTAGTTGGGTCGTTGTCTTGTTCTTCTAGGGCGCATAAGGGGTTGTCGCGGTCTAGAAATCCTGCCTCTTGGGCTTGCCAGAATCTGCCAGTTAAGGGATGGCTGAGTGAGGTTTGAGCATCCTTTGGAAGGGTGGGACTGCCAGTCAAGGTATGGCTGAGAGGGGTTTGAGCGTCCTTTGGGAGGATAAAAGGTTCTTGGAGGGGCTCTGTGCCAGGTCGGTGTTCCTCTGACTTCTCAGATCTGATCTCCGCTGCGTCTTCTCCTGGATGTGGAGGGGTGTCGACTGATGATTTAGTGGAGAGAGAGGTCTCAAGGGGGGGTATTGTGATGATCTCAGGTTATATGGGGGGTTGGGTGATGATTGCGTTTGGATGATGTGTGGGTCCTATTATCTTGAGGGGATCCTGTGGACCAGGTGTGGTGGAAGGATGCTCGTTGAGGTCATTATGGTCATAGTTGGCGCCAACTGAAGGGGTGTCTGATAGTAGTTCAAATGAGTTATGTAGGGAGAGGGTGGAGGGAGTGAAAGGGACGATAGCATGGCTGTCCGGGTCGGGCGAAGAAGGGTGTGGGCGAGGTTGGCCTTCTATCCGAGGGAGAGGATCGGAAATTGGTTTGTGTATGATATTGGCGGGGTCTCTATGAGCTGTGGTCGCGCTAGTAATGCACGGGATTTTCTTTTTTAGTTCAGGGTGGGCTCTGAAATAGTGCTGAATTAGGTGGCCGCTCATCTGGCAGTGTTTGCAGAAGATGATGCTGTTGTCGTAGACCAGCGATTGGCTGTGAGTAACATTTCCGAGCTCTATCTCAATGATTTTAGGGAGGTCATTTGTGAGGTGTAGCTCCACGCATATCTTCGCGTAGTTGCACTTGGAGAGGTTGCGAGTTTCTTCGGCGATGGCAACCAGGGTCCCAAAGGAGCTGGCGATCCATTTTAGTGCTGCTGCGGGGAAGCAAACCAGGAGGAGGTTGGGGAGTGTGATCCAGGTTGATGTGATTTTGAATCAATTTTAGGGTTGAAATCGGGGGACCATTTTACCACTTTAGCGATCTGCGTTCCCATTCTGGTTGTGCCCTTGGCTCGGACAATCGCATAGTCGGAATCGGAAGAGAGGTAGGAGCATATGCTTAGGGTCGAGCGGAGCGACCTGAAAAGCTGCAGAGAGTCCCCACTTGGCGATGGCATCTGCAGCTAGGGAGATCTTCGGCAGCCGTACCCGAACTTGAGCACACATGACTTAGAAAATGAGAGGATAGGCAGAGATCTCCGACGCTGCGAAGGGGACCCGGATGGAGTCGCCGACTGACGCAGGCGGGAACTCAAAATCTGGGAGATGGATCTCAGCAAAGGCCGAAGGCGAACGGCTCATCCGGTCAGGCCGTAAGGCCTGCTGTGTGAGGCGCGAGGAGGGCCTCGGAGCTCGGCGGGGGGTGGGCATGAGGTGACTGCTGGGAAGGTTGTTGGAGCCGTGAAGGCAAAGGGCGCCAGAATCGCCAGACCAGTAGAGCTGCGCGGCTGCGCCAACGCGCAGGAAATCCCGGAATCGCCGAGGCCAGAATGCACAATAGGCTAGAGGGGGCCAGAGGAGGGTTGGGAGCTGTCAAGAAGTCCGAGAGGCAGGGGGATGCCTCGGGTACCACAAGGCAGGGGAGTCCCCGGAATGTGCCATGAGGCAAGAAGAAGAAATCCCGGTGGCTTCAAGGGCAGGGATCAGGAACGTTCGGGAGAGCGCCCAAGAGGAGGCTTGCTTCTGAAGTGCGCAAGGCGGAGCGTCCCGGAGACGCACAATAGGGGGCAGCTCCTGAAGCGTGCAAGAGAAAAGTGTGCAAACCACAGAGGTCCGCCTCCCGATAGGGCACGTGGCCCCCCCTCCCTCTGTAATGCCTGTGGTTCATATTACGTATTTCTGGAATACGTTACTTATTTATTCTTGTATTGCTGATTTCCTTGCTTAATTTCCTCCCTGGACTTGGTTTATTCTTGGTTTTGGTTGGCTTGGTTCAGTTTGGGATTGCTCTTGGTTTATCATGAACCAAGGGTGAACCCCCTACCTACCCACACCACTACTATTTTATTAACCCTTCCCTTTCTCT
>JANAVB010010400.1:9095444-9125444 GCA_029216955.1 Iris pallida
ATATAGTATGTGGGTGTATATATATATACATATATAGTAGAGTAAATAAGAAAAATAATTGTAATGAAACCCAAGAAAGCCCAGGCCACAGCGAGCCTTTGCGAGTTCCCACAAACCCAATATCCCAGAACCGCGTTATATATGTATATAACGCGAGTGAGAGAAGAAGTTCATACGAAACCTACGCCCCGTCGACCCCTGCACATGGGCGAGCCTACCCCAGCCCTAGGCACCGCCGTGCACGGCCACAGGCCGGCCACGGCAGCGCCGACACGTGCGTACGCACGGAGCAAACCAGGGCAGCAGCAGCACAAACAGCGCCCTGACCCCATTTATGGCAAGATTGCTCGTCGCTCAGTCGATCATTTTTCGATCTACTCTTCTGGTACGTATACAACCTATCCAACTCTTAGTCCCTTCAATTCATTTTAACAAATCGAATTAGCTAGTCCTGGAAATCCAGTCAAAAATCATGAAAAACCTGCTAAGTAGAACATAATATTTGATCCAAATAGGACTTTGGAGGACAGATTTCTGCCAATCCGTAGGAAATTTAGTAATCTAATTGAAGGCAGTATAGACAACCTATACGAGTTGAAAACCCCTATTTATTTTATTTTTCATCTATTAAATCCATGTTAAAACTATTTCAAAGTTTGACGAAAACAGTTTCAAAACCTTAAATATTTAGAAATTCCTCCGATACGACGTGCGTCCCGCCAATCTGGGCGACATAGTCGCGCCACCGTAAGCATCGAAAGGTGCGTACGGATATTTCGGACGTGTGGGCTTTGACGGAATTTAAATTGGTTGCGTGTGTGCGACGAATTTGATACGTATCCGTCGAAATTCACCGTATCGGTCTCTGTGCAAATTTTCTAATTACTTGTGCATGCTCGTCAAATCGAGAAAACTTGCGCCAACAGGACCGTATCGTTTTTTGGTCCTTTATGCCAAGTTTGGTCCGATTCTGAGACAGTTTGACCGGATCGACGTTTTGCGGGCCCTACGATCCGACTCAACGGACGATTTTGTGCACGACCCACTGGAATCTAACTTTGGACATACGATTGGATTCGTATCATCACAAACAAATCCGTAGACATGTAGTTTGATGACTTTAGAGACCATTGACTCTGGCACACTTTTTGGTGCAAAGCGGGTCCAACGACGGACACCGTTTTGACCCAAAATTACGTTTTGCCCCTGTATCCAGAATTGGACTTAAGGACAGGCAATTATAGCTATTTTGACTATTCTAAGAATATTGGTAATGTCATTTTAGCATCCGGAGACTGTTGTATGAGTTTTAACTATTGTAGCACACTGAATGGTTTGGATTATCGGTTTCACAGCAAAGGACCACCGACGAGTACAGTTAATTGTCTATTTTTTTATATTGATCTTCACTATATTTCATTGATTGGCCATTGGTTATGATGATTTTATATTCTGTTATAAATTGTTGAGTCAAAAATGAGAAGTACCAAGGTGTGATCCGACCGTAGACATTATTTATTTTCATGCAAGTAGCCTCGTAGACATTGTTTATTTTCTGCAAGTAGACCTCGTAGATATTGTTTATTTTCTGCAAGTAGACCTCGTAGACATTATTTATTTTTTGCAAGTAGACCTCGTAGACATTGTTTATTTTTTGCAAGTAGACCTCGTAGACATTGTTTATTTTTCGTGCAAGTAGACTTCGTAGACCTCGCGGTGTAGTGTTCCAGACTGATCACATATCAAAGGTACTTCTAACAGTTGGAAATGTATTTTAATTTATCTACTTGCTATTGATTTTTCATCTTTTCTTACGTCTTTTTGTTGTTTGTTTTTAAAACATATAATTGATGTCTAACCTCTGTTGTATAGTCATTTTCATTTATTGAAACTGTATTCATTGAATTGTGTTCGTTCCATTCCTGACTGGAAACCAACACTTTTCAGGTTAGCTGTGGCTTCACTTACGATTGGGAGTTACGGGTGTACTTGTTGACGAAAACCTAAAGACAAGCTAAATAGATGAGTTGTAATCATTTCAATATTTGTAAGAGTTTATATTTTTCTGCAAATATAAAACTCGTAAATATTGTAAATTAAATTAATTTTTGTGAATGAGAATTATTTATGATTTTGAGCATTGTGGCTATACAGCGTTCTACCGCCGATACTACGGCGTAGGCTGGCTTGGACACATCTCGTATCCGAAATAGCGGGTGCGGGTCATGACAGAACGTTCTTGATGTTTGTTTCAGCATCAGTAGTCGTTCGTGAATTTTGAGTTTCTTGCTGACGCTTCTGATCGTTGGATTTTCCATTCCCGCACCACCAGGCAAGATACCTTACCTTATTTACTGTTTATAATTAGATGCATCTTTATTTATTTATTTACTACATATTTATTATCTGTTTTCAGTTGGATCCATTACTTGCTATTTTTAGTTCACTTTATTTTGCTTTTAGTTATTTTTCCTTTCTGCCTTTTTGTATGCATATGGACCTAGTCTTAGCGAACAACCTTCTGTTAGTGACCTTGGGAGGGAGAAGACAGTTAAATGTATGGGCTACCCAAATCCAAAAGCTGTAGTAACTGTGTACTATGGTAGTCGTGTCACGGTGGTCACTAGCCTCGAGCTATGTGGAATGATGGGTCACGTGGGCCGCTAGTCTCGAGTTATGCCGGCTGATAGTATTGGTAACGTGTGCGTGTTGTGAGTTGTTACCTTATCCTGGGAGAGTCAGCCTTCACCTGCCCATACATCGAGATGTCTTCTAAATTTCCTACTAGAAAGGTTAGGAGACCTTAGTCAATTTTATGTTCCAGTCATGGCATAGAAAAATGTCACATCGCGGAATAGTGTGTTGCCCCTTGTCCTTGTTTGGTTGTAGGGGTAGCCTACTGTTTCGATGATGGGATATTGAGCAGTATTATGGTTTGGACACCTTACTTTTATCTTTACTTTATGGTGCATTTATATCCAGTTCATATGGCATGTTCTTCTTGTATCTTGTTACGTCCCTCTAAGGACCTGGTGATCTATCCAAGTATAGGCAATTTTCTGCAGGAGTATGGCTCGACACTGGATCCTTCATACCTTGATGACGAGGCGTCTCCCGCTGATATCTAGATTTATGTTATTCTTTGAGACTCATAGTGGACATCTACTTAATTGAGATTATTTTCATAGCTGTTTGGTGTGGGCATGTCCACCCGGCTATCTTTTGACTCACTCATTTATTCTATTTGGACTTCTTATATCTTCTGTGTGTGCTGTGGATGAGATATAGTTTTATGATGTTCTGGCCTGCGATTTATATTATTACATCTTTGTATATATACGAGGATTTTATATATTGGAGTATTCTTCATATATATGCAGCTGGCATGTCCACGTACCTGGTCCTAAGTATTTTGAGACTGAGGCATTACAAAAAAATTTTGTTAAGAGCTAACAATGTAGAGACGAACATAGAATAATGTTGGTTTTATCATGTTTATGCTAATCCTTGTCTTGTGCAGGGATGGATCTTCGGCTATGGGTAATAAGAATCACTGAAAAAGTAATTTATATGTGTTGTTTAAGTTTTCTACATGAATTGCTTGAAGAGAATAATCTATTGCAAAGAAATGCTATGTCCCACTAAAGAAAAGATGTGATATCGTGCTTGTAATTGTCCCTAAGAGTGGCTTGAACAAGAGAAATGATATAACTCATGAAATACGCTGCGTACTGCACACGAGATGCATAGTCATCGTGCTTGAAATAAATAGTCCCCTTATATGCTTGAGATCAAATAGAATAAACTGTGGCTTTTTAAAGATATTTTCAAAAGAGATGTAAACTGACTCTATACTGCATGAAATGAACATAGGTAAAAGTAGCAAGATCACATCACAAGAAATATTTTCTCACGAAATGAGCAGTGATCGTTTCAGACAAATGTAGTTCTTTGTTCACAATCACCAGTATGCTGATATACTGACCCATCATCAGTCTGTACGCAGGTGCAAAATGCATCGAGAAGGATAGTCCAAAGCGATAGCCTGAGCCTCATCCTCAGGAGCCAGAAATAAGAAGAGATGCCAAGAAAAGGACATCTGTTGCCAAGAGTTGGTTTTGTATATAAAGGGACGTAATCTATAGGAACGGGATCATTGTAATATGTAAAGTCCTGAGAGAATGTAAGTATTGTATCAGAGAGAAATGAGAGCTTGTAATATGTTCAAATGAAATCAATAAAGAGATTTGTTTCTGTCACCTTGTGTTCAATTATATTCTGAAATTTGTCCGCTGCTGTTTCAAATGTCTGTAATATGTTCCGCTGCGTATTATCTATCTTATCTATTTTGTTATTGTGCAGGTCTTGGCCTTGTGCAAGCACAACTTAGGCTTGTATGACATCATGCCTAAGCCAGGATAAACGGTCACACAGAGTCCGAAGCAAGGACGAAAGGACTCTGCGGGATCGGTACGTGACAGTTAAGACTTGCTTACAATTTTATCCACCATTGCTTGTGTGACTGGATCATAAACTATCGATGGATCATCACCTTCATCAGCATCTTCATTATCACCCCCTAGTATTCTTTTTGTTGGGCTGGTGCCTACATCCCGCTTTTGCTTCTTTCGAGCTAGCTTCCAAAATAGACAGCGGTCTACTTGGTCCTCAGTATATGTATCGTCGTTCTTCTGTTATTTAGAAAATTGTAGGAACAAAATCGTAAAGCAGAATACTCTAGAGGGGGGTGAATAGAGTAGGCAGCGGAATATTGCTAATTAAAAATTTGTTAGCAGTTAGATCACAGATAAAATAATAATCACAAAAGTAAATAACATAATTTAAAAGTGATCAGAAGGCAAACGCAAATACCGAGATTTATATTGGTTTTCCTCTTGTGAGGACTAGTCCAGTCGGAAGAACTCTAGCTTCCAGTTGAATCCACTATTGGAAAATCTCGCAAGTTTTCATACAAAGTCCTTGCAACTTCTACAGACGCGAACTTTGATACGAAGAACTCGTCCAACTTCAATTGTGAAGAGTTGAATCTTCTATCAAGCCTCTGATTACAATCGCTCTTGAAACTTCTAGACCGCACCGCACTGGCAAATCGACTAGAGGATTGTAACTGGCTTGGGATTTGAAAATGGAAGCTTTTAAAAACTCTTTGGAAGAATGTAAGCTTAAGAAGAGAAGAGATTGAAAGTGAATTGGTGTTTTGAAATGATCGAAATGCTTCTCTATTTATAGCTTTTCCAAAGACAGAACTCTAACAGAATTCGGGCAGAATTCGGACAGAACTCTTTGTAAAAAACCGTAACTGAAGGATGACCAAGTTCAAAAACCCAACGTTCACTAACGTTCCAAATGGCCGAACTCTGGCCGAACTCTGGCCGAACTCGGCCCGAGTTCTCCTGGGGTTCTGTCAGTTCATTTTTGGAGAAAATAAATTTTGGCTTTTTGAACAATCCTTCAGAAGCGTTTTGAAAAAGAATGTTTTTAAAAAACGTAGGTCATTTGTAAAGAATATGATGGTTTAAAAAACGTTTTCGGATAGCCTATTTGCCAGTACGACTCGGTGTACAATGTATTCCTAGACTCAATAAAATGAAAAATTACATTGCTTAACAGGAAGTACATTCTGAATGGCAAACGGCTTCAGTCTTGAACATTGTTGATATCCATTGTTGAGCAGTGTCCAAAACGTCGTAGGTAAACATCTGAGTTAACTTGTATTTATATCGAGACAGAGTTTGATCAATTATTAAAATCAGGTTTGACCATGACCAATGGGCCAACAATCTCCCCCATTTTGATAATTGACAAACCTTGCCGATATAACATCTAAGCTTAGAATCAATTCAAAATAGTAACCAAAAAGAAATTGTTCATAACCTGTATTCAAAAAAATGTTAGATCCTTATTTCTCCCCCGTTGTCACTTAGCAAAATAATTGCAAAAGAGAAAGCTCCCCCGCAATCAATGCATAAGTAACAAACAGTGAAGAAACACAATAAAAAATATAGGAATAATCTTTACAGGCATGGTATAAACAGTAAAAGAAAACAGATAGTCTAGAGAACACAACACAGGCATGTATTTGTCACAGGTAGTATTTGAGAAAGTATGAAGTAGCAAAAGATAGATAGTGCTACCATAATACTGAAACATATAAAGTGCTGAATAATAGACTAAAATGCCAAAACTGAGGCATAATCAAAAACCATGTCCATGAATAGTCATATAATAGAAAAAGTGCTAAAAAAAGAGTACTGATATAATCTTGGAATGTCGGAGCATTTCCAAGTAAACATGAGACAAAAGTAACAGTCTCAATAATCTAACATCTCAAAACTCATCATCATCATCAACATCAGCTACAGCTCCAGCATGTCCAGAAGGACCAACTCTAGAAGTACCAGCGCCAGAAGTGCAAGGAGTGGCGCCAGCGGTACGATACCAATCATAGACGTTCCCTGGCTGGAACAGAGAGTGAACCGCCTCATCGTCAATGCGGTAGCCAGAAACAGAAGGGTCTCGAGGCAGAGAGCTAGCAGAATGACCCGTCTGCACAAACCTCAAATCGACGAAGGAGTTGGCAATCGCCTGAAACTGAGTCACATCACGGAACTCGTGTTCCCTAGAGGTCTCAACATAAAAAGACTGCAAATCTGATAAGTACTGATGGATACCCTCAAATGTCATAGGATAAGAATGAGGAGGAACAGGTGCTGTGGGAGCAGTAGGAGTAGGTACAGGAGGAGTAGGTGCAGTAGGTGGAGGAACAGATGCAATGCTGCGACGAGAGAGTTTGAGAAACTTGGGCTCGGGATCGACAGCACAAGTAGATAAATCAATATCAAATCTCTGAAAAATACGAGGAATAAGCATCGCATAAGATAGGTTACGGTTGTAGGTCCTAAAAATCAAGTTACACCCATCAAAGAAGTCATGAAAATCAAATTGGACATCCTTCAAGTGAACTGCACAGGAGACAGATTGTGCACCAACTCGATTGTGCAGGCTGAACTGCACACTCATTCAAGTGTGCAAGCTGACGTGGCCTCGTCATTATTACCTGACAGAGAATCAGATCTTCTGACAACTGACAGCACGAAGAACGAAGAAACTGTTCGTTTATCGTACAGCACGGTGCTCGAGGACAGCTGTACATGCAGCACAATTGGCTAGACTCTTTGCAGCGCGGTCCATCTCAGCATAATTTGAAGCCAGCACAATTCAGATGGTGCACTCCATCAAAACAACTAACAAAGTACACGTGGCCTTCATGCCATCAATGACTCACTACGTAGTAACCGTCTGTACACGATCAGTCGTATTTCAATCAAATAATGCCATGTGTCCAATACAGTTGGCCCACGATCAAATAACTGCCAGCGTAGTCTGATATCTGTGCGGTCCAATGCATGCGCAATCCATCTTGCGCAATCCAGAATAACTAAAAAGTAGTTATTTTTAGAACTCTATAAATAGAGTTTCAAGTCCTTCCTAGGGGGATCACACATACATCAGAAATCATCACCAGAGATCAGGAGTTCTTGCCAAAGTGCTGCTGCAATCTTCAGAGGCTACCGTCTTCAAAGTTCACATCGTCCAAGGGATAAAGCGATCGTCATTCAGATCGGATTTCTATAGTTGTACTTTCCTAGAATTCTTGTAATCTTCTTACAAAGTTTGTTGAAATAAAGATCAACTTTTGTTTTTACAAACAGCGGTCTCTCTCGCGACATCTACCCATCATCTGGATGATAGTCTTAGGGGCAGAAAAAGGAATCTCCTTAAGAATATGATAAAGAGCAGAAAGCTCAAGTGCAGTGACATCATCTTTGGAAGTAGATTTTGAAAGTAAGGTGGAATAGATGATGCGATGTAATTCGTATTTAAATAAGTTCAAGTTATTAGCCTTGAACTTTCCAGGAAGAACGCGTGCGGGCGCATAAAGTTCATTCTTGAAACTAACGAGTGTCGTGCCATCGGGGAAATCAAAATCAGTGATGTCATCGAGCGGGGCACCTTCGTTTGGGATACCAAGGATATCTGCTAACGTTTCATCAGTAAATTCGATAGCAATTCCTCCGACACGTGTCCTCGCTGTAAAAGTGTCTAACACGAAATTATAATAGAATAATCTAATGGCATTAGTGGCAATGGGGAATTGTAAGGTGACAAAATGTTGTAACCCTAATGCCTCAAAATAAGGGCGGTGATCCGAAAAGACAGTCCACTTAATCGGTGATCCGGTGCAAATAGTACGCATGATAAAATCGGCGTACCACAATAAAGCTTGATCGGAAGTTTTAAAGTAAAATTCATCCGACGCACCATCGTCCGATTGGACCGGAGAAAAGAGGCAATTCGTATGCGGATCAGAAGACGATGCCTCTTCACTGGCATTGGTCTTCTTCCTCTTGAAGGGATTGAACTTAGGCATTCTTTCCCAAAAAATTTCTACAAACCCTAAGTATTGAAAAGTGGAGGAAAGAAGGGATTGTACCTTCTAAGAGTTGGATATGTTGTAGAGGATGACGATCTCTGCACGAATCCAAAGTTTTGACGAGAAACTCTACAAGGATTGGAAGAACAATGATGGAGAAGAACTAAGGTTTCGGAGGGGCAGAGCTGCTGTTATGAGGATGTGGGAAAGAATGAAGAAGAAGGAAGCCTCGGGTTGGTGCTGGTATATATAAATACCCAGACGAACTCTGGCCGAATTCAGACCGAACTCGGGCCGAATTCGCCAAGGGTTGCCTGGCTATATATATATATATAAATTCAAATGAGGCCACATTCTTTTTCATTAATTCGTTTCAAATGCTTAATTCAAATTTTAGTAATTTTAAATCTTAAAATAATATAATTAATATTATTTTACAAATTAATATTCTTTACTCAACATCTATCTCAGATTAGCTGTAGGAGTACTGTCCCAGCTAACGGAGGTTCACCGGGGAACTCTTAAATACCGCTTCGCTTCGACCGTAGTCGTGGTGACAGACACTCTTTTTAGGCTTGTCTCGAAAACAGTTTATGAGTATCGAATAAATAATTAATAAATAAAATTAATTAATATTATTGATATCTAAAATTCCTAATTCTCGACGTAAATTATTGAAACGTTCTTCCGCTAAAGGTTTTATGGGTATGTCAGCTAATTGATTCTGTGTGTCTATGTATACAAGGTCTATATCTCTATTTTGTTGATGATCTCTAAGAAAATGATGTCGAATCTCGATATGTTTAGTACGAGAATGACATACTGGATTCTTAGTCAAATTAATAGAACTAGTGTTATCACAGAAAATGGGTATATGTGTAAAATGCAATCTATAGTCTTCTAAGGTTTGTTTCATCCACAAAATTTGTGCACAACAACGTCCTGCGGCGATATACTCAGCCTCTGTTGTTGATAATGCAACAAAAATTTTCTTTTTACTAAACCAAGAGACTAAAGCTTTTCCTAGGAAATGACATGTGCCGCTAGTACTTTTTTATCTACTTTGCATCCGACAAAATCAGCATCAGAATAACCGATTAGGTCAAATGACATAGTTTTGGGATACCATAAGCCGACAGAAGAAGTGCCTTTAAGGTATCGAAAGATACGCTTAACTGCGCACAGATGTGATTCCTTAGGATTGGCTTGAAAACGAGCACATAAGAAAACACTAAACATAATGTCTGGTCGACTGGCAGTTAAATAAAGTAAGCTACCGATCATACCTCGATACTTACGTATGTCGACTGGTTTGCCTTGTTCATCAATATCAAGCTTGGTTGAAGTCGCCATTGGAGTGCTAAGTGGCTTTGCTGCTTCCATGTCGAACTTCTTTAGTAGATCCTTTGTGTACTTAGCTTGATTTATGAACGTCCCATTGTTGGTTTATTTGATTTGCAGTCCGAAAAAGAACTTCAGCTCTCCCATCATGCTCATCTCAAACTCATTCTGCATACACTTTGAAAAATTTTGACAAAGAGATTCATCAGTAGATCCAAAGATAATATCATCTACATATACTTGAATCAAAAGAATATTATTATTTAAAGACTTTATAAACAAAGTAGTGTCGACATTTCCCTTTGAAAAACCGTTATCAAGTAGAAAAGAGCTTAGACGATCGTACCAAGCACGAGGGGCTTGTTTCAAACCATATAAAGCTTTCTTCAACTTGAAAACATATTCAGGAAATTTGAAATCAGTAAAACCGGGTGGTTGAGCTACATAAACCTCTTCTTTTATAAAACCATTTAAAAATGCGCTTTTGACATCCATTTGAAATAACTTAAAATTATGAAAACATGCAAATGCACATAACATGCGAATGGATTCTAATCTCGCAACTGGGGCATAAGTCTCATCGTAGTCGATACCTTCTTTCTGATTGTATCCTTGAGCTACGAGTCGAGCCTTATTACGAGTCACTAAACCATTCTCATTCAGTTTATTTTGGAATACCCATCGGGTGCCAATGACCGGATGATCAATAGGCTTGGGAACAAGTTCCCAAACTTGATTTCGTTCGAATTGGTTTAATTCCTCTTGTATAGCATCTATCCAAAAATTATCACTACAAGCTTCATCAATATTTTTGGGTTCAAACTACGAGACAAAAGCAACACAAGAAGCTATATCTTTATTAGAGGAGCGAGTACTTACACCCTTGGTAATCTTACCAATTACCAAGTCCTTTGGATGATCAGCCGTGAACTTCAATCTTTTTGGCAGACTCTGAAGGTAGCTGGTTCCTGGATCTTCTCTAAGAGGATCAGCTGGTGCTTTGCTGGGTACATTGAGATCTTCGTCATTGTCGTCGATTGTCGTTTGATTTAGTTCATCAAAGGTGACATTGATTGACTCTTCGATGATCATTGTTCTTTTGTTGAAGACTCTGTATCCTTTACTTTTGCCCGCATAACCTAAAAATATACCTTCATCGGCCTTTTCGTCAAACTTTCCCAAATTATCTTTTGTATTAAGAATAAAGCATTTACAACCAAATATTCTAAAATATGAAACTGATAGAATTCTATAAAACCATAACTCAAATGGAGTCTTCTTTGATTTGGGTCGAATTAGAACTCGATTGAGAACAAAACAAGCTGTATTGACAGCTTCAGCCCAGAAATACTTGGGTAGACTAAACTAGTTTAACATTACTCTGGTCATTTCGGATAGAGTTCTGTTCTTACGTTCCACAACTCCATTTTGTTGTGGAGTCCTAGGGTAGGAGAATTCGTGCACAAAACCGTGTATGTCACAAAATTGCTTAAACTCTGCATTCTCGAATTCGCCTCCATGATCGCTTCTAATACGAGTGATCATGTTACCTTTTTCATTCTGTACTTTCTTGCAAAAGGCGACAAATTTCGATAATGCATCATTTTTGCGTGTCAAAAAATATATCCACGTGTATCTAGAATAATCATCTACAATTACAAAAGCATATAGCTTACATCCGAGGCTAGCAACTCTGCTATGACCAAATAAGTCCATATGTAGCAATTGTAGAGGTTTTGTAGTACATACAGCATTTACTGACTTGAAAGTGGATCAAGTAGCTTTGTTTTTTTCAAATTGACTGCATACCGAATCCTTCTTGAATGTAATGTCTGGTAAACCGCGTACTAGCTTCTTCGTGGATAATCTGGAAATAGTATCCATATTTGCATGACTGAGTCTCATATGCCACAGATGACTCTCATCGCTTTTAGCCATTAAGCATCTACCTGAAATGTTAGTATCTTCCAACAAATAGAAAACATATATATTGTCTTCTCTAATACCTTCAAATATAGTACTACCAGTTGAACTACCAATAATAGTACATTCGTCTTTTACGAATTTAATACCATAACCGTGATCAGCTAAATGGCTTATGCTGAGCAGATTATGTTTTAACTCAGTAACAAGACAAACATCTTTAATCACTGGATAGGGAGCTTTACCAATATCACCAATACCGATTATATACCCTTTTAAAATATTATCGAAGGAGACGTATCCTTCTTTATTCCTCTTCGACAGTGTTGCGAATAATGAAGCGTCACCGGTCATGTGTCGTGAGCAACCGCTGTCGAGGATCCATTTGCTCCTAGCATGTGAAGGGCGTCCCACCTACAAAACAATTTGTAGATAAAACTCTTGGTACCTATTTCTTGTAGGGTCCTGACTGGTTAGTTTTCGGTATCCATGCATAAATATTTAAATCTACTAACTTTCTGATTCTACATGCAGAAGATATATGACCAATGAGGCCACAATAATGACATTTAGCATGTTGAGTGTTGAAAGCTGAGTGGTGTGCATGGTTGGTAGGTTTAGGTTTTCTAGTATAGAAGAAAGCATACCTATTATCCTGTTTAGGCATAACCTTTTTAGGCAAAGGTTTGATAGGGTTAGGTCTGACAGTTTTAGGTTTGGGAATGTTCTGATTTTTTGGTAAGTGACACGTGTTAGGGTAGGAAGCAGCAGTCTCAGGCTATTTTTCTAACCTAATTTCCAATCTTTTGGAAGTGTCATATAACTTAGTATAGTCAGAAGTGAGTGCTTCCATTCTGACTTGTGCACTTTGAAGACTTTTCTTCTCTTTAGAAAGTTCTTTTTTCAGTTGGTCAATAACCTTATCTTTTTCTTCGGATGACTTGGTAGTCTCGTGTAATAAGAGCTTAATAGAAGAAAGCTCACCAGACTCACTAACATTATCTTTAACCTCAGCTAGTAGGTCGGTAAGTCTTCCTATTTCACCTTTGTACTCCTTGAGTACCTTCTTAGAATTCTGATATTTGCTACGCTGTTTCCTATAATCACTTAACAGTTCACTGAAGGCTTCTCCTAATTGCTCAAAGGTGAAGTCGTCATATGTATCAACTATAGGTTCAGAGAGTACCTGATCGGATGCCATAAAGCATACATTTGCAGCGTCTTCTGATTGTTCATCTTCTGAGTCGCTGGCTTCACTTTCATGCCATATGCTGGTGTTGGCATACTTTCGAGATGTTGATCTCTTCAGGTTCCCTTTCTCGTATCTGTTGCTCTTCTTGCTTGTTGATGAGTTTGTAGGACAGTCCTTCTTCATGTTTCATTTCTTCTTGCAGCCATAGCAGACAGCGTCATCTTGATGCCAGTTGTTGCCGCCATTGTTCTCTTTTGTCTTCTTCTCATATCTCAAGAATCTTTTGAATTTTCTTGCAAGGAGTGCTTGATCTTCAGCATCAGATTCACTGTTGTCTGAATCATCTTCAGCAGATCTTCTGTGCTAAGCCTTGAAAGCGATCGTCTTCTCCTTTGGTGCAGGCTCTTCAAAGTCTTGTAGCTCTAGTTCATGAGTGAGTAGCTTACCCATGAGTACTTCAAGTGTCATGGTAGTGAGATCGTTTCCTTTAATGATTGCAGTAGCCTTCGGAATCCAGTTCTTTGTAAGTGCTCGCAGGAGTTTGCGAATCTTTTCATGGTTACTGTAATCTTTGCCTATAGAGGACAAATGATTTACAATATCCAAGAATCTTTCGAACATCTGAGTAACTGTTTCATTGGGCTTCATTTTGAACGCCTCATACTCTTGAGTAAGTCTGCTGACCTTTGATTCTTTGACTTGAGTTGTGCCCTCATGTGTGACTTCAAGAAGTTTCCACACTTCATTTACAGTTGTGCAGATAGATATCCTGTTAAATTCAGTTCTGTCTAAAGCACAAAATAAAGCGTTAATAGCACGTACGTCAAGACTGGCCTTTTTCTTTTCTTTCTCTGTATATTTGTCATGGGGTTTTTCAACCAAAATACCATCAACATTAATACGAGGTGGCTTTTTATAGCCATCAATAACTACAGACCATAAGTCAAAATCAAGAGATTTCAGAAAGAAAGTCATACGTGTTTTCCAATAAGTGTAGTTTGTGCCGTCAAACAGTGGAGGTCTGTTTGTGGCTTGGCCTTCACTTGTGAATTTTACAGTTGCAATGTGTAAAGCTGTGATCTATATAAAATTGAATATAACTGCTGTTTAACCTTTCTTTACCTGTATAACCCGCTCTGATACCAATTGTAGGAACGAAATCGTAAAGCAGAATACTCTAGAGGGGGTGAATAGAGTAGGCAGCGGAATATTGCTAATTAAAAACTTGTTAGCAGTTAGATCACAGATAAAATAATAATCACAAAAGTAAATAACAGAATTTAAAAGTGATCAGAAGGCAAACGCAAACACCAAAATTTATACTGGTTTCCCTCTTGTGAGGACTAATCCAGTCGGAAGAACTCTAGCTTCCAGTTGAATCCACTATTGAAAAATCTCGCAAGTTTTCATACAAAGTCCTTGCAACTTCTACAGACGCGAGCTTTGATACGAAGAACTCGTCCAACTTCAATTGTGAAGAGTTGAATCTTCTATCAAGCCTCTGATTACAATCGCTCTTGAAACTTCTAGACCGTGCCGCACTGGCAAATCGACTAGAGGATTGTAACTGGCTTGGGATTTGAAAATGAAAGCTTTTAAAAACTCTTTGGAAGAATGTAAGCTTAAGAAGAGAAAAGATTGAAAGTGAATTGGTGTTTTGAAATGATCGAAATGCTTCTCTATTTATAGCTTTTCCACAGACAGAACTCTGACAGAATTCGGGCAGAATTCGGACAGAACTCTTTGTAACAAACCGTAACTGAAGGATGACCAAGTTCAAAAATCCAACATTCACTAACGTTCCAAATGGCCGAACTCTGGCCGAACTCGGTCCGAGTTCTCCTGGGGTTTTGCCAGTTCATTTTTGGAGAAAATAAATTTTGGCTTTTTGAACAATCCTTCAGAAGCGTTTTGTAAAAAGAATGTTTTTCAAAAACGTAGGTCATTTGTAAAGAATATGATGGTTTTGAAAAACATTTTTGGATAGCCTATTTGCCAGTACGACTCGGTGTACAATGTATTCCTAGACTCAATAAAATGAAAAATTACATTGCTTAACAGGAAGTACATTCTGAATGGCAAATGGCTTCAGTCTTGAACATTGTTGATATCCATTGTTGAGCAGTGTCCAAAACGTCGTAGGTAAACATCTGAGTTGACTTGTATTTATATCGAGACAGAGTTTGATCAATTATTAAAATCAGGTTTGACCATGACCAATGGGCCAACAAAAATGTCATTATATAAAACTCAAAATACTGACTTAAAATTGAAAATAAGATATATAAAACTCAAATACTGACTTCAAATTCAAAATGAGATATATAAACTCATTATTAGATCACTTATAATTTTTCTCTTAAATCGGCATAGCCTATGGTTATATACATGCTTCATTCTCCGGTTTTGTTGCTCTTTGCATCGGGACTGAAATGATAATGTAATTTGTTTACAATAAGTAAGAATTTCTGAAGTTGCAAAGTTAAAACATATTTAACACTACGATACCTGAAAGTCGTTAGAAAGACGAGTTGTCACAAACTTGGATCATTCATTTTGATTGATAAAATGATAGTTTGGAGGGGGATTTCTAAGAACTACAAGTTTGTCCATATTTGCAAGAACATAGGCTGTTAATGTACGCCGGAATGATTTTGATGCAACATCCATTATTTGCATTAAAAAAAATTTACCTCTTGGATCAACGAGAAGAGATTACCGCATATGAAGATTACTACAGTTTAGAACCAATAAGTATTAATAAATGAACTCAAAATAATTTTTTCTACATAAATAAAAGTTACCTCCACTGACGACCATGCATTGTCTTTAATATGTTGAGGGACTTTTCGCCAATCGTCATAAGTAATAGGTATCATAGAACGTGCAATAACCCCAATCAAACTAACACATTCTACACCAGCCTCCCTAATAGGTTGTCCGGCCTTATTGAATGTGACAAAAAATTTTCATTTCGTCACTTCTTCGCTTGATAGTTCTCTTCATTTTTGTAGGACCTCTTGTTGCTTTTTGTTTTTGGACTTCCTCCACTTGGGGAGGGTTAATCTCTATAACCTATGATAAAAACAAGCATGTGACAAATAGCTAACTTGATTAGGAGGCTAATGCCTAAGTGGGCTGCATATGAATAACTGGTACATGGTGGTGGGGGTGGGGGTTGGGGGTTGGACAAGGTGAATGTAGGACAGATATTGGGTACTGAACAAAGGAGTAATTTCATTTACTGTAATACTGTACTTGGACAGATCCAATCTGATACATCAAGAAATCTCACTCTAACTACATATCACCTATGACACACACAAGTCAACACACATACAAGCCAAGGAAAACTCAAACCTGGAAGGAGGAAAGTATGTAGGCAGGCCAGTTAGACATGTACAGGATTTGGAGTGAACCACAGGGACATCTAATGGGTTCTGATATATGTGGTCTGAACCAAATCTGGACCCAAGTGCAGTGGATGAAATATGAAGAAGGGAACAGAACAATTTCAGTATCAAGGGATGGAAACTTGTAGTACAAAATTAAAGTTTTAACTCTAACAAGGCCAATGGTACATCTGTGTCAGAAGAGATGTCATGTCTGATACTCTCACATGTTATTGATACTTATCAAGTGGTCAGATTATTTGCAATGGGTTAACATGTAAGCATTGAACTGAACTTAGAGTAATGGATGCTTATGAATGTAGAGCAAAATAAATGTAATCCAAAATATCCAACCATTAAATATCAAGCATTAAAAGTATAAAATGATCCAAAATATCAATGTGTCTACTTTGGCACAATGTGTCTTCTTTTCAACTATTATGTTATAAAATTGGTATATTAGTAGATTCCCATATATTGCAAAGGATAACAGTAGTATATTAGCATACAAAAGAATTCCCATATTTCTCAAGAACAGATTACCAAAGATAGCAGCATACAAGAGAATTCCCATACATTGTGTCAGAATCCCATATATATGTCTCAGGAACAACACTTACCCAAAAAAATGATGCATACCTCTTTTGATAGACAGCACTTACCAAAAACAAACACATAATATGATGCATACCTCTTTTGATGTCCTCTTTTTGTTATTATTGGAAGGTGTCATATTAGGCATGCTTGATATCTGCAAGGTGGCCGAAAAAGGCTATGAAATAATATGCAAACATGTTGGATCAAATATATATGTCAAAGAAATAAGTAGAGAAGATTTTACAATATATGTCAAACAAAATAAGTGGATAGTATCAGTAAAAATAGGCTGAAGTAATCGTATGAGTTCAAAAAACAGAATTAATTAATGTCACATATGATAAGAAACTTGTGTCCAACATTTACTTATCAACCCAATCTCCTTCACAACCTACTCTTTTATAACATATATTATCATCATCCCCAGCATCAAATAATATATCAGTATTCAACGATGCATTAGCAAAGGGATGATGTTCCAATGTATTGTCCAGGTCTTCATCATCTTCTTTGTGCATATAGTCTTTTTGACCCATGGACAAAACAACAGACCATTGAGGATCAAGTTGGTCTTTTACATAAAATACTTTTTTGGCCTGTGAATCTAAAATAAAAGAAATCTGATTTGTACCCAACTCGATTAAGGTCCACCAATGTGAAATCAAGTTCATCAACCTTAACACCCTTACTATCGACCCAGTCGTACTTAAATACTGGAATGTTGAAACTGTGATAATCAAGCTCCCATATTTCTTTGATAACCCCATAGAAACACATGTCCCCTACTATAGGATTCTTATCTTTTGAACTTGCAATCTGTATTGTCGTAGCTACAAGACTAACTCAACTATTTTGGGTAACTCAAGCATTGTCACGACCCTTCGTGTAATAGCGACAACCATTAATAACGTAGCCAGAACACTTAAGCACATGGTGGCTAGGCCCTTATGCTATCCACTTCACGGTTTGTGAAATGTCTTCTTTTTCATTAAATTGACCGCCAACCTGCGAAGTTTCAGATTTATTAAAATCAAACTTAACATCTGAATAAGTTAGAATATAACTACAATAATATTGCTACAACTTCTACCTTCTCCTGTAACCATTGGAGAAATATTTGATTGTGTTTGTCCTGCAACCACTTTTTATTTTTAGATTTAAGGGGATGTTGTGATTGTAACCACTCCATATGCTCACTGTCAAGACATCATAACAAACTTAATCATACAATTTTCTAACAATTTTCATACAATGAATAAATAGAAAATTCATGATAAAGATGCTTACTTAATATAAGGTTTAATTTCATATGTATTCTCCAAAACATATAAATGGGCTTGTTGCCATTCTTCACGATCAACTGCAACAATGGGACCTCCAGGTAAAGGTTGTCCATCTTTAACGTTGCCCTTCCTTGCAAGTGGATTTTCTACTGCTTCAACGTATGATAGATACTCGCTACAAAATTCTATTGCTTCTTCTGCAATGTAACATTCTGCAATGCATCCTTCGGGACGGTTATGATTGTGCACATAACCCTTCAAGGGTTTCATGCATCTTTTAAATGGATACATCCATGTCATAAAAACAGGTCCGTATATCCTGACTTGTGCAACAAGATGGAGAGTTAAATGGACCATAATGTCAAAGAAAGTCGACAAAAAATACTTTTCCAACATGCATAATGTTACCACGAGATCATTTTGAATATCATTTAGCTTATTCACATACACCACTTTCTTGCAAATTGCATTGAAGAAGAAGCAAAACCGAGTAATAGCAACTTTAACCGGCTTAGGCAAAATTGAACGAATTTCCACGGGTGTAGTTGTTGCATTAGTGCATGACAATCATAGGATTTCAGACCATAAAGCTTCAAATCTTGCATTGAGACAAGATTTCTGATATTAGAAGAGTAACCTTCAGGAACCTTTACGTCTACCAATGTTTGACAAAATATATTCTTCTCATCCTTCGTCCATGTATAACAAGCACGCGGCAAATAAGTTTGTTTCTTTTCAAAATCATGTTTTAATTCAGTCCTTAGACCCTCGTCCACAAGATCAAGACGAGCATTGACTCCATCCTTTGTCTTTCCAGGAATGTTAAGCAATGTACCATATATGCTCTCATAAACATTTTTTTTCGATGTGCATAATGTCGAGTGTGTGGCGGATATGCAAGTGTTCCAAATAGTCAAGTGTAAAGAAGATTAACTTCTTCTTCATCCATCTTCTTTCACCTAACTGTAATGCTTTGCACTTTGCATGTTTCTTTCCCCATGAGTTCGAAATTTCACCAACCTTGTCTAATATCTCTTTTTCGCTTAATGGTGTTGGAGGATCGCCAAATTCCTGCTTACCATTGAAAACTTTCTTTTGAGTACGATACAGATGATGTCATGGGAGAAACCTCCTTATACCAGTATACACATTTTTACCACTATGTTTCAGCTTAGGCGCATAAGTATCTTCCGCGCATATGGGGCAAGCATAATACCCCTTGGTAGTGCAACCAGACAGATTTTCGTATACAGGAAAATCGTTGATAGTCCACAACAATACGGCCTTTAAAGTAAAGAACTCTCTTTTTTGTACATCATAAGCATCAACTCCCTCTTCCCATAAAAGTTTCAAGTCCTCAATTAATGGTGCTAAATAAACATCAATATCATTGCCCGTCTAGTTTGGACCTGATATCAATAGCGACAATATCATGAATTTTCTTTTCATGCACAACCACGGCGGTAGATTATAGGTAACCAATATAACTGGCCAACAATTGTACCTACTACTAAGGGACCTATGTGGATTTATGCTATCAGCTGAAAGAGCTAATCGAAGGTTTCTAGGTTCTTTCGCAAAATTCGGCCACTTGTGGTCAACTAGCTTCCATGATGCGGAGTCTGCAGGATGACGAAGTTTGCCGTCAACTACTCTTTCATAAGCATGCTTAGTTAAGTCCTTTGCTGTCTTTGAGGATTGAACATTCGTTTAAACTGAGGAATGGGAGGAAAATACCACAAAAGTTTGGCAGGAACTTTTTTACTAAAAACTTGGTGAGGGTCATCAGTTGCCTTCTTCCATCTTGATGTTCCACAAGTGGGACAATCCGATAAATCGCTATATTTCTTTCTATAAAGTATGCAATCATTGGGACATGCATATATCTTCTCATATTCCAAACCCAGAGCTATCATCATCTTCTTAGCGTCGTACATTGATGAAGGTATTTCATTTTGTGTTGGGAACATATCATGAAGAGTTTTCAACAACGCTGAAAAGCTACTGTCAGACCACCCAAATCTTTCTTTAATGTTATATAATCTCATCAATCCTGATATTTTTGTATACTTTGAACAACCAGGATACAGAGGCTTTTCAACATCTTCGAGTAGAGAAATAAATGACTTGCGGTCACCCGAAACATGTTCATATGCAGCATTAACCATTTCTATAGCATCTGCAGCATCTTCAAAGGAGTCATCTTCATAGTCATGTGTTTCTTCAGCATATGTTGCAAAGCTTGACGATCCTATCTTCTAATGTTTCTCACCATGCCAAATCCATACTATATAACTTCGATCTATACCCCTTCTAAACAAATGTTTTCTTACGTCCCCTAACGTTTGAAATGTCAGATTTCCATATTTTTCGCATGGACATCTAATAGAATTAGGATTACTTGAATGGAGTTTTGCAAACTCAAGAAACTTTTCTACTCCTTCCTCATATTCCCTACACATTCTATCTTTTGACATCCACGATTTATCCATTTTGGGTTGGATTAGAATAGAAGTGCCTACACGGGTTAATATAACATGTTAGCCATGATTTAGACATGTAACTCTACTTAGCAAGATACAAAGTACAAAATAGAGGATACAAATAAAGTGTCAGAGGACAACATGAAAGTTTGGAGTAAAACAAAGGATACAAATGCAATATATAATATTGTAACAGTCTGTATACCTAAGCTTTAACTTTTGATGACCTTAGTCCACTCCTTAAGGTCTTTGCTTCATCCTTTCCTGCAACCAAAATGTGGCAGAGCTATTTTTTAAGCTACAACAGCATTTATTCATTTCATGACCATAAAACATGTGTACATCAGAGCTTAAAAGAACACTCGAATTAGACAATAACAATCAACTTCCTTTTCTTTTGATTATTTCACCAAAATGTATAATGCACTATACTCACAAGAGAAGGGGAATGAAACCTGTAAAATACAAGACTGAGAAAAAACCATCTAAGAATGTGCAATACAAATTCAAAGGGTATCTAAAACTAGTAGAAGACAATGCTTGCAAGTATTTAAACCCTTCACATTGAAGAACCAGTTATTCTACAAATAAATAAACGAACGATTCTCAGGTACATACCCCAATTCTGACTGAATTCTAAGTTACAAACAACAAAGGAGTCCACTTGTAACTGCCATAAAAACTTATCAAGTAAAGGTTATTTTTTAATAAATATCGACCAAACTCTATTCATGAACATGCAAGTGCTCTAACCCAAAAGAAATATTTTTTTTATACTTGAAGGTGCTAGATAAATACAATTACGATCTCTTCATACATTAGGAAAAGAATGTTGTCCATTAACTTCAAGGATCATACATTTCCACTAAACAACATAGATTAATTTGGCATTACATATTAGCAAACTAATGCAACATTGAAGTAGGAAACTAAGAGTTTATGCATTTCAAATAAAAAATTGAGATACATCTAAAAATTAAGGCCCAACGATACACTAAAAATTGAGGTACATCTAAAAATTGAGATACATCCAAAATTAGTGTATACTGATACACCTACTGATACGCACCCAAAAACGTGGTGAGGACGACATCAGTTTGCATAAGAAATCGAAAAAAGTAAAACAATAATCTAAATATCAAAATTCATCAAAACCAAAATTTTCACAAAATTAAGTAAAAACAAAAAGTATGTAAAAGAATCAAATTTTCTATATGCCAACAAGGATACATATCCTTTTCGAAAGGCTAGTCCTAAAAATAAAAGGAAAAAATGAGAGAAATAGAAGAAACCAAAACTGTGTACAATAGAAAATAGCACAATTTAGTGCCCTATTCTAGAAGGAAAATAATCATCTCTTTATCAAATCCATCAAAACCAAGAATTTCGCAAATAAACGTCCTAAAAATTCAAAATTTCCAAACTAAATCAGAATCTCCCAACTAACCCTTACACTGAAAATTCATAACACAAACACCAACTACAAGGCCCCAAAAAAAAGAAATTTATGTATAGAAAATAGGAAAAATGGCAATTTCACAAAACCTACAGGAACAAAATCATCTCCATCGAATCAAACTCTACAAATAAACAATAAACCTTACAAATTTTGAAGTTCAAAGTACTTGAACTCCCCAACCAAAAATAAGTTAAAATTTTGAATTTTGAAGTTCCAAAAGTACTATGAGTACACTGCAAAAACCCTAGGTGAACCCTTAGTTGTAATGCACAGAGAAAAACCCTAAGTTGACGAATGAAGTTGCCACCAAAAAAATCCTAACGTGAATAACGGACGAAGTTGGCACAAAAAAACCTAGGCATAAAATTGAATTTCATAGAGAAAAAATTAAAGACATTATACCGCACGGTGAAGATCAAAGTTGCCATATTGTGAAAAACGGTTAGGGTTTTCTCCAGCACGAAGTTGTCGAAGACTAGGGTTTTCTCCAGAGCGGTTAGGGTTTTCTCCAGAGCGGTTTCTGGGAGGGGAGAGAGGGGTTTCTGAGGGGGAAGAGAGGAGGGGTTTCTGAGAGGGGGAGAGAGGAAGAGGGGGAGAGAGGAGGGGTTTCTGAGAGGGGGAGAGACGAGGGGTTTCTGAGAGGGGGGAGAGAGGTTTCTGAGAGGGAAGTCGAGAGTTTCGAAGAGAGCGGGGGAGAGAAGTCAAAATTTTTGTTCTTATGCCTCAAAATTATTTGAGGCAGAACAGTCATTAATTTTAAGAACTTTGAAATAATTACCATAATGGTAGACGAAAAAACTGTGCAACTTTTCTGCATATACATTAGTTAACGGTTATTATCAAAACGTCAATATAAAAGATGATCTTTCTTGATGGATCCTTCGAAACTGTCAACATACATGCTATAAAATTGCTTAAGTAACAAAAAAAATGTCATCTTTTGATGTAAGCCTAAAAACGTCAAGATAACCCCTATTGTTGACGGTTTTCGACGACCGTCAACTTATAAACCGTCAAGAATCATAATTTTTCTTGTAGTGAAAATAATAACTGTGCAGGTAAGACATCCCAAAACCACAGTAAAAGAAATAAAGCACTCATCAACTACAAGTCCACTGAAATAAAAGAAAATAGAGTGGCAAGTCTAAAATAAAGAAACATCATGGATCAAGAGAAGTCCTCGGCCACTATCTCGTCCTCCTGTGAAGGTACGTCTCCTGTTTCAACTCCAGAATAGTACACCTCCGGGTAATTCTCATCTCTAACTAAGCCTGGAGAGATCACCAGGTCCTCAGGGGACTAGCAAGATACATAATATACAAGCCTACTGTAACAGTAATAACATGCATAAAGAGAGAAAAGTAAAATAGGTAACGATCTATAAAGACGTCTCAAATTGTAACGCCATGGGATGCTCCCAACCTCGAGACAAAAGATAAGTCTCTACTATCGTAATGCCATGGGACACTCCCGGTCCTAGAGATGGGATAACAGGTCAATAAGAAGTCTCTAACACTATAACGCCATTGGACACTCCCAGTCCTAGAGATAATAGGGCTAATGTCTAACAATAAATCACGATTACAGGTCATGTCAAATCAAGCTCAAGGGCGAAAGTAGAAGACTAGTCAATATCGTCACAAGACTCACATGGAACAAGAGTGGCATAAGATGACTAAATAAGGAACGTGCACGTAAAATAAGAAAGTAGCTGTAACATGAACATGAATAGCAGATAATGAAATATAACTAAAAAAAATAACAAAAAATATATGAAAATAAATTGTACAAGTAGGCAAGGTATACTTGCCTGGTGCAGAATCGTCCACCTCCAAATAAGCAAAGGATCTAATCAGTGAGCCACGAAAGCTGAACTTCTGCAAACGTCTTCGAATTTGAAACAGTTATCACCAACATGTTTGTCATAAAAAAATGTCTAAGTTTGACTGCCCAAAAGTCCAATTCTGGACACAGAGGCAAAACGATAATTTTGAGTCAAAACGATGTCCGTCGGTGGACCCACTTTGTACCAAAAACGTTCTCTAAAGTCATCAAACTATATGTCTACAGGTCCGGTTTGACGATACAAACCCAACCGTATGTCCAAAGTTGGATTCCGATGGGCCATACATAAATTCGTTCGTTGAGTCGGGTCGCGGGCCCGCCAAAATAGCATTCCAGTCGACCTTCTCAGAATCAGACCAAACTTGTCTTACTGGACCAGAAAAATGACACGGTCGTAATGGCACGAGTTTTGTCTCGAGTTGACAAATGTGCACGAAGTTATTGGCTCATTTGCAAAGAGGCCGATACGGGATATCTCGACCGATATGCCTCGAATTTGTCGTGCACACGCAACCAATTCGAATTCCGTCGAAGCCTACACGTCCGTAAAGTCGATACGCACCTTTTGATGCTTTCGGTTTGCGACCACGTCGCCTGATTTGTTGGGACGGACCCCGTATCAGGTATTTTTCTAATATTCTGCTATTTAAAAATGGTGTTTTTTAATATTATCAAATTGTTATCTCGATGCACAGGGGTCTAAATCATAAACTACGAAAAGGATTTTGAAGCTGTTTGGGTTGTCTTCAACTTTATTTAGGTAGTTCTCTAAAATTGCCAACAGGTTGATAAATCGGCCTTCAAACTATAGGGAAAAACTATCATATAATGTTGACTGACAGTTGGGTTTTTCCAATATTTTCATAGATTTTTTCCCACAGTTCTATTGCAGACAATTTAAATCATCTAAAGGGGATGGTAGAGGGTCACCCAGGCTACGATATATATTTATAGATTCGAAATTGACTGAACCAACACGAAGAAAATTGAAGGAGAAGTTGAGTACCTCGGTTTGGGAGTTTAAACAGAGTAGCCTCTGTTTTCGGCCGTCTCAGGGTGGTTCAGTCGCATCTGCGCCGGCCTTCGGTGGCGGCAGACAGCGAGAGAGTTTGTGAGCAGTCAGGGGTCGCTTCTGGGATCACGAGATTGCATTCACAAGAGCTTTCTCTTAGTGTTCCAAGAACCCCGAAGGTTATATCGATATTTATATCGATCTTCCCAATTCGAATTCTACTCAATTTAAATTCAATTTGAAGGGGGATTTGATCTAATCGAAGGAGTATAGGATAGGGATTACATTGCAAAAGATTTAGACAAAATTGGTTTGAATTTGGGTTTGTTTGGTCAATCCTTTAAAACCGCGTTCTTGCCTATGTTGGCTCGATTGTTGGCCAAGAAGAAACTGAACAGTGCTATTACACTGTTCTCAGAGTATTATATATATATATATATATATATATATATATATAAATATATATATATATATATAGGAAGCGGATCAAAAGCCCCCCTTAAAAAGCCCCCCAAAAACCCCCCTCACTCTAATCCGTAATTTAATGTTAATATTAATGTTAATATTAATGTTAATATTAATATTAATGTTAATATTAATATTAAATACTAAAATTAACATTAAACTTAACATTAAAATTAATACTAACATTAATATTAACATTAACATTAATATTAACAATAATATTAACATTAATATAAAAAAAATTTAAAAAAAAATTAATATTAACATTAAAATTAATATTAACATTAATATTAACATTAAAATTAATATTAACATTAATATTAACATTAATATTATGAATTAGAGTGAGGGAAGTTTTTGGGGGGCTTTCTAAGAGGGACTTTTGATCCGCTCCCATATATATATATATATATATATATATATATATATATATATATATATATATATATATATGCGGCTTCTATTGCGGGATCCTATTTACGGGATTATTACGGGGGGCCACTCCAGATTATTAAATCCAATGTGTTCTATTTTTATAAATGAGAACCCATGCATCCTTCTATCCCTATTATTAGCATCTCTCTCTCATCTATACTAGCAACCGCAGCAACTTTCCATTCTCCTTGAGAGCTCCTTCTGTCCTCGCCCCACCTCACTTCATTCCTGCGTGAACCAAAATCCAGCACGCTGCACACCCTCTCCATAACCCCCCAGACCCGAGCATCCTCGATGGGTCACTGCAAGCAGCCGTTCGATGGTTGAAACATGCCCTCGTGCGACTCCTCCGTGAGTCGGCGCCGCCCACTATTCCGCTTACCAGAGTTCCCGTCAGCTTACCCAGTGTGCCGACATGTCGTGCCGAACTGAGCACCTAACCGTCCTCAAGCCATCACCGACCGAAGCCCAACCCCTCGCATGCACCATAGTCGAGCACCGCTTGGCCTGGGCATTACGATGCCGAGCCGAGTTCTGTCGGGCGTCCCCGTAGTGGGCACTGCACCGTACCCCGACCCAAGTGTCGCGGAGCGTCTTGCCCGCACGCGGCTCCTTTGCACGCAAGCCGGACTCGTGATACATTTCCTTGCCTTCTGACCTCTTAGCTCCGAGCCTTCCATCACCATTTATCCCACCTAGTACTCGTCGCTGATCCGCGCGCAACCAAGTCACGCAGCCGCGAGCCACCGATGCTGTCCAAAACTGCTCTCCCTGACCGTAGACTCCTTTTCTCATCTTCTGTTGCCACGGCTTTGTTTATTGAAAATAGGAATGAGAAGATGAATATAATGAAAAGAAAATATATGTTGTTATAGTATCTTGAAAGAATGAAAAGAATAGATGATGCTGGTAATATTGAAATAATAGGGATAGATGAGGAAGATGTTAGGAATATAGTGCGCTTGATTTAATATGGCAAGTGTAAGAATGGCCTCCCGTAATAATCCCGTAACCCGCATTGGAAGCCACTTGTACACACACACACACACACACACACACACACACACACACACACACACATGAAATGCTTATAAATGTATATTAAAAACCAACTAGTTGTAATACAAAATCATAAATTTTATTTACTCAAGTTTATAAGTAAACTCTATTTATAGGAATATTTATGTATATGTGTAGGATATACAAATATATGCACCATATTAAATATACAAGCAATGCCTAGAAAATAATCTAAACAAAATATAACCAATTGTTACAACATATATATTTATTAATTCCATAGACTAAATTTTATATAAATAAGACTCTATTTATTAGCATATATAATCCCAAATAAATAGTACTTCAATAAAATACCTTTTTCCTATTTTTATTTCCATACTTGCTCTATATATATACCTTTTAAGTATAGAAAGATATATCTATACTCCTATGTTTACTACTCCATGAAAAATCTAACCAATATTCTAAAAAGAAAATATTATTTATAAAAAAAATAATAACATGTATATAATATTTATAACAAATATCCATGTAAATAAATAATAGACCAATAAAATAAATTATGAAATATATATATATATATATATATATATATATATATATATACACACACACACACACACAAAATATATCTACATGGGCGCCTTTGCACTCATAACATATCTACATGGGTTTATGTTGGATTCGCGTCCAGTTTGGACTGGATTGGTACAACCAGGTCTTCTAAAAGTCAATAATTTTAATAAATAATGAATTAATTCATTTATAGGAGTCAAGCCGCAACTTTGACAGTTTTTTTCTAGTTAGAACACACCTATGGCCCGACCTTCCCTACCATTGCTAAAATACTAGTCAAAGCACACGAATACACTCTTCGTGCCAAAATTCTTGATCATCTTACACTCCAAAACTTAACCATGGCTAAGGTCATCTAAACTAATAATTATTTAATTAAAAATATTCATAAATTTCATAAAATCCTATTTAAGTCAAATAAATAATAAAAAAAATTTAAAAATTCAGGGGTGTTACAAATCCTTAGGGTGACTACGGATTTATGGTTGTCCTATATAGACTTGAAGTTCTATAGACATATTTTAAAAGTTTACAATGCTGCTACACACACCATCTTTATAAGTAGAATTTTTTTTCTCTCCAACAAGAATACTAGATCGGACGTAGTATCTACGATAGTTGGTCTTGCTCATATTAATTAAAGGCTCCGGCAGAGCATATTTTAACCAACAGATACATAATGTGTCGTACTCTCATAATTTCAAAAGAACTTTACTGAGTTTTAAGGATATAAGGAATTTTTTAACAAATACAATGTTGCTACACACACCATCTTTATAAGTAGAATTTTTTTCTCCCCAACAAGAATACTAGATCGGACGTAGTATCTATGATAGTTGGTCTTGCTCATATTAATTAAAGGCTCTGGCAAAGCATATTTTATCCAACATATACATAATGTGTCATACTCTCATAATTCTAGAAGAACTTTACTGAGTTTTAAGGATATAAGGAAAATGGGTAAACTTTGAGCAAGTGAAATAAGAAATAATTTTGTGTAACCACTCGTTTAAGAGAACCAAAAGTTTGTATGAGAGAACCGGAAGTTCGTATAAGAGAACTAGAAGTTTATCTAAGAGAACCAAAAGTTCGTCTAGATAGATTCTCCAACTATTCAGTAGAGATATACATCACTTACATTAAGGATGTCAAGTCACATATTATCATGAGCTAGAAGCTCAATCCTATATCATGAGCTAGAAGCTCAATCTTAAGGGTCCATTGTGAGCCAGAAGCCGAATGATCCTTTAACTTTTAAATTGTGACATGATCGACAAGACACCAAAAACAATGATGATGAGAATTTTTAATACTAATTCGTATGATAATATCTTATCAAATTATAGTATACACATTTGATCTTAAGGATAAATTTGTTTCTAAACCATTAATCGTAAAGATAGTATCTAAATAAACTAGTAAGCATAGCTTTGAGTTGCATTGTATGGCTTATGTTAGTATTATTCAGAACTATAATATTGACATCTATGTTTGGGAATTATATTTTTTATCTCCTTAGATTATTAAATCTTCTAGCCATAATTTTTTTTATTTGTCACGTTAATAAGACAGAATTTTCACCGTTAGGGGGAGATAGGAAGAAGATAAATTATCATTCTAGAAGAACGTCAGGAATTATCGTTCTAGAAGAACGTCGTGAATTATCATTCTAGAAGAACGTCGTGAAGCATCGTTCTAGAAGAACGTCTTGCATCATCGTTCTCGAAGAACGTCCTAAAGCATTATTCCAGAAGAACATCTCATGGCATATTTCTACTTTAGCTAATCTTGACTAAATTAGGAAAAATTTATATCCTTAGCTTTTTTACTATAAATAAAATATTAGGTGCTTAATCGACGTTTTTAATTAGGCTGCATAAATAGCTATACCGACTATAAATTTATTTTCTAATAGAAGTACCAAAAGAACCAAATAAATGCAGCAAATTAATAAGTTTTTTTGTAAGAATGCGTAAGACCTAAAGGGTCTAAAGATTCAGTTCTCCAGAAGAAGAGGCCGAATAATATAACATAACCTAATGCTCTTGAAGAAACAGCTCCCGAAAAAGCATCTCATGTAGAAAAAAAAGTTCATGGCGGTCCAGAAGATGTCATGAACCAAATATCAAATTTCTTAAAATATATTGCTCCAGTAGAGGATATACCTCAGATTCCAGAAGAGACTGAGAAAAAGGTACCGGTACCCATGAAATCTATGTTCTATACATAATTAAGAAAAATTTTGAATTAAGAGTTTGTCATAAATGACATTATCAAATAAGAATAAAAAGGGTAATCAAATTAAAGGATAACACTAAAACCACGAATAATCTAATGGAAAGATCCGATATCTTTCGCAATACGTGGAGTGTTCGATTCTATAGTATAAAATCCCAAAAAGATAAATCCAGTAGGTTTTGAATGAGTGTTTGTAACAAATAAGAGATCAAAATCTTCCTAAGAAATCAAAATCTACCGAAGAGATCAAAAATATCCTGAAGAGATCAGAAATCTCCCGA
>JANAVB010010400.1:9130444-9132977 GCA_029216955.1 Iris pallida
TAGTCGTTCTGCATTTAGAACTTTTATCAGTGACCTAGAAATTGAACACAATTTTACGTGTTCAGCTAGTGTCATAAACAAAGCGAAGGGAATTATATATACCTGTAATCAACCAACTTGCAATTGGAGAGTATATGCTAGACCTATTCGTAGAGGTAATATTTTTCAGATTGCTACATTAGAAAACATACATTCTTATTTAGCTGGGCTCACAACAGGTTCTCATCCATTGGCAACTAGTTCATGGATCAAAAACAAGATAATTAATATAATTAGGGATAATCAGTCATATAGTCCATCAAAGTTGTTATGGATATACATAGAGAACATCTGATTAATATTTTTCTACTCTAAAGCTTGGAGAGCCCAAGAGATGGCATTAGCTGAAATAAATGGTAGCTACTTTGATGCATATGCAAGTCTTGAAGAGTATGGTTTTAGAATTATCGAGTCAAATCCAGGTAGCAGTTGCTTTTTAAAGACTACTGAAAACAATAGTTTTCAAAGAATTTTTATTTGTTTCAAAGCATGTATTGACGATTTTTGAGTGGTATGTACCAATTATTAGTACTGATTACTACCTTTTGTCATCTAAACACCAAGGTTATCTTATTTATGCTTGTGTCATGATCCGAACTATAAACTTTATCCATAGCTTATGCTGCTGCGGAAGGTGAGAACACGAAATCTGGACATAGTTTTAAAAGTTGAGAACATCTTTTGAAAGATTTTTAATGAATGGAAATTTGATTTATTTTAGATAAACAAAAGGGGTTGCTTCATGCGATACATTTAACCATTCCAGAATCACGTCATTCTTTGTATTCAGCATTTTAAACAGAATTCGAAATCGGTTACGAAGATTAAAAAGTTTTATCAAATGCTGACTCTCTTGTAAGATCATAAACAACCGAACGCTGATTCATGGTTTGAAATAATAAAGCCGAAAACATAGACATGTTTAATTGTAACTCACTTCCCGAAAAATTATTGAAATATTTTTTTATTATTATTTATTTGATTTAAATGGTGATTTTAAGATTTTTTTTATAAATAATATTTTATTTGATAATATAGTAAATAATTTTATGTAACAAATTTTGGACTTTATGGGAATTATCTAGGGTTATATAGATACTTGTGATATATATATAAATATATATATATATATATCTATATATATATATATTATATATATATATATATATATATATATATATATATATACAAGTATATATATATAGTATATATATATATATATTATATATATAGATATAGATATATATATATATATATATATATAACAATAGAATTAGTTTATTTGTATAGATTTAGTATATAAAATAAGGATTTCGTATTGCAAATATTGATATACTTAGAATATGTTACTGTTATACTTGTATTATGGCATATATGCATATATCACTAATATATAATGTATATAGAGAGAGGAATGGAAATGAATATGAAATAAAAAAAAAAAGAAATAACAAAAGAAAACAAAAAAAAAACCAAGCCCCAACCTATACTAAAGCCCAGCCCCACCAAGGAAACCCCTTGGCCTAACACAGAGGCCCGACCCCCCCCCCCCCCCCCCCGGTTCACAACCGAATAGCAGAGGACATATAAATAGAGAGATCGAAAGAGGAGGAGACTAAAACCTAACCCTAAAGCCTCGCCGACACCCCCAGCCTTCACGCCACCCTGGGCACCGTCGCGTGCGACCACGACCGCGCCACAGACGTGCGCATAGCGGCCAAAGATAGCGCGCGACAACAAACAGAACAACGACAACATCAGTTGCAGCCGCGGGGAGGCGGCTTCGCGACGATGTTTCGTCGTGCACACTCGTTCTTTTGACGAGTTGTTTCTTCAGGTAAAAACTTGACACAACCCTCTTTCAATTCCATAAATTAGTTTGAATGTTGATACTATCGATTGCCCAGAAAATTGATACAAAATTACCGAAAAACTGTACAGAAACAAGACATTAAGACTGTCCCAAACCCCAAGTTTGAAGGAAGTTTTAGAACCAGACATTAAGAATTTCAAAAATCTATTTGAAGGAGTTATTGGACAACATGTAGAAAAACACAAAACCCTTATTTAGTTTTAAAAAACTCTAGGTATCATTGAATAAAACATGTTTAAGTTGGTCAAAAATCTGTTTTCAAAATATTAAAATTGTCCGATACGACGTGCGTCCCGCCAAACCGGGCGACGTGGTCGCGAACCGAAAGCGTCAAAAGGTGTGTATCGACTTGGACGTATGGACTTTGACGGAATTCAAATTGGTTGCATGTGCGCGACGAATTTGAAGCGTATCTGTCGAAATTTACCGTATCGGGCTCTTTATAAATGTTTCAATTACTTTGTGCATGTTCGTCAGATCGAGACGAAACTTACGCCAACAGGACCGTATCATTTTTTGGTCATGTATGCCAGTTTGGTCTGATTCTGAGATAGTGATCGAATCGTCATTTTGTGAGCCCACACGATCCGACTCAATGAGCGATTTCGTGCAGGCCCATCG
>JANAVB010010400.1:9239602-9497102 GCA_029216955.1 Iris pallida
TTTGATAAAGCGTCGGGGACGTCTTACCGCTTTATCTTTAATGTTCATTTATTTGCTGATGTGATTTGATTGATTGAGACATAGAACTCTGTGGGGACCATAGGAGACTGATTGTAGCATGTACCCCCTAGTCTCTCGCAGCCACGATCGCCGTATGACGTTACGTACCTCATAGGAGTAGCTGGCCTAGTCCGTCTCCGTATTTCGGTACTGGGGCGTGACAGCTTCTGTAAGAGTTCTCGGGGAAAGGTTATTACTCAACTTTCAAGGTTTAGTATAGGTAAGTTTTAGGTTTAAAATTAGTAGAAAAATTGTCAATCCTAAAATATTAGGATAAAAGCTGTTATTTTAGATTGTGCAATGATAAAAATACAATGTGCATATCAGCACGGTTGATTCAAAAAAATTATAAAAATTTGTAAGTTATTTGTAAATAATAGTTTAGCAAATATGTATTAGTTTATATGTAGATAAGTTTCTATGGTCTTTTGTTTCGTTATTATTAGTCTCTCTAACTACCCAACACTAGAAACCCCACCACTCCCTTATCTGGTTGCCCAAGTTGGAATTGTGCCAAGACAGATTCCAGTTAGCAGAAAGAGTACGGCTCGAACCTAAGCCTTGTAAAAATGTCATTCAACGATAGATAAAGGAAGTTGACAACACAATAGGTAAATTTTCCAAAAGCAACCAAATCAACAGTATAGCAGTGTGCATGATATCATCTAGCCTTAGTTAGCCTAGGTAGGCCATGTACTGATGTGTCCATTACTACAATTTTATGTACTACTACAAACTACCAACTGACATTTCCTCATTGGTTAGATTGACTAAACATAAGAAAAAGGTGAGAGACCCCCCTTGGGAGTTTGACAAATGTTTGCTTTGTATATGTTTTGATGAATGAATAAATTACCTTCGTTTTCATGTGTAGAATTTGGGTGCAGGTAACACCTATGTGCCTGTAGAGGGAAGGTTTTCATGTGAGGATGGCCCAGTTTTTAGAGGAACATCCCAAGGTATGCAAAGGCAATGTTTTCCTTTTTGTATATTATTAGAATTGTAACATGTGTGAGATATGTTTTCAAGTCAATAATGTCATATTCGGTCTGGGACAAAAGAGGAGTGACATAAGAGTTAATTATTTACTTCATATTTTTTATAAAATGAATGGTTTGTAGGACGTATATACTTCACAGTGCCATGACTATCATCACATATTCTAGTTTCACATGACTATGCTATGCATTGCAGATTTTACGCGTATACTATCCATGTCTGCCAAGTCATCCGGAGCATCACATTGTCAAACGACAAATGACTAGTTTTGGTGGTGTGGTCAGTTTTGAGGTGAGCCACGTTATGCAATCATTATCCTTACTTCCATTGTCTTCCTTTACTAACATTGTTGATACATAATATTTTAAAGCTTATTGTATTTGTTAGCAGTTAAACGGAGGCTTGAGCTCTCTTATGAAGTTTTATTGATTATTTGAAGATGCACAAATTTGAGAGGTTTTAAAATTCTTTTTTTGTATTGTACTTGAGATTGTAAGCTAGTAATAACATTCTCTTTTTCTATTCATCATGAGAATGAAACCATTGGAGCTAACAACATTGTAGTTACTTTTTATTTTTTGATGGAAGATTGTTATGTAAACTTGATACATTTATTAGTTAATACAACTTTGATTGAGTTTTTTCATTCTTGATGATTTTGATATTTTACGAAATTTTTATGTTCAGATGTATTTCAGTTTTATATAAAGGATAAACAGGTTAAATAGATTTGATATGAATAATTGAGTATTTTTTTTAATTCTATTTCCACAAAACGACAGACTTTACCTGTTGAAAAAGTAAAATAGTGGCCGACCAATTACATTGTATTTGACAGTTTTAGTCCGTAGTTTTTATTTGACAGATAATAACTGTCGTTTTATTCAGCTATAAAACGACAGTCCAAAACTGTCGTTTAAATTTTGGGACGTGCTATTAACGACGGATGTTCTGACAGGTCAAAACTGTCGTTTAATGTGATTTACAACAGTTTTGGTCTGTCGAAAAATGCATATTTTGGCGTAGTGGCAGTGGTGTGTGTGTGTGTCTCACAGTGAGAGGGGGTTAGATCTCAGGAATCTGAGAAATGAGACCCAAACTCACACATACATATATGCATATATATATATATATATATATATATAGATATATATATATATATAAATATAATAATATAAATATATATATATATATCTATATATATATATATATATATATTATATTAATTATATATATATATATATAATATTTTAATTTTTTTATACATATTGCATATATACATATATACATACATACCTATATATCACATTTATACACTCATAGACCCATACACATATACCCACACACTCATATACATATATACATACATATACAGTATATATATAATAATACGCATGTGTATCAACATAAAAATCAATTCAAAATTCATTTAAAATACTGAAATAAAATAGGAAATACTGTTCATTCCTGAACAGTGGGTAAACCCAAAATCAACACCAAAACCTAGCTAATACCCTAATCTAATGGTTGGTAATCGTGCCCCTAGGTATACTCGTGTCCCTCGTGTCCTCAAGTGTCCACCACGACGTGACACGACGTGTCCAAGAGTGAAAAACCCCAATCGGGTAAATTCCAGACACCACAGTGTCACAGCGTCGGGCAGAGATGCACACGCGTGTAGGACACGACACACTGTCCATGTGTCTCGTGGTCGTGTCCCTAGGTTCGCCTAGGGTTGGTCTAGGTGTCCCACAGCCTGAAACGTGTCCAAGTGTCGTACAGTGTCATGTCCGAGCCCGTATCAGAGCCCAATTTCCACGTGTGTGCTGTCAGTGCAAATTCGATGCACACACGAATTCGTGTCCGACACAATACTAGAAGACGCGAAACTTGGGGGGCATGTTCGCAGACATTGCCCCCTCGTGTCCACCAAGTGTCACCCCTCCACGTGTTGTGTCGTGTCCGCAATCAGTGTCGGGTAGCAGGACAGCGTGCACAGTCTCGTGCACACTTGTCGAAGGGTCGTGTGCTCCACACGTGGCACGTAGAGCCTTGTGCTTGTGTGGTCAGTGTGGGGTGGTTAGGTTCGTGTCTAGGTTTCTGTATCGTGTCCACGATACGTGTGGACACGACACGAAGTGTCAAATAGTAGGGTTTTACAGTGTGCACAGTGTGGTGTTAACAGTGTGTTCGTATCCCATTATGGACACGGATACGACACGAAGTGTGCTCAGTCAACTAAGGTTGTGTCCTACATGTCTAGGGCTACCCAAAATATAATTTGTTTTAGAAAATAACAACTTTCAAACCATAGTGACATTTCACCAAACACTTAATTAAACACACAGATACGTGTCCGATACGGACACCAAACCAAACCTATTTCCTACAAACTTGACCCACAGCTAGGGTATACCTATATGCATGCAACCATGAAGATAAAACACAATATTAACAAGGTTTGGGGATATTTACCTATTGAGTGAAAACTCAAGAAAACACCAAGGTAGGGGGGTGTCCTCTTCACTGATGGTGCCCAAATGTCTTAAAAACCTTGCTAGCTAGCTCCCTTAGCATCCTCAATAGTAGGGGTCCCAATGCAAGAAACTAGGCTCAATTTGGAGTCAAAATGGTTAAATGGTGAAGGTTGAAGTTGTGTAAAAAACTAGGTTTTTTAGGGTGTATGAAATGAGGCATGAATGAAGGGGGGTATGATTATATAGAGGGGGTAGGGTTGGGCTGCCATGGGAAGGGTAGGGGTAGATATTTAGGGTTCCTACCACCTTGCTAACTTAGTTCCTAAGGCTTTGACTAGGTAGATAGATATTTAGGTTTCTAAAATATCTAAAAAGTAACATATCTAGATATTTATCAAATCTAGATATTTCTAACATAAAGCTAACATCTAACATTAGCCTTCTAGGTTAGTGGCTAACCTCTAGATTAGTGCTAAACTAGGTTAGAAGCTAACATGACACTAATCAACTAATTAAATATAATAAATCACATAAATCCAAATAATTCCAATAAATTCTAATAAATTACCAAAATACCCTTTTGACTAAAAAGTGGTAATTTGATGTTCTAATCACATGGTTAGGCTTACATGGTCATGGTTAGTCTCTAAGTCATATAATCTCTAGGGTAACATTAGGGTTACACTAGTAGTTAACCAAAGTCATAAGTCATGGCTTAGAAAATAGTTTTAAACTATCTAAAAATCACCAAAATTCATAACATGACTAAATCACCATTATTTAATAATAAAAATAATAAATTTTCAAAATATCATAATTTAGAAAACTGGGTGTTACAAGTCTATCCTCCATAGAAAAATTTTGTCCTCGAAATTAAGATAGTCGTACTCCTTCTAGGTCAAACCCCCAGTCAATCAAAGTCAAAGATACATGCAATCATAGTCCTATTGGTCGTGATTCCACAGTCTCGAACAGGGTAACTATACTATCTAGTATATCACAAGCATATCCTGACAGGTACTAATGGAATCATACAACAAGATGGGAAAGAAAGGACAGAAAAGACAAACCTGCTAACCCGTCACCTGCAGCGTTGGTCTCCTCGACCGTCATGCAAAAGCTCCACCCCTCTGGCGAGCTACAGGTGGCCTAGCCCCCATATAAGGAGGTACAACAGGACAATCCATCTTCTGGTGGGTATCAGACCCACAGGTATAGCAAACCTTCAGCCTCTTCCTACACTGCTCCCTGTGTCCCTGCTTCCTGCAGTATGAACAACTGATCGTCTTTGGGTCCTGACCCGATACTGATGTTGCACCTGCTGAAATGGCCTCTGCTGCCGGGGTCCCGGGGCTCTAACTGGCGGGGTCGAATGATGTGGTGTGGGAGGACAATATGTCTGCTGGTGTAGCGTCGGCACTTTCTGCTGGAAAGCCTGACGCTTGGAGGGTCCCTCAATGGTACAGAAGCTGGCCTCTTGCAAGACAGAAGATGCTCCTCTATACTCCGGGCTAACTCTAAGCTCTGGTAGTAGTCTGTCATACCGTTCGCCACTATAAGAATGCCAATGTTTGGAACTAGACCATGGCAAAACCTACGCTCATCTCCTCAGGGTCAGCAACCAGACTAGGAGCGAAACGGCTCAGGCGACTAAACTCTGCCGCATACTCGTCGACAGAACGATTCCCCTGCTGGATGTTCTGGAATCGTAGCCCCATGGCTACCCTAGCGGTGGTCGAGAAGAATTTCTTCTTGAACTGGGTCTTGAACTGATCCCAAGTGGCTCTCCCTCTTGCGAATAGCGGCTCATTTCGGAACCAAACTCCTGCCAAATCTATCAGCAGAAATCCCTGCCTCGACCTGGAGGTCATCCGGCATCCTAACTCCAAAGCTTCCTCTCTACCGCGAGTCTACCAGTCATCTGCTACTACTATGCCCTCAGTCCCTAAGAACTCCTTGGGGTTCAGACCCATGAAGTCCTTGATCGTCCCCCTCCTACCGCAGCTCTACAGGTGGTGGGACCACGGTACGTTCCTCAGAATGCTCCATGCTCTGGCGGAGTAGGGTGGTCTGCTCCTGATGGGTTGCTAGGAACCCCTGGATCAGAGTGAGCAGTTGGTTCCCGTCGAGTGTGACGGAAGCCTGGGTAGGTATAGTGATAGGGGGTGGTGGAAGTATCGGGTCCTGCTGGAACTGTGATGTGGAAGGTGGTGGAGGCATCTGGGTTTGTGAATTTAGAGTAGGAGAAGGTGGTAGGTGGTAGGTGGAGGTGGAGGTGGAGGTGTATCAGTCAACTGGTCAGCTGACTGGATGGGAGTACGCTATTCTCAGGTGTGACATACTGGGATGAACGAGTAAGCACCATCTAATTACAATAAAAAGGACTTATAAGGACTCTTTAAAGTAAACAATCATAGACAAGAAAATTTAATTATAATAGCAAGCATGTGATGCATTTCCTCTGTTGCAATCCTAGTATTCCTCTAGGTGTTCTAAGCGTCATTCCTAATGTTGTCTAATTACCTTAAGTTCCTAATTGCAGGCATGCTTGGTAATAACGTAACCAAACAATTTAGCCTCGATGACCTGTATGGGGGCACCACTAAAAACGTGTCACGACCTGCACCCTGTATAGGGGCACGAGAAGTGGGTACGTCCAGCCTACGCCGCAGTGTCGGCAGTAGTAAGCTATCCTAGGTTGCTAACTAATCTCATGCAGTGTATATAATAAACTTGTCCAGATGTCAGCTCCGAATGGAACAAGTAAAGGGTATGATATACTCAATCACAGTCTAAAGCACAATAAAAAACACAGAAGTTATACCTAAGGAATTAAAGACAACAACAACTAACTACTAAAATAAAACAACTTATCTCAAACAAACTTAATACAAACTCAATATCTTAACTTTAATACAACAAGTCAAAACATGAAAGCTAAAGTAGTCTACTAGCTAATCTCCTGAATCACTCTCTGAGAGTCGAGACCAAAGGTAGCTAATCCCTCGCCAGGTCCATGGTAAGTAGGGCATGTGTCCTCAGGATTATCATCTCTATAATATTTTCAACAGGTTCAATCAGGACAGGAACGAGTACAACTCATCTAGAAAATCTCAGTAAATGACAAAGAACTATAAAGCAGTTATAGACAGTTTTATTGATGAGCATGGCAGTTTTATACAGGTAATGATGGCATAGGGAAACAGTAAGATACAAGAAAAGAAAGATAACTAAAATAAGAGAAGAATCATGGCAATGAAGACTGTAATAAAGCTAACTGAACTAGAATAACATGTATGAGTCCAGACAGTACGATTTAAGTCTAATGTAATCCCAGTGTGAGTCCAGTCCATATAATCGGATACCAGATGATTTTCGGTACAAGATGAGTCCAACAGTGATCAATGAATCCAGGGTGAGTCCAACTATGATCTAACAATGTGTTTTAAAATACCGAGGTCGACATGTAAACGGCTGTAGGTATCAGGCACATATCTCACTGATCAGGCAAGAGATGGCTATGTTTCCGGTAGATTCCAGTAGAAGATTCCGGATTTGGGGTATGTCTACATGTCTTACTCAATATTTCCCCGCCCAGTAAGTGAATCCAAAATCGACAAAAGAATCGAGATGAGTCCGGCCAATACATGATGATTCCAGAAATGATTCCGGAATGATTCCAATGACTCCAGTAATAGAGGCCAGCAAGTAAGGTATGTGTCGATACATGAATCCAGAAATATCCATACGTGTTGATACAGAGAATCACATAGAACTAACTAGAACTGAAATAAAGTAATTGACAAATAAATGAAAGAACTATCAGAGAATGTACTCGCCTGATACTCTGAAAAGAGTAGTGTAATATCAGATGTCTGTACCAGGGTCACAATGTCCTAAAATAGAGTAATATAGTTATGACATGTCTAATATGAAGGTAAATGTAAGATACAATACAATCTACATAATTTCTAAGCCAATCTAGGTCAAAGTCAAACTTGGTCAACTCTTCAGTCAAACTAAGTCAAATTAAGTCATACTAGGTCATAAGAAGTTAAACTAAGTCATACAAGGTCAAACAAGGTTAAACAAGTCTAATCTAGGTTAAAGTCAACTTTTGGTCAACATTCTAGTCAACCTAGTCAAGTTATCTAGGGTTTAGTTAACAATGGTCAAACTAGTCAATTACTAGTCAATATGGTCAAGCTAGGTCAAAGTCTAGGTCAATCTTAGACTAACTAAGGTTTTGGTTAATCATAGACTAGTCAATAAGGTAATTAGGTCCAGGGTCAACTCTATAAGGCTAACTCAAACCATCATAGGCTATCATGTCTTAGGATACCAAGGATTCTATACCACAAAGCTAAGGCATAACCAATCTCCTATACAAGTATATCACACAAAATATATATAGTACAATACCAACCTTAATCCTGTAATCAAGCTAATCTCATTCTCCAACTCAAGTCATGACTCAACTCTAAGTATTCCACTTAACCCCATATATATCTTAATCTACATAGGATTATCCTCATAATCCATATGGTTAACCTAATCATCTAGTTAGGGTTTAGTCAAACTTAAGTCATCAAGTCATCTAAAATCCATCTAAGTCAATTCTAGGTCAAGGTTGACCTATAGTTGACTTTGGTCAACAATGGTCAACAAGGGTCAACTTGCTAGTCAAACCTAGGTCTATTAAGCCTATTGGTCAATTTCAAATTTACTAACCATAGGCTATAGGCTAGTGTAACTAGATACCATGTATAGGTATCTCATATAGGTATCCATATCTATATAAAATATAAACCTACCCATATATATATATATATATATATATATATATATATATATATATATATATATTATATATATATATATATATATATTATATATATATGATATATATATATATATATATATAATATATATATATATATATATATATATATATATATATACAATATTTATACATAGCCTATCATACCTAACCACATCAATACATATATACATATATTCAACTATATAGTACCACATATATAGAGTACCACATATATTCAACTATATAGTACCACACATATAATATATATATATATATATATATATTATATATATATTATATATATATATATATATATATATATATATATATATATATATAATACCCAAAATATAGTACTCACATATATACATATCAATATACAAAACCTATTATATATATACCAATATATCACCATATATACATAATACCATATATATACTAAACTATACATATGCCAATATCTATATACATAACCAACTAAAATATATATATATATATATATATATATATATATATATTATATATATATATATATATATATATATATATATATATAATATTATATATATATATATATATTATTTATATATATATATATTAAATATACACACATATATATATAGCTAACTATATACATAACATATAATATATATATATATATATATATATATATATTATATATATATATATATATATATATAATATATATATATATATATATATATATATATATATATATATAGAGAGAGAGAGAGAGAGAGAGAGGGAAAAAAGATGAGAGTGAAAAAAAAAATATATATATATAGAGAGAGAGGGAAAAAGATGAGAGTGAAAGGGTGTGAGAGGGTGTGTGTGTGAGGGGGGGTCATGGGAAGGCAGTGGTGTGTGTGTGTGTCACAGTGAGAGGGGGTTAGATCTCAGAAATCTGAGAAATGATACCCAAACTCACACATACATATATGCATATATATACATATATACATACATACCTATATATACATTTATACACTCACATACCCATACACATATACCCACACACTCATATACATATATACATACATATACAGTATATATATCCATAAATACGCATGTGTATCAACATAAAAATCAATTCAAAATTCATTTAAAATACTGAAATAAAATAGGAAATACTATTCATTCCTGAACAGTGGGGTAAACCCAAAATCAACACCAAAACCTAGCTAATACCCTAATCTAATGGTTGGTAATCGTGCCCCTAGGTATACTTGTGTCCCTCGTGTCCTCAAGTGTCCACCATGATGCGACACGACGTGTCCAAGAGTGAAAAACCCCAATCGGGTAAATTCCAGACACCACAGTGTCACAGCGTCGTGCAGAGATGCACACGCGTGTAGGACACGACACACGTGTCCATGTGTCTCGTGGTCGTGTCCCTAGGTTCTCCTAGGGTTGGTCTAGGTGTCCCACAGCCTGAAACGTGTCCAAGTGTCGTACAGTGTCGTGTCCGAGCCCGTATCAGAGCCCAATTTCCACGTGTGTGCTGTCAGTGCAAATTCGATGCACACACGAATTCGTGTCCGACACAACACTAGAAGACACGAAACTTGGGGGACATGTTCGCAGCAATTGCCCCCTCGTGTCCACCAAGTGTCACCCCTCCACGTGTTGTGTCATGTCCGCAATCAGTGTCGGGTAGCAGGACAGCGTGCACAGTCTCGTACATGCGTGTCGAAGGGTCGTGTGCTCCACACGTGGCACGTAGAGCCTTGTGCTCGTGTCAGTGGGTAGGTGGGGTGGTTAGGTTCGTGTCTAGGTTTCTGTATCGTGTCCACGACACGTGTGGACACAAAACGAAGTATCAAACAATAGGGTTTTACAGTGTGCACAGTGTGGTGTTAACAGTGTATTCGTATCCCGTTTTGGACACGAACACGACACGAAGTGTGCTCAGTCAACTAGGGTTGTGTCCTACATGTCTAGGGCTACCCAAAAATATAATTTGTTTTAGAAAATAACAACTTTCAAACCATAGTGACATTTCACCAAACACTTAATTAAACACACAGATACGTGTCCGATACGGACACCAAACCAAACCTATTTCCTACAAAACTTGACCCACAGCTAGGGTATACCTATATGCATGCAAACATGAAGATAAAACACAATATTAACAAGGTTTGGGGATATTTACCTATTGAGTGAAAACTCAAGAAAACACCAGGGTAGGGGGGTGTCCTCTTCACTTGATGGTGCCCAAATGTCTTGAAAACCTTGCTAGCTAGCCTCCCTTAGCATCCTCAATAGTAGGGGGTCCCAATGCAAGAAACTAGGCTCAATTTGGAGTCAAAATGGTTAAATGGTGAAGGGTTGAAGTTGTGTAAAAAACTAGGTTTTTTAGGGTGTATGAAATGAGGCATGAATGAAGGGGGGTATGATTATATAGAGGGGGTAGGGTTGGGCTGCCATGGGAAGGGTAGGGGTAGATATTTAGGGTTCCTACCACCTTGCTAACTTAGTTCCTAAGGCTTTGACTAGGTAGATAGATATTTAGGTTTCTAAAATATCTAAAAAGTAACATATCTAGATATTTATCAAATCTAGATATTTCTAACATAAAGCTAACACCTAACATTAGCCTTCTAGGTTAGTGGCTAACCTCTAGATTAGTGCTAAACTAGGTTAGAAGCTAACATGACACTAATCAACTAATTAAATAATAATAAATCACATAAATCCAAATAATTCCAATAAATTCTAATAAATTACCAAAATACCCTTTTGACTAAAAAGTGGTAATTTTATGTTCTAATCACATGGTTAGGCTTACATGGTCATGGTTAGTCTCTAAGTCATATAATCTCTAGGGTTACATTAGGGTTACACTAGTAGTTAACCAAAGTCATAAGTCATGGCTTAGAAAATAGTTTTAAACTATCTAAAAATCACCAAAATTCATAACATGACTAAACCACCATTATTTAATAATAAAAATAATAAATTTTCAAAATCTCCTAATTTCAGAAAACTGGGTGTTACATCTCTAGCAGTCCCCGGTCTCGGTGCTGCTGGTGCTGGAGGTGCTACCGGTGCTGGTGCTGCTGACTCTCGGGACCTGAGTGCATCTACGACTGTCGTCCAGAACTGTGTGGCCTGGTGGTTCTGAGCCTCCATGAACTGCTGGAACATGGCCATCACCTGGGCGCCGTCGAAAGTCATCGTCAGGGATAGCGAAGGAAAGATATGAGGCGGTGATGGAAGCTGCTCCACCAGAACGTCTGGTGCAGACTGTCCCCTACTGCCTGCAACTCCGAGCTGATCCGCGGTCTTCCTCGTATTGACCATCCTGCAATAAAAAGAAAACTTTGTGATTGATAAAACCTAATCTACAAGTAAATGTAAATGTTTTATATAATATCCATATACCCGATGTACCCGATTTCCTATGTTGTGATTCAAGTTTTCCTAGTTTAATCAATTCCCCCAATAGTACAATAATACCTAGGTACTATTATAATAGACCTGCATGGGCCATCACTAAAAACATGTCATGATCCGCTCTCGAATAATCGGACACGCGTCGGACACGCCCAGCCTTCGTCGCTAGACACGACGAAGTAAGCTGTACCAAGCTAGGAAAAACTAACAAGTCAAAATATGAAATGAGTACAACAATCACAGCATCTATAAAATGATCCCAAAAATCCACGTACATGTCTAAAAATTATTCATTCATCCAGCTATAAGAAAAGTAAAGTCTGACAATCTCAAGTACAATGGAATATAAACTGCTAAAGGTAAGGTACTAGGCCTCCTCGGCCTCTAAGTCCAGAGCAACTCCAGCTGGCTCTACTACGTCAATAGGCTCACGGCCATAGTATGTGTCACACATCGTCTCCATCTCACCTGCAATATATCCAATCAGGAGCGGAGCAAAGTACAGTTCTAGGTAATGAACAAGAACATCATGATATGGAAATGAGTACAGGAGAACATAAAATATAAAATACAGGAAAAGAACATGAAAGTACAGGAATGTAAGTACAAAAAATAAAGTACAAGAATATAAACCATGAATATGAAGTACAAGACATGACATGTGCATAATATTTGAAATACAACTAGCCTATGTGACCGGCTGGGGGTAAGTACAGGAATAAGTACAAGAGTACATGAATATCGGTGCAGCTTAGGACCCGCGTGCATGGTGCGAGGCCTAAGCTATCTACATGAATATCAGAACCTAGGTTTGGTCACATAACTAGTGTATTTCTCCTCTCCGACTACAAGTAAGTGAACAGGAAAGTACAAGGGTACAAGATATCGTGTCATATCGTGTCATCAAGAGAAGTACAAGATATGTAAATGCACAAGACCATAGAAAGTACTTGTCTTGCTCCGAAAAAGTATGGGTAATGAATGGAGCTGGATGTCCTCCTGTTTATTTTAAGTACAAGTTGATTAAGCCTCTAAATAATCATTTATTAGATAATGCTAACTAATTACCTATCTAGGTTTTGATGTTAATCTAAAAATGTATAGAACTAGTTATCTATAGACTATAGTAAAATAATATACTAGCATTTCTACATAAGAGTTAGCAAGATGAACCTGGGAAAAATATTTGTTAAGAATAACTCATTTAAAAGTCTAACAATTCTTTAGTGAAATGGTACTAAACAACCATCTAAAATACTTATTAACCCAGCAATTGCTTGCATTGATGAAGGTGGAATTGCAGCAGCTACTAGTACTCAACACTGGTTTACACACTAGCTCAAATAATACTCAAAGCTAGGTTTCTCCTCAAAACCCGCCACCACAAAACAAGCTATCAGTTATACAATTCAACTGATCTAAACTCAGAACTTATCACATGTAAGGCATGGTCCATTCTAACTTCCAGGTATTGGCTATTCCCAAAATAACCTATCCAGAAATTTATTCCAACCCTACCAACACTGGTTGAACCCAACAGTCCTATTTGGAATAGGAAATCCTTAGAAGAATGCAGGAATTAACATTATTTAGCCAAAACCAACCAATATGAGAACAGTACTACACATATATAGAATAAGTTTACAAAAATAGATGCAATGTCTCATAAATCAAACTTATCAGAATACTTTTCTAGCTTAATCAAGATCTTCTAACTGCAAACCACAAACTAGTTCCCACACCAAACTACTGCTTAAGTGAACTTAGTACAACCAACATCTTAAATTTGAATTTAACTCTCAGCTAACGACTACTAGGCCCTATTGTCACCCGAGTATCTACTAACAGAGCCTGGTCATCATATGGCAAACTTCATCATTCCCAGTATTTTAACTACAACCCTTACTAACTCGTACACAGCTAAGCCTATTCCTGAGTCCCTATTGGTGGTACTTCCTTCTTGACACAACTCGACCCGAACACAAGTACACTGATCATGGCCTCCGACTGAATACGAACGCCCTGCACCCGATCATCTCCCGCCCAATCATCCATTAATTTCTAGATATGAATTAAACAAGCAATACTTGAGAAGAACGGAGTAGTACCTGTATGCAAGGATCGCGTCCTGGAGTAGAATCACAACCTCTGGAAATTGGACACAGCCCCTTCATATCCGAGGATGTATCAAAGCTCTGTACAGGCATTTCAATGAACAGATTTCGATCAACAAAAGAAACAGAGAATATCAGAGAAGTTTAGAAATTCCTCTTGAGAAAAATTTAGGTGATCAAAAACTCCAAAACCTAATACTCACAATTCAATTTCCAATCACAAACAATCGTTACTAAATTCGAATTATCTCATCCACTCCAATCTGTCCCGATCAAAAAGCAAATCAGAAAGGAAAAATTTGACAGCCAAACGATTCATCCACACGTAGGAAATTATCCATATCCGAGCAATGTTCGAGTCAATTCTCACCAGTTTTTGCCGACAACTTGATTGGAACAGTGAACTCCGGTTGATTGATCGATCTACTAAACAGAGCTCCCTACACAAGAGTTTGAGCGACGGGAAGGAAGGATCGATAAGAAAACTCGATCAAAAAATTGATCCACACAAGGATTTAATACTAGTTGAGGTGTTGATTTACTTACTGGATTTTGACCCAGCTTGATGAACTCAAAGAAGGAGATGAGCTACACGTCCTCGCCGCCGTAAGGATCACCAGAGACGAAGGATCACCGCCATGGTGAAGAAGAGTCGATGAAACGGTTGCGTGCGCTGCCGAGGAACAGATTTAACGACTGCTAGAGAAGGTCAGACGATCCTCGATCTTCGCGTGCCAATGCCGAAGAAGCTAGTCGTCGGAGAAGAAGCCCGTCGTCGTCTCCGCCATGGTTGCGGTCACCGCTCAAGAACTTAGGGTTAAGGAATTGAAGGATGAGGGAAGGAAGAAGGAATGATAGAGGAAGAATAATGGTGAGATGTAGATCGAGAGGATTTGTTGAGGTTTAAATAGGAGATTCTTCTTGCTGAGTGAAAACTTGGAGGAAAAATTTTGTAGTGTGCTACAGAGAAACGGCTAGGGAGAGTAGTGGAGTAAATTGAAAGTTTGTTGAACATGGAATCATTGTTTGTTCTTCAATTCAAACAAACAACAGATCAACAATATGGGCCAACTGAGTTGGGCCATGCCAACTCTATTAGTTAAAGGAGAGGAAAAATATTAAATAAGGAAATACAATTTCTACAAATGGTATATAAAAATTAAATCAAGGAGGATAACCTAGAGAAAAATATTATTATACTCCAAAAATGTGGGAGGTGGGGTTACATAACCTCTGGGAGAACATGCCTCACTCTAACCACTATATATATATATATATATATATATATATATATATATATATATATATGTGTGTGTGTGTGTGTGTGTGTGTGTGTGTGTGTGTGTGTGTGTAGTTGGAACATGTAATTGTTTTACTGACTCCTGACATGAAGGCCTACAAACTCGACCCAAAGGTCCTCACCCATACTTGTACCTCACCGTATCATGCTTGAACCGAAGGCCCGTACTTGTATCTCACCACATCCGGGCCGCACTCACATTTATTCGTCCACATGGAATTAAATGTTATTCTGCCGTTGTTCGAACCTAAACTCTTCTCCCTCTTCGATCCTCCTCAAATTGGAATTGTATTGAATGTTGTAATTTGTAACGATTCAGTGTATGTATATTTTATGTCTATTTTTGTGAAAACTGATCTCTTTGTAATTAATTTTTATTGATTTATAATTCAATATTTCCATTGACATCGTGAAAATCATATTCTATCTGAAGCAGACTCTAACAAAAAAAGGTCCTTGCGATTTTGAAAATGGGGAACCCTATTTAAATTTTTTGAAGCATTTGTAAAATTTAGGGGGACATTATTTTTGTAGTCTTTGTAAAATCTACAAAAAAATTGTTTTTTGAAACAAAATTTGTAAGAATAGGACATGGGGAAAGAAGTTTATAAGAATAATATACAAGAATGCATTCCGCTAGTGAGACTGGTGCGTCTGACGGAAATTGAAAATTTTAGATTAAAATTTTAAGTGAGAATCATAATCCCATTACCACCTATTTATTGCTTCATTCTCCCATGTGATTCATTTTTGACAAAAATAGAAGGTACTTATGTTATGGTTTGTCTATGCAATGAATAATAAGATCAATTATTAGAGAAGATATGTCGGTTAAAAACCTTTCCTTCGGCCAGCTGATTTGCAGAATGTATTCTTCTAATTATTGTGCAAAACTTGTTTCTTTTTGTCATATTTCTTACCAATTTCTTTCATACGAACATTTTTTTGTAAATTTAGGAGGGGAATGGGGTGGGGATTGTAAAATTGGGAGCCTTATAAAATTTTAGGGCAAGTTTGTAAAATTTAAGGAATCTTTATAAATTTTGGGACCATAAGTCCATGCCCAAGTTGTTTAGGCTTAGAGCCAGCTATGGTTGTATTATGTACCATGCTAATGTTTACTGCAAAATTTTGACTAAATATTTTTTGAGATGAACACCTTTGGAAAAAAATTGAATGTATTTTTTTGCCACACCCATTATGCGCATAGGCCAACCAAATTGGATGAACCCAATCAAAAAAAAAAATTCGAACCATTTCAGCTCGACTCAGATTGATTCAAATTTTTTATAAATTGGTACATTTCAGTATGAAAATAAAACAGATATTAGATTCGATTTTACATCATTTTTTATTTGATTGAACCGAACCGACAAAATGCTATTTGGGAACTGTGTTTATTTCTACCTCTTCAACAACAAATATATGTCCTGACTGCATTTGCTTACAGCAAAGCAAACCAGCCTCAGAAACAACCCCCCCCCAACACACACACCACCTCCCACACACAAATCACCCCCCCTCCCAACCCACCCACCCAACACACACAAATATGAAGCTGGACTCGTCTAGATTACGAATATGGAACTAGATTTGAGAATTTAATAATTTTTGTGCTTCAAAAATAAAAGCTACAGTAAAGTAGCTATATAGTCAATATTAATTATAAAATATAATTAAATATTAAATATCTACATTAAATAAATAAAAATAAAATAAAATTAATATCCAAAAATTATGGGGCTTACAAATACTATCCTAGATTTTAGACCAGTGGACTTATATATGGGGCCGGCCCAGCAGGCTAGGTTGAGTTGTGTTTGGGTTGGTTAATTTCAATATGGGTTCTTAATTAATATTAATTAGTCTTTATTAATGTTTTTAATTAATTTAAATTCTAGCAAAAAATACTAACTATTATAGTATTAGTTGAACTTTATTAGTGGTATTATTTAGCTGTAGATTACTTAATATTTTGGATTAGATATTTTTTAAACTCTTGTTTAGCTAGCTAAGTAAATACTTTATAGATATATTTTTAGCAATAATAACTAGCAAATAATTCTTGGAATAAGTAGAAATCCTACAGAGCCTAATCATATTTTTCTAACTATTCTAAATAGACATAGTGACCTTTACATTCCTATTTCTAATCTTCTAGAGCAAGACAAGTACTTCTATGACATTGATTCAATTACTTCATATGATTACTTGTTTCATGTTGGACACGTTCTGGTTCTTGTGCTTATCATGTGATGTTGTTCTTGTATTTGGGGAGGGAAGATACTATAAATGTATGACCAAAGCCAAACCGCTAGTTAAATCATATGGATAGCCTAATCACACACCTGTGCATGTGTGATTAAGCCGTACCTTTTACTCATGTACTTTGTCCAGGCGGTCACATATCTTCGTATGTATTTCAAATCACATGTCATAATCTTCTTGTTACATGTTCCATGTTCTGGTAGACTTATGCATTTATGGTTCATGTTAGTCATATTTTATGACATCGTTACTTGTTCATATGTGGTACTTGTTTCATTGTTATAGATTGTACTTTGCTCTTTTCTTGACTGGGTCCATTACAGGTGAGCTTGAGGATATATGTCGACCTTCTATGGGCCAGAGCCTGAGACCTTAGCTGATTAGGATGGTGTCGTGACTCAAGACTTAGGAGTTGCTCCGAAGATTTAGTTCCTGCCCTAATACTTAGATTTGTTGAGTGGATTTTTGTACTTTGGATATTGTTATTGTGAAGGTTTTCATGGTTGACACCTTTATTTCTGTCTCTGATTTTGTCTCTGACATATTTATAAAAGGTGTAATAAATGACTAGTGATATGGTGGCGTATGGTGATAAACTCTACGAACGTATTAGTATGCTGTGATTACTTGGATTGATTATATAATTTTAAGTTTTCTAAAAGTTTAGTACAACTTACTACTGTTGTGTCTATAGTGTAGGTTGGACGTGTCTGACTCGTATCCAGTTATCTGGGAGCAGATCGTGACATTAGTCAAGAAAGAAGAGGCTTCGCAGAGTTTATAAAGTTCATCTATTTGAGTACTTTGGTGCCGCTATGGATTGGTAGAGAAGACATAGGCATCATGAGGAGAGAGTTGTTGGCATCATAAGGAGAGAGTTGTTGTAGGTGTAATTGTTGTGTGTTGAATAATTTGTTCAAGTGTTGATTAGAAATGGAAATTGTTTTTTAACTATTTTGGGCTATGATCTGTGTGCTTTGAATGTCCTCCAATAGAGGTATCATCATGGGAGTTTGAATGAAACATTGGGAAAAGTGTTTTCTTCATTGATTAGTTGATATAGAGGGAGCAGTTTATACTTTTAAGTTTTGAGGATCCGTATAGAGGGAGTAGTTTATTCTTTTAAGTTTTGAGGATCCTCTTCGCACGGTGCATTATGTTTGTTTGTTGGCTCGGGGGGCCTATTGGACTTGGATTCATATAGCAAAATCTCAAAGTTTATGTAACTGGTGTTATATCTCGCTCCTACCGGAGGTACTGTGTTGGCTTCTTAGGTTTAAATAGTCTGGCTGGATTTGTGAGGTACGAGAAATCGAAGGATTTGTGATACATACTTGCTTAATTTGGTCAGATTTGATAGTTTATTAACCAATTCTCATTTGTATGGTTAAACCAATTAAGAAGTTCGGACATCGCATTAAATCTTTTGTCTAAGAAATCATTCAGTATCAACTCAGTCTAGACAAAAAGGTTATTCTTCTTGGTGGATGGTTTTGGTCATTCTCTCATTTACCTTCACACTTAATAAAATTATTCTTTGCTTATCTTTGTTGCTATATTCCATAAGTTTGTTAATGTTAAGTAAAAAGAACCGAAGAGAAAAGAGAAAATATATTATTTGTTATAAACTAGAGAGAGAGCAACAAAAGAAAATGGAGAAGAAAGTTGTCTATATCATTCATCAAATATGGCCTTTATATAGGCTTACATTGCCATGCCAAGGGATAAACGTTTCATAGGTTATGAAACCAAAGGGCATATGTTACATATGTTATGAACCTGAAACCCATAGGTTATAGAAACCAATAGACATCCATTTACAACACTCCACCTTGGATGTCCATATGTATGGAATATCCCTCGTTAAAACCTTGTCAAGAAAAAACCCAATGGGATAAAAACTTGAATGAAGGAAAAAGAGTACATATCCATATAAAATGAGTAAGCGTGATAAACTGTCTCATTAAAACCTTACCAAGAAAAACCCAATGGGATAAAACTTGTTCGAAGGAAATAGAGTACAGTTTGAGAATAAATAATCACGCTCCCCCTGATGCTGGCAAGAGATCCTTTAGCTGACGCATCCCAATATTCTGAATCATCTTTCTGAATGTTGTGGTTGGTAATGCTTTAGTGAATAAATCTGCAAATTTTTTGCGTGATTGTATCTGCAGAACATCAATGTCACCATTCTTCTGTAGCCCGTGAGTGTAGAATTTTTTGGTGATATATGCTTCGTTCTGTCGCCTTTGATGTAGCCATTTCTGATTTGTGCAATACAAGCAGCATTGTCTTCATACAATATTGTCCCAGTATTCTTTGTTGAAGATAACCCACATGATTCTCGGATATGCTGAGTCATCATTCTTAATCATATGCACTTTCAACTTGCTTCATACAAGGCCAGAATTTCTGAGTGATTAGAAGAAGTTTCTGCTATTGTTTTTTTACTAAGCGCCATGATATTGCAGCACCACCACAAGTAAACACATATCCACTCTGAGGTCTTCCTTTATGTGGGTCAGATAGATAACTAGCATCAACATAACCTACAACTTGTGATTCTAAATTTTTTGAGTAAAATAAGCCCATATCGGTTGTTCCACGAAGATAACGTAATATATGTTTAACACCATTTCCATGTCGTTTGTTGGTGCTGAGCTATATCTTGCCAGTAAGTTTACTGAGAATGCTATATCAGGTCTTGTACAATTTGCAAGATACATCAAAGTCCCAATAGCACTAAGATATGGTACTTCTGGACCTAATAATTCTTCATTATCCTCTTGAGGATGGAATGGATCTTTCTTTACATCTAAAGATCGAACAACCATGGGGATACTTAGTGGATGAGATTTATCCATATAAAATCTTTTTAAATTTTTTCTACATAGGTAGATTGATGGATAAAAATTCCATTTGATAAATGCTCGATCTGTAAGCCGAGACAAAATTTTTCTTTCCGAGATTTTTTATCTCAAATTCTTTCATTAGATAGTTAGCAGTTTCTGTGAGCTCTTCGGAAGTTCCGACAATATTTAAGTCATCAACATAAACTGCAATAATTGAGAATCCATTTTTAGATCTTTTGATGAAGACACATGGGCAAATTGGATTATTTATATATCCTTCTCTAACAAGGTACTCGCTAAGGCGATTATACCATATTTTTCCAGATTGTTTTAATCCGTATAGGAATCGTTGTAATTTGATTGAGTATAACCCATGAGATCTTTGGTTATTTGCTTCAGGAAATTTGAATCCTTCTGGGATCTTCATATAAATGTCATTATCCAATGACCCATACAAATATGCGGTAACAACATCCATAAGCCGTATATCAAGTTTTTCTGTGACTGCTAAGCTGATCAAATATCGTAATGTGATTGCATCGATCACAGGGGAATATGTTTTATCATAATCGACTCCAGGTCTCTATGAAAAATCTTGTGCAACAAGTCATGCCTTGTATCTCATAATTTCATTTTTCTCGTTTTGTTTTCTTACAAATACCCATTTGTATCCAATAGGTTTTATACCTTCAGGGGTTTGGACTACTGGTCTAAATACTTTGCGATTTTCTAAGGATTTTAATTCAGCTTATATCGCATCTTTCCATTTTGGCCAATTATTTCTATATCGACATTGTTCAATAGATTTTGGTTCAGGATCCTCATTTACAATATCAAGTGCGACATTTTAAGCAAAGATATTGTCTATAGTAATTTTCTTTCTATCCCAGCTTTCCTTTGTACTCATATAATTCAAAGAGATCTCTTCTGAAATATGTTCATTATCATGTGCCTCTTCAGGAGTTACTTTAGACTGATCAGTCAAATTTTCTATAGTACTTTCATGTTTCGAAACTATTTTCTCTTCGGGAGTAATAACTTGTATCTTTTCTTTCGAGGGTTCTTATCTTTAGCGCCAACAGGGCATCCACGTTTCATGCACGATTTTAATGTTCCATCATGTTTTCCTTCAGGGATATCAATCCGTGCGGGTACGTTTATAGCCGGTACATGAGATTTTGTCACTTTCTTAATATCAGTGAATGCATCTGGCAATTGATTTGCAATATTTTGCAAATGGATAATCCTTTTCACTTCTTGCTCACATCTACTTGTGCGTGGATCAATAAAAGATGATACATTCCATGTAATTTCACGCCATTCGATAGGAAGTGACATTTTATCTCTCCTAACGGCAGGAAAACTGACTCATCAAAATGGCAATCAGCAAATGTAACGCCCCAGAACCAGAATACTGGAGAGCGGGGGCATACATAGCCAGCTACGTATAATGAAATGGAATATATCTTGCTATACGGTCACGACTGTCTAGATATATGAGGGTTTAACTACAAGCCATCAGTCTCTTAAGGTCATGAACAAGCCTAGTGTCTCAATCTCAAGCAAGTAATAACAGTCACAAGATATTAGAGCATCAAATACACAATAGTAAGGCGTCCCAATACATTACATATGTGGATGATCATGAAGCTAGTCATTACAAAATGTGAAAACTAGCAAGAATTTTAGTCATACATGATCAACCCTAGGATTTGCCAATCATGTTACAGCCCGTAGGCAGACAGTAAGTAGGTGCAATCGAGCTAACACGTGCTCTTCGGCTAAATGCCTCAAAAGAATAATTTTACAATAGAGTGGGAGAGTCAAAATAAACCCACTCGTTGCCCAGATTCCGTCTAGTGGTCACCATCTGGCTGGAAGGTCGGTAGATCCTCTGGAGATGCTCCAAAATCTGGCCATACAAAACCAGCTGGGTCAGACCCCAGAAAGAGCAAGTGCCACAAAGGAGGCTTCACTTAAGAACTAAAATCAACAATTAGCACAAGAATATAAATAAATAATAAGAACTGGACATACGGAAAATCAGGATAATATACGATGAGATAACCATGGGACTATTCAGATTACCAGGTTACAACCCGTAAACCAAACAAGGACCGGAGTTGTAACCCGTCATCCGAACGGCACTTGGTTTCCCACCATTTATCGGTAAGATAAACGTAAGAAATCAGGTCATGTAACAATTTTGCACAGGATCAAGACAAGACTAGACTGATTAGACTCCATCCAACAATTCACGGCCAAGCAATAAGTACGGCTTGATACTTTAACTAACTAGGGTTGTCACAGACCTAGTTACTAGCAAGATGCAGTGAGATTATTCCAACAGCCATAAGCCCTGCAGACCATCCAGGCTATCCGGACGCAATTAGGGGTTGAGTTCATGTGGGTACATCGTCCAGGAAATGCATGTACCCTTAAGTAGCTTGGAGGGTGCAACACATGGCAGTGTGCTGGAAATGTGTCCTACTCGACGGCAAGCTACAGATCCCAAGTGGAGCGCCCAGATAACGGGACTGCCTGTAGCTGGAGAAATCTCTTCATGACTACTGGATTATTCTATTTATTAGTCTTAGTTGTATTCAGTAGGTACCCGTGACCGTGGTACTCAGGGGTCCCTGTCCTAGACATGATGCAAGACAAGACGGGTTCATTTGTACAAGCACAATCGTCCACGGTGTCCAGGTTATTCATTCTTGTCATGTCATATTAGCCGTCACAACATCATATCAAGGTAAACCATATCAGGTTTACTTGTCAAGAGTGCACCACGGCGGGCCACTATCATGTTCATGGTATATGTGCATGATAACCTAGTACAAGCATTCTATCAAGAGACCCAAGTTACACAGTGGGTCATAAGACATGAGCATAATAAAATAATTAAAATAACAAAGGGACAAGGCTGGGGGGGGAGAATGAGTCATACGGCTCAGGGAAATGAGTTCATACGGCCGGGCTAAGGCCATACGGCCAAGAATCACCAGGCTCATGCGACTCGGGTTCCTGCGGTCGGGATTTAAGGGTACATGCGACTCAGGGAGACTAGATTCATGCAGCCCGGAGATCGAGTCTTATGCGGCTCAGGATCGGGAGTCCATGCGGCTGGGGGAAGACAGGGTCTCATACGGCCAGGAAAAAAGGAGGAGGGCGCATGCGGCTCAGAGGAAGAAGTCCATACGGCTAGGAACCAATCAGAGCTTATGCGGCCAGGAACCAAGCAATGTCATGCGGCTGGGAAGGGCTGAGCCTTATGCGGCTCAGAGAAAGTCTCATGCGGCCGGGAAAGTTCATGCGGCTAGGTTCCATGCGGTCAGGGGAGACCGAGTCTTATGCGGCTCGAAATATTCATGCGGCAGGGAAGTTCATACGGATGAGGTTAAATCAGAGTCATGCGGCTCAGAGTTCCATGCGGTTGAGGACCATGCGGCCAGAGAAACTTGCCGCATGAAAAGTCATGTGGTCAAGCATTGTTCTTCTTCTCCAATTTAACGAGAAGAAGAACCATGAAGGCCAAGTTTCCAAGCTCCATAAATCTTTCATCCGAGGTCAGAATCCAAACTTCCATAGGTCAAAATGGGGCAGAATAAAATTCTCTACAACATGAAACCATCAAAACTTGGAAATAACAAGGTTAAATAGATCAAAATCCATAAAATCCAAAAAATAAAATAAACTTAGATCTACATGAATTTAGCTATAGAAATAAAAAATGCCAAGTACTAAAGTGTCTTAGAATACGGAAAGGAAGACATTAAGGCAATAAAAATGGAGTTCTCTCGTGAAGCAAGTTGCACTTGCCAGCGGGAAATGGGTAGGTGGAGCTCTACGTAGGAGGAAGAAGAAGAAGAAGTAATTGTGGAGTTATGAGGAGAGAGAAAAGTTAGGTAAAATATAAATGGTGATGGGGATGGTAGGTAGGTAGTTTTCCTTTGGTTCATGATGAACCCAAAAACAAACCAAGCCAAGCCGAACCAAACCGAGATAAACCAAGCAATAAAATGTCAAGATAAACCATGCAAGGAGACATGCAATACAAGTCAAGATACATACACGTATACCAAAATACGTAATACGAACCACGGTCATTACAACTCTACCCCCCTTAAAAGAATTCTGTCCTCGAAATTTAATTAAGAAGCTAGAGAGGCAAGGGCAAGCTATACTAAGCAATCAATCAAACAATCAATCATACAAGCAAGGAATTTGAAGGCATAAGGAAGAGGGAAGACATCCTGCTAGGAACCTCTCTGCCGGTTCTGAATCTGAGCTTGAACCTGGGCATACTGCTGGGATCTCTGCTGCTGGAAGACTTGTGCTTGAGGCGGCAATGGCCTCGGAGGCTGGTACTACTGTTATACTGGTGCTGGTGCCCTAACCGATGGACTGGTTAGGTTCGCTGACGATGAGCTGGCCCTATTCGGACAGGATCCTATTTTGTAATCCGGTGCCCCACAAGCCAAACACAATCTCTGTGCTCTGTGACACTCCGAAACAACGTGTCCTAACTTCCCACAATGAGTGCAGCCCATTATGGAAGACTGCTTCTGCTTCTGTTGCTGAGGGGACGTCGGAGTCGAATGCTGAATCGATGTAACCGAATCTGTCCTTTAGGGAACTCCAATAGTCAAAGCCCTAGCTGCCGGGGCTGGTACTGAAGACTGGGTCATCTGGCCGTAATATCGCTTCCGACCTCCGGTCCTGTCCACTATCCTCTGGGAGGTATACTTATGCCTCCTAGCTGCCCTCAATACTACATCGAAAGTCTGATGCTCAAACTGCTCTACGGCCAGTAAAATCTCCAAGTGAAGTCCCTGCTGGAACCGCTGGGCTCTATCGAACTCGGTCGCTACCAAGGTGGGAGCAAACCGACTAAGCCTGGAAAACTCGGCCGCATATCTATCGACCGTCCTGCCTATCTGCTTCAGATTGGTGAACCTCATCTGTAGGTCGTATCGAGCTACAACATTGAAGTACTTGGTCCGGAACCTCTCACGGAATACTGTCCAGGCAATAGGCGCCACTAGTCCAACGGCCTGCGCCGCCCACCAGCTGCGGGCTAGATCCAATAACTGCAAGCACACCACAGCCACCTTCTTATCTTCTGGGGTCTTTGCCGCTTCTAGAATTACTTCTGTATCCTGCAGCCAAGCATCTGCGGCAATAGCATCTTCGCTACCATCGAAGAAGGAAGGATTCACGCGCTTGAAACTGTTGGCTGTACTGTTACCTGGATGACCACCTCTGTTCAGAGCATCTTGTACCGCCTGGTGCAACGCTTCACCTCGACGATCTTGAGAAGCTAGCAATGTCCTGATGAGACCCACCAAGGTGCTATCATCAGACTCTGCAGGCTGGACTGGCTGAACTGGTGGCTCTTGACCCCCAGTAGGCATGACTCTGGAGGCTACTCCTGAATGCTGGGCTTGGTCTCCAGGTTGCTGCTGGTCCACGGGAGGTGCTCCGCCTTGCTGATCGGCAGGTCCAGGAACAATGCCGCTGAAGAAGATAACATAGAAAACAATAAGAAAGGACCAGGACAGATCAAAGATACAAGCATGTGATTAGGTCAAGATTTCAAGGATTTAGAGGATACGAGCAGAGATCAAGGAGGAGTGCTGATTGAGACATCTATTCGGTAAACCCTCACATATCTTGATTTATAAGACCTGCATGTGCCACCACTTAAACCATGTAACGCCCCAGAACCAGAATACTGGAGAGCGGGGGCATACATAGCCAACTACGTATAATAAAATGGAATCTATCTCGCTATAAACGGTCACGGCTGTCTAGATATATGAGGGTTTAACTACAAGCCATCAGTCTCTTAAGGTCATAAACAAGCCTAGTGTCTCAATCTCAAGCAAGTAATAACAGTCACAAGATATTAGAGCATCAAATACACAATAGTAAGGATCCCATACATTACATATTTGGATGATCATAAAGCTAGTCATTACAAAATGTGAAAACTAGCAAGAGTTTCAGTCATACATGATCAACCCTAGGATTTGCCAATCATGTTACAGCCCGTAGGCAGACAGTAAGTAGGTACAATCGAGCTAACACGTGCTCGTCGTCTAAATGCCTCAAAAGAATATTTTTACAATAGAGTGGAAGAGTCAAAATAAACCCACTCATTGCCAGGATTCCGTCTAATGGTCACCATCTGGCTGAAAGGTCGGTAGATCCTCTTGAGCTGCTCCGAAATCTGGCCATACAAAACCAGCTGGGTCAGACCCCAGAAAGAGCAAGTGCCACAAAGGAGGCTTCACTTAAGAACTAAAACCAGCAATTAGCACAAGAATATAAATAAATAATAAGAACTGGACATACGGATAATCAAGATGATATACGATGAGATAACCATGGGACTATTCAGATAACCAGGTTACAACCCGTAAACCAAACAAGGATCGGGGTTGTAACCCTTCATCCGAACGGCACTTGGTTTTCTACCATTTATCGGTAAGATAATCGTAAGAAATCAGGTCATGTAACAATCTTGCACAGGATCAAGACAATACTAGACTGCTTAGACTCCATCCAACAATTCACGGCCAAGCAATAAGTACGGCTTGATACTTTAACTAACTAGGATTATCACATACCTAATTACTAGCAAGATGTAGTGAGATTATTCTAACAGCCACAAGCCCTGCAGACCATCCAGACTATCCGGACGCAATTAGGGTTGAGTTCATGTGGGTACATCGTCCAGGAAACGTATGTACCCTTAAGTAGCTTGGAGAGTGCAACACATGACAGTGTGCTGAAAATGTGCCCTACTCGACGGTAGGCTACAGATCCCAAGTGGGGCACCCAGATAACGGGATTTTCTGTAGCTGGGGAAATCTCTTCATGACTACTGAATTATTCTATTTATTAGCCTTAGTTCTATTCAGTAGGTACCCCTGACCGTGGTACTCAGGGGTCCCTGTCCTAGACATGATGCAAGACAAGATGGGTTCATTTGTACAAGCACAATCGTCCATAGTGTCCAGGTCATTCATTTTTGTCATGTCATGTTAGCCGTCGCAACAGCATATCAAGGTATATCATGTCAGGTTTACTTGTCAAGAGTGCGCCACGGTGGGCCACTATCATGTTCATGGTACTTGTGCAGGATAACCTAGTACAAGCATTCTATCAAGAGACCCAAGTTACACAGTGGGTCATAAGACATGAGCATAATAAAATAATTAAAATAACAAAGGGACAAGGCTGGGGGGGGAGAAGGAGTCATGCGGCTCAGGGAAATGAGTTCATATGGCCGGGCTAAGGCCATGCGGCCAAGAATCACCAGGCTCATGCGACTCGAGTTTCTGCGGTCGGGGTTTAAGGGTACATGCGACTCAGGGAGACTAGATTCATGCGGCCAGGATATCGGGTCTTATACGGCTCGGGATCGGGAGTCCATGCGGCTGGGGGAAGACAGGGTCTTATGCGGCCAGGAAAAGAGGGAGAGGGCGCATGCGGCTCAGAGGAAGAAGTCCATGCGGCTAGGAACCAATCAGAGCTTATGCGGCCAGAAACCAAGCAATGTCATGCGGCTGGGAAGGGCTGAGCCTTATGCGACTCAGAGAAAGTCTCATGCGGCCGAAAAAGTTCAGGCGGCTAGGTTCCATGCGGTCAGGGAAGACTGAGTCTTATGCGGCTCGAAATATTCATGCGGCAGGGAAGTTCATACGACTGAGGTTAAATCAGAGTCATGCGGCTCAGAGTTCCATGCGGTTGAGGACCATGCGGCCAGAGAAACTTGCTACATGAAAAGTCATACGGTCAAGCACTGTTCTTCTTCTCCAATTTAACGAGAAGAAGAACCATGAAGGCCAAGTTTCCAAGCTCCCTAAATCCTTCATTCGAGGTCAGAATTCGAACTTCCATAGGTCAAAATGGGGCAGAATAAAATTCTTTACAACATGGAACCATCAAAACTTGGAAATAACAAGGTTAAATAGATCAAAATCCAAGAAATCCAAAAAATAAAATAAACTTAGACCTACATGAATTTAGCCATAGAAATTAAAAATGCCAAGTACTAAAGTGTCTTAGAATACGGAAAGGAAGACATTAAGGCAATAAAAATGGAGTTCTCTCGTGAAGCAAGCTGCACTTGCCGGCAGGAAATGGGTAGGTGGAGCTCTACGTAGGAGGAAGAAGAAGAAGAAATAATTATAGAGTTATGAGGAGAGAGAAAAGTTAGGTGAAATATAAATGGTGATGGGGGTGGTAGGTAGGTGGTTTTCCTTTGGTTCATGATGAACCCAAAAGCAAACCAAGCCAAGCCGAACCAAACCAAGATAAACCAAGCAATAAAATATCAAGATAAACCATACAAGGAGACAGGCAATACGAGTCAAGATACGTACACGTATACCAAAATATGTAATACGAACCACGGTCATTACAGCAAACCTTGCCTTAAATAAATTGCTCGTCAGGGGCTCAATATATTTATTATAGATGGTGAGTTAAAACCAATGTAAATTCCAGGACGCCTTTATGGGCCCATCTTTGTTCTTTTAGTTGGAGAAATGGGGACATAAACTGCACAACCAAATTTTTTGAGTAAGAGATATCAGACTGCTGGCCAGAAACAATTTCTAATGGTGAATGATGATTAAATAAACTTGGTCGAATATGGACCAATGCAGCTGCATGTAGTATTGTATGTCCCCAAACAGAAGTGGGTAAACTTGACCTTAAAAGTAAAGGTCTAGCAATCAATTGTAATCTTTTAATAAAAGACTCTGCAAGTCCATTTTGAGTATGGACATGTGCAACTGAATGTTCAACATTAATCCCAATTGACATGCAATAGTCAATAAATGCTTGAGATGTATATTCACCGGCATTATCAAGACGAATTGTCTTAATAGAATAATAAGGGAATTTAGCCCTTAACTTTATAATCTGAGCAAGAAGTTTGGCAAAAGCAACCGTTCTTGTTGACAATAAACATACATGTGACCATTTAGATGATGCATCTATTAAGACCATAAAGTAACGAAATGGCCCACAAGGTGGGTCAATAGGTCCACAAATATCTCCTTGTATTCTTTGTCAGAACATAGGTGACTCAAGATTAACTTTCATCGGAGATGGTCTTATAATTAATTTTCTTTGTGAGCATGTAGCACACGCACAATCACGAGGTAAAAGAATCTTCTGGTTCTTTAAAGGATGTCCTCGCGAGTTTCTAACTATTCGATGCATCAAACTAGATCCAGGGTGGCCAAGCCGATCATGTCAAAGTATAAAAAGTTTTGGATCATTGAATTTCTGGTTCATCGTAGTGTTAGATTCTATGGCACTTATTTTTGCATAATACAATCATGATGAGAAAACTGGGAGTTTTTCTTTCACATGCTTCTGACGTGAATCATTAGATGTAATGCGTAGATATTCCATATTCCCCTCGTTCATAGTCTCAATATGGAAACCATTGAGACGTATGTCTTTGAAACTTAGCAAATTTCTTTTTGACTTGCTTGAATACAAAGCATCTTTTACAAAAATATTTGTTCCACCCGGTAATATAATATTTGCTTTTCCAGAGCCCTCAATTAATTTTTTAGTACCAGAAATTTTACTAATATTTGCTTTTGCCAAATTTAAGTTCGAAAAGTATTTTCGATCTCGAAGAATAGTGTGCGTTGATCTACTGTCAACTAAACATATATCTCCACCATTGGAGTTATTCACAGCATCATTATTTTTTATACACAAATAAATTAAGTAAGAAACATTCAATTTATTGATAAAAACTAAAGGTTAAAACAAGCATAACAACAGATACTTAGAAACATGATAAAACAAACATAAAACTAGAACTAAACTGGAAAAGTTCAAATAATCTCAAATTCAACTTAATTATTTTTGATATTTTCGTTGTCATCATTAGCATCATCACCCCAAAACTTAATTCCTCCACTTGGCTCGTTTAAGTAATCTTCAACATCCAAGTGAGTGAATTCCATTGGATCATTTTTATCTTCAAGAATGTTGCTGAAATCTGCAAAGTTGATCTCTTTCTCTTTTCCTTTACCCTTGATAGATGTTTGGTAAAGGTCAATTAGGTGCTTTGGTGTACGACAGGTACGAGACCAATGCCCTTTTGCTCCACATCTGTAGCAAGCTTCTTCATAATTCTTCGGAGAATCAAATTTTGCACTCTTTTCTTTATCTTGTTTTCTGCCATTTTTGTTCCACTTCAAGTGGTATGGCCCAACCTTTTTGTTGAAGGGTTGATGGTTAGGACCACTATGGTTTTGAATTTTACCATGACTATAACTGCGACCATGACTGCGACCACGATCGCAACCGCGATTACGACCATGACCACGTCCTTGTCCATAGTTATTTGCATTCGCTTGAGGGAATGACTGTGATCCAATAGGGTGGGAGTTGTGGTTTCTCATTAGGAGCTCATTATTTTGTTCGACAATAAGAAGACATGAGATCAATTGAAAATATTTTTTAAATCCCTTTTCACGATACTGCTGCTGCTGCATGAGCATGTTCGTGGCATGGAAAGTAGTGAATATCTTTTCTAACATGTCTTCTTCAGTAACATTATCTCCTTATAATCTCATTTTAGACACAATTTTGAATATTGCAGAGTTATATTCGTTTACCGATTTGAAGTCTTACAACCTCAGGTGCATCCAATCATAGCGAGCTTTTGAGAGTATCACACTCTTTTGGTGATCATAACATTCCTCTAAATTTTTCCATAGAACGGCTGGATCTTTCACTCCAAGGTATTCGGATTTTAGCCCTTCATGGAGGTGATGTCGAATAAAAATTATTGCTTTTGCTTTATCTTGTTTGCTTGCCTCATTTTTCTCTTTGTTTGCATGTGCAAGGTTCTTTGCACTCAAATAAATTTCTGCCTCAAGAACCCAAGTTAGATAATTTCTTCCGAAAATATCAAGAGCAGCGAACTCAAGCTTGGTGATGTTTGCCATTGTCTGAAAAAATATATTTATTTAGAATACAATACACATGCTCAAATCTACAGGTTTGAGTTCTATCAATTACGCTTCAAGTCTAACATATTCTATTTTTTGGCTTCAAGCCTTTTATTCCTTCAAATTTTCTTTATGAAACTTCAGGTTCATAAATTTGTAAAATATTTGTCATATTGTAAAAATACAAAGCTCCAAGATGGTTGCTCAATTTGCTGTGTTGCTAAATTAACTTCACCGAATTTTTTTTCCAATCACTTTAGAAAAATAAAAAGAAATACTTAAGAAAGTTCGTAGAGAAAGGTTACTCATCACATTTGTTATGGAAATACATGTCTGGGACGATAAGTTGCATTTGTTAATTGAATGGAGAATATGCATAATAATAGTTGTAGTAGAGTGTATTCTCAGTTTCCTACTATCCTTTCATTCAAGCTTAATATATTTCCTGGTGATATATTTCATGGATGCAAAGTGATACAGAATGGAAGGGAAATCTTTTTTTAGGTAGATAAACACATGTAAGATGTTAAGATTTTGACACATCAAGTAGACGAACTAGTCATATAATGTTAATGTTTTGATTGTTGGCAATTGCAACTTATGATACATGTGGTAAAACTAGTTTTATGCAAATACTGGTAAAAAAACTAAAGTTTTTTTTTATTTACAACAAATGATTTTGTACACAAGATGAGAAAATTATGAGTTTAGTTTCCTTCCAGGAATTCTTTTATATTTCTCATGTTAGTAATCTTGTAAAAGCATGTCTCTTGAGCAGATGGACAAATCCAGAAAATTATTCAGCGGGGTCTTGGGACTTGAACAGTAAGAAGAAAACATGGAGCTCAATTGGATTTTACTTTTACATCCAAATTCTGGTTGTTATCAGCCCATGCATCAAAAAAAATTAGAAACAAGTGAGGATGTCGAATTAGAATATCTAACATTGTTACAGTATCTAACAATGGAGTTCAGTACATAAAACCGAAAGTATATGTAGCTGCATAAAATATGCTCGTAACTACAATCAAAATAGGAAAGCAGAACTGAATTTAACCACTAGCTAATGGACAAAAAATTCATGACAAAAATAATCAAGAAAAATCAAAAGAATGATGGAAGTTATACTTATAATTTTCGAGAGCAATTGGTGCTGATAACGTGTTATAAACTAGAGAGAGAGCAACAAGAGAAAATGGAGAAGAAAGTTGTCTATATCATTCATCAAATATGGCCTTTATATAGGCTTACATTGCCATGCCAAGGGACAAACGTTTTGTAGGTTATGAAACCAAAGGGCATATGTTACACATGTTATGAACCTAAAAGCCATAGGTTATAGAAACCAATGGACATCCATTTACAACATTATTGTTGTTAAATGCTATTTAGAAACGTGGATTATTAAACTATTGTTATATTATCATGTGGAATATAGTGCTATTGTTATGTTATATTGTAGAATATTGTTGTTATTATACTATATATATATATATATATATATATATATATATATATATATATATATATATATATATATATATATAGTATTGAAGTGGTAATTGTGTTACAAACTCGGCCCGAAGGCCGCACTCCTAGCCCAAATGCCCGCACGTGTACTGCACTTGCATTGCACCGCACTCGTCTTGCTTTCTGGCTGCCTTCACATGAATTCCTCCATAGAAAATTAAATATGTTTCCCCCGTTGCTCGAACATGAAACCTCTAGGAGAGCATGCCTCACTCTAACTACTTCAAATATATATATATATATATATATATATATATATATATATATATATATATGCAAATGACCTTTAGCCTAGTGGTTAAGAGAGATGCATGCGACCCAAGTGGTCAGGAGTTCGAGCCCCAGTAGAGGCAAGTTCGCCACATTTACCCAATGTTTCAAAAAAAAAAAAAAAAAAAAAAATATATATATATATATATATATATATATATATATATATATATATATATATATATGCAAATGACCTCTAGTTTAGTGGTTAAGAGAGATGCATGCGGCCTGAGTGGTCAGGAGATCGATTCCCGGTGGGAGCGTTTGTCAAAATTACCTTCTTTCTATATATATATATATATATATATATATATATATATATATATATATATATATATATATAAAAATATATATATATATTATATATATATATATATATTTGAAATAGGTAATTGTGTTACAAAGTCGGCCCGAAGGTCCGCATCCATACTTATATCTCATCGTATCAAGCTCGACCTGAAGGATCGCACTTGTATCTCACCGCATCTGGCCGCACTCAAATTTCTTCCTCCACATGGAATTAAATGTGTTTCTCCCGTTGCTCAAACCTAAACACTTCTCCCTCTTCGATCCTCCTCAAACTGAAATCATATTGAATATTGTAATTTTTAGTGATTCAGTGTATGTATATTTGATGTCTATTTTTGTGAAAACTGAGATATTTGTAATTAAATTTTATTGATTTTATAATTCTATATTTCCATTGACATCGTGGAAATCATGTTCTATCCAAAGCCGACTCTAACAAAAAAAGTTCATAGTCGATTTTGAAAATGGGCACCCCTATGTAAATTTTTTGAAGCTTTTGTAAAATCTAGGGGGACATTATAAATTTTTGTAGTCTTTGTATAATTTACAAAAAAATTGTTCGTATGAAATTTTTTTGTAAGAAATAGGACAGGGGGAAAGAAGCTTATAAGAATAATATACAAGAATACATTCCGCTAGTGAGACTGACTGGTCTGACGAAAATTGAAAAGTCTAGATTAAAATTTTAAGTGATAATCACAATCCCATTACCACCTATATATTGCTTCATTCCCCATGTGATTCACTTTTGACAAAAATAGAAAGTATTTATGTTATGGTTTGTCTATACAAAGAATAATAAGATCAATTATTAGAGAAGATATGTCGGTTAAAAATTTTTCCTTCCGCCAGTCTGATTTGCATAATGTATTCTTCTATATTATTCTCCAAAACTTCTTTCTTTCTCTCATATTTCTTACCAATTTCTTTCGTACGAACAAATTTTTTATAAAATTTAGGAGGGGGAGGGGGTGGGGATTGTAAAATTGGGATCCTTATAAAATTTTAGGATAAGTTTGTAAAATTTAAGGAATGTTTATAAATTTTGGGACCATAAGTCCATGTCTGAGTTGTTTAGGCTTAGAGCCAGCTATGGTTGTATCATTGTACCATGCTAATCTTTACTGTAAAATTTTGACTAAATGTTTTTTGAGATGAACACCTTGGAGAAATAAATTGAATGTATTTTTTTGCCAGGCCCATTGTGTGCATAGACCAACCAAACCAGATGAACCCAATCAACCAAAAAAATCGAACCATTTCAGCTCGGTTCGGTTTGATTCGAATTTATTATAAATTGGTACATTTTAGTATGAAAATAAAACATAGATTAGATTCGATTTTACATCATTTTTTTAATTTGATTGAACCGAACCGACCAAATGCTATTTGGGACTGTGTTTATTTCTTCCTCTTCAACAACAAATATGTCCCTGACTGCATTTGCTTACAGCAAAGCAAACCACCTTCCCAAACAAGCCACCCCCCCACCCCCCCCCCCCCTCCCCCCCCACACCCACACACAAAAATCCCCAATCCCCCCTTCCCCACGCCCACCCCCACCCCCACCCCCACCCATATCAATTAACAAACAATTATGCTATTTGGCTCCCAAAATTTTTGGGTGATGTCATCTTACATTATGTGGCATCTGATATGGCATCTAACATGTCAGCTGACATGTTATATTTTAATCCAAAAAATTAATTACCCAGAAAATTTTATTATTAATATTAATGTTAATGCTAATTTTAATTTAAAGTTAATATTAATTTTAATGTTAATATCAAAATTAATGTTAATGTTAATTAACGTTAATGTTAATGTTAATATTAATATTTATGTTAATAATGCTCATTTTAATTTAATTTTAATATTAATTTTAATGTTAATTTTAATATTAATGTTAATGTTAATTTTAATATTAATGTTCATGTCAATATTAAATTTAATGATAATTTTAATATTAATATTAATTTTGATGTTTAATTTTGTCATATCAACTATCATGTCATGAGCTATGTCATATGCCACATAATGGGAGATGGTATCACCCAAATTTTTTGGGAGCCAAATAGCATTTTTGTAGTTGATATGGCAAAATTAAACATCAAAATTAATATTAATATTAAAATTAGTATTAAATTTAATATTAATATCAAATTAACATGAACATTAATATTAAAATTAACATTAACATTAATATTAAAATTAACATTAACATTAAAATTAATATTAAAATTGAATTAAAATGAGCATTATTAACATGAATATTGATATTAATATAAATATTAACATTAACTAACATTAACATTAATTTTGACATTAACATTAACATTAAAATTAATATTAACTTTAAATTAAAATTAGCATTAACATTAATATTAATAATAAAATTTTTTGGGTAATTAATTTTTGGGGTTAAAACATAACATGTCAGCTGTCATGTTAGTTGTCATATCAGATGCCACATAATGGAAGATGGCATCACCCAAAAATTTTGGGAGCCAAATAGCATAATTGTATCAACTATCATGTCATGAGCTATGTCATATGCCACATAATGGGAGATGGTATCACCCAAACTTTTTGTGAGCCAAATAGCATTTTTGATTAACAAATGTTACGATAAAAACGTTCTTCATATTGCTTTGCAGGGTTTGTATTTTGGAAGAAACTTCATTCTGGAGTCATAATACAGATAAAGAAATAAGAGTTAATTGTCCAAATGACATCGGAGAAATATTATGGTCGTCGTATTGGTAATTGAACTTTTTGGTTAATTTGGTACCCAAGTTTTACATTTTGGTTTAAATAGTGCCTGAAGTAGATTTGCTATTTTGGATAAAAATTGTTAAAAATGAACAGATGATGGTCACGTGTCCTATTTTTATGATTATTTTCTATCATGAACAGCAGATACGTCAGCCATCATTTTGTACTCGACAAAAGCTATTTATTTATGTAGAATTTCTTTGAACACCAATATTCTTAGTCAACAAACAGTACATGACAAAATAACTCTGAAAAAATAAGGCACGTAACTATCACGTGTCCATTTTTATTGATTTTTATCAAAAAATGCCAAAAGAATCTAGTTCACGGACTCTTAAACTAAAATGGAAAACTTAGGTAACTACCAAATTAACAAAAAAAAGTTCGATCACAAAAATGACAACCACTATATCTTTTAGGTATCATTTGAATAATTAACACAAGAAACAAATTGATAAGTCTCAATGTTCATAACTAAAAAAAATTGTTCATTTTCAATCTTGAGAAACAACAAGGGGTCATTGTTCTACTTCTCTGACCAAACCTAATAGGGCCGGCCCTGGGGTAAGTCGGACAAGCCATCGGGCTTGGGCATCCCCCTGGTCAGGGCAACCCCCCTCCTCTATCCCATCCCTAAGTCCCCACCTCTCCGCCAGGGCCGGCCCTAGGGCAAGCCCAACAAGCCAGTGGGCTTGGGCAACCCCCCGGCCCTAGGACAACCAGCCGGTCCATAAATTAAACAAAAAAAAAATCATCCAGTAAAAGAAAATGAAAGGAAAGGAGCTGGAAATGAAAGGACGAAAAAAGAAAAGTAGCTTGAAAGGAAATGAAAGGAAATGAAAGGTGCTGGAGCTCTGAAGGATGATTCTATTTATCGTCGAATTATTTGAGGGAGAATACAAGATTGTTGGTCTTTACTTGGGAAAAATTATGGTATTTGATGCAGCCGTGTTGTATTGTTTTATTTGAAACATGGTTAACTTTTCTTTGGACGGTGGCTTCAGTGCCGGTCTATCGGGCTATCTGATCATGTGTCTAATTAGGTTTTTAAGATATCTCCTGCTTAAGTATAGTTCAGTTGTTGTGCAAACATGTGGTTTGCTTCATATAAATGTGAGCTTTGTCATTTTTAGTGTATTCCTTCTTTTCAGCCTAAATGGGATTGGCGTGACAATTTTATGAGATTGTTAGGTTGCTGCTGCATGTAGCATCCTAGAAACAATGGTTTGTCCACTAAATGTTTAAAACATTCCTTGATACTTTACAGACTTGAAAGTTATTATGGAAAGTTGAGATGTAGAAAGTCTCAGTTCTATGTGGGTCTATATAGTACATACTCGATCCCTTCCCAGCCAAATCAACATATAAAACCTTGACAGTATTTGTGTTCTTATGTTATTTGGTACTACTGAACTAATCAGTCTTAGTTCAAGATCTAGTGAGTCCAACAATTAGGTTATCTACCATCTTAATAAGATAATAACCACATTTTTTATATAGTGTCACTCCTTGCAATAAGGGACAACCAAAGTTTGTTCCGGCTGGGGCAACTCATCATCGTGGGCCGGCCCTGCTCGCCGCTAATAAAGTCTATGCGGTCCACCTCAACTCCTCTTTGTTAGTTGAAGTAACTAGCAATTCATCATACCCATGTTTGAGTTTCTATTGGAAATGATTCGAGTAGCTCAAGGAGAGGAACTCGAAATTTGAGCTCCACGATGTCATTAGGACATGACTTCGACGTAGCTGCCAACCCCACTCACCATCAATTTTTTTGATATCTTGTTTGGAGTCGATGACAAGGGACAACCCAATCTAGCTCCGACTAGGGCAACCCAACTCTTTGGGCCGGCCATGAAACCTAACTTACTCCAGTCTTGACCTGTCCGAAATTTTATGAACTCTATTCTTGCTAATCTCAAAATGCCGTGCATCAGTGCTGGCTAGCATGAAATATTTGAACCAAAATTTCTGTAGACGACATGGAAGACAATTGAGCGAAACCAACTTTTGATTTGTTACAAAGGAAGGAAATTGCCGCAAATATATACAAATATTAAGCCCCAGATTACATCCCTAGGTGAGGTGTATGAGAAATTTAATAAAAGAATGACCCTCCAAGCAAATAGCAATCAGTTACAACTTACACGGCTGGTCAGAAAATTCTCAGGACCACTGAGTTTGAAAGTGAGACCTCTCCAACATATAAATAGAAAATACTAGATTTTTCTAAATAATTTTTTTTGGGATATCAATTTTATCAATCAATTTAACAAATAAAATCTTCTAAAATATTTAACAAATAAAAAGATATAAAATAGTAACTTAGTTGAGTAACTCTAACGTTTTTTCTAATAGTCAAACAAAAAAATAAATAAAAAAATTATTTTGCGACAAAAGTACAAAAATAACTGTTAGAATAATAAAAAATATTTGGACAAAAGTAACAAGTTAATCAGTTTATTGCGTGGTAATGGCTCGCTCAATATATTTCTTTATCTACCGTTTGAACCCTTATTGTCATTTTGGTTACTAAAGTTTATTATGTATAAATAGACGTAGGTACCCTAAACTTACTAAGGTTATTACTATGGAGTACTACTTAAATGGGTTCATAGTTTGTTTGGACTATTCTCTTGCAAAGAATGTCTCGACTAGTAAATAACCCTTTGTCATGTTTGAGGACATTGTCTATCGAGGGACCTGTTATCTTCTACTCTGTATTTTATATAGTCGAAAATGTAAACAATGTAAATAAATGTCTGACCGAGACTGAGGCTTGAACTTAATTCAATGTCATAATATTCGTTCCGCATTAGTGCTTACGGTTTAATATCAATTTAGTCTTTCATGATTCAACGATACTTTTTCTCGGGTAGCAGCGCTTCACACCACAGGAACTAGATGCAACAATGAAGGTAGGCTTCCTCTCTTGGTCTAAATGCTTGAATATGAATGAATTTTGAATCAAATGAATCTAACAATCATAGGACTACGCTTTTATAAATGACGAAAGATATAAATGTAAGTAGACACAATGTTTGGAAGGAACACATTTTTTAATGCAATCATTACAAATTGGACACACCTATTCCAATAGACAACTATCGAAAATATCCATTCAAATTTAGATTATTTCCTACAGGACCTGGGACGGTCGTCCAGTTTGCCCGTCCTCTGGGCCGACCTGATCAGACATGGACTGTATCAATATCACCGACAGTGATATCTCCCATATTCTGATAGGAACGTAGCGAAAAGCGTGCAGTATCTTAGCTTGGTAAGGAAACGTATCAAAACTTGTCGTCAAAAATGTCACTTTTAGAGAATATATCAAGAAGAGATGGGAAGAAACACTGCTCACCAGCAAAAGACTTGATAGGAACTGGCACCTAATTACCTAATTGCAAGATCTGTCAAAATCTTTGACACTTGTGACTACCAACCATATGTCCAAAAGTTGACTTGAAATTAGAACAGAAAACGCATTTGCCAAGGATCGATGGAGTACACGACTAGACCAGTCTGATAATGAAAAAAAAGCACATGATCAAATATGACATGACAATGAAGGTCTTTCAATGAATGCATGTACATTTCTGAAAATAACTTCCAACTTTGGGGGACGATATACATTTTTTTTTAATTTTCAGACAAGGATGAGAAATCTATTTTCATATCTGATTTAGGTTTTTTTTCTCCGAAAATTACAACTATGCTATCCATTGGTACTTCGGATGTTAACCTGAATTCCCTCGTGAGGCAACTTCAGCTCGTGTCGCGAAGGTAACTTTCGTTGACATCCTGTGGGCCTTTGCATGAGACGGACCACTCCTCTTTTTCTTTGATCAGCTCACATGTTCCTCCCAAACTTGATCCTCCCTGATCCCCTGTCGACATATCTTTCTCCTCCGAGTCATCCGTCTCACTCATGGCATGAATCCGCAGAAAGTAAATAACCAAAGAAACTAAGTAATATTGGTAAATAATAAAAGTCTTTGGAGAAGAATCAGACCTCAGTGCACAGAACACCTTTATACAGGAGTCAAATTTCCAACTAAAATTTCGAGATGTATAAAATCTCTCTCTACAAAGTTCTAGCTTTTTAAGCACACATATATATAATATATGAATAATACTATTTGTCCCTCCAAATTATTCCTCTAAGTCATTTTTTCTTCTTTACGTGACAGCTAACGTGACATGTTGATGTGGTATATAGATTTTGAATTAAAATTAAAACTAACATAATAGAAAACTAAGTATTACTAATTTAGACCATCTAGTAAGATGACCTAGAGCTTGTCCTCGTACTCGGGCACTGGAGGTATTTGTTCCTTCAGTCCCCTTTCTTTTCCTCATGATTGTGCGTACGATTTCTGCTTCTAGAGATCATGCCTCTGTTGGAGTGGGTGGGGTTCTCAACCTATGTGGAGAAGATCCCGGAGTGCGACGAGCGCCGTTCGTTGTCGAAGAAGCTCGGGAAGTAGGCAACGAGGAGTTGCTGCTGCTGCTGCTAACAAAGGGGGGTTTCTGGACTGGAGCCACCGAATTCGGGCCGAACTCGGTCCCAGGCCGAGTTCTGGCCGAACTCGGTCTGCCTATTCCAGAATGTTGCTGGACAATGCTGGTTGTCCGACACAGAGTTCTGGCCGAACTCTGTGTCGTCGAGGCTGAGCGGAAATCTGGGGTGATTTTTCACCAGTGGATCTAATCAAACGGTCCAGATTTGTTGCGGGATTAGGGAGTTAAGTTGGGATTTCCAAACCCTAATCATTGTAACATCATTGTAGACAACAAAAGAAAATAGAGAGGAAAGAGGCAAGAGTGCCATTGCAACTTTGGGAGAGAAGACGGAGGATTGAAGGTCTTTTTCGGAGGAGAATCGGATTCGGGTAATCTCTACTCGTCGTTCTTGTTCTTCGTAGCCTTGTAATCATTGTTCTTGCTTCCAAGTGTTGTGGGGATCCGATTTGGATCGGAAGAAGTTTGTAGAGGGTGTAATTCTTCTATTTCATTAGTGGAGGCTTCTCAGGGTTGGACTCCGATCGTCCCGTGGTTTTTCCCGTAAGGGTTTTATACGTCAAAAATTCTCTGTGTCTGCGTGGTTTATTTTTGGTGTTTTTGGTTCGTGCGTTGTTTGCTCGGTTCTCTCGCAGGCACTCTCTAGTTTGGGGAAAGATTTCCGCGTTTCTTTTCCAACAAAGTGGTATCAGAGCCAGGTTCTGGAATTCAGAAGGGTGTCAGGAGTTGACATAAACTAGAGAGGAGAGATGGACGCGAAGCCGGTGCGCATGGTAAACCTGAACGGCACCAACTATCACTATTGGCGGAGCAAGATGAAAGATTTGCTGTTCGTCAAGAAGCTGCATCTGCCCGTATTTGCATCCGAGAAGCCCAGTGATAAATCTGAGGAGGACTGAAAATTCGAGCATATACAGGTGTGTGGATATATCAGACAGTTCGTTGACGAGAACGTGTACAACCACGTTGCCAATATTGAGCACGCGAAGACGTTATGGGATAAGCTGGAGTCTTTGTAGCGAAGAAGACCGGGGTAAACAAGTTGTTCCTGATCCGGACGATGATGGGTCTGCGGTACAAAGATGGGGCGTCTATTACGGATCACTTGAGTGATTTCCAGGACGTGGTCGACCAGCTGTCTTCAATGGGAGTCAAGTTCGACGAAGAAGTTCAGGGACTGTCACTCCCCGATCCTGGAATACATATTTTAATACGTAAACCGATAAATTGTATTTACCTTGTATTTATACGATATTTATTATGCTGTATCTCTTCATGCATTTCCCAAAATATTCAACAAAATATTATTTCGTAATTTATTTTCTGTATTTGGGCCTACAGTTTTGGCTCATTTGGGTAACCTATCCTTGGTTCACCAATGGTTCCTCATGAACCCTTTGGTTCATCATGAACCCATGGGTTCAAGATTCTATATATATAACTCATCTCATTCTCTCTCCTCTCATTTATTTCCTTTCATTTATTTCCTCCACCAACCAAGGCAAGTGCCAACTTGCTCAAGAGATGGATCCATAAATTTTGTTCATATTTTCTTACAAAATTATTTATCAAAATGTGTTCTTCTCCTCATTCTATAATAGTTTAGAACTTGAAATTTTCCATTTTGAAGCTTTCAATTTTGTAGATCTAAATTTTAACCATTTTCGGATCTCCTTGGTTTTGATCTAGCAAACTTCCTTATTTTCAAGTTTTGAGTGTTCCATGTTGTAGAGAATTTTATTCTACCCAATTTTGACCTTTGAAAAGTTAGATTTGGACTTATTTTGACCAAGTTATGGACTTTTGAAGGTTTGGGTTCAAACCATGGAGTTCTTGCTGATTTGGAGAAGACAGTGAGCAGTGTGCGCGAGCTTTCTAGCTTGCGCCACTGAGCTGCGTGCGCTCTTTAGCGCAGCACAGTCTGACTCTTACGCTCCTTTTGGAGGCGTATGTCTTGCATACGCTGCCTTGAAGAGGAGTCGTATGTCTTGCATACGCTGCCTTGAAGAGGAGTCGTATGGACCTCATACGCTGCCTTAAAGAGGAGTCGTATGGACCTCATACGCTGCCTTGAAGAGGAGTCGTATGGACCTCATACGCTGCCTTTTGGAGGCGTATATCTTGCATACGCTGCCTTGAAGAGGAGTCGTATGGACCTCATACGCTGTCTTGAAGAGGAGTCGTATGGACCTCATACGCTGCCTTGAGGAGGAGCGTAGCCTGACCTGAGCGTAGCCTGACTTGAGCGTAGCCTGACCTGAGCGTAGCCTGACTTGAGCGTAGCCTGACCTGAGCGTAGCCTGACCTGAGCGTAGCCTGACTTGAGCGTAGCCTGACCTGAGCGTAGCCTGACTTGAGCGTAGCCTGACCTGAGCGTAGCCTGACTTGAGCGTAGCCTGACTTGAGCACAGTTCGACTCAAGCGCAGTCTGACCTTGATCCCTGCGCGCTCTGATCCCTGCGCACGCTTGACCCCAGCGCGCTCTGACCTGGACTCTCCATACCTTATATATATATATATATTATATTGCATATATATATGTAAATGTTTTTATATGCTATATATCCTTACGCCTTTTGTCCTGAGCATGATATGATCACTAATGTGACCCCGGTGAATAAAGTGTTCCTACCTGATACTTGTACCTGAATGTCCCAGTTCTTGTTCATGCTCGACAAATGACTCGTAACTCCACGTGGCATATTTGCAATGATGCATTACACTAAGGAGGGTAGAACATGTTGACATACTGATTAACATGGATCCTCTCTTGGGGTACTCGTACTTGAGTACGACTTTTAGGAGGATAATCATGCAGGCCACAGCATGTGACTCCAAGATTTCACCTAGGGTTAAACTAGGCAACTAAATACACTAGATGCATGGGGAGGGCAGAATTCCGAGATCGTGTTACACCAGCCGTCTTGAGATATTGTCTTGACGCGTCGGCTGGTCTCCACGGATACTGTGTCATCTGCAACGAACGGACGACTGTATCCGACTAAGTCCTGCTACATATTATATGTTTTGGCAAGGTGGCCTTACGAGGGACCTGTGCTTAATAATATTTGTCTACGCGAACCCCTGGGTTGGCTAGCCTTGCTGGAAAGATACGATCTGAGGATTTTGAAATAACATGATGCGAGGATAACCTCGTCCCACTAGAAACTCGTAGACTTGATTGGCCGCAAAAACGACTTGCTTGTATCCTATTACCTTCCGCGAATAACTGAGGGAAGCAGACTGTTATGATACGTGACCCAACCCATGTTCTTGTTTGATTGTTGGGTTGGTTATCGTACTATGACAGGCTGTGGACCGAAGTTATGAAAGGAAGACTTATTCTGGTTGTGAAGTGTTACTTCTGTGAATGACTGAGGAACATGGTCTATCATGGTACATGATCCAAACCATATTCTTGTTTGATTGTTGGGTTGGTTAATGTGCTACGATAGGCTATCGACCGAAGTCACGATCAGGAGATTTTATTGTTTCTACCTTTTAACTTATGTAAAAGTTATAGAGTACGACACGTCCCGACTCCATGCGGCACCTTTTGTCCTTGTTTGGTTGTAAGGGTGCCATATAGGTTCGAGGATGTTGCACTACCCTATAATAGTAGCATAAGTATTACTATTATCAATCATTCTATTAACTGGGTTTTTAATCTGAACTCTTGTGCCCCTTTGGCGGTACTTGCTATTCGGGGCTGATCCCGCTGGTTTTGTTTGGCCAGATCTCGTAGCAGAGCCAGAGGACACGATCTTCCTCCCTGACATCCATGGTGCATACTAGGAGCATGGCGGTTCGGGGACTCGAGTGGGTTTCTTCTCCACCACTCCTGCTTATATTTTGTGCGGCATTTAGCCACCGGCACCTGTTAGCCGGATTACTTGATATTTTGTGTCAGTACAGAATTATAATAAACAGACTGCAGTTGTGTATAATTTTGTACTCCTGACTCTCTGAGATAGCTAAATTATAAAGCTAGCCTCTCATGATCATTTTGATGAAGCGTCGGGGACGCCTTACTGCTTTATCTTTAATGTTCATTTAATTGCTGATGTGACTTGATTGATTGAGACATAGAACCCTGTGGGACCATAGGAGACTTGATTGTAGCATGTACCCCTAGTCTCTCGACAGCCATGATCGCCGTATGACGTTACGTACCTCATATGGAGTAGCTGGCCTAGTCCGTCTTCGTATTTCGGTACTGGGGCGTGACAAGGTTTTATTGGTGGCCCATGCAGGTCTGTTTTTCAGACTTGTGGAGTATTGCGAATTATTAGGAGTCTCAATCAAAACTTGTTCCCCTTGAAATTCTGTTTCGAATTCTCTGTCCTTGCCTTGATCTCTAACCTGACTTACATCCTCGAAATCTTCCTCGTTCGGACTTGATAATCTTATATCTTTCTCTATAGGGGTGCTTCATTCTCAGTAACGGGTGAGGCCCATGAGGAAGAGCAGCGAGAGCATAGCTCGACTGGGCACCAGCAGGGGAGAGAACCTTCCCCAGGGCGGACACGAGCAGAAATGGAACCAGAGGCAGTGCAGCCGCAGGTTATTGAAACTCCTGCAGCACCAGCAGCGACGGCAGTACCAGATGTCGTAGCACTCCTGGAGATCATCCGGGGGATTCTTGTCACTCACCAATAGCAACAGACTCAGCAGCAGGAGCAGAACGTGTTGCTGAACCAAGGGATTCAGTTAGCTCTTGAGAGGCGTGCCGGGGCTGACTCGGGGGCATCAGGACGGTTCCGTCGCTTGAACCCGAGGTATTTTGATGGCACGGAGGATGCCATCACTGCGGATGCATGGATTCAAGACATCAAAGCCATTCTTGTGGCAGCCAAGATTTCAGATGATGAGAAGGTTGATTAGGTCAAATTAGTACTTCAGGATCTTGCCCGCAACTGGTGGGCATCAGAAGAAGTTGGTATAAGACGCCCTGTTCGTTGGACCACCTTCAGTGAAAGATTCAAGGCTAAGTATTTTGGCGTAGTAGCTCGATATGAGCTCCAGCAAAAGTTTATTAGTCTCAAGCAAGCAGGCAAGACCGTAGATGGGTATGCAGCAGAGTTCTGCAGATTGTGCCGTTTTGCCCCAGCAATGGTGGCAACGGAGCCAGAGAAAGCTATGAGGTTCCAGCAGGGACTTCATTTGGAACTATTACAGCTTGTGGAGGGACACGACTACCAGACGTTTGACGCTGTTTTGACGGCCGCTCGGAGGCACGAGCTTATCCAGCAGAGGTTGGCATCGAGGACAGGAGGTCAGAAGAGGTCCCATTCCCAGGTTGGAGGAGGAATAACGCAGCGAACATCGGCACCAGCACCCGGTGTACGTATTCATGATGCAGGAGCGCCGCGGAGGATGGCCGTGTCAACTAACACAGTGCCAGTTCGGCATCAGCAGCCGATGAACCAACCGCAGCGTCAGGGAGCACCCCAGGGCTGTACATTCTGTGGGAAGGCAGGGCACACGAGGGAGGTGTGTCGGTCAGCGAATGGCTTATGCTTGAGGTATGGTAGTTCAGACCACCGTATTTCTACTTGTCCTATGATGCAGAGGCCAGGAGGGCCAGCTCAGTAGTTTCCAGCATTGCCAGCTCCGGTGGCAACCCCGAGTGGAGGGCCAGTATTAGCAGTGAGGCCCCTAGCCCAATGTCTACCAACGCAGGCTCAGATGTTTCGCCAAGCACAGAAAGCCGGAGGCCCTCAGAGGCAGCAACAATATGGTCGAGGAAGGCCGCAACAAGGGGCTCCGCGGGGCCAGGGCTAGGCTCTCACATTCTCTTTGGGAGAGGCTCTAGCGTCTAGTGACGTGGTGGCAGGTAAAATTCTCGTCACCTCATTTCCCGCTGTAGCATTATTTGATTCAGGCGCTACTCATTCATTCATCTCTGCACAATATGCTACACGGATTGGACTAGTGTTTGAGGCATTGCCGGAGAGGATGGATATACTCACCGGTAATGGGCTCGTAGAAGTTAGCAGAGTGCGCTTTTCATGTCCGGTAGAGGTGTGTGGGCATTTACTGCCCGCATCATTGATTGAATTTCTTATGGAGAATTTTGATGTTGTTCTTGGCATGGACTGGTTGAGAGACAGTTATGCGACAATTGATTGTAGAGAAGGTAGGGTCATATTCAGCGTTCCTGGGATGGAACAGTTCATCTTTACTCGAACCTTGAAGAATCAGGCCGGAGGCGTCATCTCAGCAGCAGTGTCAGAGCCAGGACAGATTCTGAGAGTGGTTGAAGATTTTCTCGACGTCTTTCCTGATGAGCTCCCAGGGATACCTCCAGTCAGAGAGGTAGAATTTAGCATTGAGTTGAACCCTGGAACGAGGCCTATTGCAGACAGAGTTTACAGAATATCGCCGTCAGAACAGGATAAGTTGTATCAACATAAGGAAGAGTTGAAGTCTAAGGGATTCATCCGAGACAGTAAATCGCCCTGGGCTGCGCCAGTGATTCTAGTTCCCAAGAAGGATGGGTCGACGAGGATGTGCATCGACTACCGCAAGCTGAATGCAGTAACAGTGAAGAATAAGTACCACTACCAAGGATTGATGACCTGTTTGACCAGTTGAGCAAGGCCAGCATCTTTTCCAAGATCGATCTTCGGTCGGAATACTATCAAGTAAGAGTCCGGGAGCAAGACATACCGAAGACAGCATTCAGATCTAGATATGGGCATTATGAGTTTTTAGTAATGCCCTTTGGACTAACCAATGCCCCCGCAGTATTCATGGATTTAATAAACCGCATCTTTCTGCCGTATTTGGATAAATTTGTGGTGGTATTCATAGATAATATCCTTGTCTATTCCAGCAGTGAAGAGGAGCATGAGAAACATCTTAGGACTGTCTTGCAGACATTGAGGGAGCATCAACTTTATGCGAAGCTCGACAAGTGTGAATTCTGGTTAGACCATATTTCGTTCCTGGGATATGTAATTTCTGGGGCAGTAGTGTCAGTGGATCCGAAGAAGATTGAGGCCGTAGAGCATTGGCCGGTCCCGAGAACGGTTGCAGAAGTGCGAAGTTTCTTAGGACTAGCTGGCTATTACAGAAGGTTCGTGGCGGACTTTGCCAAGATCTCTGCGCCCTTAACGCGTTTGACGCACAAGGACGTAGAGTTTGTTTGGTCAGCTAGTTGTCAGGCATCATTTGAAGAATTGAAGAAGAGATTGATCTCAGCCCCGATCTTGTCGCTTCCAGTAGGAGCGGGAGGCTTTACCGTATATTGTGACGCATCAGGGAAGGGTCTTGGATGTGTATTAATGCAGCACGGAAATGTGATAGCATATGCGTCTCGGCAGCTTCGAGACCATGAGAAGAATTACCCGACTCACGATTTAGAGTTAGCAACTGTGGTGTTTTCACTCAAGTTGTGGAGGTATTATTTATACGGGGATCGGGTAGAGATCTACACTGATCATAAGAGTTTGAAATACGTATTCACGCAGCGAGATTTGAACATGAGGCAAAGAAGATGGTTAGAATTGCTGAAGGATTTTGATTTAGATCTTCAGTATCATCCAGGCAAGGCGAATATAGTTGTAGATGCACTGAGTAGGAGAGACAATGCATTTATCTTGACCTCGCAGAAGCATATTCTAGAAGACCTTCAGAGTATGGGAATCGAAGTAGTTTTGCCAAGGGATATAGGAAGAATGACCAGTATACAGATTCAGTCAACCTTAGTAGAGAGGATAAGGGCAGCACAAGCAGGAGATCCACAGATTCAGAAATTGCGATCGGAGTGTGAATCAGGCCGTAGGAAGGAGTTAGTGATTCATGAAGATGGTATGCTAAGGTTTGGAAACAGACACTGTGTACCGAGTGGAGACCTTCGGTAAGAAGTTATGTCTGAAGCTCATAGTTCTATTTACTCCATTCATCCAGGAGGAACGAAGATGTACCGAGATATCAGGCCGTACTTTTGGTGGAATGGCATGAAAAGAGAGATAGCGAGATTTGTATCCAAGTGTCTGGTATGTCAGCAGGTGAAAGCCGAGCAGCAGAGACCAGCAGGGTTGCTACAGCCGCTTCCTATCCCAGAATGGAAATGGAAGCACATCACGATAGATTTTATGACCGGTTTACCTAGATCCCCGGCTGGCAAGAATACAGTCTGGGTAATAGTAGGTCGACTCACGAAGGTCGCTCATTTCCTTCCCTTCCGAGTTGGACAGACCACTGAGCAGCTTGCAGAAATGTACATGAAGCAGATAGTAAGGCAGCACGGTGTTCCAGTTAGTATAGTATCAGATCGGGATACGCGGTTTACTTCCCATTTTTGGCGGAGCTTACACCAAAGTTTGGGAACCAAGTTAAGATTCAGTACTGCTTATCATCCACAAACTGACGGGCAATCAGAAAGAACCATTCAGACATTAGAAGATATGCTACGGGCGTGTACCTTGGATTTTGGCGGATCTTGGGAGGATCACTGTAACGCCCCAGTCCTAAAATACGTAGGACCAAGTACGTAGACATGCCAGCTGTATACATACGAAATACATGGGCCTCGTATGTATACATAAGCTGTAAATGTAGTAATCCAAGACAACTAAATCTCATCCACAATGAAAGGAATAATAATATAGAAATCAACTTAAATATTTATGATACAATCGTTGGGCGGAGACAAAGTCCACTACCAACTAATTTAAATAGAGAAGAAATATACAAGAAAGTGATTGGTCGAGCGAAGCAATGACAAGTCCAAAAGCAATCATCACGAAGGATAGAGCGCAAGACATGGCCTTAGCTAGAGCACCTGCAGAAATCATAAAAACACACACCTGGGGAAAAACCAGGTCCTCAGAGGGACGTAACAAGACACATAATATCATGCCAATAACTGAATAATAGAAGCTCAACATAAAAGTATATATACAACTAAACAAATAAAGGTCCTTAACCATTCTATGTGTTAATGCGTTTTGAAGACAACGTTCCACACAAGGGCTTCCGAAGCTAGAAACACGGCACGTTAGCGTTTCAACCAAGGCACTAGTGGCGTCTAGAGAAAAGTAAATGCACGGCCCATTAGCACTCGAGCGAGAACTAAGGGGCATCCAGAAAAAAATAAATGCATGGCCACTAGCTTCTTGGGTGAGTCACTAACGACAGCTAGAGGAAAGTAAATGCACGGCACATTTGTGTTTCAACCGAGGCACTAGTGGCATCTAGAGAAAAGTAAATAAATGCACGGCCACTAGTCTCTCGACTGAGTCACAAATGGCATCCAGAGAAAAGTAAAGGTGTGAAAGCCCCTGCGCCTAATAACTGTCTCCACCCTCCCCATGTACTACTCGTGCTGAATCTACATCACGATATTTCCTAATAACTGCTAAGTCGCTAAGTCTTCTAGACAACCATAACTATTTAGCAGTTATTGCCTATCGCACGGCATGTGCGCACCGATGGCCAGTCGATACGTACGTCCGAGATCTATATGAGACTCGTGACTCGTGATACACAAGTGTCGGACCAATAAATGCAACACAAATAAAGGTGGTCCCTTAACTCTAAGCCATATGCAACTAAAATATAATAATTTGCAAGTACAATTTATATTTTCTAGAATAAGTAAAAACATGTATGATATTGACCAAAAAATTAAACAGTAAAGGCAAGGTGTCTTGCCTGATGTCTGAGTGAGGTAAGATGATGTCCTGGCAACGAATCAACAGCAGCGCACAAGAGGAAGGTATAGGTACAACTTCGGAGGCTGAAAATAGTCTATTATCTAATTATAAATAATACTGCACCTATTACATTTATTTAATAAATTCTAAAGTTAGGATATGGCATAGGTTTTTGTATTAGCTCTCCGAAAAACTAAACGGATCGCATTTTCGTTTCCGAAATCTCCCGAAATCGCAAAAATACTGAAACCCGTTTATTTTTGGGACACTAGATACTCAAACAATTTTTTAGAAATCTACAGAATGAATTTTGTCTATTAAAATATGTTTTTGGAAAGCTTACCTCGATACGCTTCTTTTAAAAAAATTGGAGGCAAAACGGAGTTCGGAACTAGGAGATATCGTCGTTGCAAGTTGCTCTTGCTACTAAAAAGCGGGGCTGAATTCTAATGACGAATTTTAAAGTTTCTATTGGACTAAAAATAATTTCGAATTATGGCTGATAGAAGGGGGATGTATTGGGTTTATATAGTTATTTATTTCAGATTTATATCCTAAATTAGATAGGATTTGATTTAAATAAATTGGAGTTTGCTTTGTTAGGATAGGATATAGATAGAGATGTTTTCCTAGTAGAAGTAGGATTATTTATTTAAAACCCCCTTTAATTAATCTTCTTTTTAATTTAAATTATTTTAAAACCGATTCAATCCAAATCCAATCCAAATCCAACTCAATTAAATCTAGATAATTTCAAATCCAAATTAAATATAGATGATTCCCATATTTAAATCAAACTTATTTAAATTAAATCAATAAAATCTAATCAAAGTTTAAATTATCACAATAAGTTCAAAATATCTTTTCTAAAAATAATAATAATAAATAATTTCAAAAATCTAAAAAATATATGAATAAAAATTTGTACATCCATGCAAATAAGGTATTTACATAAAATATAGTTTTCTAAATTAATTGGAACTAGAAATAAAATAATCTTTTATAAAAGTAAAAGATAAAGGTTTTGGCAAATATCGTGAAATGTTCTTCTGCTATGAGAATATTTGTTTATACTATGTATTGAAACAACATATTTATTCTATATTCATAAGAAAAACAATAATAAAATATTTGTATATGAATGAACAAATATCTCGTATTTACGTCTTTACGTATTCGCACTCGAGGTACGATACCAAAATAAAAATCAATACCAAAATGAATAAAAAAGTATAGTAAAAATTTAGGGGGTTTACATCCTACCCAACTTACAAGAATTTCGTCCTCGAAATTAAAAATAAGTAGGGGGTTCGAGAAGGTACAAAGTTATATCGATCAAATCACGACGTTCAACACAAACATGCAATAGAAAATCGTGATCTCGATAACTATGGAAATAAATTACGAATTTAATTTAGGGAGTGAATGATGGTCACGATAATGAATCTAGGGTCAAGGAAAAGGACGAGTAACTCGAGATGGTGATATAGTTCTATTGGTTGGTCAGTGGCTAACTATCTTGGCAATAGATGGTGGGACAACTAAGGGGATATCAAGTACGAGCGTTTTGTCATTCCAAAATAAGTGAAAGACAAAGACTATTAAGAGTGTGAAGAAGCTATTATCGAATATGAATACGAATACGTGGTCCAAAGGCGACATAAATAGTTCAAAAAAGAATTGCCAAGGCAATCGTGGATGAGACTCTAGAGGCCAAGTTTAACTATGTCTCCATCCATGTTAGAACGATATGTAAAAAGCGAACCAAAGTGCACTTGGTTGATCAGACCATCATGCACCGGTTCTAATTAGACAATATGTTAGTGAGCGCGCGCTCAATAGCATAAGTCATGACCAAGCTCGATAGATGGATAAGCTTGCAAAACTAGTTTATAGTAGCAACATTAGTCAAGATGGTAAAAATATAGGCACATGAGATTATTATTGAAAGAGAGTAGAATTATTTCAAACTTCTTAAGGATCTAGGTACCTATGTAGTCATCCTACGGTCTACTTGTCTAAGACTTGGTTAAGGTCATAAGGATAGTTAGGTCGTAAGGCATTCTACCCAACTTACAAGAGTTAAACTAATAGTGTGATGGGACAATGGGTCAAGCAATCAAGATAAAGCACAAAATTAAGTATTTAAGGAATTAAGTAGAACAAAATCACATATCGGATCGAAAGAATTGAGTCGAGATTGAGTCACTATCTGTGGTCGAAAAGGACAATGGTATTATGGTATGGTTTATAACTAGCCATTTTGATTTGAAAGTCGTATCAAAAAAATAAAGTACATGGGGACGTGTTTTAGTGGCACGTGATATTCCTACATGAAGGTGGGCTCGTCTAGGTCTTGCATATGAAATTTATTGAATGGAAAAGTCCAGTGTTGTGCTCCAAATATCCAAGTCACACTAAAGGACACAAAAGAATTTAAAATAGAAAGTGAGAGTTCACGAGATGATAATTAATGCACAAAATAAAGAAGATCAAGTTAAAGCATGAAATGAAATTAATTAAAGAATCCATAAAAATAATTTAGGAACACAATTTCAGAGAGAAGATAGTCTTCTAGATGAATACAGTTAAGGAACCATTAACTCATTATTCAAATTGCAAATGGGTTAGAATGTTGCAATTAAAAGGTATAGAATTGAAGGGAGGTCGAGTAAGTCAAGGTGGAAATACAGTCACATAGCTTGGTAGATGACTAACAACACTGGTGTATATATTACTATCATGGTCATGAGTGACATGGCAATTAATCTGGAGAACATCTATCGCATTAGAGCTATCTTGATGGCCTACCATTAAAATTTAACTCAAATTTCCTCCAAAAGTTTCAAAATTAAATTTTCAAAAAAAACCACCAAAATTTGTATTCGCTCCAAGCCGTTCAAATTCATCATAAAAATTTAAATCACTCTCATAAATCTTAAAGCAAAATTTTATCACGTTACTACTAACTTTTTCCAAAATTAACGTTTAAATTCAACTATTTAACTCAAGAGTTTATAATTTACGAATCCATAAAAATTTTACAATCAATCAAAAATTTAACACTCTAAAATTTTCAAATAACTCATAATAAAACTCTTAGCATATTAAAAGCAATCTCAAAAATTACGCTCAATGCTCTTATCAATTATAACTTATATTCATACTAAGTCATACCAACATAATCAACAATTTTAAATGGTAACTTTATTTGATCAATCAAAACAACCTTATCACATCATTACTATATTTTTATTTTATTTCAAAATTTGCGATATTAGCAATCCAACATTAAACTAAATTTTTAAATAATCTTATCAGTAACAATCTCTTCTTTTTTTTACCAAAAATCTAAATAGATTTGTAAATCCTCAATCATAGGACACCATTTAAAATAAAAAAGTTTCAAAAATTGTTTTCATAACTTTCAAATATTTTAAACCAAAATTCACCATCATTACTTCCACTTAATATTCAAAATTTAATAAACATAAAAATTGCAAGTTGTACAACTCAAATTTAAATAATTCTTATGGCCATTTTTAAAAGCTAAGATTATTTTTAAACCAAATTTATAACTGTTCAAAGGTGTATAACTATAATACAATTAATCATAAACATCAAAAATCGAAAATCAAATAAATTTTATATTTGTTCAAAGATGTATATCTGTCACCCAAAACTCATAAATATCACAACTCGAAAAGCAAATCAATTTTATACTTATGCAAGGATGTATAACTGTAATCCAATAATTCATAAATATCAAATCTTGAAAATCAATCACTTTCTTAAACCAAGTATGAAATTCTATAAATCCTCTGGTGTTTACTATTTAGAAATCTCAAGGTTAAAACTTTCCGTGGTAATATCATACTTTACCAATTACTAATTATTAAATCACACTAAAAAGCCTTTATAACTCAATTAGAGTCTTGAATGTATTCCAATTGCCAATATTACCATTTTAGCCGTGTGTTTGACCTATGAGCTTATACTAGTGTAGTCATCTTCCTAGTTGACACTAAGCGCAAAAATAAGAATCAACGGTGGAAAGGAATCAAGCAAGATGCAGTTCAAGGAGGTTGAACAAGAGTTCAGAAATTGAAGCCAAGGGAAGAGGTCAAGCTGTATGGATGAGATTCCTAGATTCTAATCCTATATGCAGGCTCACATCGGTATAATTACGTAACCGAAGTAACAAACTGACCTGCATGGGCCACCACAAAAACATGTAACGCCCCAGTCCTAAAATACGTAGGACCAAGTACGTTGACATGCCAGCTGTATACATACGAAATACATGGACCTCGTATGTATACATAAGCTATAAATGTAGTAATCCAAGATAACTAAATCTCATCCACAATGAAAGGAATAATAATATAGAAATCAACTTAAATATTTATGATACAATCGTTGGACGGAGACAAAGTCCACTACCAACTAATTTAAATAGAGAAGAAATATACAAGAAAGTGATTGGTCGAGCGAAGCAATGACAAGTCTAAAAGCAATCATCACGAAGGATAGAGCGCAAGACATGGCCTTAGCTAGAGTACCTGCAGAAATCACGAAAACACACACCTGGGGAAAAACCAGGTCCTCAGAGGGACGTAACAAGACACATAATATCATGCCAATAACTGAATAATAGAAGCTCAACATAAAAGTATATATACAACTAAACAAATAAAGGTCCTTAACCATTCTATGTGTTAATGCATTTTAAAGACAACGTTCCACACAAGGGCTTCCGAAGCTAGAAACATGGCACGTTAGCGTTTCAACCAAGGCACTAGTGGCGTCTAGAGAAAAGTAAATGCACGGCCTATTAGCACTCGAACGAGAACTAAGGGGCATCCAGAGAAAAATAAATACACGGCCACTAGCTTCTTGGGTAAGTCACTAACGGCAGCTAGAGGAAAGTAAATGCACGGCACATTTGTGTTTCAACCGAGGCACTAGTGGCATCTAGAGAAAAGTAAATAAATGCACGGCCACTAGTCTCTCGACTGAGTCACAAATGGCATCCAGAGAAAAGTAAAGGTGTGAAAGCCCCTGCGCCTAATAACTGTCTCCACCCTCCCCATGTACTACTCGTGCTGAATCCACATCACGATATTTCCTAATAACTGCTAAGTCGCTAAGTCTTCTAGACAACCATAACTATTTAGCAGTTATTGCCAATCGCACGGCATGTGCGCACCGATGGCCAGTCGATACGTACGTCCGAGATCTATATGAGACTCGTGACTCGTGATACACAAGTGTCGGGCCAATAAATGCAACACAAACAAAGGTGGTCCCTTAACTCTAAGCCATATGCAACTAAAATATAATAATTTGCAAGTACAATTTATATTTTCTAGAATAAGTAAAAACATGTATGATATTGAGCAAGAAATTAAACAGTAAAGGCAAGGTGTCTTGCCTGATGTCCGAGTGAGGTAAGATGATGTCCTGGCAACGAATCAACAGCAGCGCACAAGAGGAAGGTATAGGTACAACTTCGGAGGCTGAAAATAGTCTATTATCTAATTATAAATAATACTGCACATATTACATTTATTTAATAAATTCTAAATTTAGGATATGGCATAGGTTTTTGTATTAGCTCTCCGAAAAACTAAACGGATCGCATTTTCGTTTCCGGAATCTCCCGAAATCGCAAAAATACTGAAACCCGTTTATTTTTGGGACACTAGATACTCAAACAATTTTTTAGAAATCTACAGAATAAATTTTGTCTATTAAAATATGTTTTTGGAAAGCTTACCTCGATACGCTTCTTTTAAAAAAAATTGGAGGCAAAACGGAGTTCGGAGCTAGGAGATATCGTCGTTGCAAGTTGCTCTTGCTACTAAAAAGCGGGACTGAATTCTAATGATGAATTTTAGAGTTTCTATTGGACTAAAAATAATTTCGAATTATGGCTGATAGAAGGGGGATGTATTGGGTTTATATAGTTATTTATTTCAGATTTATATCCTAAATTAGATAGGATTTGATTTAAATAAATTGGAGTTTGCTTTGTTAGGATAGGATATAGATAGAGATGTTTTCCTAGTAGAAGTAGGATTATTTATTTAAAACCCCCTTTAATTAATCTTCCTTTTAATTTAAATTATTTTAAAACCGATTCAATCCAAATCCAATCCAAATCCAACTCAATTAAATCTAGATAATTTCAAATCCAAATTAAATATAGATGATTTCCATATTTAAATCAAACTTATTTAAATTAAATCAATAAAATCTAATCAAAGTTTAAATTACCACAATAAGTTCAAAATATCTTTTCTAAAAATAATAATAATAAATAATTTCAAAAATCCAAAAAATATATGAATAAAAATTTGTACATCCATGCAAATAAGGTATTTACATAAAATATAGTTTTCTAAATTAATTGGAACTAGAAATAAAATAATCTTTTATAAAAGTAAAAGATAAAGGTTTTGGCAAATATCGTGAAATGTTCTTCTGCTGTGAGAGTATTTGTTTATACTATGTATTGAAACAACATATTTATTCTATATTCATAAGAAAAACAATAATAAAATATTTGTATATGAATGAACAAATATCTCGTATTTACGTCTTTACGTATTCGCACTCGAGGTACGATACCAAAATAAAAATCAATAACAAAATAAATTAAAAAAATATAGTAAAAATTTAGGGGGTTTACAACCACCTTCATCTAGTGGAGTTCTCCTATAACAACAGCTATCAGGCTAGCATTCAGATGGCCCCGTTCGAAGCATTGTACGGAAGGAAGTACAGGTCCCCTTTGGCATGGGACGACGTCGGAGAACGGAAGTTGTTGGGGCCAGAGATGATCACGCAGACTGTGGAGATAGTTAGGTTGGTCAAAGAGCGCCTTCGAGTTGTACAGGACCGACATCGTCATTGGGCAGATCAGCATCGTAGGCCTCTAGAGTTCAGAGTTGGCGACCAAGTGTTTCTGCGGATTTTACCTACTCGGGGTATCATCAGATTTGGAACCCGAGGAAAGCTTAGTCCAAGATACGTTGGTCCTTTTAAGATTCTCGCTCGGGTAGGCGTTGTGGCTTATCGACTTGCCCTTCTGCCTTCGTTAACTGGCATACATGATGTGTTTCATGTGTCCCAATTATGTGGGTATGTCCCGGATCCGAGTCATGTCCTCGATCATTCTGAGTTAGTCGTTGGTACTGACCTAACTTACGAGGAACAACCCGTATCTATTTTGGACCGACGAGAGAAGGTACTCAAGAATCGGACGATAAGCCTTGTCCGTGTTTCTTGGAACCATCACTCTTCGGGAGAGTCAACTTGGGAGCGCGAGGACGAGATCAGATCTCGGTATCCGCATTTGTTTGACTAATGAGGTATATTTTTACGCCTTATTGACACGATTCCATGCTTATCTGCACCTGCTTGTTTTGCACTTTGTGATGTATGATAATAACTGCTAAGATAGTTAACTTGTATATGATAGTGCCTTGCTTGCCCTGATTTTACTATCCTGTCTTGGCTGGAATTCCGAGGACGGAATTTTTCTAAGAAGGGTAGAGATGTCACTCTCCGATCCTGGAATACGTATTTTAATACATAAACCGATAAATTATATTTATCTTGTATTTATACGATATTTATTATGCTGTATCTCTTCATGCATTTCCCAAAATATTCAACAAAATATTATTTCGTAATTTATTTTCTGTATTTGGGCCTACAGTTTTGGCTCATTTGGGTAACCTATCCTTGGTTCACCAATGGTTCCTCATGAACCCTTTAGTTCATCATGAACCCATGGGTTCAAGATTTTATATATATAACTCATGTCATTCTCTCTCCTCTCATTTATTTCCTTTCATTTATTTTCTCCACCAACCAAGGCAAGTGCCAACTTGCTCAAGAGATGGATCCATAAATTTTGTTCATGTTTTCTTACAAAATTATTTGTCAAAATGTGTTCTTCTCCTCATTCTATAATAGTTTAGAACTTGAAATTTTCCATTTTGAAGCTTTCATTTTTGTAGATCTAAGTTTTAACCATTTTTGGATCTCCTTGGTTTTGATCTAGCAAACTTCCTTATTTTTAAGTTTTGAGTGTTCCATGTTGTAGAGAATTTTATTCTACCCAATTTTGACCTTTGAAAAGTTGGATTTGGACTTATTTTGACCAAGTTATGGACTTTTGAAGCTTTGGGTTCAAACCATGGAGTTCTTGCTGATTTGGAGAAGACAGTGAGCAGTGTGCGCGAGCTTTCTAGCTTGCGCCACTGAGCTGCACGCGCTCTTTAGCGCAGCGTAGTCTGACTCATATGCTACCTTTTGGAGGCGTATGTCTTGCATACACTGCCTTGAAGAGGAGTCGTATGTCTTGCATACGCTGCCTTGAAGAGGAGTCATATGGACCTCATACGCTGCCTTGAAGAGGAGTCGTATGGACCTCATATGCTGCCTTTTGGAGGCGTATTTCTTGCATACGCTGCCTTAAAGAGGAGTCGTATGGACCTCATACGCTGCCTTGAAGAGGAGTCGTATAGATCTCATACGCTGCCTTGAGGAGGAGCGTAGCCTGACCTGAGCGTAGCCTGACTTGAGCGTAGCCTGACCTGAGCGTAGCCTGACTTGAGCGTAGCCTGACTTGAGCATAGCCTGACCTGAGCGTAGCCTGACCTGAGCGTAGCCTGACCTGAGCGTAGCCTGACTTGAGCGTAGCCTGACTTGAGCGCAGTTCGACTCAAGCGCAGTCTGACCTTGATCCCTACGCGCTCTGATCCCTGCGCACACTTGACCCCAGCGCGCTCTGACCTGGACTCCCCATATCTTATTTTTATATGTATATATTATATTGCATATATATATGTAAATGTTTGTGTATGCTATATATCCTTACGCCTTTTGTCCTGAGCATGATATGAGCACTAATGTGACCCCGGTGAACAAAGTGTTCCTACCTGATACTTGTACCTGAATGTCCCAGTTCTTGTTCATGCTCGACAAATGACTCGTAACTCCACGTGGCATATTTGCAATGATGCATTACACTAAGGAAGGTAGAACATGTTGACATAGTGATTGACATGGATCCTCTCTTGGGGTACTCGTACTTGAGTACGACTTTTAGGAGGATAATCATGCAGGCCACAGCATGTGAGTCCAAGATTTCACCTAGGGTTAAACTACGCAACTAAATACACTAGATGCATGGGGAGGGCGGAATCCCGAGATCGTGTTACACCAGCCGCCTTGAGATATTGTCTTGACGCACCGGCTGGTCTCCACGGATACTGTGTCATCTGCAACGAGCGAACGACTGTATCCAATTAATTCCTGCTACATATTATATGTTTTGGCAAGGTGGCCTTACGAGGGACCTGTGCTTAATAATATTTGTCTACGCGAACCCCTGGGTTGGCTAGCCTTGCTGGAAAGATACGATCTGAGGATTTTGAAATAACATGATGCGAGGATAACCTCGTCCCACTAGAAACTCGTAGACTTGATTGGCCGCAAAAACGACTTGCTTGTATCCTATTACCTTCCGCGAATAACTGAGGGAAGCAGACTGTTATGATACGTGACCCAACCCATGTTCTTGTTTGATTGTTGGGTTGGTTATCGTACTATGACAGGCTGTGGACCGAAGTTATGAACGGAAGACTTATTCTGGTTGTGAAGTGTTACTTCTGTGAATGACTGAGGAACATGGTCTATCATGGTACATGATCCAACCCATATTCTTGTTTGATTGTTGGGTTGGTTATTGTGCTACGATAGGCTATCGACCGAAGTCACGATCAGGAGATTTTATTGTTTCTACCTTTTAACTTATGTGAAAGTTATAGAGTACGACACGTCCCGACTCCATGCGGCACCTTTTGTCCTTGTTTGGTAGTAAGGGTGCCATATGGGTTCGAGGATATTGCGCTACCCTATAATAGTAGCATAAGTATTACAATTATCAATCATTTATTAACTGGGTTTTTAATCTGAACTCTTGTGCCCCTTTGGCGGTACTTGCTATTCGGGGCTGTCCCCGCTTGTTTTGTTTGGCCAGATCTCGTAGCAGAGCCAGAGGACACGATCTTCCTCCCTGACATCCATGGTGCATACTAGGAGCATGGCGGTTCGGGGACTCGAGTGGGTTTCTTCTCCACCACTCCTGCTTATATTTTGTGCGGCATTTAGCCACCGGCACCTGTTAGCCGGATTACTTGATATTTTGTGTCAGTACAGAATTGTAAATAAACAGACTGCAGCTGTGTATAATTTTGTACTCCTGACTCTCTGAGATAGCTAAATTATAAAGCTAGTCTCTCATGATCATTTTGATGAAGCGTCGGGGACGCCTTACTGCTTTATCTTTAATATTCATTTAATTGCTGATGTGACTTGATTGATTGAGACATAGAACCCTGTGGGACCATAGAAGACTTGATTATAGCATGTACCCCCTAGTCTCTCGATAGCCACGATCGCCGTATGATGTTACGTACCTCATATGGAGTAGCTGGCCTAGTCCGTCTCCGTATTTCGGTACTGGGGCGTGACAGGGACTATGGCTGCTGTGTACATTGCCAAACTCGTGGGAAACCGTACGAGTATCTATGATCGCTTCTGCTCCAGAGGGCATGGTCAGTCTGGAGTTTGCCAAGAGCGAGGTGCTGAATAAAGAGATGCGAAGACATTCTCAGGGCACTTCATCCACATCCCACCACTCAGAGGCATTGGTTTCAGAGAGACGCGGAAGGGGTCCAGGTGGTGGCAGAGACAAGAGCAGGGGAAAGTCCAAATGTCGGTACGAGGACTCAGAGTGTTACCTCTGTGGCAAGAAGGGCCACATCAAGCGGAACTGTTTCGCTTGGAAGAGAGAGAAGAAGGGCGACAAGGGGAAGCAAGAAGAGAACACTACAGCGGCAGCCTCGATGCATGGAGGCGATGTGATCGTCGTAGGTGATGAGGTCATTACAAACCTCGCCTGCGATAACAATTCTTTGCTGGTGGACTCAGGGGCTTCAGCACATGTATCTCACAACAGGGTACTATTTGCCACTTACACAACAGGCGACTATGGAGTGTTAAAGATGGGCAATGGAGATGTGTTGAAGGAGATTGCCGTTGGAGATGTGCATTTGAGAATGAAGACGAGTGTGGTTCTTGTTCTCAAAGATGTTCGTCATGTCCCTGATATCCGTTTCAACCTGGTGTCGGTTGGAAGGATGGATGACGAGGGATTCTTCAGTCTCTTCGGGAACAGTCAGTGGAAGCTTTCCAGAGGTTCGATGGTGATTGCCAGTGGAAGCAAGAAGTCCGGTCTGTACTATATAGAGGGGAGCGCATAGAGGGCACAGGAGGTGAACGCAGTCAGTGATACGTCTACCGAGTTGTGGCATAGGCGGCTCGACCATATCAGCGAGAAGGGGATGAGCAACTTGGTGAACAGGAAAGTGATTCCAGGGCTCAAGTCTACAAAGTTGGAGAAGTGCACGCACTATTTAGCTAGGAAGCAAAATAGGGTATCTTTCCAAAGTCATCCAAGTTCAAGGAAGCCGGCGTTGCTCGAGTTGATTCACTCGAATGTCTGCGGTCCTATGAAGGTAAAATCTATTGGTGGTGCTTCTTACTTTGTAACTTTTATTGATGACTGTTCCAGGAAGGTTTGGGTCTATGCCTTAAAGACCAAGGATCAGGTGCTGCCTACTGTCAAAGAGTTTCAGGCCTCTGTTGAAAGAGAGACGGACAAGAAGTTATTGTGTGTTCGGTCCGACAATGGCGGCGAATACATCGGTCCCTTTGATGCTTATTGTAGAGAGCAGGGGATCCGACACCAGAAGACTCCGCCAAAGACACCTCAGCTCAATGGTATAGCGGAGCGCATGAACAGGACACTGATAGAGATGGTGCGGTGTCTGTTATCAGAAGCCAACTTGTCGGGCAGTTATTAGGGTGAGGCTCTTCTCACAGCTGCTTATGTTATTAATTTGTCTCCTAGTGCTCCTTTGCAGGGTGATGTGCCTGACAAAGTATGGTACAGCAAAGAGCCGTCATACAATCACCTGCGAGTGTTTGGCTGTAAGGCCTTCGTGCATGTACCGAAGGACGAAAGGACCAAACTTGAGACGAAGACGAGACGATGTGTCTTTGTCGGCTACGGTCGGGATGAGTTTGGCTATAGACTCTACGACCCGGTAGGAAGAAAGCTCTACAGAAGTAGGGACATGGTATTCGTCGAGGATCAGACCATGACCAACACCCAGGATTTCGAGACGCCTTCTGAGGTTGAGGAATTGCCTGAGTTAGAGTCATTTCTCTTCGAACAGTTTCCAGAGGACATCGCAGAGGATCCCATTATGGAGGAGCCAGTACATGGAGTTGCTCCCAACCTTGATCATCAGCCTGCTGATGGTGGTCAGGGTGTCCCTCAGGAGGATGAGCATGCTGGAAAGGCAGTTCCTGAAGGGGAGGAGGCTGTTGGTATACATCCAGCACCAGTGGCTCCATTGAGAAGGAGCGACAGAGAGCGTCGACCATCTACGAGATACTCACCGGGTGAGTATGTGCTATTGACTGACGGAGAAGAGCCCGAAAGTTTTGCAGAGGCTATGGAAGACGAACACAAGCAGGAGTGGATGGAGGCTATGCAGGAGGAGATGAGTTCCTTGTACGCCAATTCTAATTATGAGCTGGTGCGGTTGCCAAAGGACAAGAAGGCTTTGAAGAATCGATGGGTGTTTAGAGTGAAGCAGACGGATGATGCTACTCGCCCTCGATACAAAGCGAGGCTAGTAGTCAAAGGCTACGGTCAGCAGAAAGACGTGGATTATGATGAGATCTTTTTGCCTGTCGTCAAGCATTCGTCTATTCGGGTGGTGCTAGCATTAGCAGCCAGTCTTGTAACACCCAGATTTCTGAAATTGGAGTATTTTTTAAAAAATTTATTATTTTTATTATTTATTAGTGGTATTTTAGTCATGGTATGATTTTCTGGTGATTTTAGTTAAGTTAAACCATTTCTAAAGTCATGCTAAGTCATGACTTATGACTTTGTGATTTTGGTTAGTATAACTTAGTGTAAACCCTAGTTTTCTCTAACCTAGAAGTTGACATGACCATGAGAACTTGACCATAGGCTTAGAATATCATTTTAGTGATTTTTAGCCTAAGGGGTATTTTGGTAATTTTTAGGAATTAAGTAGGATTAGTGAGATTTTACTATTCATGGACTTTTGATTAGTGACTTGATAATCCCTAACCTAGTTACCCTAATCTAGAGGTTAGTTCCTAACCTAGAAACTAAGAGGATTAGATATTTCATGGTAGTCAAAGCTATACAAATATCTAGATATTTACTTATTGATATTTTGCTTGATTTATGCAAAATATCTTAAACCCTTTACAAAAGTCTTTAGCTTAGCCATGAAGCTTTGAACCCCCCCATGCTTGTGGCCGGCCAAGACATCCCCATGGCACCCCCTTGCCCCCCCCCCCCTCTCTCCTATATAGCTAACACTTAGTTCACATTCCCATGGTTTCATGAAAAATCAAAACTAAGAAAAACCCAAGAACCCTTCCACTCTTTTGACCATAACTTTCTCATTTCTCAAGCTTTGAACCTCTAGTTTTCTCCATTAGGTCACCTACAATCTAAGGGAGCCTAGGGAAGTGAGCTACTTAAGTTTCACCAAGGAAGGACAAGTTGAGGCTAGAGGATACACACCCTCATTTAGTGAAATTCAAGACCTTGCACACATAGAGGTAAATATATCTAAACCTAGTTAATATACTATTTTTTCTTCATTATTGCATGCATATAGTTATAACCTAGCTGTGGGTAAGGTTTGGTGAAATCTAGAAATTGTTTGGTATCGTATCGGACACGTATCCTACATATAAAAACCCTAATTATGCTCACTGTTTTTGTTCACTGTCATAGTGTAAATACACACTGATTTCCAAAACTTTTTGAACCAAAACCTAGCCTAGCTAACCCTAAACCTAACCCTAAAACACTGAGCACAAATTGGGTTGTGTCGTGTCCAAAATCTGGACACGAAGCTCTCAGTTTCACACACTGGACACAGTGCACAGTACACTGTAAATGTGCCCTGCTACCACCCCCTTGGTTCTCCCTGCACAAGACACTAGGACACGAGAAAATTTGTGGACACGAGGGGGCAATGTCTGTGCACATGCCCCCAAAATTTGGTGTCGCCTCGTGTCGTGTCGAGTGAGAAAAGTCACTCACACTGGACACGGGCTGACAGTGCACACACGCACAGAGCCAACTTTGAGCGTGTCGTATCGCATGGACACGACACTAGGGTGTCTCGTAGTGACACGGGCATGAAGCCCTATTCGTAGCGTACACGTGGACACGAGCACGTGGTGCTTCGTGTCCTGTGTCGCGAGCACGAGACGTGTGCATCTCTGTACGACGCGGTCCAAACCGCACGTATCAGTCGAGTTTCCTCGACTGATACGGGTCTCGTGTCGACCCTATACGACACAGTGGACACATAACAGAGTGTCCATCGTGTAGCCCTATGTGTGGGCTACACGTGTGTGTGACCACGAGTCGTGTCGTGTCTCGTGGTGTGTCCACGAGACACATGAACACATGCACGACGCTGTGCACTGTGTTCGTGTATCAGTGTTTACCCGAGTCATGTTTTTGCATGTTTGGACACGTGAAACTGTGTCGTGGTGTCGTGTCAGTGACCTAGGACACTAGTGTATGTGTGGGGCTTTAATTACCAACCGCTAGTGTCGAGTCTTAGCTTGGTTTCGTATGTAAAATCGAGTTTTCCCTAGTTACCTATACACAGTCCAGTATTTCCAGATTTAGGATTAATTTCCAGTTTTCCAATTTGAATTTCAAATCTATTTTCATTATGATTTATGCATGTATTAGTATGATTTAAGTGTATATATATGTAGTATATATGTATGTATGTGTGTAGGTGGGTTTTTAGAGTGTATACATATATATACATGTGTATATACATGTATGTATATATGTGACTGTGTGTGTGTGTGTATGGGGCTGGATTTGGTTCCAAAAATTCTGGGACCCCCTCCCCTTTCCTGTCTACTGTCAGCCCTCTCTCTCTCACTGTTCATTCACTCTCTCTTTCACTTTATGTCCCACTCTCATTACTTCTCTCTCTATATATATATTGTATATAATATATATTAGGTATATTATACATATACATTATGTATGTATATATGTTATATATATATTGTAGTGTGTATATATGGTTATATATATATATGTGGGGTATATGGGTATTTATATATAGTGGCTATATATATAGGTTTTACATTATATAGTGTATGTATATATATATCTATATAGGTAAACCTAGAACTAGTTGACCTAAGCTACTAGCCTATGGGCTATAGCTATTAGCCTATGGCCATTAGGCCTAACCCTAATTGACTAGTAAACCAAGACTTAGCTAGTTTGACCCCAATTTGACTAAGTGTTGACCAAGGTCAACCTTAGGTCAATTTGAACTAGCTTAACCTAGTTTTGACTTAAACTAACCTAGAATGACTAGTTTGACTAACCCTAACTAGTTTAACATTGTTTGACCTAACTTGGACTAGTTTGACCAGTTTGACTTTTAGTGTTGACCAGGGTTGACCAAAGTCAACTATAGGTCAAACCTTGACCTAATTGACCTAGAAAGGATTTAGATGAACTCTAAATGACTTAATGATCTAGGTTTGACTAAACCCTAGACTGTTGACTAGTTGATTATGGTTTGACCCATTCATGGGTAAATTGTGACTTAAAGTTAAATGAGTAGTCCTATGTAAATGAAGATGTGTATGGGGTTAAGTAGAATACTTAGGAATTAAGTCTTGATTTGAGTTAGACTATGGTTTTAGCTTGATTTTAAGGTTAAGGTTGTATTGTACTGTATATTTATATGTGGTATACCTTATATAGGAAGTTGGTTATACCTTAGCTTTGTATTATGGTATCTTAGGTAACCTAAGACAAGTTAGCCTATGGTTAGTTGAGTTAACCTTATAGAGTTGACTTGGATAGTTGACCCTTGACCCAATTACCTTGTTGACTAATCTAAAGTTGACCAGAACCTTGATTAGTCTAAATTTGACTTAAGTTGACTTAGTTTGACTGTTAGAATTGTCTAGAGTTGACCAAGTATGACTTCCTGTGATCTAGTTTGACTATTAGAGTTGACCAAGAGTTGACTTTTGACCAGATTGACCTAGAATCATGTAGTATGCATTGTATACTTTATTTTTACCATTGTGGATACATTGTGACTTATATTGCTCTGATTAGGAGCCATACACCTCTCCTCAGACAGTATATCCTCTTCAGACATTCAGTTATCAGGCGAGTACATTCTCTGACCGTTTCATACTTGTTCAGGCTTTACTTCTTGCTCTAGATTACTTTACTTGTTGCTGTCACGTTGGTAACACGGATTGGTACTATATGGATCTTTACATGAGATGTTATCCCCCTCGGGAGCATCGGGTACTTCATGTTATGTGTGTTTCACTATCATCATGTACTCCCATGCTTCTATTATTCATGTGCACTCATGTGATCATGTACTCTCATGTTTACTGAGCTCTCATGTATACTATCATGTGCACCCTTTCATGGGCCCCATGTGATATCATGTACAATAACGTAACTTGTATAGATCCTTGTGTATTGATTGGGGAAACGGGGGAGTAGAAGTGGACATGTGAATAATTCTAAAGTAGTGTAATCATGTACAAACTCAGTAGTGTAATCATGTATAAATTCCAGCCATTCACATGCCTATCTTGTGCTCTACATCACTAGTCACTTACAGTTCTCTATATACCGTAGATATTTTATTACAGCTATCTCTTTTACAGTGTATATTTCCTTTCAGCAGTTCATGTATCTTACTCTATTGCCTGTATCGTATTTCCTAACCTGCTATGCACTGCGTGAGATGTATTGTGCTCGTTCCCGTCCTGATTGGACCTGTTGAAAATATTACAGAGGATGAGGATGAGGCCCTGGTGTCTACCTATTATGGAGCAGGACTAGATGATACTTATGTTGTGGACCCTCAGCAGGATCCACCTGCAGCTGAGGATATTGCCCCAGTAGTCTAGACCAGTTTAGTCTAGGCAGTCTTTTCTATATTTACTTTTTGTCTCACATTCTGAGTTGTATTTTGAGATGTGGAGATGTATAGACTCTTAGACTTATTGTATTATGAGTTGACATTCTGGTGTTATGTTATCCTAGACACTTGGACATTTTCATCTATGCTATGGTTCTCTTTGAGTTACTATCTATCTATCTGTTCTTCATTCTTCTACCCTAGATGTGATTGAGATGTATATTGTTATGTCACCTCCATTCGGAGAGTATAAACTGTACAGGTACCTTATATTGTTAGATGATTGACCTAGGACAGCGTTCTACCGCCGACACTGCGGCGTAGGCTGGACGTACCCACTTCTCGTGCCCTTACTCTAGGGTGCGGGTCGTGACACGTTTTTAGTGGTGGCCCATGCAGGTCGAGTTTATGTAGTGGTATTCGAACTAGAGTATCACTACAGCCTGCGATAGGATTTGAGGAATAGGCTTAGAGAGAGTGGATACTCAATCACTGCTAGGATACCTTGAGAGATTCCTGGGATGACCCTTGAGAATCTCATTTGAAATTACGATTTAAACTCCTTTTTCCTTGATTAAATTTGATTTTGGAGGATTCACTGTAGAACTTTGAATCCTGGTGTTAGTTGATGATTTTGAAAATTTTGTAGTTGTTGATTTTAATTTCTTAGTGTTAGATTAATATCTTTTATTTTTTAGGGTACTCAATCACAATTATGAGAAAACTCTTATCTGTTTCTTGCCATCTAATCCTCTTGCTAATTGCCTTTCATTTGAAATGAACTGTCCTCTCTATTTTGCACCTTGCTTAAACTCTTTCTACCAATCTATGTGACTGTATCCCAACCCTGACTTACTCGACATTTCCTCAAATCAAGACTTTATTGAGACCTTCTAACCTTGACCCTTGATTGATCGAACCCTAACTATATTCATCTAGTAGCCTATCTATCCCTAGGACTGTGTTCCTAAATTTTTTACTAGATTCCTGATTAATTTTATTTCATGAGTTAATTTGACCTTCTTCAATTTTTGCATCAATTTGTCACGTCTCGAACTCCCACTTTCTATTCTAGATCATTGAATGTCCTTTACCGTGACTTAGATATTCAGAGTATAATACTAGCTGTTACCTCCCAACAAACTTCACATGTAAGACCTAGACTAGCCTACCTTCATGTAGGTATTCCATGTCCCACTAAAACCCGTCTCCTTGTACTCTATTTCCTTGACATGATTTTCTGGTCAAATGGCTAAACACTAACCTCTACCATGATGCTAAATTGGTTCTTATTTCAGTTAGAGATCCACCTTGGCTCAATTCTTTCGACCTGGCATGTGATGGTGTTCTGCTTGAACCCTCAAATACTTAACCTTGTACCTTACCTTGAATGCTTGACCCGATTGGTTAAGAATCTTGGACTATGTATCTTCTTTCATCATTTCCACCCTTACTTATATCTTATGCTATGAATTTATCCTTAGTTTTACAAGCTTATCCTTTTTCGAGCTTGATCATGATATATTTTATTGAGTGCGCACCCACTAACATATTGTCTAATCAGAACCGGCGCATGATGGTCTGATCAACCTATTGCATTTTGGTTCGCTTTTTCATATATTAATCTACGTGGATGGAGACATAATTAAACTTGCCCTAGAATCTTATCCGCAACAGCCTTGACAATTCTCCTTGGAATTATTTTAATCGCCTATGAACCTCGTATTCGTATCCAGTTGAATTAAATTTAATCATGACCTGGATCTTCATCATTGGATGCTCGTGCTCATACTTGATTTCATTGATTTCCCATCTTGCCCAAATCCCAGTTTATCTTGAAATTGATCAACTTAGATCATGTCAAGACAAAAATCTATTTGTGATTGTTGTACCTAAATTTTCAATTTTCTTTTTATGGAATGGTAACTTTAATGATTTCTCACTTGTTAATGACCTATTTTCATATAGGATGGTAGACGACCCTATAGCCTTGATGATTGTTGTTCCCTTACCTTCCCAATTAGGACATCCTAGATTGCTTGTACGTTTTGATACCATAGGACAGTATTGATCTAGAATGACTAGTGCATCTAGATGAGACCACAGACTGTTCCATTTAACCTGTTCCCCTGGTACTACTATTGCACCACAATTTCTGGCTTAATTTAGACCATAGACCTTTCCCACTCTAAATTATGATCATCATAGGTACATTACCGTGACTTTTAAATTAGGAGCACAAGACTAGTTGTTTTCTCAAAACTGACTTCACATACCTGACCTAGACATGACATACTACACCCATGACCTTAGTGTCCCACTCAGGCATACCATTGTGTGCTTCATTTGCTTAGTACGATTTTCCTGACCCGAGACTCCATCTTGATTTACCCCATGGGTTACTTTTGATTTCGATTTGATTTCAGGACACCCTATGACCTAAAACTGTTAGCCAATTTTTGGACATGACCCAGTATAGGTCTACTACCCATATATTTGCTTGATTGACCTTGTATGTTGCCTAGGTAGTGGCTTCGTCCCTGATTGTTGGAGGTTTGACCTAGGAGGAGTACGACCATCTAAATTTCGAGGACGAAATTATTTTAAGGTGGGTAGACTTGTAACACCCAGATTTCTGAAATTAGGGTATTTTTTTAAAAATTTATTATTTTTATTATTTATTAGTGGTATTTTAGTCATGGTATGATTTTCTGGTGATTTTAGTTAAGTTAAACCATTTCTAAAGTCATGCTAAGTCATGACTTATGACTTTGTGATTTTGGTTAGTATAACTTAGTGTAAACCCTAGTTTTCTCTAACCTAGAAGTTGCCATGACCATGAGAACTTGACCATAGGCTTAGAATATCATTTTAGTGATTTTTAGCCTAAGGGGTATTTTGGTAATTTTCTAGGAATTAAGTAGGATTAGTGAGATTTTACTATTCATGGACTTTTGATTAGTGACTTGATAATCCCTAACCTAGTTACCCTAATCTAGAGGTTAGTTCCTAACCTAGAAACTAAGAGGATTAGATATTTCATGGTAGTCAAAGCTATACAAATATCTAGATATTTACTTATTGATATTTTGCTTGATTTATGCAAAATATCTTAAACCCTTTACAAAAGTCTTTAGCTTAGCCATGAAGCTTTGAACCCCCCCCATGCTTGTGGCCGGCCAAGACATCCCCATGACACCCCCTTGCCCCCCCCCTCTCTCCTATATAGCTAACACTTAGTTCACATTCCCATGGTTTCATGAAAAATCAAAACTAAGAAAAACCCAAGAACCCTTCCACTCTTTTGACCATAACTTTCTCATTTCTCAAGCTTTGAACCTCTAGTTTTCTCCATTAGGTCACCTACAATCTAAGGGAGCCTAGGGAAGTGAGCTACTTAAGTTTCACCAAGGAAGGACAAGTTGAGGCTAGAGGATACACACCCTCATTTAGTGAAATTCAAGACCTTGCACACATAGAGGTAAATATATCTAAACCTAGTTAATATACTATTTTTTCTTCATTATTGCATGCATATAGTTATAACCTAGCTGTGGGTAAGGTTTGGTGAAATCTAGAAATTGTTTGGTGTCGTATCGGACACGTATCCTACATATAAAAACCCTAATTATGCTCACTGTTTTTGTTCACTGTCATAGTGTAAATACACACTGTTTTCCAAAACTTTTTAAACCAAAACCTAGCCTAGCTAACCCTAAACCTAACCCTAAAACACTGAGCACAAATTGGGTTGTGTCGTGTCCAAAATCTGGACACGAAGCTCTCAGTTTCACACACTGGACACAGTGTACAGTACACTGTAAATGTGCCCTGCTACCACCCCCTTGGTTCTCCCTGCACAAGACACTAGGACACGAGAAAATTTGTGGACACGAGGGGGCAATGTCTGCGCACATGCCCCCAAAATTTGGTGTCGCCTCGTGTCGTGTCGAGTGAGAAAAGTCACTCACACTGGACACGGGCTGACAGTGCACACACGCACAGAGCCAACTTTGAGCGTGTCGTGTCGCATGGACACGACACTAGGGTGTCTCGTAGTGACACGGGCATGAAGCCCTATTCGTGGCGTACACGTGGACACGAGCACGTGGTGCTTCGTGTCCTGTGTCGCGAGCACGAGACGTGTGCATCTCTGCACGATGCGGTCCAAACCGCACGTATCAGTCGAGTTTCCTCGACTGATACGGGTCTCGTGTCGACCCTATACGACACGTGGACACATAACAGAGTGTCCATCGTGTAGCCCTATGTGTGGGCTACACGTGTGTGTGACCACGAGTCGTGTCGTGTCTCGTGGTGTGTCCTACGAGACACATGAACACATGCACGACGCTGTACACTGTGTTCGTGTATCAGTGTTTACCCGAGTCGTGTTTTTGCGTGTTTGGACATGTGAAACTGTGTCGTGGTGTCGTATCAGTGACCTAGGACACTAGTGTATGTGTGGGGCTTTAATTACCAACCGCTAGTGTCGAGTCTTAGCTTGGTTTCGTATGTAAAATCGAGTTTTCCCTAGTTACCTATACACAGTCCAGTATTTCCAGATTTAGGATTAATTTCCAGTTTTCCAATTTGAATTTCAAATCTATTTTCATTATGATTTATGCATGTATTAGTATGATTTAAGTGTATATATATGTAGTATATATGTATGTATGTGTGTAGGTGGGTTTTTAGAGTGTATACATGTATATACATGTGTATATACATGTATGTATATATGTGACTCTGTGTGTGTGTGTATGGGGCAGGATTTGGTTCCAGAAATTCTGGGACCCCCTCCCATTTCCTGTCTACTGTCAGCCCTCTCTCTCTCACTGTTCATTCACTCTCTCTTTCACTTTATGTCCCACTCTCATTACTTCTCTCTCTATATATATATTGTATATAATATATATTAGGTATATTATACATATACATTATGTATGTATATATGTTATATATATATTGTAGTGTGTATATATGGTTATATATATATATGTGGGGTATATGGGTATTTATATATAGTGGCTATATATATAGGTTTTACATTATATAGTGTATGTATATATATATCTATATAGGTAAACCTAGAACTAGTTGACCTAAGCTACTAGCCTATGGGCTATAGCTATTAGCCTATGGCCATTAGGCCTAACCCTAATTGACTAGTAAACCAAGACTTAGCTAGTTTGACCCCAATTTGACTAAGTGTTGACCAAGGTCAACCTTAGGTCAATTTGAACTAGCTTAACCTAGTTTTGACTTAAACTAACCTAGAATGACTAGTTTGACTAACCCTAACTAGTTTAACATTGTTTGACCTAACTTGGACTAGTTTGACCAGTTTGACTTTTAGTGTTGACCAGGGTTGACCAAAGTCAACTATAGGTCAAACCTTGACCTAATTGACCTAGAAAGGATGTAGATGAACTCTAAATGACTTAATGATCTAGGTTTGACTAAACCCTAGACTGTTGACTAGTTGATTATGGTTTGACCCATTCATGGGTAAATTGTGACTTAAAGTTAAATGAGTAGTCCTATGTAAATGAAGATGTGTATGGGGTTAAGTAGAATACTTAGGAATTAAGTCTTGATTTGAGTTAGACTATGGTTTTAGCTTGATTTTAAGGTTAAGGTTGTATTGTACTGTATATTTATATGTGGTATACCTTATATAGGAAGTTGGTTATACCTTAGCTTTGTATTATGGTATCTTAGGTAACCTAAGACAAGTTAGCCTATGGTTAGTTGAGTTAACCTTATAGAGTTGACTTGGATAGTTGACCCTTGACCCAATTACCTTGTTGACTAATCTAAAGTTGACCAGAACCTTGATTAGTCTAAATTTGACTTAAGTTGACTTAGTTTGACTGTTAGAATTGTCTAGAGTTGACCAAGTATGACTTCCTGTGATCTAGTTTGACTATTAGAGTTGACCAAGAGTTGACTTTTGACCAGATTGACCTAGAATCATGTAGTATGCATTGTATACTTTATTTTTACTATTGTGGATACATTGTGACTTATATTGCTCTGATTAGGAGCCATACACCTCTCCTCAGACAGTATATCCTTTTCAGACATTCAGTTATCAGGCGAGTACATTCTCTGACCGTTTCATACTTGTTCAGGCTTTACTTCTTGCTCTAGATTACTTTACTTGTTGCTGTCACGTTGGTAACACGGATTGGTACTATATGGATCTTTACATGAGATGTTATCCCCCTCGGGAGCATCAGGTACTTCATGTTATGTGTGTTTCATTATCATCATGTACTCCCATGCTTCTATTATTCATGTGCACTCATGTGATCATGTACTCTCATGTTTACTGAGCTCTCATGTATACTATCATGTGCACCCTTTCATGGGCCCCCTGTGATATCATGTACAATAACGTAACTTGTATAGATCCTTGTGTATTGATTGGGGAAACAGGGGAGTAGAAGTGGACATGTGAATAATTCTAAAGTAGTGTAATCATGTACAAACTCAGTAGTGTAATCATGTATAAATTCTAGCTATTCACATGCCTATCTTGTGCTCTACATCACTAGTCACTTACAGTTCTCTATATACCGTAGATATTTCATTACAGCTATCTCTTTTACAGCGTATATTTCCTTTCAACAGTTCATGTATCTTACTCTATTGCCTGTATCGTATTTCCTAACCTGCTATGCACTGCGTGAGATGTATTGTGCTCGTTCCCGTCCTGATTGGACCTGTTGAAAATATTACAGAGGATGAGGATGAGGCCCTGGTGTCTACCTATTATGGAGCAGGACTAGATGATACTTATGTTGTGGACCCTCAGCAGGATCCACCTGCAGCTGAGGATATTGCCCCAGTAGTCTAGACCAGTTTAGTCTAGGCAGTCTTTTCTATATTTACTTTTTGTCTCACATTCTGAGTTGTATTTTGAGATGTGGAGATGTATAGACTCTTAGACTTATTGTATTATGAGTTGACATTCTGGTGTTATGTTATCCTAGACACTTGGACATTTTTATCTATGCTATGGTTCTCTTTGAGTTACTATCTATCTATCTGTTCTTCATTCTTCTACCCTAGATGTGATTGAGATGTATATTGTTATGTCACCTCCATTCGGAGAGTATAAACTATACAGGTACCTTATATTGTTAGATGATTGACCTAGGACAGCATTCTACCGCCGACACTGCGGCGTAGGCTGGACGTACCCACTTCTCGTGCCCTTACTCTAGGGTGCGGGTCGTGACAAGTCTCGACTTGGAGGTCGAGCAGATGGACGTGAAGACAGTATTCCTCCATGGTGATCTTGAGGAGGAGTTATACATGGAGTAGCCAGAGGGATTCTGTGAGAAGGGTAAGTCACATTTGGTCTGCCGGTTGAGAAAGAGCTTGTATGGTCTGAAGCAGGCTCCGAGGCAGTGGTACAGGAAGTTCAAGTCATTTATGGGGGAGCATGGCTATGCTCGGACGACGTCGGATCACTGTATATTTGTGAGGTATTTTACCGATGATGATTTCATTATTTTATTGCTCTATGTAGATAATATGCTATTAGTGGGTCGGAATGCTACTAGAATAGCGGAGTTGAAGTGCCAACTGGGCGCGGCCTTCTCTATGAAACATTTGGGCGCAGCGAAGACTATTCTTGGGATGGAGATCAGTCGAGAGAGAGAGAGAGAGTCCAAGCTGCTACATTTGTCCCAAAAGAAGTACATTCACCGGGTACTTCAGCGTTTCTGTATGAACGGGTCGAAGAAAGTGAGTTGCCCCCTTGCGGCTCACTTTAAGTTTACTGAGAAGCAGTATCCATCTACCGAGGACGAAAAGGAAGATATGGAGCGGGTTCCACATGCTTCAGCTGTGGGGAGCCTTATGTATGCTATAGTGTGTACGAGGCCAGACATCGCTCATGCAGTTGGCACTGTTAGCAGGTATCTTTCAAATCCTGGAAGGGTACATTGGAGTGCGGTCAAGTGGATTCTACAATATCTTCAGGGCACTGCTGATTGGAGACTTTCTTTTGGTGGTGACGAGCCAAAGCTGGTTGGGTATACCGACGCTGATATGGCTGGAGATGTAGACACGAGGCGATCGACTTCGAGCTATGTGATGATGTTTGCCGGAGGAGCGGTATCGTGGCAGTCGCGGTTACAGAAGTGTGTTGCCTTATCGACGACGGAGGCAGAATACATTGCGGCGACGGAGGCTTGCAAGGAGCTGTTGTGGATGAAGAAGCTGTTGCAGGAAATAGGGCTGAAGCAAGAGCAGTATACTTTGCTTTGCGACAGTCAGAGTGCTATTCACCTTGTGAGGAATCAGACGTTTTATAGCCGGTCCAAACACATCGAGACTCGGTATCATTGGATACGGGATGTGGTTGAGAAGAAGGACGCGGAGCTTGAGAAGGTTCATACAGATGACAACGGAGCTGATGTGTTCATGAAGATTCTACCAAGGGGAAAGTTTAAGTACTGCAGGCAGATCGTCGGGATGACGACATCCTTCCTATAGTTGTGAAGGGGGAGATTTGTTGGAGTGGGTGGGGTTCCCAACCTATGTGGAGAAGATCCCGAAGTGCGACGAGCGTCGTTCGTTGTTGAAGAAGCTCGGGAAGTAGACAACGAGGAGTTGCTGCTGCTGTTGCTAACAAAGGAGGGTTTCTGGACTGGAGCCACCGAATTCGGGCCGAACTCGGTCCCAGGCCGAGTTCTGGCCGAACTCAGTCTGGCTGTTCCAGAATGTTGCTGGACAGTGCTGGTTGCCCGACACAGAGTTCTGGCCGAACTATGTGTCGTCGGAGCTGAGCGGAAATCTGGAGTAATTTTTCACCAATAGATCTAATCAAACGGTCCAGGTTTGTTGCGGGATTAGAGAGTTAAGTTGGGATTTCCAAACCCTAATCATTGTAACATCATTGTGGACAACAAAAGAAAAGAGAGAGGAAGGAGGCAAGAGTGCCATTGCAACTTTGGAAGAGAAGACGGAGGATTGAAGGTCTTTTTCGGAGGAGAATCAGATTCGGGTAATCTCTACTTGTCGTTCTTGTACTTCGTAGCCTTGTAATCATTGTTTTTGCTTCCAAGTGTTGTGGGGATCCGATTTGGATCGGGAGAAGTTTGTAGAGGGTATAATTTTTCTATTTCATTAGTGGAGGCATCTCAGGGTTGGACTCCGATCGTCCCGTGGTTTTTTCTGCAAGAGTTTTCCACGTCAAAAATTCTCTGTGTCTGCGTGGTTTGTTTTTGGTGTTTTTGGTTCGTACGTTGTTTGTTCGGTTCTCTCGCAGGTAGTCTCTAGTTTGGGGAAAGGTTTTCACGTTTCTTTCCCAACAGCCTCCTCCGGGTCTTGACGACATCGTCCCAATGATCAAACATGCACCGGAAGAATGTCTGGCATGTTGTTGTCGCCCTTAGTACTCGGGGAGAAGATGGACGATCCATAACCGGTAGGCAGGCCTTAATAAGAGAGAGAGAACCAATGTTTTAAAAACAGGACCGATGATTGAATCGAAATCTTTGGTACATGTCTGACTGGAATTCAACATGGTTCAACTCAGGTTCAAATAGGCTTGGTTTGGTTTGGTTCGAATAGGTAAAATATCAACATTTACTTCTTAGTTTGGTTTGGTTCTTAGTATGTTTGGTTTTGTTTTGTTTTACAACTATAAGGCATCTCAAAATCAAACCAAGAGCCAAATGGTCCAAATTCACCTTATAAGCTTTTTTGAGTTTAAAAAAAATCAAAATTGACCGGTTCAATTGTGTATTACTTCGAATCATCGATTATATCTCGGTTTAAAAAATAAAATAAAACCATCAGGTTCTTAAAAAAATTGGTTCAAGTTCTAGTGGACCGATTTTTGGCAAAATACGGTCAGATCCGGTCCAACCGTCGATCCGATCCAATTTTGACAACACTAGAGAGAACATCATTTGTGTTTACATATTAGCATTAAGATACCTAGTTCTGTATTATCAATTCGTATAATATATGTTTATTGTCATAGATACTAGTATTAGAAAATGGAAGAGAAAGGATATGATAGACAAAAGATCTAGAACTAGATGATGGACCATAGTTCTTTATTGGCCGATACCCATATATATATATATATATATATATATATATATATATATATATTTTATATATATATATATATTTTTTATATATATTATATATATATATATATATATATATATATATATATATATCAATTTGTATTGTATTGGTTCTGGTATGTCGCCATCTGATACCGTCCATTACGAATACTGTATGATACCACTTTTTTAGTCAATTCGACAAAAAAATGTTAGTCCTGAGATAGCAAAGATGGATCACCAGTCAGGAATAGATATTCACACACAACTATCATAGTTTGTTGTCTATTTAATCCTAATGTTGTTGTCGTGGTCTAGAGATTCACGCAAAACGATCATAGTTTGCTCTCTGGTAAAACTCGAATCCAACGATACTCCTTTGTAGTCCATATTACAAACTGACTAATGTAAAATTAATTGTGTTGGGCTATCTAAATAATTAAGCCAAAATAAAGTGGTCTATTTGAAAAATTGGCTTAAGGGTATAATTGTCATGGAATTAATGTGTAGATACCGGAGATAAATCTAATTTGATAAGGGGCCAAATTAGAAATATCAAAATATATAAATATATGTATTCATTAGGGTTATGGTCCCCAACTTATACGGCAACCAAAAGAGAGGTTCTTTTTTTCTCTTTTTCATCCCCATCAACAGAAAGAGAGGGATAAAGGATTCGAATTCTTCTTTGTCATTAAGGGTCGTAGCAAGTTGGAAGATCGAACCCCATAAAAGGACGACCGCTTCAAGATCCGTCAAGCCTAGCAATGGATTTAGGTACACTTCCGTAATTTAATTTATGTTCTTCATCTCATGAATCGACATGGTACAATAAATTCTAACAAGTGGTATCAGAGCCTTTCTGTTTGATTTATGAGATCGAAGTTTCAGAATTAAATTTTTGTTGTTTTTTTGGAACCATAAATAGTTCAATCCAATTTAATTTAGGGTTTTGATTGTTTGATCATTTTTATTTATTTATGATCCACCGATTAAATCCCTCCTTATGTATATTTGATTTGATTTTTATATATAAATAAAGTCAATCATGAGAGGATCCATCAATTAAGATACCGCAGATTGTCTGGGGTGTTTGTTGTGTATTCGAATTTGATTCTGGAATAGAAAGTTATTAGTAATGTCGGTGCTTTAGTTTCTTTGATTTTTTTAATCTAAATCGGTTCTGGTGTAGTATATTTGGAAAAGATGGCATTAATTTAGCATGATCCAAATATTTTGGGGCCCACCACTACCATCTAAAGTTTGGATGAACATTTTTTTGGGATCAGAATTGGTATCCTCTATGTTATTCTCATTCACCACTAATGTAAATATATGGAAATCATATTTGATTTCTAACTAACAACATGATTGTTCTGTTATGGCGTGAATTAAGGGATAATTATGGATAATTGTGCCCTTTTATAAACTAAAAGCAAGTGTTACTAATGGTGATCGAGCATTGAGGTTGATCTGTAGGTGTAATTTTGCACATTACAACTTTATTTGTACTAGTAAGGAAATAAGCACTAGATATGATATAGGCGCAAGAGAAGGTGAGATTCTTCTCTGGCTCCTAACAATTTAATAATAAATATATGCAGTTAAATGTTTTGGTGCATATATAATTCATAGATGCCAAACTTTATGTGGATAAGTAAGGAATCGGCCATTAAGAAGGCCATGAGTTATTTTTACAAACTCACCTGTTTCTTTAAGCATTCGAATTTTAATGTCGAGTCTAAACAGTATTTTGGAACTTTCAAGTTTCATCTCGAGTTAGTAAGGTGTTATGCTAAAGATATAAACAGGCACCAAAATAATATTTTGTCATTATCTATTGTTTTATGTTGTATAAAATAGATTTAACACTTTCTTTATGGTATTGTTATTGATTTGGATTCAGAAATTTAGTTTCCAATAAATTCATACAAAAAGATTCACAAGTTTATCTTGTAGTAGATAATTTTTTGTGTAATCTTTATAAATTATTTGATATAATCTTTTAACGCATGATATTCAGTAAAATCTAATCTGCTGATTATTGATTATTTAAAATTTAAAAATATGCAAGTACATAAGGATTTATGTTTATTTAATTTAAATAAGTAGAAGGATTTGGACATGATTCAGTGTTGTAAAATTTAGTCAATATTCAAAATTTTGGTATCTTTTGTGACTCGCAGTAGTTGTCTAACATTCTAATTAGACCCATGGAAACAAGATGTCGCCAAAGTGATCTCTCTTGCGTATATAATCTATGAGGGATGTTGGATGTTTGTGTGTGTACATTCGTACGAGTATTAGCCGGCCCAAAGGAAGGTTAATACTTGGCCGAATTGCACACATACTTGTGGTGATAAATGTGTGACAATTATACAGTTTACATGTGAATAATAACCCGATCCAAAGATAGGCTTATTATTTGACATGACTTATTATCAACTTTTGATCACTACACCAAGAGTACCACTTGCAGTTAATATTACTGTCCAAAGACTTGATATTAATGATGTACTAGGTATCTTGAGATGGGATTCACCATTATTAATTTGAATTTATTTGACTATCTTTTATTCTTTGGTTATTAATTAGAGCATATTTGTTTATTTATTTTTTGTTCTCTTTTCAGTTAATGTTGCTATAATATCTGCCAATACGAATTCAATTTCCATACTTTATGGGATAAATTTTAAGGGCAAAAAGAAAAGAAATACAGAAGCTGCTGAGGGTCTAGTTCAAAAGAAACAACAATATAAAATTAAGGGTTGTTTCTTTTGTGACAAGACATGACACATAAGGAAGAAATGTACAAAGTACCACGCATGGCGTATAAAGAAAAGTACATTTCTAAATTTGGTCTGTTCTGAGATTAATTTAGATTTAGTACCTAAAAACACATGGTGGTTAGATTCTGGTGCTACTACCCACATTAGTGTTTATAGACAATGTTGTCTGAACTACCGAAAGCCAATTGATGGTGAAAGATACATCTATGTGGGTGACGGCAAATCGGTAGAAGTGGATGCAATAGGACATTTTAGATTATTTTTAGGAACCGATTATTATTTGGATTTGATAGACACTTTTATTGTACTGTCTTTTAGACGAAATTCAGTTTTAGTTTCCTTAATGAACAAATCTGGTTATCATTGTTCATTTGGAAATAATAAGTTTAATCTATCTTTAAATCCAAATATTATTGGTAATGGTTCCCTTAAGGTTTATGATAACCTATATTCAGTTGAAACTATTACATCTTATAATAAAATATTACAAGTGAAGTCATGTGGTACTAAACGCAAAATTAATAATATTTTTTAGCCTCATTATGACATAAGCGATTAGGTCAGATCTCTAGAAATAGAGTTGAACGATTTGTGTTTAATGAGATTTGAATTCCATTGACTTTATAGACTTTAATGTTTATATTGAATGTGTAATGGGAAGACAGACCAAAGTTAAATTATAAGCAGCTACTTTATTAGTTATGCTATAAATCAAGGGGTTGATAATTATACAATCCCACACTAAGAATTTTTTTTGAGACGAGAAGCATAATATTTTTTTTGAGGATGTTGAGTTTGGGGGAGAAATAAAGTCAGGATCATTATCTTTGAGAAGGAATCAATTACGATTCCTACTATAACTTTTGACGATGTGCAGGATTCTATACCTGTCATGATCAAGAAGTGAATTCGGAGCCTCAATAAGACAATATCGAATTATCTCTATAAGTCGTTGTTGAGATACCTTAACAACGACAACGTAGCGGCACCCCATTCAAGATAAGGTAATTATTCCTAAGGAACAAACTCAACAACCTCAAGAACCGGTAATATTAAGATGGTCCACCAGAGAAAGAAGAAATATAATTTTGGATAATATTTATCATATTTCTCTAGGAACGTGAGGAAGACTGTGGATAATGAAAGATGATCTAATCAACTTCCGTCACGCCATAGAAAGTTCCAGTTCTCAAAGTGGATTGATACAATAAATAAAGAGTATAAGTCCATGCAAGACAATAAAGTTTAAGAACTTGTCCCACTACCAAAAGGTATGAAGTCCATTGGTTGCAAATGGACATTTAGAACCAAGAAGGATTCGAAGGGTCATGTGGAGAGGTATAAAATACGTCTTGTAGCTATTGACTTTACTCAAAATTTTGTGATTGGTTTTAAAGAGTTTTTTCTCTTCGGTATCTTTGAAAAACTCCTTTAAAACAATCATAGCACATGTTGCAAATTTTGATCTTGAATTACATTAAATGGATGTCAAAACGACATTTATCAATGGTAACATTGATGAAACAGTTTATAAAGTATAACCAGAAAACTTTGTGTCGAAAGACCCAAAGAATATGGTTTTCAAATTGAAAATCTATTTATGAACTCAAACAAGCTTCTCGTCAAAGGTACTTCAAGTGATTATCTCGTTTGGTTTTGAGATGAACACTGTTGAAGATTGTGTGTATCACAAGTTCAGTGGGAGTAAGAATAATTTTATGGTTTTATATATTGATTAAAGTATTCAATGCAAACCAGGTGATCCTTCTCGTTAAAGGAGACAAATTCGGTCTCAATCAAGTGTCCTAAGGTTAGCCTTAAAATTAAGAAAATACAATAGATTTTTACTTCATGATCAGTTGTAGGGAGTCTAATATATGCTCAAGTATGTACGCGTCAGGATATTGCGTACATATTAGGATGTTAGGCAGAAATTTAAGCAAATATGGATGGATCATTGGGTAGCAGCCAAACTACTTAAGTAATTAATAGAGAACAAGAACTTATATGCTCTTTGTAGGAGATCGGATAATTCTGGATATCATAAGGTATTCCAACTCCGATTTTGTTGGATGCCAACACAGCAGGAGATCCATATCAGGTTATGCTGACCAATGGAGATATATTTTGGATGAGTGTCAAACATGCACTCATAATTTCTTCCGCCATGGCAGCAAGGTTTATAATATGCTGTGGAGCATCTATTCAGGAAATATGGTTGCAAAATTTTGTCACAAGACTGCGCCTACAGTACGGTGTTAAAAGACCATATAAAATTATGGTGTGACAATAAATCAGCAATACTGTATTCTAATAACAACAAGAACTTGTATAAATCAAAGGATATTGACATAAAATTTCTACTTCTGAAGGAAAGAATTCAGAATAGTAAAAGTGCCCATATAGCACATTAGGACAAACTCCATGTTAGCGGATCCGCTCACAAAAGCATTATCACCCAGGGTCTTTCATGAGCATACTGCTCATATAGGTGTTATCTTAATTAAGAATATGCTAATATAGTGGGAGTTTGTATTTTATATATTTGGGTACTATTTGGTTTTGGACACATTTGTATATTAAAGTATTTTGGATATTTGTCTGATCAGATATATGGAAATTCAGTTCATTCTGTTTTCATTTTGTTAAAGTATTGATCTCACTAAAGTTAAGGAGGACCAGTTGGAAATAGACATGTATTGATCATATTGCGTGTAATTTCTATGCTACGCATCCATGATTGATCTATATCATTTAGCTATATTGGTATATGTGACCATTAATGGTTTAGTTACGCTATATGTGATGAATGCCGCTTTGATCCTATGTTGATATGGTTAATGGACGAGATTGTCCGGATATACCCTAAGGATTAAGATAGCAATTTATGAGCTCACTAAGGTTAACACAATTATAAGATTACATATGTGGTCCAGTAGAAGATTGTTGGAATTATTCAATAATATGGGCCACACATGTAAAATTAATTGTGTTGGACTATCTAAATAATTAAGCCAAATTAAAGTGGTCTATTTGAAAAATTGGCTTAAGGGTATAATTGTCATGGAATTAATTTGTAGATACCGGAGATAAATCTAATTTGATGAGGGGCCAAATTAGAAATATCAAAATATATAAATATATGTATTCATTAGGGTTATGGTCCCCAACTTATACGGCCACCAAAAGAGAGGTTCTCTTTTTTTCTTCTGCATCCCCATCAACATAAAGAGAGGGATAAAGGATTCGGATTCTTCTTTGTCATTAAGGGTCGTAGCAAGTTGGAAGATCGAACCCCATAAAAGGAAGACCGCTTCAAGATCCATAAAGCATAGCAATGGATTCTGGTACGCTTCCACAATTTAATTTATGTTTTTCATCTCATGAATCGACATGATACAATAAAATCTAACACTTTGTAGTCCATATTACAAAATGACTAAAATCAAACTCGTTCTTCCTTGCAAACAATGTTGAGATAAAACGATTACAGGATAGAAGAAGAAGACATAATACAAAAGACTTGTTGGGGTGATGAATACCACTGTTGCTCAAAGCAAGATTTGTCATCTATCGACGATCTGCTCCCACGAACTAGCAAATTCACGAGATGAACTTCTGGAACCCTCGTAATCACCTCTATGCACAACTCGAACGGACTTCCTGGACGTAGGTAGTGCCCGCAACAACTAGTTTCCTCTATTTCTTTTTTTTCGTCTATCTCCAAATGAAGACACAAATTGACTATTTATAAAGAATGGTGGAAACCCTAACCATAATCATGTTGCCAAACAAATATGAAAGGATAAAAATAAATTAAAATAGAATCCCGAACCATTAGGATCATTTTAAACTGATTTAATTTTTATAACCGTCCAAATCTCGCAATCAGCAAAATATGTACACGATTTGCGAAGCCTGTGCATGCGCGCATGGCCGCACATATTCGTATATGCCATTAAAGAGCCACTTTGTGCCCTTTCTCCGAGTTTGAGTCCCTAAGTCCCTACTGAGCTTATGGAAAATTTCTAAAGAAATGAGTGACAAAACGAAGATTGTTCCTTTGAACTTTTAAACATTGACCCTCTAGAAAAACACTCCCACATGGGCCACCACTCTCCATGTGCATATGTCAATACTAAGAAAAATTATATATTAAGATATACACAAGTTGATTTTTCCAATGTGGGACTAAACTTCACAAAGGTAAGTAAAAATCCCAACAAAAAGTTGAACAAAAGGAAGAGAAGTATATAAAAGTATCATCAACACAGTGATTTAGATGTGTCAAACATCCAAAATGTTACATTACGTTGAAAAGATACTTTATCATAATATTGTAACCATTACCATTTGTCTAATTGTACATCTATAAATTAACAATGTTCATCCATATTAATATTATTTCTACTGAACTATTTATTATGGTGGAATAATGTCTTAAGGCAAGTAAATAAATAATAATAATTATTGTGGGTGAATGATTTATCAACATTGGATATTATTTCATCTAATGCTAATGAATAAAATATATAAATAATATCCAAATATATAATAATTTCTTTTTTAAAACACATTGCCATTTTTTGGCTTTCTGAAATGACGAAGTCGATACTCCGATCGAACTCGACACTCCAGTCAGAAATACAGAAACTGATGAAATCTCTGACAACGGGACTACAAAACATGGAATATGAAAGTAGAAAAATCAATATTGTTTAAGAAAAAGATGATAAAGAAGGAAGAATAGAACATGAAATAAGATACTAATACTATTTGGTATAAAGTCGACTTGCATGAAGAAAATAACCAAAGAGATTCTAAAAATTAATAAAGACAATAGTTGAACTTTGAAAAAAAAGTATGTGGTGGACCGAGAAAGTCAAAGATAATTAATATAACCCCACTTTTTCATTTTCAAAATTTAAAAGATTTTATTTATTTTATAGTTTTGACTTAAATAAATTTCAATTTTTGGAGGAAGATTTGAATTAATGGCAATGTTGTGAATTTTGAGTTAGTTATAACTATTTGATGGTCCCCAAATTCTCTAACCAACTTTCTAGCAAAATATTTGATTTCTTATCAATAAGGAAAAGGGGGAGGACTTTTATAGAAGTTTCCTTTAGAGGGGAGACATCTTTTGCAATTACTATAGGGGTGGAGGGGCCTAGGTGCAAAACTCTGCATCTATATGATTGAGAGAGAGATATTTTCTCATTCACTCATTTCTCCAGCCATTTCCTAATCGAGCTCCCCAAAATATTCCTTCCTCTTCCATCTCAAGTTCTGACCTAACCCCATAATTCGATGGCAATGGCGATGGCGATGGCGATGGCAGAGGCTCTTCTCTCCGGTGCTTGAGTGCTGGAGCGAGTACACTCTCGACAGCATGAAGCTACGGCTGGACTTCCTCTTCTTCAGCAATCCTCACGGCTGCGAGGACGCAGATTCGTCACCTCCACTGATTTTTCGTTCAGATCTTCGATCCTGGTGAGTTAATCGATCTCTTCGAATTTGAACTCTGAATCACCAGATCTACTCATTGTCTTTACTACACATGTTCCTGGTCTCCCTCTCATCTCATGAGTTTGAGCGATGGACTCTGCAGAGACGATCGATCGAGTTAAAGTTCGATTCGGAGTTGTCGTTCAGATCTTCGATCTCTGGTAAGGAAGCAATCCTATCCTTTCAATTCAAATTTTTGGAGAATTGAATCTTAGTTTGATCAATCCTTAGTTATTCTCTGTGTTAGCTGTCATTAGGAAGTTGAGTTGGATCTGTAGCCTGAGGGAGAACTTCCGGGTTGGATCATCATTGTTAGCTAAGTTCGTGTCCTGGACAAAATCGTGTCGGACTCAACTTATTCTGGAAATTTTGATCACCTTTTTACAATCAGGTATCATTTTACTTCCATTTCACGATTTGAACCATTTTATGCGTGATTATGATTTCTGTGTGATGTTGTTTTGTGTTTGGGCATGCATTCGTATTGCTGCTATTTTAGGTGTTTTGGATCGTGTCCAAGTCCTGTATCCGTTCTTGCTGTATCCCAGTCGATCGTATCTAGCTTGGGGGATATTCTGAGCAGTTGGGATCGATATTGCTCACCTGCAGTCCTGTGTTCGATTGAATGTTCGGGTTGTGTGTGGATGCCAATTGCGGTTCGTATCCGAGACCAAGGGTACACGTCCAAGACTTTTCCGTGTCCAGGCTCTACCTACGATCAAAAATAGGTGTGTTCATGTCTGGGGGTTGGAGTATCGTGGGCTGGATTCTCAATTTGGTTTCATTGATCCTTTGCTGTAGAATTCTTGATTGAAGCTACTGTTATTTTTATATTTTCCTTTATAGTTATAGAAGCTTTGAATTAATTTAATTATCAATCCTTGTAAGTTGGGTTTGTGTCCAGGATGGAAGATGCAGTATGTTCGATTCATTGGTGTTTTAAGTTGAGTTTATTGTGTAATTTTTGGAGTTTATTGTAGAATTTTGAGTTGTTGTTTTGTTAATGAGAGTTTTGGGACAGTTGAGTTGTAGGTTGGTTTGTGTTAACTTGGTTAAGTGCCATTAAATTTGAACTAGGTTTGGTAGTAGCAGTGGGTTGAGTCTACATTCTTGATGGAGCATTGGTTTGAGTATTATTTCAAAATTTGTTTTGGAATGTTTTGAACATTAGATTTTGGGTGTTATTTTGGTTATTTGATTTGAACATTCGGTTGGAATGATTCGTGTGAACTTTTATTCTTCTATAATCTGTTACATTTGCGATAAGGGATTACTAAAGTGGAGTCCAAGGGTTGGCGAATCTATATTTGAAGTTTGGTTGTTGGTGTTGGCTGATACTATGGATCGGCTGAGCCTGGTATTGTATCTTAATAGCCTTTGGGTTGGAGTTATTGCAATTTAAAATTGCAAACTTTATTCTTTTGAGTAGAGCCTGTGGCAAGAGGCAGGTATACTCCAGGAGGGGGGCTGGGTTTAAATATCAGGTTAAGGTGAGTAAGGCTTGGTTATGTACATGATTGCGTACAGATGTAGGCCCAACATTTTGTGGGTGCCATGTTAAGTTAGTCCATATGTAACATCAATAAGGACTATATAATTTGTAGTTGCCAATATTACTAAAGTGTCCCATAGTAGTACTGGTTACTTATATACCAATAGGCATTCAAGTAATTTAAACCAATAATTGTTCCAATAATATTATTTGAAACAATATTTTAATAGAGGGGTATGTGAGTATGAACTCATGGATAAGTTCAACAGTTACCATAATGTTTCCTTTACTAGTAGGCCTTTACTTTAATATTTATATAAATTACTTTGATAAAATCTATATATTTTCTAGTAAGAAAAGCCTATCTTCCATTTTAGTTCTGTCAAATTTGGAATAGATATCTTATATAGATAACTTGGTAGGAAGGATTAGCTAATTAAACATATGTTTACTAATCAGTACTAGATAGCAGACATGCCATATCAGCACTAGAGAAATAAAATATTAACTAGGAGACTAAGATCAAGAAATAGCGTTTTAGTTTGATAATGTTTAAACCCTAACCAACTTATACCTACTCAGGTGGATATACAGATCATCTTTATACAACTGAGCACCGGAGCAAGGCAAGTACATTCTATGGTTTATGTTCATTTACCTTCATATCCTGTGCTTTTCCTGTGACACGTCATGACACGATATCATCTTCTTCCGTACTTTCATGTTCTTGTACTTACTTGTGGTCGGGGAGGGAAAATATACTAGCTATGTGACCAAATCCAGAGATCAAAAATTCATGTTGATAGCTTAGGCCTCGCACCGTGCATGCGGGCCCTAAGCCATACCCTTATTCCTGTACTCATGTGTTTATTCTTGTACTTATCCTAGCCGGTCACATAGTCTAGTTGTATTTCAAATATTGTGCACATGTCAGGTTCTTGTACTTCATGTTCAGGATTTACTTTATGTACTTTATTTCCTGTATTTACATTCATGTACTTTCATGTTCTTTTCTTGTACTTTATATTTTATGTTCTCCTGTACTCATTTCCATATCATGATGTTCTTGTTCATTACCTATGACTGTACTTTGCTCCGCTCCTGACTGGATATGTTGCAGGTGTACTTGCAGGATATTGTTCTACCTTATGGGCCAGAGCCCGGGATCTTAGCTGAGCAGGATGGAGACATGACTTAGCTAGAGGCTTCAGGTTTAGACTATTTATCTTTACTCCTAGATATTGTTTTTAGAGTTCATAGCGTATTTTATTCCTATTGACTCTGGTACCTTTACGTTATATGGACTTGTGGATTATGGTGATCTTTCTGGGATCGTTTGTAGATGTTGAGATTTGTACTTATTCATATTGAATTATTAGTTTTCCTAGCTTGGTACAACTTACTACGTTGAGTCTTCCAACGTAGGCTGGGCGTGTCCGATTCGTGTCCAATTATTCAGGAGCGGATCGTGACATATTTTTAGTGGTGGCCCAAGCAGGTCTATCCTAATGGTACCTAGGTATTAGTTTACTATTGGAGGACTTGATAAACTAGGAAAACTTGATCACAACATAGAAAATCGGGTACATCGGGTATATTGATATTCTTTAAATACTTGTTGTTTTTAGGTTTAGGTCATTTGAACAGTTTTCTATTTTTCAGATAGTTCAAGCATGCGACACCGGAACGGTTGATCCACCTACACTTGAGGGTTTCGAGCTTCCACTACCTTCTATTGCCCTACTATCCCCATGGGTAGTACGCAGTTGACAGAGATGTTTCAAGTGTTTCTTGACACCAGAGGGAGTAGGCCATCCTTTTTCCAAGCCAGATTTATGGATATACTCTCCGAGCCAAGAAGGACTTCTGACTTTCAGACTCTCAGACCTTTGGACTTCTTCGACACCAAGCGAATATCTTACACCGAGGAGCAAATCGAGAACCTGGAGCCGCCACTGAAGATCATCCAAGTCAATGAGGAACCAACTGCTCTAAAGATTGGAGCCACCAGCCAGGAGATCCAGAACGTAGCATGGACAATAGAACAAAACGAAAGTTGAAGGCCAAGAGAGACATGAAGACTTGAGACGGAAGTAGCAACTACTCTGGACCCGCAAAGCGTCACAATACTCAGACAGCACCTCTTCAGTCGCATCATCAACCGCATTACCAGAAGCAGATTCAGACTCGCCTTTATTGTGCTTTCTGCAAGAGGACAGCACACCACTACGACGAGTGCCACAGGAGACTGAGGATATACTTGTTCTGCGGATTGCCTGTCCATCAAGTCAAAGATTGCCCGGAGGCCGCTGGTCGTACTGTCCGAAGACAAGCACGAGGAGCACCAGGACTACAACAAAGGGACCCGTCTCTCCAAATTCAGCAACCGCATGGTGCACTACCGTAATGACCAACCTACGTCAGGACAACTGAAGAAATTGAAGCAATTCCAGTCCCGGAGGAATACTAAAGACAGGCTGAAGACGAAAGGCTTTTCTTGCATTGTTGGAGCATATCATGGGTTGTGATTCATATTCCAATTTAAACTTTCTAGAATTTCCTTGTTCCTGTTTAAGAGCTTGAAAGATTTTGTTTCCTATTTGTGATTTATTTTCTATTCAAGAATTTGTTTCTGTTCACAACCATGTTTGACCTCGTTCTCCATTTAAAATTCTGCTTGTTTCATATCCATAATTCGATGCTTATTTTCAATTCACTAATTGATACTCTTTTCTATTCACTATTCGTGGTCGTGCTTCTTGTTCGAGACTTCCTATTCGAGAATTACCTTCTATCTACGACCTTGTATTCTATTGGGGATTTTGTTTTCCATTCGTGATTTGTTCGAGATTTCATTGCTATTTGAGAGTTTATTGAACTCTGTTTTCGATACATGTTTTTGCTTCTTACTTCGAGATGTTATTTCTATTCTATACCTTACCTCTGTTCACCCTTCGAGGTTCTGTTATCCATTCAGGATAATATTCTATATACGGAATCTTGTTATCATCCTAGATTTTATTTAGATTCTGGTTACTATTCGAAACATCGTTCCCTGCTCGAGACTTAAAATCTCTTTGTTGTCCTTTTAGTACCCACTACTCATTGTTGAATCCTTTGTTGCTTTTTGATGCCTAGTGATACTCATTATCTTCTAAGGGATAGGTAACACCACCTTTTATCGTAACTTGAATAGTTGGAAATCATTTTGAATTCTCTTAAATTTTTGGTAATTCCTATGGATAAGGTTGAGAGACTATTCGCTGATCTACTGGGCGTGGCAGTTGCACGCTGCAGCCATTATCTGGATTACGGAGACTGAGGGTTTACTGCAGCCAGCAGCGCACTGGCGAGGTAGGAACTCTAAGTTGAAGTGATTTCAAACATTCATAGGTTTTCGGGTATTATTGAGACTTTGTCCTAAATTCTTCATATTTTTATCTCTGGAGTTGCTTCATTTGAAAATGGATAAAGTTGATATAATATTTGGTAACATATCATTATTTGAGTTATGGAGCCAAAAAGTTCACTGCAGCCAGGATACACTGGTGGGGCATGGATTTTTAAGTGAAGTGACTTCAGATATATATGTGTTCTCGGATGCCATAGAGACTATATCCCTTTTCATATGATTATTAATTTTTCGATAATCACAAATCCTGGCATATTTACCTTGATTTGATACAAATACCTCCTGGGTAGTTTTCATATATTTTCCCAATCAACCCTTGCAATTTCCCTTCTTGCATTTATCGTTGGATCATTGATCTTCTCAAATACATGTTGCTAGAGTTTGCTTTCGTACCTATATTGATCGTGTTTTATCTAAACTTCGACTTTGATCATGCCTATCAATCATGATTTTCCTATTGGCTCTATTTTCAAACATGCTAAACTTTCGATTTTGATTATACTTAGAAGACCGTGCCCTCATGATTACCCCTCTAAGTCGTAATTAAAATCCATCCCACCTTGTGTCGTTCGATTCTCGATCATTGTTAAAAACATGTTATTTTTAACTCCCTGTATGTAAATATAATACACGATTTTAACTAAATTTCATTTCACTTCGTGTTCAACAAATTTTGATCAATTTTATCGTGCCATTTTATCTATTCATTTTATCATGCAAAACATTTTCATATTGTCATGGTTTTGTACATAGTCATTGAGCATATTCACCTTCATGCCTAGCCAATTCTAAACCTTGTGTCATTTTCCGTATCATGTCGTACACTTTGAAATTTCGAGGATAAAATTTTTTCTAAGGGGGGTGGATTTGTAATCCCACTTTTTCATTTTCAAAATTTAAAAGCTATTTTTTTATTTTATAGTTTTGACTCACAATTATCCAAAGCACAGAGTCTACTAGACAAATCTAAGAAAGGAAACTAATAGCTAAGTCCCTGCAGCTCCTAAGTCATGAGTCACAACTCCATTTTGTTCAGCTAAGGCTTCGGACTATAGCCCAAAATAGATTGGACAAGATCCTCAAGTGCACCTGCAATATATCCAGTTAGGAGCGAAGCAAAGTACAATCTACAATAATAAAATAAGTACAACATGTGAACAAGAAAATAGACAATAAAACATGATAAAAATAAAACTGTAATGCATAATCTACCAGACTGAATATGAAACATGTATCAAAAGATCCCGACATGTGATTTTAAATAGCTACTAGAATATGTGACCGGCTGGAGAAAAATTATGAAGCACAAGTAAAGGTATGGCTTAGAATTCCCGTATACGTTGTGAGAACTAAGCTATCCACCAATGTACAAGTAAAGATCATGAACCAGAAGGCGAACAGCGAGAGATGGGACCAGATCTGGATTTGAATAACTCTGGAAAAGCGAACGACAATAGGGAGTAAGAGACGACGAGTGGCTCTTGCGGAGATCCAACGTCTCAGGTGACGTGGAATGGCGAAGCTCTAGTTGCTGATGACATCCTGGCTTCAGGGGTCTTGACTCGAGATCTGGTGTGGCATGGCTGACGAATTTCTGGAGGTATCTGTTTGCTATTAAATTGTTTTGATTGAAAACTTTAATACAAACAGAACAGTGTTACAATGTAGGACTTAGATGTAGTCCTAGGAGTACAGTTTTGTTTAAGCTGGGTCCTTAGTGCCAATGGAGCGAGTGGTAATGCGTTGACTCCGTTGACCGGCTGACGACGGTTATCGGTTCTCTGAAGGTGTGGATTGCTCTGGGTGCTGGAGCTTGCTGAGAGGAGGAAGACGTTGAGTGTCTGTATCTGCCTTTCTGATGATTCTTTGTATGTTCGTTGTGGATTCTGTGTGTGTGTGTGTGAAGGAGAAGATCCCTCTATTTATAGTTTTGCAGGCTGGCTGCTCATGCGCGTATGTAGGGTACGCCGGTGTATGGGGACGCCACGTGGAGGTTGCTGATGGAGCGCATAGATGATGCGCCCTGATTGAGGGGGAGAACTCTTCATACTGCTGTTGTGAGCCGGCACGTAGCAGAGGAGAAGATCTTTCTGTTGCTGAAATCTTGGACGAGTTGAGTCAAAGGACACGTGTCATCGACTCATAGCTTGAAGATCTCGGATTTGGGGGGGTAGTGATCTGGTGAGCTGCGCCTTGGATCTAGGCGTAGGAGGAGGCTGTGGCTCATAACCTTTAGGAGTTACAAACCATTTAGGGCGCATGGCTTTTAAGGCGCATGCAGGTGACCTTCCTTCTGTCTTTCGGGATCAGAGATCAGTCTGGGGTGCATGGCTTTTGAGGCGCATGCAAAGCTTCAACTGGAGACTCTTCTTCTGTCTTTAGGGATCAGTAAAGGGTCTGAGGCACACGGCTTTTGAGGCGCATGCTGGTTTGGACGCATGGCCGTAGAGGCGCATGCGGATGGCCACGTGGCAGTAGCCGTCGGAATAGAGTCATGATGACGCTGACGTTGCCGACGCTTCGTTCTCTGAAAAAAGCTGTCAACTGTTCAGACTTTGGGAAGCGTGCTGCCAACTCTGGTGTCAGTTCAGCATTTAATGTTTGTGACGTTCGATGGACAGCTGAATGGGCACATTGGTTGGTGTTCTACTCAGCATGGAGATGTGAGGGGGGGGCGCATCCTCTGTGATGCGCCGGGTACTGTAGGGCACGTCTGTGTGATGCACCTGATGCTGGAGGGCACGTCCGTGTGATGCGCTGTTTGGCTGGCACATCCGACATGTCCTTTAATGACGAGGCTGTCTCGCTCCTCGAGTGCTATAAATAGCCGTTTGGCTGAATTCGAGGCGTCCGGTTCATCCATTTAATGTAAATTCATTGCACAGAATTTGGAGAGTCATCCACTTGGCGTATGGGTTTGATTTGCCCGGCCTATAAATAGTGGCATGGAAAGAAGGTTTGCTCCTCGTTCCCTCACGTACTTCCAACATGAACTTGGATATGCGGGTGCATTCTGTTGACGAAGTGCTCCCGAGGGTGAAGATGAGACATCGTGCTGTCTTCGATGCACTTGAAGGTGACTGTTACATCCAAAAGACGGAGTCGAGGGCTTCTGAGGCAGACGGAAGGTGCCTGTTGCATCCAAAGATAGGGATGTTCGGGCCTCGTCTCCGTTGTTCCGAAAGAGCCGTAGATCGGAATGGTGGTGCTAGGCTCTCTCTTCCTTCAAAGTGGGTGCCGCCCACTTTGATTGTGTTGAAAGCTCCTTGTGCCATGATTTCGATCACGGTCTTCCTTGGTCTTTGGAGGCTCTTTCGAAGCCTCCCCTGGCCACAGCATTTGCAGTGCTCTTCCCTTCCTTGGTTCCAGCCAGAGGGTTAAAGGCTTTGCTTGGCGAAGCACTTATCAGGTGAGCCTGGCTGGAAGAGCGGCACATAACTGGGCTCTGCTCGGCCAGGTGAGCCTGGTTGGAAGAGTTGCTCATAACTGAGCTGCTGAAGGGATGCACATAACTGAGCTGGATGCACATAACTGAGTTGCTGAAGAAATGGTAGGATGCGCCTGGCTGGAGGCGTATGACATCTGCTGCGCCTGGCTGACAGCGTATGGTGACTGCTGCGCCTATCGGAAGGCGCATGGTAGTTGCTGCGCCTAACTGGAAGGCGCATGGTGGCTGTTGGCTGTAGATCTAGGATCCTTCCTTTGTAGAAATTCTCCTTTGTACAACCTTTTCTAGACATGTAATAGACTTTTATATATATAAATAAAAAGTCCTTCTTCGAATGTCTATGGCTTATTTGATTAGCTGTCTGAGTTCTGGCGCATATAATGCCTGACGCATGGGCTTTCTGGTTGTGAAATTCCATGCTTCTACAAGACCCCCTTCAAAGTTTTCAAAACTTTTGAATAAGTTTTGGAATACTTTGAATAAGAAGCATGGAGGTCAGGGCGCATGATTTTTGGGCGCATGCTTGTTCGGGCGCATGCTCCTTTCAGTTGATGATGATGACACTTTGGTAACCCAAAAGATTAATGATGATCTTTTGGTTGTATTTGTTGTTATCTCCTCACGGAACCCGAAGCGACGGCTGAGATTATACGTTATCGGTTCACGCGTGCGACCAAGCCCTATAAATAGGTAAGGGTTGGGGAGAGAGAGAGAGTTCATCTGCTCTGTGCCTTTGCTTTCTTTAGAGTTTTTTTCTTCAAAACCCTAACTTTTTCTTCTCTGAGAGAATGGCTCCCAAGACTCCTCGCGGTGGTGCCGGCAAGGGGAAGGAGAAGGCGAAGGAGTTCGTTGATAAGGATGCACCTATCACCCCTGCAACTCCGGCCGACGTTCGTCCTGAGGTGACGGGTGGGTTTCATCTCCTTCACATAAGCTTTTGGGCCAGACTGTGCCCTAACTCAGATTTGCTGACACGTATGGACTTTTGTCCTGATGATACGCCGAGGTTCTACCCCGCCGACGTGCATAGGTTTACACCTTTATCATGCACCGAGGTTTAATGGCTGACGCGCATGGGTTTCGTACCCTGATGATGCGCCGAAGCCTTTGCTGACGCGCATGAGCTCACGCTCTGATGATGCGCCGAAGCTCCAATGCTGACGCGCATGGGCTTACGCCCTGATGATGCGCCGAAGCTCTGATGCTGGCGCGCATGGGCTTACGCCTTGATGATGCGCCGAAGCTATTTGACATTTTTGCCTGACTTCCACCTTTGTTGTATCAGTGTCGATGACGATCCCTTTGTTGAATGAGGTCCTTCTGGACGCTTCTCTTTGTCAGATGGGAGTTGATTTTGACGAGGCGGTGATCAATCCTGCGAAGGATGCTATCTTACAAGACCAACCTCGTGAGAGAATGCTACAAATCCAGACCCAGTTGCCTCTTTTCCTCCAGAGTATGATGGAGAGTGGTAAACTGAAGTCTGCTGAATCCAAAAGTATAACTTTTTTGAAACCTGCCTTTCTGTTTGGCGACCGACTAGTCTCTTCCGAAGCGAAGATACTGAGGATTAGAGAAGACTGGTTCTTTTCTGCCAAAGGTATGGTTTTGTACATGTGGCAGGTTGACCGCCAGTTGCCGCTGACGGCTTTTTATCGTTTAGCTTCGAAGAGAAGGATGGGTTGGGAACTTACTCCCTCTCAAGGAGGGGCCTTGGGAGGTACCCTCTCAATTGACGCCTCCTCGAACCAGCGAGATACTTTGACTGCTTCACGAGCCGGTTCTTCTTTCAGTTACCGAGCCTTGCGTCCTGGGAGCATCTATAGTGAGGTCCTAAACGACACGTTTCCCTTCAGTACCCCGATCTTTGCAAATCGGATGCTGACATCAAAGGTGATGTATCCGACAGGTAGCTTCAGAGTCGAAGGCTGGTGTCACTACATCCCGAAGTGGGACGAGTTGACCACTTGGGTGCTTTCAAGGTTCGAGGTTGAGCTTAAAGAGATCGGGCTGACAGCCGCCATTCGGGCCATGCAGGCAGACGTGGACCTCAATAAGCCTATGTTCCTTGCGCTCTTGGAGCTTTTCAATGCCCAGACTGGTAGCTTCTTTACTCCGGTGGGGGAGTTGGGATTGGCCCTTCATGAGATGTACGAAGTGTCCAATCTTCCTTGGGGCTCGAAACCGTACGAGGAATATTTTCTATCAAATGAAGAGATCCAAGTTCTGGAGGATAAGGATCCGGAGATGATGGCTGTTTTCAAAGAGGTGACAAGCCATCATTATCTGATGCACCGGAGGGACAAGGGCAAGACCCAGCCTCATGTGACTGCTTGGAGGGACTACATCTTCAGGCAGGATTTGACGGATCCTTCGAGGATTCGGTTTGCGAATCCGCAGGGATTGAAGCCCGCAAAAGTGAGTTCTGAAATAAGCCGGCTGTACGAAAGGACCCCACACTCTAATGAGGGCGGCAAGGCTACGTACAGCTGTTTCTGGCACTGCGGGCACCGGATGTCATCCAAGGCAGTGTTGACGTCCGACTTGATGATATGGCTCCGGGATTGCGTATTTGCAGGTGGATCCGGTGCCGTCGAGAGGGTACATCGGAATCTCATTTTGCCTGCGGACCTTTGGCTCTCCTCCCCGCGATGGTGTGCAACCTGTTGCGCGGTTTGAGGTCCTTTGCCGATGATGTGATCCACGAGAGAGGTAGTAATGATAACTTTCCCCGGGCCGAGCTGCCTTTCCATTATCTTATGGGGTGGCTAATCTTGCATCATCCGAACGTGATGAGTCCCGGTCCGGAGGAGGACCATGTCGAAGGAGATGCCTTCATTCGCCGCTTCTATAAGAGGAAGTGGTCTTACACTGGCGTCCCCGTTTGCAGGAGAGTCTTGTCCTACCTTCAGGGGTGGGAGATTGTCAAGGTTGGCCCGATCTTCAAAGATTTCGAGGCCGACCAAGATTTAGTTGACTCTGGCGAAGATGCGGTCACTCTGCCGAAATGGAGTTTTCGTTGGTTGCAGAGTATCCGGCCTTCTCACCTGGTCTACCGCAACAAGAATAGGTGTTATCTAGAGCCTTATCTGCCAAGCCGATTTGCTCGTCAGTTTGGCTATACCCAGTTAATGTTGCGGAATCCCAGTAGTAGTTTAGGCTTCATCGGGAGTTTGCTGGATGGAGCCCGGGGCTGGTAATATTATAACGCTGGATGCACTAGCGTTAAGTTCACCACGCCAGTTCGCAATCCTCGGCCGCCGATCCTATATCTGGCCGCCAAGCTGTATTGCACTATGAATGCTATGTCTCCTGGTTATGACAGGGAGACCAGTTTCATTATTTGAACCCAGCTGGAGGCGACAGCGAATATGTTGATGGCAGCCCGATCATATCGTCCACCAGAGTTGGTGGGGTATCGGGCTGCTGCTGCAGTACCAGTGGGAGACCCGTCTGTCGGAAAAAGGCGTGCTGACACAGAAGCTGGTTCTTCTGTACCGAAAAGGTCGAGAAAGGCGCCGACCCCGAAGGTTACGGAAGTGCCACTTATAATGCCAGCAGGATCAATCCTTGCTGAGGTAAGGAATATTTCTAATTCCAATTCTGTCATTGTGGCGACTTATGCTCTTCTTCTTGTAGGGATTGAAGAAGAAGTCCCGTGTTTCAAAATCGGGCGCTAGTAAACCGAAGGAGGTGGCAGGCTCTTCTGATGAGCGCATTCCACCGATGCTAATGTCTCCCGTGGAGGAAGGTCCTGAAGATGTTCCTGCGGAGGTTTTAATATCTCCTGACTTCGTGGTCGCAACAACTTCTGGGAGAGCACCATCTGCCGTGGAGGCCTTGGATGCTGAGGGTCCTGCGGACTCGAGGTATCCTGATGATGAAGTGGACTGGAGTTCGTCGTCTTCCGATGACGTTCCTCCGGTCTTGCAAGAATCTGCTGCGGGGACAACAGATGTAGTTGAGACAGAGGAGAGGGTTGAATCCCCTCCTTATCATGATGAGGGGAGGTCGGCTGCATCATTGCCGAGTCCTATCCCGGCTTCAACCGTGGAAGTTGAGGCGGCTACCACTCAAGAGGTAGCGACAGATTCTGTCCCTGTTGAGGGACTCGATGATGAGACCCGTCTGTCAGTCAAGACCGCTGCGACGGGTCAAAAGACAAGTGATAATCTCCCTATTCTGCCAAGGGAGGTACCAACTGTTGATAGGACGTTGGGGGTAGAAGAGGTGGCCGTTGACATCGGTGGTTCCTCCGGGCTTGAGAAGGGTAAGGGTGTAGAACCCTGTGTCGCTCCTTCTACTTGGGGGACCATCTCGACGCCTGTGCCGGCCCCTTCTGTTGCTTCGGCTCCTCGGGCTAGCAGTCCAGCCCCTGTTGATGAAGAGCCCATTGATGCCGAGGTTCAAGCCTCGCTGATTGAGGTTGGCGGATCTTCTTCCGGTCTGCAAACTGTAGTAGCTCCTCCAACTCCCGCGATGACGTCGCAGGTCCTGGCGGATACAGACGAGTATATGAAATTCCTCGTCGAGGGGGTGTACAAAATGTTGCAGAAGGGTGTATCTGCTGTGATGGATGCCAATGGGAGTTTTGCGATGGCAAAAGCTCTGGCAATGCCCTGCATCGAGCTGATTCGTATTCACCAAGGCCACGACCATATGGCCGAAATTTTGGAGGCTTCGGTGATTGAGCTGGATGAGCGGCTCGCGGAACTTCAACGCATCCGACGAAATGACCTCTCTGTCCTGATAGATGCGGAGAAGGGGAAGCTGATCGCCAAGATCGAGTCTTCATACCAGGCCACCGTAGGCGTTTGGGAGCGCGAGGTGGCTGAGACTGAGGCTGCGGTAGAGCAGTTATCTCAGTCCATGAAGACGACGGTGGAAACTCGAGCTGCATTGGAAGCTAATATCGCGGATATCGATACCCAGATACACCGCCTTGAAGACCAACGGGCCCGACTCCAGTTAGAGGTCGAGCGTGTTCGGGCTGAACATGCAGCATTTAAGAAGGATGAAGCGACTTTTACTCAGCGGACTCTTGCCTTGGCGCAGCAATGACAATAGCTTGATGAGAAGCATGCAAGTGATACTTCCGCTGGGGCCGTTGAATTGATGCGCCAAGATGCAGAGCGACGAGTCCTGGCGACGGTGGAGGCCCGCGCAGTCGACTTAAAGCTTTGAGTCAGGGAGCTCTCAGCCCATCCTGGGGAGATTCAGGGACCATAGCTTTTTCCCTTTTTCTTTTGTGTTCTTTTGCAACCCTTACTAGGGGATGATGTAGTTTCTTGTACTCCTTTTTCAGAAGAATAAAGAAGTCTACAACCTTTTTTTCTGATGTGTTCATCTTTTGTTGTCATGAACTTGATGATTTGTGTGGACCTATTATCTTTTGCGTACCTTGGTTTTCAGGTACAGATAATAAGTTTGAAGGAACCATTATGTTTGCTCAGAGGTAATGTGGACATGGCAATCATTGGGTTCGAAATAATAGAATCTCCCTACTCAGAGGTATTATGGACGTGGTAGGAATGATCTTGGGGGATACGCTGAACAACTCAGAGGTTATATGGACGTGGAAGTTCTGCAATAAATATACAATAACGCAGGGATTGTTTGTACAAGATGTTTACTCAGAGGTAATGTGGACGTGGTAAACATGAAGGGTAGCGTAGGCTTACGAAGTGTAATATTCTGCTTTGTAGGGTGTAGAGACAACTCAGAGGTAATATGGACGTGGTTATCTTTCTACTAGAAGATGCCACGGAACAGCTGGGTTCCGGAGGCATATGAGTTTGTGGAAAGAGGTTGTTTGAGGAAGTACATGTCTGGAGGATGTCAAGAATAGTACTTCTTTAGGAACTTGCCGTTGATGGGCATCATGAACAAGTCCCCATTGGGTTTGGCGAGGCGGTAAGCACCGTTTGAGTATACCGTCTCTATGATGAAAGGTCCTTCCCACTTGGGTTCGAACTTTCCTGGTGTCTTGTGGGTCAACACCATTGGTCTTCTGACTGCTAAAATCAGGTTGCCAACTTAAAAAGTCCTCTGTTTGACCTTCTTGTTGAAAGCCTGTGATATTCGGGCTTGGTAGAGCTCGATGCGTTGTTGAGCTAGGAGACGCTTTTCGTCAAGTGCCTCCAGTTCTCGCAGACGACGACGTTGATTATCCTCTTCTGTGAGTTTGTTTGTGATTGCTACGCGGAGCGAAGGTATCTGTATCTCGAGAGGCAGTACTGCTTCGCTCCCGTCGACCAGGGAGAATGGAGTGTTGCCTGTTGGGGTCCATACCGTTGTGCGGTAGGCCCAAAGGCATTCGCCATGCTTTTCGTCCCAGTCGCGTTTGTTGGATGACACGACCTTTTTGAGCAGCCTAACGATAGTTTTGTTGAATGCCTCAGCCAATCCGTTTGCTGTCGGATTGTAGGCGGTTGAGGCCACGTTCTGAATATGATTCTTGTCACAGAACCTGCTGAAAATGTGGCTGATAAACTGAGGACCATTGTCATGGATGATCCGCCGGGGTACTCCGAAACGGTAAATGACATAGTGTTTGATAAAGCTGACCACCCTGGAGCTTTTTACTTCTGCTAGTGGAACTGCTTCCGCCCATTTGGAGAAGTAGTCGGTGATGGCCAGGATGAAACGGTGTCCTCTCGATGAAGGAGGGGTGATTGGCCCTACAATGTCCATGCCCCAGGCTTCGAAGGGCCAGGAGGCGACTGTAGGATGTAGCGGCTCCGATGGTGTATGTATGAAGTCTGCATGAAGTTGGCACGCGTGGCACTTCTTAGCATATTCGACAGCGTCGGCAGCCATGGTTGGCCAGTAGTAGCCCATACGTCGCAGTCGATCTTGCAACTTAGGACCGGGTTGATAAGCTCCACAAGTTCCGTCATGAGCTTCTTGAAGAGCTTCGGCTGCTTCTTCGTTGGACAGGCATCGAAGGAGGAGCCCATCGAAGGAGCGTCGGTACAGCGTTTTGGTAGCTGTATCGTAGTAGAATCGAAGAGAGCGTCTCCTGACTGAGACGACTTCCTTCGGGTCCTCTGGAAGGATTTCGTAGACAGCGAAGTCGATGAACGGGAACCTCCAGTCCCGGACATTAACCCCAGTGTTCGTCGGCATGGCGTGGGCCACCCGCAAGCATAGGTTGTTTCTGGGACAAATCAGATCTCGTCCTGTTACCGTGATATAGTGTTGAGTCCCAAAGGGCGCTGCTAATGAGGCTGCGAGGCCGGCCAGATCATCGGCCTCCAAGTTTTGTAAACGGGGGACATATTCAATGAAGAACCCGGTGAAGGTTGAAATGATGTTCAACACGACTTCATGATAAGGGATTAAATCTTCATGGCGAACTTCGTATTGTCCCCGAACCTGGTTTACGACGAGTTTTGAGTCGCCGTAAGCTTCCAGATGGTCGACCCCCAGCTGTTGTACGAGCTGGAGTCCCATGACGAGTGCGTTGTACTCGGCAACGTTGTTGGAGCACGGCTTCGAAAGAGAGTACGCACGCTGGATGACCAGCTGATCGGGGGAGACTAAGACTACCCCCACTCCTGCGATGATTTGGCCTTTGGGGCCTGTTCTCGAAGCGTCGTCGAAGAACATCCGCCAAACGGAGCTTCCTTCGATGATATTAGATTCTTAGACCTCATCCGGGATATCTTCATAGAGTTTTGAGGATTCTGGGATGGGGTGTGCAGCTAAAAAGTCTGCCAGAGCTTGACCCTTAACAGTTTTTTGTGGCACAAACACCATGTTGTACGGTGTTAGCAAGATCGCCCATGTAGCCAACCGGGAGTTCAATGATCCTGGCTTCGTCATGAGGAATCTGAGCGAATTGACTCGAGAAATGACATGAATTGTCTGACCCGAGACATAATGACGAGTCTTCTGGATGGCAAACACCAAAGCCAAGCACTCATTTTCGACGGGGTTGTACCGGTGTTCGGCCCCGATGAGTGTTCGACTGAGGTAGTAGATTGCTTGCTCGAAGCCTGTATCGCTGGTTTGAGCCAGCAGAGCGCCAAGAGAATGATCCATGGCACGGACGTAGAGAAGAAATGGTTTGCCGGCGACTGGCGCTACCAGGACTGGTGGGCTTGTTAAGTAAGCCTTGATGTCGTCGAAAGCCTTTTGGCACTCCTCTGTCCAGACGTAAGAGACTCCCTTCTTCATGAGCTGAGTAAAGGGTTGACATCTACCGGAGAGGTTCGCTATGAACCTCCGAATATATGCCAGACATCCCTGTAGGCCCCGAAGTTCTCGAAGGTTCTTCGGAGGGTCCATGTTGAGGATGGCTTTGGTCTTCTCAGGATCAACATGAATGCCTTTCGCTGTGATGACAAAGCCCAAGAATTTGTCGCTAGAAACCCCCAGAAAGGATTTAGCGGGGTTCATTTTGAGTTGATGTGCCCGCATGAGATCGAAGACCGTCTTCAGGTCCTGTAGGTGATCTCCTTTGAGGCGGCTCTTGACTGCGATGTCGTCAACATAGCATTCGACCGTCTTGCGAAGATGTTGACGGAAGATGGTGCTCATAGCTCGCTGGTATGTCGCACCGGCGTTCTTCAAGCCGAAGGGCATTACTGTGTAGCAGAAAACACCCTTTGGAGTCCTGAATGACGTGTGTTTTGCGTCATCGGAGAACATCTTAATTTGATTGTAGCCTGAATACCCGTCCATGAAGGACATGCGCTCAAAGCCACATGTGTTGTCGATCATCACATCAGTGATTGGAAGCGGAAATTCGTTCTTTGGGCAAGCAGAGTTGAGATCCCTGAAGTCGATACAGACTCGTATCTTTCCGTTCTTCTTGGTGACAGGAACGACGTTGGCTACCCAATCCGGGTATTGTTCCTCACGGATGAAGCCGCTGGTCAAGAGTTTGTCTACCTCCTGATCGATGGCATTCATGATGTCCGGACGGAAGCGTCGCTGCTGTTGTTTGATAGGTTTGGCATCAGGTAAGATGTTCAACCTATGTATTGCGATCTGTGGATCGAGTCCCGGCATGTCTTCATAGCTCCAGACGAAGACGTCGATATACTCTTTAGCCGGTTGGATTAAAGATTCTCGATCTTCTCCTTCCAGGCTTTTACTGATGAAGATGGGTTTGGAAGAAGACCCCTCCCCGAGGTCGATCTGCTCGACTTCGTCTTCGGTGGGAGGTTCACGAAGCTCAAAACGAGATTTCCATTGTTCCCCTAGGCGTTGGGCCCAGGGTTCTTCTTCGAAGGGTTCTGGCGCTTGGTCTTCGCCTTCACCTTTTTGAGGTTGTGCTGACGTCATATTAGCTGACAGCACTTTCCTGAAGACTGATCCGATACTGGTATCGGAATCCCAAGTCGATGCTTCGGACGAGTGAGAATGTTCTACGTCTTCTGCATCTGAACTCTCTGGGGTTGATGGTGGCGTGACATAGCCTAACCCCCGTCGAGTCTGATTATAGTAGTCCTGTGGCTTTCCATTGGGCATCGAAAGCCGGACAGGGAGATGCCGACCCTTGCCGTAGTTTAAGCCTTTGTTGCTTTTCAGGTCGTAGCCCATCTTTTGGATGATGTGCTTTGCCGCATCCGTGTACCGATAGACTTGTACTCTGCCGGTATCAGGTTCGGGCTCGATTGACAGGAGGTCCCGATGACGCTCGACTTTGCCCGAGATGATGGTGCCTTGGTCTCGGCTCCGTAGAGGGACTATGAAGACTCCTTGAGACGGGACTACTCGATTATGATGGACGGTCGTTATTTGTGTTTGCAACGACCGTAGAGCGTTATCTAATGTATACATGGCATTCCAGTGTGGAAGACAAGAATAATTAAAAGACACTCTATTATTGATAAAATACGAGATCTTATCCCGTGGGATTACATTGTCAAAGGAGGGCGCCTCTACGTCAGCCGAGATATAATCACCAAGCTCCTCGTCTGTAAGAACTGGGGGTAGACTAGGAGAGTCCACCACAGCTTTGGGGTCTGAGAGGGTTATATGAGCCTTCTCTGACACCTTGGATGACTGCGACGGCTTGCCCTTGAGACGCACCTTGAGAGGTGCCTGGGCTGCGCCTCCGGTGAGTGGTGCCTTCCCTTGTAATTTTGCCACCAGGGGAGCCAATGTTTGAGGTGGCTTTCCCTTGAGGCGTATCTTCAGGGGTGCTTCGCGAGCCGGCGCTTTCCCTGATAGCTTGATGCTCATTGGAGGCGCCTTCTGGGGTGGTTTCCCCTTCAGTCAGATTTTCAAGGGGGCGTCGGGAGTCGTCTCAGGCTCCATGTCCGGTTCTGTTGCCGTCTCTGCCTCATCATCAGCGTCGTTGGCTTCCTCCTCGTCAATGGGCTTGTACAAGTCGGAATCGGTGAAGTAGGCTTCAATCCCTTTGAAAGGATCGATGTCTGCAAACTCCGTCCGGATGACACCATTGGTGGATACATACTTCATGTACTGGTGGAGCGTGGAGGGCACCACCATGTACTCATGCAGCCATGGTCGACCGAACAGGATGTTGTAGTTGACCTCGACATCTACCACATAACAAGTCATCTCAGTTTTGAGGCTGCCAATGTGACACTTCAGTCGGATCTTGCCCAATGGCTCGCTCTTGCTAGCATTGAAGCCACTGATGGTTGTATTGGAGGGTGCCAGCCGGTACATCGGGATCCCCAGCTTAGATAGCAGCGTCTTCGGAATGATGCTTATGGAAGACCCAGGATCGATCTGAATCCGGCTCACCTTGACCGAGCCAATGTACCCTGTATAATACAGCGGTCGGTTATGTCGGTGATGCTTGAGCAGCATGTCTTGTTGGGTGAAAGTTATGTTTGGGATAACTTCATCCGCACAATGACAGTACGCACAAGTAGTTGGGAGATCTTCAGGCTGCTTGACCTGACTGAGAAAGGATTCAGCGTCCTTCAGAGCTTCGCAGAGAGCTTCTCGGGAATCTTCAGAAAGACGCAGGAGCTCGAACAAAGACAGGCGCGCAGGTGTACTGGCTAATTGTGCCAGAATGTCGAAGTTGTGAGGCTTGGACAGCCCCGAAGCATTCTTCTTCCGTAGAGGTCTGTCAAAATGGGCCTCCACCTGCTTCTGCTTGTTGGCTGCTGAGGGCTTAGATGGACCCTCCTAAGGGATGGTGCTAGGAGGCACCACTTCGGCGGCGGCTTCGCCGGATTAGGAGCTCAGTTGTGCACGTGTTTGCACTGGAAGTGCCTCTTCTGTTGAAGAAGAGACTGTGCGGCAAGACTTGATCTTCCTGCCTTTTGATTTGGAGGTAGGGCGTACCTCCGATTGAGTCACCTCGGAGACGAGGTCGGGGTAAACCCAGAGGACCTCTCCTCGAAATGTGGTGAGCGGGGTGAGTCCACTCACATTGTCACGAGTAGGTGGTAAGTTTACCACCTCCATTGTCGCCTTAGGGATGGGGACGACGCCATCTTGTGTGGTAGTTGGCGGCAAGGTGCCGAACTGAAGCGAAACCACATTGGCCGACACCGTCTTCTCTTCATAGTCGACGGAGATTACATCCGCATTGATCATGCGCTGGATGTAATTCTTGAGGACGTAGCAGTCCTTAGTCGGGTGTCCGATAAACCGATGGTAATGACAGTACCTCGGGTTGTCCACTTTCCCAACTTCATCGGGTCGCTTTGGGTCCGGTAGCTTGATCTTGTCACCCTGCTTCAGTATCTCGAAAAGTTGCAGGGTGTCGTCATCATTGAATGAATAAACCTCCTTGGGTCTCGGTGCCAGTGGAGGCTTCTGAGTAGGCGCAGATGCGCCTTTTGAGGCATTAACCGTCAATGCCTGTTTCCCCTTTGCTTCTCGTCCGGAGCTGTTAGCTGCAGACTTTTTCCTCTTATTGTCAAAGGCGGGGAAGCTGACACCCAGAAGACGTGCATTGGCCGCCTTCTTTTCTGCAGCTTCAGCTTCGATGATCAGGGAGCTCCAGTCAGGAGGGGGAGTAGAGTTGAGCCAGAGCTTTACTGCAGGCAACATGTTCATGCTGCAAGCGGAGAGGAGCGCATGTTCTGGCATGCCTGGAGGTAGCCTGAAGCAAGCCTGTCGGAAGCGTTCGATGAACGCCCGAACCGTTTCTTTCTCCTTCTGACGTATCTCTATGAGAGACGCCATCGTCATGTCCTTCCCGCCGTCGTAGAAGCGGTCGAGGAAGAGGCGCGTCAGGTCGTCGAAGGACGATATGGAATTGTCGGGGAGGCTGCAGTACCAGTCATACGCCACTCCTTTCAGGGCCCCGACAAAGATACTGGTGAGGAGCGCGTCCTCCTTCGGAAGATGCCCTGTCTGTGACTGGAAGTACGTCAGGTACCGTCGTGGAGAGTCCTTCCCGTCGTATGGGGTGAGTGTATGTGGTTTATACTTTGGGAGATAAACTACCTTGTTCCACTCGAGGGGATAAGGCTGGGGAATGCCCATCTTCTGGCGTTCCTCTTGCCTGTTCTTGGACTCGAAGCGCTCCCGTAGGTCTTTGATCATTTCGACCACATCCTCCATAGAGCTAGGAGTCGGGAAAGGAGGTACCATCTGGATTGGAGCGTTCGAGGGCTCCGAGGTCCGAGGTGCTTCTGTATCCGAGGGCGCCCGTTGGAGGGGCACACTCGACTCCCCATTAGCTCCTGGGTCAGGACCAGTTGAAGGTGTCCTGATCAAGGCCGACCGCATCTCAAACACCGCTTGAGTCAGTGCTTGCATAGAGGCAGAGAGGGTTTTGAGACCTCCCTCTAATGAGTCTATGCGCTGGACTATGTCCTGTGACGGTGCATCAGACTCGACATCATCCCCAGCCATGTATACTGTCCTGACACGGCCAGGAGTGGATGGATTGGTTGAGGCTTCGCTTTCGGCCTCACTCTCATGCGGGGGGGGTTACTTCTCCTGGTGTTTGGCCACCCCCAGCCACATTCTGGAGTTCATCTTCAATAGGCGCATCTGCAAGGGTCTGATTGCCCTCAGCTCCGTCTTGAAGGACCTCTTCGTTTCCAGAACTATCCCCGGCGGTGTCCTAGAGGACATTCTCATTTTGAGGGGCTTCAGGGAGAGTAATCTCGCCTTGATGATGAAGATCCGCCGCAGCTGTGCTTTGGACATCTTCGTCTTCGGAAGGAGGCTCAACAAGGGTCTGGCTACCCCCAGCTTCCTCCAAGGACTTCTTCCTCGACTGAGTGCCTTCAAACACTCCAGAGGTCGAGACAGCTGTCTTGGTTTTTCTCGGCTAGCTTTTGGATGAAGACGAGGAATTGGCAGTCGTCTTCCGGATTGATGAGGAGTTGGAGACCACGTTGCATGAAGCAACCTTTGGCTCCTCTTCAGCTGACACCTTTGTCCCAAGGCGACATCGGAGAGGTGTCGATGATTGCAGTCGTTGGAAGACCGACTGTCTTGGTGGAGCTGCCGCCTTGCAACAGCAGTTGATGGTGACCACCGCACAAGTATGCCCCGTGAGAGGCGCATCGTGCTTGTTGGTCGACTCTCCTGACCGGCGCTTGTGAGTGATCACGTTGCGCAGGTCATTGGAGGAGAGTGGTGCCTTCACACCCCCTTCAGACGTATGGCAAGGCCAAACGCCGGGGTGGTCAGGTGAGTGTTGCGCCCCCTGATCTAATACCAAGCAGGCATCACGATCAGTAGTAGGGGAACCACAACATTTGAAGTGACTTGAACGGACCTCAAACGCACAACCAGAGGAGGCACGGGAGTTCAAGACCACTGAGTTTGCCTCTCTCGACTTGGTTGTGCACGCAGTAGATGCGCCCAAGCGAGATGAGGACTTTGAAGATCGACTCGTTGCTGGTGCAGAAGCACTTGAGTCAACCTTGTACAGCTTGCCATCGGCAGCGCGCGTGATGACGAGCGCGTGCCTCTGGCCGGCTGCTGGCATAGCACGTTTGTGGCGCATGGCCCGTGCCGCCTTGGATTTCTTCGTACCAGCCCGCTGGGGAGCATAGTACTCAGCATCCAAATTCTCCTCGCCATTACAGCGAGTGAGTCTGTCAAAGACAGAGGCTTTTTGTGACGCATCAGAGGTGATGCGCGGGGCATTGGCTGCGCCCCTGCTCCGTCGACGTATCTTCCTCGCCTGAGAGGGAGATAGCTGGGGAACGTGGTCAGCCGCACGTTTCCCCAAGAGATGCGCTGCATCGGCGGGCGCACCTTGGTTGCTGAGAACGTCAGCAGGAAGGAAAGGCTGGATTGCTGCATCCCCTTCAGTGGTGGTACCCGAGGCGTCGACCTTGTGCACCCAGGCCGTGCGGATCTTCTTCGGCTTTGGTAGCCGCTTCGAAGGACTCGCACTTCCTTCAGAAATGAACTCCTCGTACGCCTGTTGATTGAGGCGCACGACCAGCGTCTTGTGGGAGGAGCCCACCTTCACGTCGTCGGCCTGTGACACGACTTTCTCGGAAGAAGAGAAAGAAGTCCCCAGCAGAGTCGCCAGCTTGTTTGCCATTAAATTGTTTTGATTGAAAACTTTAATACAAACGGAACAGTGTTACAATGTAGAACTTAGATGTAGTCCTAGGAGTGCACTTTTGTTTAAGCTGGGTCCTTAGTGCCAATGGAGCGAGTGGTAATACGTTGACTCCGTTGACCGGCTGACGACGGTTATCGGTTCTCTGAAGGTGTGGATTGCTCTGGGTGCCGGAGCTTGCTGAGAGGAGGAAGACGTTGAGTGTCTGTATCTGCCTCTCTGATGATTCCTTGTATGTTCGTTGTGGATTCTATGTGTATGTGTAAAGGAGAAGATCCCTCTATTTATAGTTTTGCAGGCTGGCTGCTCATGCGCGCATGTAGGATGCGCCGGTGTGTGGGGATGCCACGTGGAGGTTGCTGATGGAGGCGCGTAGATGATGCACCCTGATTGAGGGAGAGAACTCTTTATACTGCTGTTGTGAGCCGGCACGTAGCAGAGGAGAAGATCTTTCTGTTGCTGAAATCTTGGACGAGTTGAGTCAAAGGACACGTGTCATCGACTCATGGCTTGAAGATCTCGGATTTGGGGGGGTAGTGATCTGGTGAGCTGCGCCTTGGATCTGGGCGCAGGAGGAGGCTGCAGCTCATAACCTTTAGGAGTTACAAACCATTTAGGGCGCATGGCTTTTAAGGCGCATGCAGGTGACCTTCCTTCTGTCTTTCGGGATCAGAGATCAGTCTGGGGCGCATGGCTTTTGAGGCGCATGCAAAGCTTCAACTGGAGACTCTTCTTCTGTCTTTAGGGATCAGTGAAGGGTCTGAGGTGCACGGCTTTTGAGGCGCATGCTGGTTTGGACGCATGGCCGTAGAGGCGCATGCGGATGGCCACATGGCAGTAGCCGTCGGAATAGAGTCATGATGATGCTGACGTTGCCGACGCTTCGTTCTCTGAAAAAAGCTATCAACTGTTTAGACTTTGGGAAGCGTGCTGCCAACTCTGGTGTCAGTTCAGCATTTAATGTTTGTGACGTTCGATGGACAGCTGAGTGGGCACATTGGTTGGTGTTCCACTCGGCATAGAGATGTGAGGGGGGGCACATCCTCTGTGATGCGCCGGGTACTGTAGGGCGCGTCTGTGTGATGCACCTGATGCTGGAGGGCGCGTCCGTGTGATGTGCTGTTTGGCTGGCGCATCCGACATGTCCTTTAATGACGCGGCTGTCTCGCTCCTCGAGTGCTATAAATAGCCGTTTGGCTGAATTCGAGGCGTCCGGTTCATCCATTTAATGCAAATTTATTGCACAGAATTCGGAGAGTCATCCACTTGGCGTATGGGTTTGATTTGCCCGGCCTATAAATAGTGGCATGGAGAGAAGGTTTGCTCCTCGTTCCCTCACGTACTTCCAACATGAACTTGGATATGCGGGTGCATTCTGTTGACGAAGTGCTCCCGAGGGTGAAGATGAGACGTCGTGCTGTCTTCGATGCACTTGAAGGTGACTGTTACATCCAAAAGACGGAGTCGAAGGCTTCTGAGGCAGGCGGAAGGTGCCTGTTGCATCCAAAGATAGGGATGTTCGGGCCTCGTCTCCGTTGTTCCGGAAGAGCCGTAGATCGGAATGGTGGTGCTAGGCTCTCTCTTCCTTCAAAGTGGGTGCCACCCACTTTGATTGTGTTGAAAGCTCCTTGTGCCATGATTTCGATCACGGTCTTCCTTGGTCTTTGGAGGCTCTTTCGAAGCCTCCCCTGGCCACAGCATTTGCAGTGCTCTTCCCTTCCTTGGTTCCAGCCAGAGGGTTAAATGCTTTGCTTGGCGAAGCACTTATCAGGTGAGCCTGGCTGGAAGAGCGGCACATAAATGGGCTCTGCTCGGCCAGGTGAGCCTGGTTGGAAGAGTTGCTCATAACTGAGCTACTGAAGGGATGCACATAACTGAGCTGGATGCACATAACTGAGCTGCTGAAGAGATGGTAGGATGCGCCTGGCTGGAGGCGTATGACATCTGCTGCGCCTGGCTGACAGCGCATGGTGACTGCTGCGCCTATCGGAAGGCGCATGGTGGTTGCTGCGCCTATCTGGAAGACGTATGGTGGCTGTTGGCTGTAGATCTAGGATCCTTCCTTTGTAGAAATTCTCCTTTGTACAACCTTTTCTAGACATGTAATAGACTTTTATATATATAAATAAAAAGTCCTTCTTCGAATGTCTATGGCTTATTTGATTAGCTGTCTGAGTTCTGGCGCATATAATGCCTGACGCATGGGCTTTCTGGTTATGAAATTCCATGCTTCTACAGTACCCTGACTGCTCGAACACAGAAATGGTTCAGCTTGACTCTGTAACGGTGGAGTTCTTGGTGGTGCTGCGAGGAGCTTCGAGGACGACCGACGTGCGATGGAGATCAGCGATCACGGTGAAGCGACGTCGACGAGCGACAGGGTGATGGTGATCTCGCGATGAAGTTTCGACGAGGCTCACGGTGGCACACGACTGTTTGCCATAAAATATAAAAGAGCAGAACAGTTTTATGGGAGGACTGGACTTTTACTTCACGTTACAAACTCGCTTGTACAAAGAAAGCCTAGGGACGAAAACCTAGGTACAGCAATCTAAGTACAATTGTTTATTTTTGATTCTGGGGGGTGATGGTAGAGGCTCGGGAAAGCGACGACAGCTCTGCCTTACTCCTTGGACGATCGGACGTAGCCTTGGCTCCTGTGACGAGATGCTTGGCGTTGACGAAGAAATGCTCTTCTTGCTCTCCTCGTATTGCTCTTCTGGCTTCTCTCTCTCTGGATTGATCTCTGTGTATTTTTCTCTCTGATTATTGGGGGAGCCTCTCTCTGTGTGTGCGTCTCTCTTGCAAGGGAATGGCACCCTACTATTTATAGGAATAGGGTGTGATCATTAGGGTTGTAAATGATTGCTTCTTGGAGATGGCGGCAGCCTGTGGATTAGTCAATCTAGGCCATTAATCTTGAGCGTGAAGGATCTGGGCCATTAATGAGGATTATGCCAAATCATGTCAGTAATTAATGTTGATTGCAATAAATCCCCATCATGATGATTTGCTAATGTCCGTAAATCTAAATGAATCAATTTAATTCATTCTCTTGCCACGTGTCCCAAATTATTGGGATCTGACCCAAAATTTGAATATCTTTAGGACACGTGTCCTGTCATCCTTGTTGAGCCGCATGAGGAGCGTTCATATTTGGGCCGTATGAAGGTCGTCATGACCGAGCCGCATGAAAGATTTTATGACCGAGCCACATAAATAGTCTCTGTACTCGAACCGCATGAAGGTTGTCATGACCGAGCCGCATGAATATGTTCATGACCGAGCCGCATGGGGGTCTTCATGGCCGAGCCGCATGAGAGTCTTCGTGACCGAGCCGCATGGGTTTCTTCATGGCCGAGCCGCATGGGGGACCTTCATGACTAAACCGCATAGGTTTCTCTGCACTGGCCGCGTGAACTCGTTTAGTCTGGCCGTAAAAACTTGCCTCGAAGCTACGAAGATTTTCTCCAGTTCCCTAGGAAGATAGTGCTCTTGTGTCAGTCATCATGACTACTTTACGTCAGGGCTGTCATCTGTCAGCTGTCAGCCGTCAGAGCATTAATTGTGTTTGAATGACGCTGGGTACAGCTGTTCTGAAAAGACACGTGGCTTCCCTCCGCGGGCCGCATGGAGTTCACTCGAACTGCCTATGTGTTTGAGCCGCATGGGACTCCTGAGCCGCATGGATCATTTTTCTCTTCTTTTTCATGCTTCTACAAGACCCCTTCAATCAATTTGCAAAATTAAAATACTTTGAATAAGAAGCATGGTTATGCCAGAGCCGCATGGATGTATTCTGTCCTAGCCGTATGGATTTGTCCAGCCGCACGATTACCTCAACCGCATAACTCTCTGAGCCGCATGGGACTGTTTTGGCCGCATGAGCTTCTTGCCACGTCTTCCTTCCACGTGTGCAAATCTTCTGTGAATCTTCTGCATTTAATGCTCTTGATTTGCTACAGATTTTAAGAGCCGCTTTCTTGGGCCAGGATCCCAAGAGTCAGGCTATTATTCAACCATTTTGCCTCGATGACCGAAGAGTCTGTCATCATATTGTACGCGGATCGAGGCGTTCCTTCCTTGTCTATAAATAGGAATACTTTCGTTCTAGAGAATCTCCTTTGCTCTCTTCGATCTTTCGCTGTTCTAACTCCTTTCTCTCCCAAGCACCTATGGCTCCCAAGAAGGTTGCTGTGTCGAAGGCTGCGAAGGGCAAGGCGGTCGCTTCTGCGGCGACTGCGGCGACGAACGTGGCCACTCCTCCGCCGGCCGCTGTTCACTATGTTCATCCCGACGTTCATCCACCTATTGCTGGTAAGGGTGTTTCCTTAGAACCCTAACTGCCATGGCTCTGCTGCATAATTTATGCACAAGCCGCATGTACAAGGTTCGTCGATATGACCGCATAAGCACTTCGCCCAGGAGGCCGTATGGGCTTGTCCTACTCGATTTGAACCGCATATATATTTTTGGTTTGGGCCGCATGAGCTTAGTTCACTTTTGAACCGCATAAGCTCATCTGCTTGTAGCCGTATGAGTCTGTCTGTTCAGGGCCGCATGAGTCCGCGTGGACTTTGAACTGCATAGTCTCACCTGAATCCGAGCCGCATCTGCGCCTAGGTTTGTCTGTTGAGTCCATGTAAACCTTGAACCGCATAGGCCCTTCTGAATCCAAACCGCAGAAGCTTCATAAGCTCATCTGAACTTTGATTTGTATGGACTCGTCTGACTCGGAGCCGCATAAGGCTATGATGAACCAAACCGCATGGACTCATCTGGTTCTGAGCCGCATGAGGCTGTGACGACCCAAGCCGCATAGACTCAAATGATCTTTCAAACGCTTCTTTGTTTTGACTATCCTCTAATCTTATTTCTTTCGTCTATCTTCAGTAAATCTGCCAGTAAATCCTGCGGGGAAACTCCTAGTGGGCTTGAATCAGTTTGCCTTGGGCATGCATCTTGATGACTTAGTTAAGTACGTGCTGAATCAATTTCCTGCTAATGAGCCTTCGGGGAGGTTGAACGCCATCGAGAATCAGACCCTCCATTATCTTCGTGCCATGATGAATTCTGGGAAGTTGGATGGATCATACCTGAATCCCTCATTCCTCTTCGGGGACGCTTTAATCATAAAGAATCCCCAAGTATTAGAGATCTCTGAGAACTGGGATTTTACTTTGGATGGGATGGCGATCCATATTCCCCTCATGGAGCGTCATTATCCTCTGTCGTGGTTCAATATGGTATTGTTGGACAGGACGATGGTGGGTACCTTAACTCCTATCCAATCAGGGATGTTGATAGGCGACATCCATTATAACCCGAACATTGGGTCAGCGTACGTGGGTAAGGATTTCGTCCGCCGGTACATGATGGGACTGGCCCCAGGTACTTTCATGAATGTATATGGTCCCAACTTCACATTCACTCAGGCTGATACATTCCTGAATCGGCTTGTTCACAAAAAATCTTATCCCGTTGGCAGACTGGCATTGCGGAACTGGATAAACCCCACTTCTACGTGGGCCCACTTGACCACTTGGGTTCTGCAGACCTACGGGACATTCCTGCGGGAGGTGGGACTCTATCATACCATCCGGGGCACCTATCACGGGCTTTCTATCAATAAACCATTGTTCGTGGCGCTCCTGGAGATGTATAACCGGCGAACGGGGACGTTCTTCGCTCCCGAAGGGGAGTTGGGGCTTGCTCTCCATGAGATGTATACTGTCTCCAAGCTTCCGTGGGGGGACGAGCCTTTCGAGGTGTACACCCCATCGAACGAAGAGTTCGAGGACCTGAACCGACGACTCCCAGGTTTTGTTGTGGTGTACTAGGAGTTGCTATGCCATCATAGTGCTTGTCACCAGATGGCTATAAAAAAGGAGGATAGCTCAGAAGGGAACGCTCCCCACACTACTCCTGGGTCAATTATCTTTTTAAAGTTGGCCCTTCTAGCGAGGTTATTCCTCGAACCCCTCAAACCCAGGGAGAGATAAAGGACCTGATGTTGAGCGTCAAGAAGTCGCGGTCCAATAACGACATATTCGGGAGTCAAACTGACTCTCTTAGCTATTTTTACTACGGTACCCGGCAGATGTCTGAGAAAGCGCTCCTGGCTGGATTTTTGATGATATGGCTACGGAACTGCGTAGTCTCGGAGGAGGGCAGGTTCTATCGAGAGGATCAGCCGCCATTTCATTCTCCCTGCCGTTAAGCTGGTATTTGGAATTAGACTGGCTCTTCTTCCAGCTATGGTGTGTAGCATACACCATGGTCTTCGAGCATTCTCGTCCAAGGTCATTGTCCGCAAGAAGACGCTGGACTTTGAGCGCATAGAGCTACGTTACCACTATTTGATGGGGTAGTTGTTGATGCACTACAAGTCCTTGATGGGACCTGGAACAGCGGAAGATGCTACAAATGAGGACGCTTTCCTTTTCCAATACCATCACCAACCTTGGGAATACAGTACTATGCCAGCTTGTCGGATGGCGCTGGCGAGGGTGGATGGGTGTGCCTTTTTTGTGTCTGTTCCTCATTTTTCTGATGAGGAAGTGAGGGATGTACACCTTGATGGTACCGGACCTCCTCACTTTCTGTCTACGAAGATGCTCACCTGGTTGCGCAACATTCGCCCCGCGTATCTGGTTTATCGTAACCGCGATAATGTGTACTTGGAGCCCTACCTACCTAGTAGGTTTTCCTGCCAATTTGGCTATAGTCAGTTATTCCTCGACTGTCCCAGCCCTTGCTTGGGCTTTGAAGGTAGCATTCTTGATGATGTCAGGGCGTGGAATTATTATGACGCCTACCATACTCGGGCCAGCTTCTCAGTCCCTGATATTAAGGCGCTGAGGGAAATTTTGTACGTGGCTGCCTTGTATCATGTTATGGCGAACAAGCCTCCTGTCAATTTCGATCTGAGTACCAGTTTCATCGTGGGTACCGGTTTAGAGGAAAAGCCCAAGGGGGCTAAGGCTATAAAGCAACTAGCGCTCCAGACTCCCCTCCCTGAATCAGAATCTTTCGAGGCGGCTGAGGAGGATGACGATCATGATAGCGAAGACTCTCTTTCATTTGGGGGTGAAGAAGCAGCGGATCAACCGCTTGCCACACCAGACGAACTGGCGGAGGATCCGTCGCTTGCTACACAAGAGGAAGTAGTGAGGGAAGGACAGCCCCCCGCTGTGCCTGGTCCCTCACGCAAACGAGTCAGACGTGAGTCTTCTGACGACAGAACGACCTTTTCTGTGAAAAGAGCCACCGTTAGGTCTCGTAGGTTGCTTATTACCGAAAGGGGTGAGGATGCTGACGATGCTCCGGAGGTAAGACTATGTTGGAGCTATCTCCTTGTTGTGGTTTTCTTTTTCTTGGAGATATGACCTAATCATTTTTTTTCTTTGTAGGCGTCTGACGAACCAGGCTCTCATGAACCGTCTGCTGCCCCTGGAGTTGATCCGGCCCTTGCTGCTTTGATTTGCGGCATGTGTGCCGCGGTCCTTTCTGCGGGGGCTCTCTCAGCGGCGGCTAAGGACTCCCAAGTTGCTGAGGCCCCGGCCCGGGGTGACGAAGATTTCCTCGGGCCTGTCTCCGAGATTGCTGAATTTCAGCAAGGCGACGCCGATCTCGTCGCATCCCCTGCCGAGGGTGCTGGGGCGGAGGAGCCTATTATATTCGATTCGGAGGCTGCTGGTGAAGAGGCTGTGGTGGCTGTAGGCGAACCTCAGCCTCCACACTCTTCCGCTGGTAAGATAAGCCAAATATTGACTAGTGAGGGGGCTTATTTGCTCTATCAACATATCTTCTGGGTCAAATCGATTCATGGTTGTCTTGGTCCTACAGGTCCTGACCATTTACTTCCCACAGCGGATGTTCTTGGGGAAGGTTCGGCCTGCTGCGATTTGGGAAAAAGGAGCGTTTCCTTTCCTTCACCGACTCATGTCGAGGGGCCTCCCGCCAGCTCCAGACAGATGGGAGTGGAGCTTGTTCCGGGAGCGATGGTCTCCGCCTTATCCTCTGCTGTTTATACGGCTTCGGAGATTGACTTCTCGACCTTGCCGAGCATTCAAGTTCTGCGGGCTGCTGAAGAGGAGTTAGCCGCTGTTCATGCATCCTTCCGTACGGAGTTTGTTTTCCTCGTGGCAGGAGCGGCAGATTCTGTCACGTCTTCTTCAGTGTTGCCAGCTACACTCTCGTTGACGCCGGCTTCTTCGGAGGCTCTGGACGAGGTGTCTCAGGATGTGGTCGACAGCTTCTATCGCCATTTAAAGAGGGGCGTAGATGCTGCCGTAGAACGGGGGATCCCTTTTTCTCTGTCCCTGTGGTGTGCTCGGGGTCAGATTGAAACTTTGAAGGCTCTTCCTGGCGGAGTGGGGTTGGCTGCGCTCCTGGAGCCCAAGTTGGCAGATGCTGATCAGCTCGTGACCCGATTGCTGGTGTTACGGCAGGCTGACTTGCCTGCTGCGATTGAACAGGAGCGGGGCTTCCTTATTGCCGCTCGGGATAGGATAAAGCTTGCTCGAGACACTGCCGGGCCAGTTGTGAAGGGGGACCTTGACGAGCTTTTCGCTTCGTATGACAGGCTGGGTCGTCGAAGTCAAGCTTGTAGGGCTCGGGAAGAGACTGCTTCTCGTGGAATAGCTGACACGAAGGAGCAGATTCTCGTACTTCAGAGGGAATTGTCCTTTCTAGAGTCGGAGCTGAAGGCTGCTCATGCGGAACATGAGTCAATCATTCTGGAGGCCGAGAAGGTTTCCCGATCTTCTGTTAACCTGGAGCGGGCTTTCAAGAAATTCGAGGACAACTGGCAAGCTCATGCTCATCGGGAGGACACGGCGGTGCTGACCCAAGAGGCGGAGCGTCGAGCTAAATAGAGGTTTGAGCGGTCGGTTGCCTTGCTGACGGACCGTCTCACGGCGTTATGTGCCCCGGAGCAGTGATCAGTTTTTTGTTTTCTTTTACTGTTTTCTTCTCTTCTTTTTTTTTTCTTTTTGTCAAGGGATATGATCCCAAATGATGTAGTACTTTGAATTTTGAATAAATAAGCATGTTTCAACACATCTTCTCTTTCTTGTACTTGTGGTGTTTGTGGAATTGGACCTGCTGGGGGATTATTTGTGGACCTGTTACCCTGGGCGTACCATGGTTTTAGGTATGAGTAACAGGTTTTGGAGAGGAATACCTAGAACAACTTCGCGATAAGACAGCTATAGAAGTTTTTGGTATTCGAGAGAATGCCAGGGAGCAACTGGGCTCCCCGACATGATAGGAAAGGGATGGGCGTGTACTGGAGACCCAGTACAACATCTGTGGTCGACTGAGGACATTTGTGGTCAACAGAGGACATTTGTGGTCAATAGAGGACATTTGTGGACCTATTATCCTTGTCGTACTTCGGTTGTGGGTACAGATAATAGGTTGAAAGGGAACCGACATACTTACTCAGAGGTAATGAGGACATGGCAAGTATGAAGGTTTCTTCTACGGAGCCTTCCCACGCAGAGGTAATGAGGACATGGCAGGAGTGGGCTCAATGAAGAGGGGGTACATAAAATGACTCACAGGTAATGAGGACATGGAAGTTTTATGTAGGGGTGATTTATTTTTGGCAGAAGTGAAACGACTCAGAGGTAATGAGGACATGGCCGTTTTGGGAATTTGTGGATCGTTTACCCTTTTTTGTGCACTGGAAGTGCGGGTATTGGATCATGGGGGAGGATCTCCTCCAGGAAGAAAGTTCTGAGGTATGATCATACATGACTTTCTTATCTGAAAGAGTGGCCGGATGTGAGTTCAGAGGTACCGTCGGGTACATGACTCGATATTGTGAAAGCGTGAGTTCAGTGGCACCAGCGGGCACATGACTCGATAATCTAGAATGTTGAAAAATAAGTTTAGCGGTACCAGAGGGTACGTGACTCGAAAATTTAAAGAACTATGAGGGTGAGTTCAGCGGTACCAGCGGGTACATGACTCTATGTATGGAACCAGAATATAAGTTCAGAGGTACGAGGAGGTACATAACTCGACACTCTGAGATGTCTCGAGGATTTTGTTTCAGACATAATACTTCTTCAGGAACTTGCCGTTGATGGGCAACATGAGCAAGTCTCCATTTTGCTTTGCGAGGCGGTAGGCGTCGTTGGAGAATACAGCCTCGATGATGAACGGGCCTTCCCATTTTGGTTGGAATTTACCGGCGGTTTTATGCGTCATAACCATCGGCCTCTGAACCGCCAGAACGAGATCGCCTACTTGGAATGTTCTGACCTTGACCTTCTTGTTGAAAGCTCCGGAGATTCTGGCCTGATATAGTTCGATTCGCTGTTGAGCTAACAGGCGTTTCTCGTCTAGGGCCTCCAATTCCTGTAGTCGACGATGGTGGTTTTCTTCTGTCGTCAACTGATGTGTGAGGGCGACGCGGAGTGAGGGGATCTGAGTCTCTAATGGAAGGACTGCCTCACTTCCGTACACTAGGGAAAATGGTGTATTCCCGGTGGCTGTTCGAACTGTGGTACGATACGTCCATATGCATTCACCGAGCTTCTCGTTCCAGTCGTGCTTGTTAGAGGACATAAATTTCTTGAGTAGGTTGATTATGGTTTTGTTAAATGCTTCTGCTAACCTATTGGCTGCTGGATTGTAGGGTGTCGAAGCAATGTTCTGAATTTGGTGCTTGTCGCAGAACCGATAAAATGCGTGGCTTGCGAACTATAGCCCATTGTCGTGAATGATCCTTCGGGGCAGTCCAAAGCGGTAGATGACATGATGCTTAAGGAAGCTGATCACGTTTGAAGTTTTCACCTCTGCCAATGGCATGGCTTCCGCCCATTTGGAGAAGTAATCGGTGATTGCGAGTATGAATCGGTGTCCTCTGGACGAAGGTGGGGTGATTGGGCCGACGATGTCCATACTCCATGCTTCGAATGGCCAGGAGGCCACAGTCGGATGTAGGAATTCAGATGGCTGGTAAATGAAGTCCGCGTGAACTTGGCAGGCTTTGCACTTTCTCACATAGTCTATCGCATCTGCTACCATCGTGGGCCAGTAGTAGCCCATTCGGCGAAGACGGTCTTGCAATTTAGGGCCAGACTGATGGGCCCCGCAGACACCGTCATGAGCTTCTCGTACGGTTTCTTTGGCTTCCGTGTTTGACAGACACCGAAGCAATAATCCATCATAGGATCGGCGATACAGCATTTTCGTCTCTGTATCATAGAAAAATCTGAGGGAACGTCTTCTGATAGAAGTAGCTTCCTTCGAATTCTCTGGCAGGATGTCGTATACTACGAAGTCGATGAACGGCTGTCTCCAATCTGGTGCTTCGTCGACTGAAAGGGCGGAGTAGCTTTCCATGCATCGAACGTTATCCTTAGGACAGACCTGTTCACGGCCTATTATGTCGACCTGATGACGAGCGTAATTTGGCACAGCTAGGGAAGCGGCCAAACCAGCTAGGGCATCAGCCTTAATGTTCTGGAGTTTGGGAACATGTTCTATGAAGAATCCTCCCAGAGACGAGATGGTGTCGATTGCTATTCGATGATACGGGATCATGTCTTCGTGGCGGACCTCGTACGACCCCCGAATCTGATTGACGATTAACTGTGAGTCACCGTATGCTTCAAGATACTCTACCCCCAGCTCCTTTGCAAATCGGAGGCCAATGACCAAGGCATTGTACTCGACCAGATTATTTGAACAGGGCTCTGTGAGTGAGTAGGCCCGATTGATCACCAAGCCGGAGGCAGAAATCAGCACCACTCCAACTCCAGCGATAATGTTGCCTTTGGGTCCAGTTCTCGAGGCACCGTCGAAGAACATTCGCCAGATGGTATCATGGGAGACTACATTTGAACTGGTGACCTCGTCCGGTATCTCTTCATATACCCTAGTCGTCTCCGAACCTGGATGGGCTGCTAGAAAGTCTGCCAGAGCCTGGCCTTTAACAGCCTTTTGCGGGACGAAGATCATGTGATATGGTGATAGTAATATCGCCCAGGTAGCAAGGCGAGAGCTGAGTGCCCCAGGTTTTGTCATGAGGACCCTGAGGGGGTTGATCCGCAATATCACGTGGATGGTTTATCCCGTGACGTAGTATCGCATCTTCTGGATGGCGAACACGAGAGCAAGGCATTCCTTCTCTACGACCGTGTATCGGTATTCTGGCCTAATCATCTTCCGACTGAGGTAGTATATAGCTTGTTCGTGGCCTGCGTCATTGTTCTATGCTAACAGAGCACCAAGAGAATGTTCCATAGCTCGCACATAGAGCAGGAATGGCTTCCCAGCAACAGGAGCTACCAGGACTGGAGGGTTCGACAAATATTCTTTGATGCTGTCAAAAGCGCGCTGGTATTCCTCATCCCATATGAAAAAGACTTCCTTCTTCATGATATAGATGAATGGTTGGCATCATCCGGAGAGATTAGAGATGAATCTCCTGATGTAAGCTAGCCTGCCTTGGAGGCCTCGGAGTTCGCAGAGATTTCTCGGGGGACCCATCTCCATGATTGCCTTTGTTTTCTCGGAATCGATGTGAATGCCCTGAGAAGTAATGACGAAACCCAGGAATTTCCCGCTGGAGACACCTAAAAATGATTTTGTAGGGTTCATCTTTAAGTTGTGTGCTCGCATTAGGTCGAACACTGTCCTGAGATCTTACAAATGATCTTCCTTCGAACGGCTTTTGATGGCGATGTCGTCGACATAGCATTCCACTGTCTTGCATAAGTGGTCTCTAAAGATGATGCTCATAGGTCTCTGGTAAGTAGCGCCAGCATTCCTTAAACCGAAAGGCATAACGGTGTAGCAATATGTACCAATCGATGTTCGGAATGATGTATGCTTCTCGTCGTCAGGGAACATCTTGATCTGGTTGTATCCTGAGAAGCCATCTATGAAGGACATACGTTCGAAGCCACAGGTGTTGTCGATCATAATATCCGTGATAGGAAGAAGGAATTCATCTTTAGGGCATGCCTCATTCAGATTCCGGAAGTCAATACATATTCGGATCTTTTTGTTCTTCTTGAGAACTGGTACGATGTTGGCTACCCAGTCTGGATGCTGCTCTTCGCGAATGAAGCCGCTGGCTATCAGTTTGTTGACCTCGGCTTCGATAGCATTCATGACATCGGGGCAAAATCGTCGTTGCTGTTGCTTGACAGGTTTTGCATCCGAATGAATATTGAGTTTGTGGAGTACGATCTCGGGGTCCAATCCTGGCATATCTTCATAGCTCCAAGCGAACACATCGATATATTCCTTGACGAGTTGGAGCAGCGACTCTCGCTCTTCATCTGTCAGACTCTGGCTGATGAAGATTGGTTTCGGGGAGGCTTCATCACCAAGATTAACATGTATGACCTCATCCTCAGTGGGAGGTTCTCTTTGCTCGAACGCTTCTCCCATTGTTCATCTAGATGTTGTTCCCATGGTTCTAGCTCAAGAAGTTCGGGGATGTCTTCGTCTTCTTCATAAGCGTCGGCGAATGCCATGTTGACTGATAAGACTTGTCTGAATACATCTCCGATGCTGGTATCAGAGTCAGAAGTTGGTGACCCGGTCGAATATGAATGCCAGTCACATTCTTCATCTAAACTTTCAGGGGTCATCGTGGGTGTTACATACCCTAATCCACATCGAGTCTTGCTATAGTAGTCCCGTGGTTTGCCAGTCGGGACCGGGGGCTTCAAAGGTAATCGTCGTCCAGTACCGTAGTTCAAACCCGGTGTTGTTTCCAGATCATACCCCTGTTTCTACATGAGGTATTTAGATTGGGGGCTATAAAGATACAGAGGTAGTCTCCCGACATCCGATCCGAGGTCGACTTCTTCTATGGTGAAGGGATGTGGATCGTCCTTCCGGTCGAAGATGATTGGATGGTCCCCTCCCTCGACTATTCGGTAAGCGTCTTCTGCTGGAGTAAGCTGGATTGTGGTGTAGACATTTGTCACCTGTGTGTGTAGGTGAGTGCCTATACCGTATTCTATAGCATACATTGTACAAAGCTTATTAAGCTCGAGGTAGTTCAAAGATAGCCCTTTATTGATGAAGTAAGGTATCTTTTCTAGGAGGATTACATTATCTGCAGAGGGAACATCAGTGTGGGCAGCCACATACTTGGCTAGCTCCGGTTCCTCTTCGGCTACCCCCTGTGTGAATGAAGACTGAGAGGACGACCTGGGGAGTTTGATCGTCAGCGGTTCAGTTGATGGAGCTGAACGTAGAGTTGTTGGCAGACTAGCGACCCCCAGTTTGGTACTCGATGTGGGACGAGGAGTGGCTGGTTCGCTAGAAGTGTCAGACCTTGCATCGGGGTGAAGACCCTTCTTGGGAAGGCGTATTGTCAGTGGCTTGTCGGAGGGATTGAGCTTCTCCGTTTGGGGCTGACCGACTCTCGGCAGTCTGATTGTTAGTGGCCCCGTTGTGGATCTTGGCACTTGGCCAGACCTTGGCAGTCGAATTATCATCTGCTCTTCTTGTGCCGAGAGGCTGATTGCGTCCATATGCAGAGTGGCGGTAAGGGGTACAGACCTGTCCGGTTTGCGAGCTTGGAGGTGGATCGTCAGAGGCTCTTCTGATCCTGTGGCTGTCTCGGTACTAGCTTGTACATCTCCTTCACCAAGATGCTTCTTCGATTTTTTGTACAGGCAGGAGTCCGAGTAGTAAGATTCGACCCCTTTGAAGAGATCGATATCAGCAAATTCCGTCCTCACGAAGCCGTGTTTGTCGACATATTTGAAGCACTGGCGCAGCGTAGAAGGCACGATCATATAATCGTGTATCTACGGACGCCCCAAGAGGATGTTGTAAGAAGTGTCTGCATCTATGACGTAGCAGGTGACTTCGGATTGGAGGTCGCCAATTTGACACTTCAGACGAATCTTCCCAATAGGGTAGCTCCTGCCCGAATTGAAACCGCTGATGGCGGTGCTTGTAGGCGTCTGACGATGCATTGGGATGCGGAGATGATGTAGCAGACCCTTCGGGATAATGCTTATGGAAGAGCCAGGATCAATATGCATCCGATCCACCTTTACGTCGCCGATGTATCCAGTATAGTATAGTGGGCGATCGTGCAGATTAGTTTTGATGAGCATATCTTGCGGAGTGAAGACGATGTTTGGCATTGCGCCAGTGCAGGCACTATCCTGGAGATCCATAGGTGAGTCCTTCCCGGTGAGGTTGGATTGAGCCAGATAGGCATCGGCATTTTGGAGTGCTTCGCTCAATACAATACGAACGTCCTTGCAGAGCCTTAGGAGTTCGTACAGTGACAACTTGGCTGGTGTGTTAGCCAATTGCGCTAAGATGTCAAAGTTGTAGGGCCTCTCCAGCCCTTGGGCTGCCTCTTTTCGGAGGGATTTGTCGAAGCGAGTCTCCCTCGGCATAGGCTTGTCGGTTGCCGAAGGCTGAGCCGGTCCCGGAGCATCAGTTGTAGTGGGTTGTTGATTTTCAGCTGGATTGTCAACCACAGGTTGGGATTGCGCCCCAGACCGCGTAACAACGGCTGTAGCTTCCTCGATGTCTGTCGAGATTGTGTGGTAGGTCCTGACTTTTCCACTTTTCTTCTTGTAGGTGGAAGATGGTGTAGGCCGAGTCACTTCTGATACCAAGTCTGGATGGATGCACATGACCTCCCCTCGTGATGTGGTGAGGGGTACTAGACCAGCAGCCTGATCTCGGGGAGGTGGGAGATTAGCAATCTCCATTATCGCCAGAGGGATGGGGACCACCCCGTCTTGAGTTTCCATGGGAGGAAAGCTGCCGAATTGTACCTACACCATATTGGCTGCCACCGTTACCTCTTCAAAATCGATGGCCAAAGCGTTCGAATCGATGAGGTTTTGGATGTACCGTTTCAGCTGGTAGCAGTCGTGTGTGGCATGGTGGACGTAGCGATGGTAATGGCAGTACTTTGGGTTCTCCATCTCTGTCGGCCGCGGTTCCCGTCTTGGTGGAGGAAGCTGGATTCTGTCTCCTTGTATGAGAATGTCTAAGATGGGCTTGACGTGACCATCTTCGAAGGAGTAAGTGACTTGCGGCTATTGTTTGTCTGCCGGCTTTGGCTCAGGTTTCTGTGCCGTATCGGCCACCATAGCCTGCTTGCCCCTGCCGTCCCGATTATTGGAGGGACTATCCCCATTGTCATTATTGGTGTTAGGACGCTTGCCCTTGTTCTCTCCGTCCGAGATGTGCAATCCCAGCTGGCGAGCCTTCTTCAATCGTTCTTCGGCGCTTGTGGCGCTGATGATGAACGTCTTCCAGTCCTTGAATTGACTTTCGCCCATCCAGAGACTGATTGTTGGGAGGAGTCTCTTTTGGCAAATTTCAATCAAGGAGGAATCTGGATTTCCAGAGGGCAACTTCATGGCGGTTTGGTGGAACCGCTCGATATAGTTCCTTGTGAGCTCTTTCTCTCCTTGGACGACGTCCATGAGGGTGGACATGGTGATGTCCTGCCCTACTTCGTAGAATCTCTCCAAGAACATGCTCTTGAAGCCGGCGAAGGAGTGGATGCAGTTGTCCGACAGATTGCGATACCAGTCGAAGGCGACTCCTTCCAATGCCCCGATGAATAATCGTATGAGAATGGCATCGTCATGGGGCAGATGGTCGATGGTGACCTCGAAGTAAGTGATGTACCGACTTGCTGAGGTCTTGCCATCATAAGGATTGATATTGAACGGCTTATATCTTGGTGGGAATGGAACATCCCTCCATGCAACAGGGTATGGTTGCCGTATTCTGAGGTCTTGAGAGTTTTCTCGAGCGTGGAACATGGCTCGGAGCTCCTGGACCTCTCTTCTCGCTTCGCGTACTTCGTCCACGGCGGTGGGGGCCGTTATTTTCGGAGGATTGTTGCCCGGGTTTGGTGCCATCGAATTCGAGTCCGCATTGACCGCGGGACCCGTGCTTGTTTGGCCAGGCGTCCCTCCTTGCAGAGTTGGAAGGGCCGCTTTAATTTTGTCTACAGACTTGACCAAAGCAAGCAATATGGCTTCGAGACTGTCGATGCGCTGGCGATCACTAGAACCACCTTGGTTGCTGTCTGTCATGAATACCGTCTTCACATGAGGAGAGATAGACAGAGCGGTGGAGAAAGCGTCCTCCGAATCGTACCCCTGTAGTGAGAAGTCATCGGGGTATGTGGGTATATTCCCTTCTGATTCAGACTCGAAAGGAACAGTACCCCCAATCTCCGAGTTCGCCTCGTCTTGGGAGTTGTGGATGTCGTCGGGGACGTCGAGGTTTGCTGTATCGATGGGAGAGTTGTCTCCCCTGGCTCGTCTTCTTGGAACATCGGGTTGCTGTGGAGGCTCAGAGGGGTGCTACCCCCAGCCCCAGCAACCCCCTGCTTTATGGACGACGAATCCCCCACTGTAGTAGATTTCGTCTTAGAGCGAGTACCTTGGAAAACTTCGGTGGTGGGCACCCGCTTAGACGACAGTCTTTTAGTCACAGTGGTTGAGATCTTCGGGCTGGGAACATTCATCTTCTTTCCCCTTCTATCAGCGGGGACTTTCCGTACAGAGTTGCAGGAGACGACGGGTAGTGTCTCGTCTTCTGAAGATGGCTGTTGTAGTCTTTGAAAGACAGACTGTCGGTCTTCTTGCATCGTCGTGCTATTACAGCAGCAGTTGACGATGACTTGGGTACAGTGACGTCTGTGGGAGGACTCTTTGTACCCCGATGCATCTTCTCTTTCCTTGCGTTTGTGGAAGATGGCCTCATGCAAGTCACTTGCTTTACTGGCTCGGGAATTCTGGGCACACGAGTGTGTAGGCCTCCCGCTTGCTCCCTGATTCGAAGGTAGCTCGTATACTTGCCTTCGTTCGTTATTGGGAGATGTTTGATGACTATCCCGCCTATTGGCCGCAGGGGGCAGGATACGAGTAGCTTTATACAACTTTCCATTAGAGGCCCGCGTGATAATCAGCGGGACGCTCCGATAGTCAGAGGTTGGGGCAGCTGACTGGGCTTGGTGGGCCCGTACTGCCCTAGACTTCTTCCTTTTATCACTTACGGGTGCGTAATAGGAAGAGTCCAAGTTGGATACCACAGAGTCTGGCTTATCATCCAGAGAACCATCAGGGTCAGGACCGTATGAGAGACAGTCGAAGACTGATCGAGAGAAGCGTGGAACAGAAGCTATGCGGCTAGGATTGGAGACCGTGCAGGCTGTCTGCATACGGCTATCTTTAGTTGTCGGATGAGTTGTTCTTGTGCGACTAGGAGTCACGACCGTGCAGGCTGGCCGCATACGGTTGGCAATTGTGGCCGCATGGGTTTTTTGCAAGCGATTGACTTCAGTAACTGCATAAGTTTCATCCATGCGGTTGGCAACTGTAGCCGCATAAGCTATGCGGCTGACAGATGTGGTCGTGTGAGCTTTCTTCATGCGGCTGGCGGATGTAGCCGCATGAGCTTTCTCCATGCGACTAGCACCCTTATGCGGCTCGGATCGCATAGAGTTCCTCTTTGCCCCTACAAGTCCAGCATCATAGTGTTTTCTTCTGCCGGACTTGGGGATAACAGAGTTGTCTACGGTCTGAAGTGGGGCCGCAGGAGAGTCTTCCCCGCCGTCTTGAGCAACAGAGGGTATCTCTGCAAGAGCTTCAGTAGGAGCGAATGATCGGGGTCTCCACTCCTTGCGGTCCTTCTTCGTGCGGGCTTGCTTCTGGACCGGGCCAGCGCTCTTGTCGGAGAGCATTTCTTCAAATGCCTGTTGGTCCAAACGGATAACCAACTTCTGTTACATGGAGCCAAGCTTGGCTGTATCCGACTGCGTCACCAACTCCTCAGTCGTGGAGAAGTTTGTCTCCAGCAGAGTCACCATCGTGTTTGCCATGAAATATAAAAGAGCAGAATAGTTTTATGAGAGGACTGGACTTTTACTTCACGTTACAAACTCGCTTGTACAAAGAAAGCCTAGGGACGAAAACCTAGGTACAGCAATCTAAGTACAATTGTTTATTTTTAATTCTGGGGGATGACCGTAGAGGCTAGGGAAAGCGACGGCAGCTCTGCCTTACTCCTTGGACGATCGGACGTAGCCTTGGCTCCTGTGACGAGATGCTTGGCGTTGACGAAGAAATGCTCTTCTTGCTCTCCTCGTATTGCTCTTCTGGCTTCTCTCTCTCTAGATTGATCTCTGTGTATTTTTCTCTCTGATTATTCGGGGAGCCTCTCTCTGTGTGTGCGTCTCTCTTGCAAGGGAATGGCACCCTGCTATCTATAGGAATGGGGTGTGATCATTAGGGTTGTAAATGATTGCTTCTTGGAGATGGCGGCGGCCTGTGGATTAGTCAATCTAGGCCATTAATCTTGAGCGTGAAGGATCTGGGCCATTAATGAGGATTATGCCAAATCATGTCAGTAATTAATGTTGATTGCAATAAATCCCCATCATGATGATTTGCTGATGTTCGCAAATCTAAATGAATCAATTTAATTCATTCTCTTGCCACGTATCCCAAATTATTGGGATCTGACCCAAAATTTGAATATCTTTAGGACACGTATCATGTCATCCTTGTTGAGCCGCATGAGGAGCGTTCATATTTGGGCCGCATGAAGGTCGTCATGACCGAGCCGCATGAAAGATTTTATGACCGAGCCGCATGAAGTCTCTGTACTCGAACCGTATGAAGGTTGTCATGACCGAGCCGCATGAATATGTTCATGACCGAGCCACATGGGGGTCTTCATGGCCGAGCCGCATGAGAGTCTTCGTGACCGAGCCGCATGGGTTTCTTCATGGCCGAGCCGCATGGGGGACCTTCATGACTGAACCGCATAGGTTTCTCTGCACTGGCCGCGTGAACTCGTTTAGTCTGGCCGCATAAACTTGCCTCGAAGCTGCGAAGATTTTCTCCAGTTCCCTAGGAAGATAATGCTCTTGTGTCAGTCATCATGACTACTTTACGTCAGGGCTGTCATCTGTCAGCTATCAGCCGTCAGAGCATTAATTGTGTTTAAATGACGCTGGGTACAGCTGTTCTGAAAAAACACGTGGCTTCCCTCCGCGGGCCGCATGGAGTTCACTCGAACTGCCAATGTGTTTGAGCCGCATGGGACTCCTGAGCCGCATGGATCATTTTTCTTTTCTTTTTCATGCTTCTACAGCGACGATTAGCTATGGCAGCGGCAAAAATAGTGTGATGTCATTACAGTGAAGAGCGGCATCAGGGTTAGAGAACTGTGTCAGTAACTATTGTGAAAATATGATAAAATTAAAATAATAAAATAGTAATTGCCTACTATTTATAATAAAATAATACATGTGCTTCCCAAGTTACCTTGAGTGGCACTGCTCAGTAATTATAAACATATCTGGGGCAATTAGAATAAATCTTTAACTAACCTATTATTTGTCATTAAAAAGTATTGAAATAAACTTTTATAAATAACAAACAAAACATAGTACAACGTAGGATTTCGATCGAATCCTTAGAGTACGCTTTTGTTTTTTCTGGGAACCGTAGAAATGGAGAGTTAATTCTTTACTCCATTAACAATTTGAGGACGATCTCGGGCTCTTTGAACATTTGGATGAACTCCGGGTTTGAAGTTGTTGAAGAGCTTGTAGAGTTCGAAGAAGAAGGTGAAGTTGAATGAACGAATGATCCTTCTATTTGTAGACAACAGACTTATCCTTTCATGTGCGCATATGTGATGTGCGCATGGAGATTTTTCTCGTAGGAATGCTACGTACATGACGTTGTTGGGCGCCAGGACGCTGTGCCAGGAAGCTTCGAACTGAATCTGTTTGAAACTACACTATTGGGCTGTAGAGGAGCTGACACGTGGCAGTTATTGAGATTCGTTTGTTACTGAGATCTTGGGTGGTTAGCACCCATTTGTGAGAAAAACTGAGTCAATGACACGTGGCGCATGCATATTGCTCGAAGATCTTTGGTTTGTTGCGTAACGATTTGTTTGGATACGCCTAGGATCTGGCACATAAAGAGACTTTGGCATATGACTTTTGGGGTCAATAACAAGTCTAGGGGCATGGCCATGAAGGTGCATGCAAGGTTTAAGCTCATGGCCATAAAGGCGCATGCGAGTATTTAGCCAGCAACGTGACAGAGCATAGCCAACAAATCATAATGATTATGTTGATGCTGGCGTCTCTTCATTTTCTGTAAAAGTTGCCACCATTAATGCCTTCGTTGGCTGAAATCAATATGGCAGATTCAATGCTATTAATTCTAAGTTCATTGCATTAACTTCATGGAGAGTTTCCACTTGGCGCATGGGTTTAGGTTTCCCTAGCCTATAAATAGCAGAGAAATTTGCTCTTTATTTCGCACAACTTCTTTTTGAGAATGAAATCGACCGATCCTCATCTTGGCAAGATGTTGTACTACAAGTTATGGATCTCCTCGTTCAAAGAAACTTTGATTTTGATGACGAACTCCTTCAGAAGTCTGAGATACGTCGAGTAATCTGTGGACAGAGCAGTCCGTACTCAAGTACCTTACTGACGACGTTCTTCTACGAGACAACATTGAGTGCCAATCTGCATGCAGAATTTGGGATTGACGTGTCCTAACTTTCGTTATGTTGGAAGAGCCACAGGCTGGCAGTCGTGCCTGTGCCTTGACGAGGAAGTGATTCGCTTGTTGACAAGGAAGAGATGTGCCTATGAGACATCAGAGTGATGCGCCATAGAGGTTAGACTAGGCTTTTGTAGTATACTTCTAATGTAATAAAAAAGTCACATAATAGATTTTCATATAAATAAAAATCTAATTTTCATGTACTTTCGTCTTTTACTATCTTTTGAATGATGCGCAGACATTTGTCCTATGTCTTTGGCGCATGTTGTTATGGCGCATAAGAACTTCGGCCTTTAGATGTGCCTGAATTTCCATGCTTCTACAAGACCCCTTCAAAGTTTTCAAAACATTGCACAAGTTTTGGAATACTTTGAACAAGAAGCATGGATAGTAGAAGCTTTTTGGGCGCATGCGCTGCTTAGGCATGTAGCCATTTTCGCACATTGTCTATGTTGGTGCATGTTGTTGATTCGAAGAGATAACGCCTCGGTTTCTGATTCAGATTAATGATAATATTTTCGATGATTTGAAGCCTCTATTCACGAGACTTAAAGCGTCTGCTGCTGATGTCATGTCTCATCGGTTTATGCATGGCCCAAGCGTATAAATAGGCGTCTGAGTAGAAGAGAGAGACTTTTCTGCTATTTTCTTTTTTTATAGAGTTCCCACCCTTTTTGCAACCCCTAATCTTCTTTTTGCGATGGCCCCTAAAGCTTGTACTGCTGCTGGCAAGGGTAAGAAGCCCACTAAATTCAATGTCGACGAGCCCCAAGTCGACACAATGCATGCGACATGCGTAAAGAAGTCATCAGTGGGTGGACAATGTTTAGAAACTTTTCTCTCTTAATATAGTCACTTGTGCACGGTTTGAGTGCATAGATGGATAACCATCTTGGAACATGTGCCAACTATTCTGCTGAAGCGCATGTGTATGGCTCATCGAGCTACACCTTGGAGATGCGCCTAAGCTTCACTAAGTTGATGCGCATGGACTTCGGTCTTGGAGATACGCCGAAGCTTTCATACCAACTCGCATGGACTTCGGTCTTGGATATGCGATGAGGTAGAACTCAACCAATACACATAGACGTTTGTCCTGATGATGCGTTGAGGCTTTAGCTTTTGCTGATGTGCATAAGTTTAGATGCGCCGACGCTAGGTTGTGCATAACTTCTGTCTTTTATCAAAAAGAGCTAAGTTTTTGCTAACTCTTTTTTCTTTCTGCAGTATCTATAATTTTGCCGAGGTTGAATGAGATTCTGTTCGACTACTCCCTCGCTAGATGGGTCTGGATTTTAATGAGGAAGTGATCAACCCGGCCAGGGCTACGATTATGTTGGACCAGCCGTCGGAAAGGATGGCGCTGATCAGGAACCAACCCTCCTCCTTCCTCCAGGCCATGATGGAGAGTAGTAAAATTCTTATTGTCGGGAGTGCCACTGAGTTTTATCTAAAGTCCCAGTTTATGTTTGGAGACAGATTGGCATCCTATGAAGCCAAGCTTCTGAAGGTCAAGGAAGACTGGTTTTTTGAGACGAAGGATATACGTATGTAAATATCGAAGATCGAGTGTCAACTGTCACTGACCGCCTTCACTTGCTTGGCCTCAAAGAGGAGAATGAGATGGGACCTTATCCCTTCTCAAAGAGGGGCAATTTTGAGAACTTTTTGGACCGATTTCGTCTCAAACCAGAAAGACAAGATCACATTTGCATGAGGTGGGGCGTCTTTCTCGCTGCGAGTTCTGCGTCTTGGGAGCATAAACAGTGATGTTCCCAATCAGACCTTCACCTTTAGTGCCTCAACATTTGTCAACCGGATGTTTATGGCCAAGATTTTGTACCCGAAAGGGAAATTTTGGGTTGAGGGTTGGTGCCATCACGTGCCAAAGTGGGACAATCTGACACTTTAGATTTTGTCCAAGTACAAAGATGAGCTCAAAGAAATTGGTTTGACTTCTGCCATTCAGGCTACCCAAGCTGGGGTGGAGTTGAACAGGCCCATATTTCTGGCCCTTCTAGAGCTTTACAATCATCATACTGGGACATTCTACATGCCCGTAAGGGAACTAGGATTAGCGCTCCACGAGATGTTCGAAGTCTCGAGACCCTTGGGGGAGTAAGGTATATGAAGAGTATTTTCCCATGAACGAGAAGCTCTCTGCTTTGGAAGAAAAGAAGCCTCAAATGATAATGGTCTTCAAGGAGGTGTTGTGCTATCATTATATGAATCAACGGGGGGATAGGATCAAGTCATCCCCTCACGTGACCGTTTGGAGGGATTAAGTATTCACTCAAGATACTAGTAACCCGATGAAGGTTTGCTTCAATACCCCTCAGGGCTTCACGAGTGCCGAAATCTCCACTAAAATGAGGGACGTCGACGAGAAAAATTTACGAGAGGATGAGTACTAGAGATCGGTGTAACCCCTGTTTCTCAAATTTTTTTATATTTTATTTTATTGTGTTTGAAAGTAATTTATTTTTGAAACTTTGTAAAAGATATTTACTATTTTTTCTGCATTTCAAAATATAGTTTGTAATTAATGGTTTGAAAGTACTATTTAGTTTTAATAAATATTTGTTCTTGAAATTTTATTGTTGAAATTATAAAGTCATTTATTATTATGTTTGGATTTTCAAAAAAAAATATCGGTTTCGAAAATAGTTTAAAAATCATGATTATTTTTGGAGCAATAAAAAGATTTAGTAACTTATTTTGAATAGATTTAGATTTATAAAATATATTTTACTTTATTTGATAACATCAAACATTATTTAAAATACTTATGGTGACTAATTGTGGCATTAAGAATTATCTAATCTAGATTTGAAATATTATTTGATTTAACGATTTATCTATTATATGATTTAAATTGCTTTGTTAAACATTAAATTTATCTTAAAGTTATTATGTTGAATTTGATTTGGATTTTAATTCATATGATTTGGATTTAAATAATTTATTTGATTTAAATTTATGGAGAGACTTGTCCGTTAGAAATTCTAATCCTATTTGAATCATATCTAGTATTAGATAGATTATTTCTTATTTGAACTAATCATATTCTTATCCAAATTAGTTGGTAATCCTAATCATATTTTTATTGAATATTTAAATTAGGTTGATTTAATTTTTAAAAAATGACTAGGCCTAGGACTAGGTATACCGTGGGTAACCCATAGAATTATTTTGAATTGATTGTATGGGTAGTTAAGGTTGTTACATGGGCTTCATGATTAAGGTGGTGATATTAGTTGAATTTTGAGATGCCCTATTTGATGAAGTTGAAATTGTGATTTGATAAATGACTCTAATCAAATATGGATAGAATTTTCGATTGATAAATTGAATATTTTGGTTACTGTTGAAGATGAAATTTTTAGCTTTTGGTATTCTGAGGTTTAAATTTCTATATGATCGATGAATTATTGATAAGGTTGAATATTTAATTTTTAAAGGAAGTAATTTTGATTTGATCAATAAAATTGAGGTATGATTTGAAAATTTATGGAATTTAAATTTTTGAGGAGATTATGAAAATGTTGAATTTTGAATTTAAAATGAAATTGAGGAATTTAAAGTTTTGTGAAGATAGATTTTGAAGATATTTATCAAGTTGGATTAAGGGTTGTGAATTTGATAAGATGATATTCATAATTGCTACATCACGGTATTAAATTGAGTTAGTAATTTAAAAAAAAATATGATTGAATTTGAGGAATTTGTTTAAATATACTTGAGGATACGAATTTATAAGATTGATGAGTGATAACTTAGATGTCATGTAGGTAATACTCTTTCGAACTATATCCATTGACTACATTCTTCCATCCTTCTTGATCAATCTTCTTATTAAGAAAAAAATATTATTTTTATCTCGTTGATCATTATTCCTTTTTAAAATTTTCTATCTTTTCACCTGAGCAACCAAGCCTATTTTTTCTGTCATCCTTAAATTTCGAGGACGAAATTTTTCTAAGGTGGGTAGATTTGTAACCCCTGTTTCTCAAATTTTTTTAATTTTATTTCATTGTGTCTGAAAGTAATTTATTTTTGAAACTTTGTAAAAGATATTTACTATTTTTTTCTGCATTTCAAAATATAGTTTGTAATTAATGGTTTGAAAGTACTATTTAGTTTTAATAAATATTTGTTCTTAAAATTTTATTATTGAAATTATAAAGTCATTTACTATTATGTTTGGATTTTCAAAAAAAAATATCGGTTTCAAAAATAGTTTAAAAATCATGATTATTTTTGGAGCACTAAAAAGATTTAGTAACTTATTTTGAATAGATTTAGATTTATAAAATATATTTTACTTTATTTGATAACATCAAACATTATTTAAAATACTTATGGTGACTAATTGTGGCATTAAGAATTATCTAATCTAGATTTGAAATATTATTTAATTTAACGATTTATCTATTATATGATTTAAATTGCTTTGTTAAACATTAAATTTATCTTAAAGTTATTATGTTGAATTTGATTTGGATTTTAATTCATATGATTTGGATTTGAATAATTTATTTGATTTAAATTTATGGAGAGGCTTGTCCGTTAGAAATTCTAATCCTATTTGAATCATATCTAGTATTAGATAGATTGTTTCTTATTTGAACTAATCATATTCCTATCCAAATTAGTTGGTAATCCTAATCATATCTTTATTGATTGAGTTCTAATCATATCCTAATTCACTAATTGCTTTCCATTATCTATATATATTGAACCTATAAAATAAAATCATCTCTCGTACCTTCTTTTCCAAAATTTCTCTCTTTTTTCGTCATAATTACCCCAAATTCGTCATAAATTCAGCCTTCCTTTTCAAATGTTTTACCAACTTCGAAGGGCCATAACTTCTAACTCCGGAATCCGTTTGACCTCCATTTTTTTTGTTGAAACCGTCTCGAGGTATATTTTTTGAATATAAAATTTATTTTCAAATAATTTTAACCTAATTTTCTGGAAAATTCGTAGAGTGTCAGTTGTCCGAAATTTGACACGTTTCGGTATTTTCGAGATTCTGGGAGAACCAGGAATCGGAATCACGATCCATTTGAAATTTCGGAACGCTGATGGAAAAGTACACATCATATATTTTTCTCAACAATTTTACAAAACATTTTATTTTTATTTTTATTTTAGAGGCCCGTCTCATCAATTGAGATCATCTTGCGTATTTTTGGCATCTACGACTATTTGTGCTAACACAATCATACCGCACGTCAACTGCAACCAACTCAAGGCAAGTATCACTATGACCTATGTTTTCTTTATTTTATACTGCATGTATATTCGTGTCATCGTTTCACTATTACTCCCTTATGATTTGTGTTGTCATTGTTCATGATTACCGTTGTGCACGAGAGTTAGAATCGTTAGGATACATACATGTTTATCTCTTACTCATTATTTTCTATTGTTTACAGTTTATCGTATTGCTAATGTTTATCATAATGGACATGTATTGTGAGTGAGTCGGGCGGGGGAATATAACAAGTAAGTATGTGGTCAACGAATTGAATACAGACCCCCTATATATTGATTGCATAATATCAGTCATGCACCACACGTATGACTGACGGATATCCCAAGTCGTCTACATGCTGAAAGTTGGTATTCTAAAACACACAGTACACGTGACTTAATTATTGTTGTTCTATTGTCTATTGTTCTTCTTTTGTGAAGTCTACCATCTTATTGTCATCATGTCTTAGTGCTATGTCAAAGTCTACCTTCATATTGTTATCATGTCTCAAAAGTACTTTTTTATCATACAATGTCATGCCTATACTTATCTTCAGTTAAATTCCTTTTATCATTCCCTCATGCTTGTATACTATATTGTGTAATATAGTGTTATGGTGATCTTGCTCCAATCCTGACTGGATTTTTTTTTTCAGTTGACAGATTCTTGATGACTTGCTCTCTTTTTTTGGGTTTCTTCGGGTGGAGTTAGAGACATCTTGGAGGCCAACCATAGATTCTAGCTAGAATAGTCACATGTAGCGGATTTGTATCAGTATGCAAATTTGAATGTATTATTGGAATTATAATTAAAATAATTATTGTGGATGAGCAAAACAGAAATATTTGTTGTACTTGAGATTTATATTGAGCCCAGACAGCGTACTACTGCCGATGCTGCGGCGTAGGCTGGACTTGGCCACGTACTCGTATCCCGAAAAGCGGGAACGGATCGTGACAATCGGCTGATAACATTTACAGCAGTTACTGGCATTACATACACGGAATGTCTCCAAATGTTGTGCTAGCTGTCTACCTGATGATATTGCTTTGGGACTATGTTCTCCCTTGTGGATCAGGTTCGTCGGAGATTCCTTTATCTGCCACTACTGCGAAAGGAAGTGGCTGCATATTGGTGTCCCCGTTTGTCGGAAGGTTCTATCCCATCTCCAAGGGTGGGAAATTTCTAAAGTTGGCCCATATTTTTTGGGCTTTGAAGCTGATGAATAGTTGGAGGATATGGGCGTAGATGCCATTACTCTTCTAAATTGGGGGTTTTACTGGATGCAATACATCCGACCCTCATATTTGGTATACCGGAACAGTAACCATTGCATCGTGGAATAGTATCTACCGAGCCATTTTGCTCGTCAATTCGGCTATAGCTATGCGATGCTGGACTACCTGAGTACCTGCTTAGGGGATATTGGGAGCCTGTTAGATGGAGCCTGGGCTTGGTAGTATTATAATACCGAGTGCACAGGGGTGCGATTCACAGCTTCGCTTTTGAACCCCAAGCCACATGTCCTATATTATGCAGTGAAACTCTATCGTTCGGTGCTTCTGGCTACGATAGGGAGTCGAGCTTCATCGTCGGAACTCAACTTGAGGCGTCCGACATTGTGATTACGAAAGCCCGAGCGTATCGTCCACCAGATGCTCTAGCACCAGCAGCAGCTCCAGCACCGACAGATGCTCCAACAGCAGTAGCTGCTCCGGTTGCCAGAATGAACGATCCCCCGAAGGAGTCCATATGTAGCCAATTAAAGAGATGTGCTCCGATGGGAGCGGAGTCTTCTGTGTCGAAAAGACAGAGGAAAGTTTTGGCTTCCAAATCTGGGGCCATAATTCTCGTAGATAGGTCGACGAAACTTTCTTCCGAACAGGTAAATGAATTATCATTAATTTTGTCATACAGTGGTTTACAACCCCTTACTTTTATTCTCTTTTTCTCGTAGGATGCAAAGAAGAGGAAACCCAGGTCTTCAAAATACGACTTGAATGTGTACATTGAGAAGAAAGTCGCCAGCTCTCCCGAAGAGCGTATCCCTTCCATTGTGGAGTCTCCGATGGAGGAGGACCAAGTTGACATCATCCGAGATGCTCCTGCCATATTTGACTATGCGGAGGATGACTTCAGTGATCTGATGGCATCAGAGACCGTGGAACAACCTCCGACGGGCACTCTAGGTAATTTTTGTTTATACCCGCTTTGCCAGTATTGATAGCGATAATAATCATGTATTTTTTTGCCGATACATATCAAGCGGGACCCACGTAGGCTGTAGAGAAACCGGCTGCAGGCATTGGTGAGAAGACCGCTGCCCAAACCCAGGAAGAGGAAGTTGCGAAAGATCTTCTCGAGGAAGAGGTAGATTTTTGACTCATCTCCTTCGATAACGTCCCAGATAATACTACTAAGGATGTCGAGGGGGATTTGACAACAGGTGGAGAGCACCAATCCGAGATGGCTGAAGGAGCGATCGTGGCCGAGCTCTCCCTGGGCATAATAGAAAGGAACCGACTTCAATACCAAGTCCTACTTCTCCCCAGTAATGGAGATGGAAGAACTGGCTTCGTTGTCGAGTCATACTCCTGCCTCGGTGAAAACAACTGAGATGGAGGAAGCGATCATACCTCCAAGTCCTACGCCTGCTCTCTCATCAGGAAGCGGAGTAGAGGAACCTACCCCGAAAGTAGGTGCTATTTCTGAGCCTGCTACGGTAGGCCTTGATGGTGGTGGACCCTCCGGGGTAAATCTTGACAAGGGCAAAGACCCAATTATGGAGGAACACCCTTCTGTCTGTACCACTTAGGGGACTATGACGGGTCCTTCAAAGGGTTCGGCTACTGTGAACCCTGCTTCCGAGACTGCTGGTGTTCAGGTGGAGCTCATAGATACAGAGATTTTAGTAGTACCTGGGTAGAGGTCTCCACGGAGGAACTTAGACTCTGGAGCTTCAGTGGCCAGAGGTTTGATAAGTGAGGTGACTGGTGCTCCGTCGAGCCAAAATGTCTCACCATCGTCGAGTTCCACCAATTCCTGCTCACATAAGAATCCCGACGGCTCCCCCTATGACGCCTCAAGCATTAGTCGAGACGGACGAATACGTGAAGTTTCTTGTCGAGGCTATGTACAAGATGTTAAGGAAGGAGGTATCTGTCGTACTGGAAAAAGGCTGGAGTTTTGCGACCACCAAGGCAATAGTGATCTCACAAATTAGCTTGATCCGGTCATACCAGGGCCATGATCATATAGTTAAGATCCTGGATGCATTAATTATCGAGCTTGATCACCACCTTAATGAGCTTCAGAGCATCCAGCGGAATGACCTCTCCGCCCTGATAGAGGCAGAGCAGGATAGACTGGCCACCGAGGCTGAGTTAGCTTAGTTGACCAGTCTGGCTGTCTTGAAGCAGAGTTTAGCTAACGCTGAGGCCAAGAAGCTTGAACTTACGTTAGCTATGGAGAACCAAGCCATTCTACGATAGTCTTTGGATGCCTACATGGCGGAGGTTGATGCTAAGATCCGCTTGCTACAGGAACAGCGGTCTCAACTCCTGGCAGATTTTGAACGAGTGACGATTGAACACATCACGCTTAAAAATGAGGCGGCGGAGTTCACTCGACATCAGGTAATTTCTACCATAAGAAGAAGGAGTTGGACGCCAGGCATGCGGCTGACCTCGCCTCTGAGGACAAAGAAGCGATGTGCCGCGAAGCTGAACGTCGAGTTCTGGCGACTGTTGAATCCAGGGCGGAGACATTAAAGCGTCGTATTGACAAATTGTCTGCCGACCCTTAGGATTGTTCTTCTTTATGCTTATTATTGTTTTTTTAGATGTAGTCATTTTTCTCCTTTTGATGAAAGAACAACTTTTATTTGCTCATTTATCATGAACTTGTATAATATTTGGTGGACTTAACATCTTTGGCGTGTAGTGCCCCGCTCCTCGCGGTCTACTATGTAATACCTACGACTTGTTAACTCAGTCATGAACTGAGTATTTGGTAAAACCTTTGCCGGTATGAATTGATCACGGATGAAATGCAATGAACCTTTCCAATTGATGGATTGGCTTCTATTGAAATAAATCCAAGAGTTTTGCTGAATGTTTTCTCTCGCTGCTTGGTTTTTATGAATGGATTTTCGTGTTGGTTTTCGATGATTGGTTTTCATTGTTCACTTTCATCGCATTTCGCATTCATTTCGAATCTTGAGAGAAAGGGACGAAGTATGCTAATCAACTGTTGGTGCCAATGTAGGGCGCGTGAATTGTTCGTAAACGGCACGTGAAGTCCCTCCTTCTCTCAACTAAGATTCATCTTGGTGAGTTGCTTCAACCGAACAAACATTAATCTGTACGCCTAAGAAAAAATAATCTCTAGTCCACTTTGTTGCCTTGTCCCGATGATCAATGATACCACATCAACAAAAGATAAGAGAAGATAATCAAATTGAATCAAATACAAGAATATGTATTGCTACTCTATCAGCTCGATAAGAATGATCATCTGCTTGTCACTAGTATGCTTGAAAATGTAGACATGTACAGACGAACTTGTACGTGTTGAGATAAATCTGAAGGTACGATACAAACGTGTCGTATATCTGTGCATAAGTCCAAATGTGTCTCATCTGATAGAACGGCTAGAGCATGCATTTGGTCTCGAACAACTTGTATACAAGGAAAATATTTATCTCTCGGATGGTATCTGGGGGCACCTGGAACCGCTCAGCCTAGAAGAGATTAGGGCCTCCATGTGAAAATGGGAGTCGATATCTGAGTCCTTAGCGACGAGCTGAACCCAAGAGAGTCGCAGCGGCTAATCATGTGGATAACCCATAGACCAACATGTAGAATAGTCCACCTGCATGACCCGAATGACAACTTTAATATCTGCATGAATGAAACATGAATTACTCGTTATGCAAATTGTGCTAACATGTTTTTGTGCAGAGATGACTATCGACGAGGGTAAGTTGCTATAAATTATATTATACTGTCATGTTCTTATGAATTGTTAAAAAGAACCTAGACAAGTAGAAAGATCACTAGTAAATGTTAGCTGCACATATTGATTTAGTGCAGAGATTTGCGAGTTCGACCAAAAGTCACTCGCCAGTACATGATATGTGTTGACCCACATTGTGGGTATCCTTTTCAGAAAGCAAAAGGAGACAGGAGGATTCAAGTGAGGCACCGAAGCTCGTCTAGTCCAGTAGAGCTATGGATTACCTCGAAGCTTCATTTTCATTCCAGTCAAGTTTCAAGTTTTCATTTCCTTTGAAGGTGTCTTTCAATTCCAGCTTGTAATAAGGGATATGATGTATGTGCATTGCGGCTATTTTCAAAAGAGAGTTTCAAAGAGAATCATGTAGCCAATATAAGGCACTCTAAGTTTGCAAAGCTTTGTACTTGTATTCCTATCAAGTTTATCAATAAAAGAAGTATTTCCATTTCAAATCTCTGTGTCCAATATTTGGTTTTCTACAATGAATGGGTGCGTACGTGTGTTTTGCTTAACTAGTGGGTGCGTACGTGTGTTTTGCTTGACTAGTTGTTTTTGTGCAGGTACATGGCCTTGTGCAAGCGCAACTTAGGCTTGCACGGCATCACGCCTTAGCGAGGACGATCGATCCCGCAGAAATCCAGGTAAGACGGATGACCCTAGCGGGATCGGGGGGTGACAAAGTGGTATCAGAGCACGGCTTTACGACCTTGGCCTCTTGCAAATATCGTTTTCGAAAAAGCATATAAAGTATTTTGATGGCTTTCAAAAGAGTTTCGATTTTCGAGTTATGAAAACTAATGTCCCATACAATAAGTCCATAATATTTTATGAGATTGACAGAAGTTATGCTCTTTTTGTAGAGAAATGGCCCCTCCTCGCCCATCTGCCTCGACAGATCCGATAGAACGGATCATGACATTGTTGGAATTACAGAGGCAGGACAGTGAGGAACGCAATCAAATACAACAGGCCCAAATAGTGGCCCCGCAGAAACAGTTAGAGTCCTTGACCCAAATTGTAACTGCGCTTGCGGCAAATCGGGATACCACCGCAGCGACCAAACCAACGAAAACGCCCGAGATTGAGCCCGTGGAAGGTGACGAGCCCCAGCCAGCGCAAAGGCACACTTCCTTTAGGCCAAAGGACTTCTTAGACGTGAAACCTCCGAAATTTGAAGGTAGGACATCACCCGATAAGGTGATGGACTGGATTGATAAAATGGAGAGTCTGTTCGCGTTCGCAGGAGTTCCGAGTAGCAAGAAGGTAGTTTGTGCCGTTCTGCTTCTACGGCTGCGGGCGAAGGATTGGTGGAAGGCGAAGAAGCCGACGCTGCTTGCAACGGCTAGGAATGGAAAGATCTCATGGGCCTCGTTCAAGAAGGCGTTTCTGGATCAATATCTGCCTCCAGCCATGAGCAAGAAGATGGAGGATGACTTCATCACACTGAAACAGGGAGATATGTCCGTGGAGGACTATGAATCTGAATTTGCTAAACTGGCAAATTTTGCAGCTGTTATGCTTCCCACAGAGCAGACTCGCATAAATCGATTCGTTGGAGGTCTGAATGACGATATCCTGTTAAGTGTGCTGAATCGAGACTGGGGGTCGTATTCTCAGGCCTTTGAGGCAGCGCTACAGGTGGAACAGTTCTGCCTGAAGAAGGCGTCTAACAAAATACAGTACAATCGGAATCAGCCCGCCAAGAGATATCATGACGGAGAGAAAAAGACTAACGGAGAACAGAACAACAAGCCTGTATGCGCCTTCTGCGGTCGACGAGGGCATGTTAAAGAAGACGGTCGCTATATAAATGGTCAGAGTTGCAGTTACTGTAGCAAGAGTGGGTACATCAGGGAGGACTGTCGTGCCGCTAATCATGCTTGTTTTTGTTGTGGCCAACAGGGCCACTCAGTCAAAAATTGTCCGAAAAAAGAATAGAACGGATCAGAATCGAAATGATACTAAAGAGCGTGGGCAGCTGCCAGGCGCACCGCCGCTCCGAGTTAATTCGCACAATCAGCAGTTGCGGAATGCCAATACCGCGACAGCGCGGGTCTATAATCTCTCCATGTTGCTTGATCCAGAATACAACAATAGTGGAGGTGAGTTTGTTTCTTAAGTTTTGAGGACACAACTTTTTGTCAGTGGGTTATTATGTAGTGCCTCGCTCCTCGCGGTCCACTATGTAATACCTACGGCTTGTTGATTCAGTCATGAACTGAGTATTTGGTGAAACCTTTGTCGGTATCGATTGATCACGGATGAAATACAATGAACATTTCCAATTGATGGATTGGCTTCTATTGAAATAAATCTAAGAGTTTTGCTGAATGTTTTCTCTCGCTGCTTGGTTTTGATGAATGCATTTTCATGTTGGTTTTCGATGATTGGTTTTCATTGTTCGCTGTCATCGTATTTCGTATTCATTCTGAATCTTGAGAAAAAGGGACGAAGTATGCTAATCAACTGTTGGTGCCAATGTAGGGCGCGTGAATTGTTCGTGAACGGCGTGTAAAGTCCCTCCTTCTCTCAACTAAGATTCATCTTGGTGAGTTGCTTCAATCGAACAAACATTGATTTGTACGCCTAAAAAAATGATCTCTAGTCCACTTTGTTGCCTTGTCCCGATGATCAACGATACTATATCAACAAAAGATAAGAGAAGATAATAAAATTGAATCAAATGCAAGAATATGTATTGCTACTCTATCAGCTCGATAAGAATGATCATCTGCTTGTCACTAGTATGCTTGAAAATGAAGACATGTACAGACGAACTTGTACGTGTTGAGATAAATCTGAAGGCACAAAACAAACGTGTCGTATATCTGTGCATAAGTCCAAATGTGTCTCATCTGATAGAACGGCTAGAGCATGCATTTGGTCTCGGACAACTTGTATACAAGAAAAATATTTGTCTCACTGGTGGTATCTGGGGGCACCTGGAATCGCTCGGCCTAGGAGAGATTAGGGCCTCCATGTGAAAATGGGAGTCATATCTGAGTCCTTAGCGACGAGCTGAACCCAATAGAGTCACAGTGGCTAATCATGGAGATAACCCATGGACCAACATATAGAATAGTCCACCTGCATGACCCGAATGACAACTTCAATATCTGCATGAATGAAACATGAATTACTAGTTATACAAATTGTGCTAACATGTTTTTGTGCAGGGATGACTATCGGCGATGTTAAGTTGCTATGAATTATATTTTACTGTCATGTTCTTATGAATTGTTAAAAAGAACCTAGACAAGTAGAAAGATCACTAGTAAATGTTAGCTCCACATATTGATTTAGTGCAGAGATTTGCGAGTTCGGCCAAAAGCCACTCGCCAGTACATGATGTGTGATGAACCACGTTGTGGGTATCCTTTTTAGAAAGCAAAAGTGTAAAACCCCTAAATTTCTACTATATATATTTTTGGTACTATTTTAATACGCCGCGTAGTCGTATTGTACATTGCGCGCAATTTTCGTTTATTCGTGAATGCTCGACGAGTACGAATATATGCGAGCGTACATATTTTTAGAAAAAATTTATTTTATTTTTAATATATAATAATTATTTGTATTTATATTTACTTAAAATTGTGAAAAGTATCGTATCGGGATGGCAAAACTTATTATGTTTATTTAATTATAAAAGGCTATTATATTTAATAGTGGCAATTTAAAAAACTATTTTTATGCAAATATTCTTAACATGTGGTACATGAATTTTAATTCATATATATAATTTCATTTTCAAAATTTTTATATTAATATCTTATTATTCAAAAAGATATTTAAAAATATTATTATTTTCAAAATTATTATTATTGGTATTTTTGGAAAATATATTTGAAATTTATTGTGGCCATTTTAAATCTCGATTTGAATTTATGGATTTAATTTAAATAGTTAAAAGATATAATTTATACTTAAATTAAGTTTAGATTATCTAGTTTTAAATTGGAATTTAATTTGAAATTGGATTTGATTATTGTTTTAAATTGAATTATCTAATTGGGTTTAATTTAATCCTAATGCTTATCCAACTGGAAATTCCCACCTCCTATATAAGGAGAGGTACTCATCCATATTTTCCACCCACAGATTGTGCATCGTGTCTATGCCACCCGTCTACTATATCCCCACCATACAAATACAATAAATCTGTCGCGTCCATCATCCCGGACGTCCACCCAGTCGTGTCGGACACTCCCGACACGACGACTCAATCCTAACCCTAACTCAGCCTCCACGCCACCTCTCCTGGCGTTACCCGCCGCTGTCACCTCCATCATCCCGGCCTCCGACAACTGCATGTTCCTCCTCGATCCTGTCGCCATCTTCACCACCGACACCATAACCACCACCCCCCGGCCAAATTATCGCCACCAAAATCCACAAGAACAGAAGAAGAGGGGAGAGAAAAACCCTAACCTTCGTCGTCCACCAAGTTTTGCCCGTGCCGACCTCATCACGGTGAGTGTCGACCACCGCGTCTGCACCATCAGGCCAGCCATGGTCGTCCAGCCACGGAGAACCGCCCCGCCATGCCGGAGCCTTCCGCAGCCGACGACGAACGGGCCTCCGCGCTTATCCTCCCCTTCCGATCCTCCGGCACCTACTCACTCCCAGCCGTACACGAATCCCAACCCGCCAACCTCCGGTCCTGGCTGCCTCCCCACAGCCGGCGACAACAGTACTGCCACGACGTCGTACTAGATCGGGACTCGGCAGCCGCCTAGCGCCCCGCCTGAGGCTGGCTCTACCGTGTCCCGCCACCGCATGGAGAATCCCGACCGCGTACTCCGCCCGTCGAAGCCATACAACCATCGCCGATCGCGCCTCCGGCCAGGCGCGCCGCGTAATCCCGACCGCCGGCGCCCAGTGCCTCCGCAACCCGCTGGTGAGCAAAACCCCTCTCTTCTTTCCATCTCTCTCTCTCTACTGTGTAAATTTTGGGGGGAGAGGGATTTTATCAGTTATTATTACTGTTATCATTATTAATATTATATATATAACTTTATTATTATTATTATTATTATTATCATTACTGTTATTATGAATATTAATATTATCATTATTATTAATATCATCATCATTATTATTATTGTTATTAATTTTATATAGAAATTTTTGTATACATTTGTATCATAGGTATGTTTGTATATCATAGTATTATTTTTGGTACTGTTACTATTATTTTTATATAATTTCCAATGACTATATATGTAAATTAAAAATATATAAATAAATAAATAAATACCATAGTAGACTTAACTCAACCCCTAGATTTCAAATTTTGGTTTAAAAACCCTCCAATAATCTTCTAGATTATTTACTCAAAAATATTTTGACCCATGAAAAATTTACTTTTGAAATTATAGGATAAATTTCTAGCATTATGTTTGTATGAAATATCTTAACAAGTGAAATATAGCTTTTACTAAATAAATAAATAATAATAAATAAATCTATTTTGAAAACTTAGTCTTTAGCCTAAAGCAATTTTTATCTAAAAATATTTTAACACAAATTATATTTTGTTTTAAAAATATATATATAGTATGACTGTTTTCCCACAAATTTCCTTCGAATATCACAATTGAGCGTGACTAATTCCTACTCCTAATTCCTCGCAACTTCAGACCTCTACCCATCGACCATGGCTATTAAACTATTGGAACATGATAGAACATCGTACCTCCAAGAGACACACCAGGCAAGATACCTTGCCATTAAACTGTTTATATTCAGTCTGCATTTATTTTATATATCACTGTTCTTTATTTTCGGTTCTTACAGCTCCTGATTTACTGCATGTTCAGTGATTATTAATTTACTTTGTTATTATCCTTTGATTGCATACGAACCTAGAGTTAAGGGACTACCGTCTGTAGTGTATCACATATACCTTGACACAGTTGTACCACGAGGATGTGTGAGATGAGTAGCATGTAGAGGTTCTTGTGTGTGGGCTGATCCCCCATGCGCATACGTTAGGGCTAACTGCTAATAGAGGCATGTTAGAAGACTTAGCAGTTAGTAGGGATATATGAGACATGGATGTGACTCTGTTAAACATTGGGTGGGAAGGACAGTTCCTTAACGTATGGGCCAAGTATGCACTTCCCTATTGCCGGTTATCTCCGCGGGAGATACGGTCCTGGATCCTGATACTGATTTACTGCTGGCCTCTGACATTCGATGAATGTTATGCTTTGAGGTCCCTGGTATCCTGATGGGGCCATACCTGAGATTACTGCTACTGAGCCAGAGTGCCCATACGTTGGAGGTTTGTTCTTAACTGCATAAACACTATAGTACGGTTAGATTACTTTATTGTCGTCTTGTCACTTATTTCGGTTTGTGACATATTATATATTCAGTTTATTATGGCATGATCTTTATGTATCTTGTTATGTCCCTCTGAGGACCTGGTTATCTCTTCAGGTGTGTGCTCATGTCTTTCGCAGGTGTTCTAGCCGTGGCCATGATCATCGCTATTCTTCGAGGATGATTGCACTTTGATCGTCTTCGCTTCGCTTGCCCCTTTCTTTTGTGATGCATTTCTTTTCATAGTTGGTAGTGGATTTGTCTCTGCCCAACTACATGTACCAAATAAAAATTTATCGATTATATGATATCTTTTATTCTTATATTTTGTGTGAATGAGGTTAGATTACTCTTGGTTCACTGTATTTTACAGCTTATGTGTACATACGAGGTTTCCATATATTGGAGTATACTTCGTATGTATACAGCTGGTATGGATACGTACTAGTCCTAAGTAATTTGGGACTGGGGCGTTACATGTTTTTGTGGTGGCCCATGCAGGTCGAGTTTGTCACTTAGGTTACGTAATTATACCGATGTGAGCCTGCAATATAGGATTAGTGTCTAGGAATCTCATCCGCAAGCTTGACCCCCTTCCTTGCTTCAAGTTTTGAACTCTCGTTGCCATCCTTGATTTGCATCCTGCTTGAACTCTTTCTACCGTAGTTCCGTATCTTTCATGCTTAGTAACAGTTAGGAAGATGACTACACTATTATATGCTCATAGGTCAAACACATGGCTAGGAAGATTACATTGACAATTAGTGTACATTGAGATCTTAATTGATTTATAAAGACATTTTCCTAAAAGTATGATTTTAAGGATTAGTTAAATCCAAGTTGGGTAGTAGAATATTACCGCCTTCAAAGGATAGTTGAAATTTTATTTTGCTATTACAAGGTGGTATACACAAGAGGATAGCTAGAAAGAAAAAAACAAAATTTATGATTGCGAAATAGTTTATAATTTATTGGGATATGAAACCGATTTAAGAAACATATTGAAATTGTGACACACGATTTACGATTATGTTCAAGTTTGGATATGTTAAAGTTTATCTTGAATTTATTAAAGTGTTTTTAAATTATAAGTTATGATTTTGTAAACGACTAGAGAATGTGGAGGGTTTATGATTTACGGTTTATTAGAGAGCTTGAGGTTTTAAATTGGTAAGTCGTACGATTTATAAATTACAAGTTGTTAAATTTGGAGACTTAAAAATTTGGTTTAATATATTTTGAAGGATATGAAATTGACTCTGAAATTTTTGCCTTATGATTATGAATTATAAATTCACTTTGATCTAGAAGTTCAATTATGGATAATAAAAGTCTTGGTAAAAGGAATAAAATGAGTATGTAGATTTAATTGGGATACACTAAGAGTTATCCCAAGATCTTGAAGAAATTTTTAAGATTATGATGTTGTTTTGACTAGAGAATGTGGTACAATTGATAAGATAAGGGCTATTTGAAATTGATTAAAAGATTTTGATTATGTCATAAAATTATTTAGATTTTTACGACTATAAGTTTTGGTTGTGAATGTTTTTAGAAAATATGTGGACATATTGGAATAGGAATTCAGGTTGATACAATTAGTACGGTTTTAATTGTGACAGGAGATTTTGAGTTGATTAAAATATTGAGCTTAAGTTTCGGATTGCCTGGAGTTATCTCAAGGGTTATTAGAAATAATTTAAAATTTTAATAGTTATAATCAATTTTGGTAGATGATTTTGAGGAAAACTTCGAGGAACTCCCATGTCATAGAAATAGACCCTATATAATTTTCCTATGAATTGCCATCGTCTCTATGGCCATGATTGATATGCTCAAGTGTAGTTAATCATCTAACCAACCATATAATTATACCTCAATCTTGACTTATCCAACCTTTCTTCGTGACCCTCTAACCATTGCAACTTTGAATATGAGTCGAACGTTCCTTGATTGTATTCATCTAGGAGACCATCTTCTCTCTAGAAGCTACGTCCATAAACTGTTTTACTAGATTCCTTAATTAGTTTTACCTTAAGCTCCCACTTGATCTTCTTAAAATGTATGCATTAATTTTCACTTCATCAACTCCCACTTTTTATTTTAGATCTTTTGCGTGCCGTACCGTGACTTGAATATTGGAAGCACAACACTAGACTTTTCCTTCCAACAATCTCATATGCTAGACCTAGACAAGCCAACCTTCATGTAGGTAAATTATGTCCTACTAAAACACGTCCCCTTGTACTCTAATTTTATGATACGACTTTCAGGTCATAAAGACCCAACTATAACCCTTACCATGGTACCGGTATACTTTTCGACCACAGATAGGGACCCAATCTCGACTAAATCTTTCGATCGATATATGATTGTGTTCTACTTGATTCCTTTAGTGCTCAATTTTGTTCCTTAACTTGATTAACTCGTTGTCCCATCACAACTAGTTTAACTCTTGTAAGTTAGGTAGAATACCTCACGACCTAACCAACATTTTGTGGACCATATTGATAGCTTCACTTAGACTATAGAATTTAGTATACCCTAAAGTCAACCAAACCGACTATATAGGCCCAAACTTCGGGCAAGACTCAATCTTAAAGGATCTTGGACTAATTAATTTCTTTCATCATCTACTGCTTATATTTTGACTATCTTATGTTGCTATTATAGTCTAGTTTTGCAAGCTTACTCTTTATCGAGCTTGTTCGCGACATATGTTTATTGTGGGCGCCCACTAATACATTGTCTAATTAGAACCGACGTATTATGGTCTGATCAACCATAGTGCACTTGGTTCGCTTTTGTATATTGTTCAACGTGGATAGAGACATAGTTAAACTTGGCCCTAGAGTCTCATCCGCGACTGCCTTGGCAATTCTTTTAGAACTTATTTAGTCGTCTTTGAACCACTCATTTGAATTCGATAATGCCTTCTTCGAACTCTTTATGTTTGCCTTTCGCCTGTTTTAGAACGACAAACACCCGTATTTGATATTCTCTTAAGTTGTCCACTGTCTATTGCCAAGATAGTTAGCCAGTTACCAACCGATTTGACTGTAACCCCATCTTGAATTAATCCTCCTCCTCGTGACACTAGATTCATTATCACGATTTTCTAATCATTCTTGAGACTTAAGAATGATTCAAATCATTTCCTTAATCAAACCTAAACCCAAAACCATATTTTCTCAAGGAACCATACCTCCCAAGTTCCTAAGTTATTCTCCTTGATCCACCCAATACCTTATTATTTCTCGAATTGTGTTATCATGATTGTCTTAGCTAGCGACCCTCGTCCATTACCATATTCGTAAATTATTTTCCTATTTAATGGATTCATGACTTTCTAATAGCACATTTATGTTAAACACCGTTTTCTTGCCTCGCCAAATGAATTGTTCGTACTTTCTTATCGTTAAACTCTTGAACCCTACCTATTCCTAAATTTCGAGGACAAAATTTTTATAAGTTGGGTAGGATGTAAAACCCCTAAATTTCTACTATACATATTTTTGGTACTATTTTAATACGCCGCGTAGTCGTATTGTACATTGTGCGCAATTTTCGTTTATTCATGAATGCTCGACGAGTACGAATATGTGCGAGCGTACATATTTTTAGAAAATATTTATTTTATTTTTAATATATAATAATTATTTGTATTTATATTTACTTAAAATTGTGAAAAGTATCGTATCGGGATGGCAAAACTTATTATGTTTATTTAATTATAAAAGGCTATTATATTTAATAGTGGCAATTTAGAAAACTATTTTTATGCAAATATTCTTAACATGAGGTACATGAATTTTAATTCATATATATAATTTCATTTTCGAAATTTTTATATTAATATCTTATTATTCAAAAAGATATTTAAAAATATTATTATTTTCGAAATTATTATTATTGGTATTTTTGGAAAATATATTTGAAATTTATTGTGGCCATTTTAAATCTCTATTTGATTTTATGGATTTAATTTAAATAGTTAAAAGATAGAATTTATACTTAAATTAAGTTCAGATTATCTAGTTTTAAATTAGAATTTAATTTGAAATTGGATTTGATTATTGTTTTAAATTGAATTATCTGATTGGGTTTAATTTAATCCTAATGCTTATCCAACTGGGAATTCCTACCTCCTATATAAGGAGAGGTACTCATCCATATTTTTCACCCACAGATTGTGCATCGTGTCTGTGCCATCCGTCTACTATATCCCCACCATACAAATACAATAAATCTGTCGTGTCCATCATCCCGGACATCCACCCAGCCGTGCCGGACACTCCCGACACGACGACTCAATCCTAACCCTAACTCAGCCTCTACGCCACCTCTTCTGGCGTTACCCGCTGCTGTCACCTCCATCATCCCGGCCTCCAATAACTGCATGTTCCTTCTCGACCCTGTTGCCATCTTCACCACCGACACCATAACCACCACCCCCCGGCCAAATCATCGCCACCAAAATCCACAAGAACAGAAGAAGTGGGGAGAGGAAAACCCTAACCTTCGACGTCCGCCAAGTTTCGCCCGTGCCGACCTCATCACGGTGAGTGCCGACCACCGCGTCTGCACCATCGGGCCAGCCATGGCCGTCCAGCCACGGAGAACCGCCCCGCCATGCCGGAGCTTCCCGCAGCCGGCGACGGACGGGCCTCCGCGCTTATCCTCCCCTTCCGATCTTCCGGCACCTACTCACTCCCAGCCGCGCACGAATCCCAACCCGCCAACCTCCGGTCCTGGCTGCCTCCCCGCAGCCGGCGACGACAGCACTGCCATGGCTCTGCCCTAGATCGGGACTCGGCAGCCGCCTAGCGCCCCGCCTGAGCCCGGCTCCACCGTGTCCCGCCATCGCTTGGGGAATCCCGACCGCGTACTCCGCCCGTCGGAGCCATACAACCACCGCCGATCGTGCCTCCGGCCAGGCGCGCCGCGTAATCCCGACCGCCGGCGCCCAGCGCCACCGCAACCCGCTGGTGAGCAAAACCCCTCTCTTCTTTCCATCTCTCTCTCTCTCTACTGTGTAAATTTGGGGGAAGAGGGATTTATCAGTTATTATTACTGTTATCATTTTTAATATTATGTATATAACTTTTTATTATTATTATTATTATCATTACTGTTATTATGAATATTAATATTAATATTATTATTAATATCATCATCATTATTATTTTGTTATTAATTCTATATAGAAATTTTTGTATACATTTGTATCATAGGTATGCTTGTATATCATAGTATTATTTTTGGTACTGTTACTATTATTTTTATATAATTTCTAATGACTATCTATGTAAATTAAAAATATATAAATAAATAAATAAATACCATAGTAGACTTAAATCTACCCCTAGATTTCAAATTTTGGTTTAAAAACCCTCCAATAATCTTCTAGATTATTTACTCAAAAATATTTTGACCCATAAAAAATTTACTTTTAAAATTATAGGATAAATTTCTAGCATTATGTTTGTATGAAATATCTTAACAAGTGAAATATAGCTTTTACTAAATAAATAAATAATAATAAATAAATCTATTTTGAAAACTTAGTCTTTAGCCTAAAGCAATTTTTATCTAAAAATATTTTAACACAAATTATATTTTGTTCTAAAAAATATATATAGTATGACTGTTTTCCCACAAATTTCCTTCGAATATCACAATTGAGCGTGACTAATTCCTACTCCTAATTCCTCGCAACTTCAGACCTCTACCCATCGACCATGGCTATTGAACTATTGGAACATGACAGAACATCGCACCTCCAGGCGACACACCAGGCAAGATACCTTGCCATTAAACTGTTTATATTCAGTCTGCATTTATTTTATATATCACTGTTCTTTATTTTCGGTTCTTGCAGCTCCTGATTTACTGCCTGTTCAGTGATTATTAATTTACTTTTTTATTATCCTTTGATTGCATATGAACTAAGAGTTAAGGGACTACCGTCTGTAGTGTATCACATATACCTTGACACAGTTGTACCACGAGGATGTGTGAGATGAGTAGCATGTAGAGGTTCTTGTGTGTGCATACGTATGCGTTAGGGCTAACTGCTAATAGAGGCATGTTAGGAGACTTAGCAGTTAGTAGGGGTATATGAGACATGGATGTGACTCTGTTAGACATTGGGTGGGAAGGACAGTTCCTTAACGTATGGGCCAAGTATGCACTTCCCTATTGCCGGTTATCTCTGCGGGAGATACGGTCCTGGATCCTGATACTGATTTACTGCTGGCCTCTGACATTCGATGAATATTATGCTTTGAGGTCCCTGGTATCCTGATGGGCCATACCTGAGATTACTGCTACTGAGCCAGAGTGCCCATGCGTTGGAGGTTTGTTCTTAACTGCATAAACACTGTAGTACGGTTAGATTACCTTATTGTCGTCTTGTCACTTATTTCGGTTTGTGACATATTAAATATTCAGTTTATTATGGCATATTCTTTATATATCTTGTTACGTCCCTCTGAGGACCTGGTTATCTCTTCAGGTGTGTGCTCATGTCTTTCGCAGGTTTCTAGCCGTGGCCATAATCATCGCTATTCTTCGAGGATGATTGCACTTTGATCGTCTTCGCTTCGCTCGCCCCTTTCTTTTGTGATGCATTTCTTTTCATAATTGGTAGTGGATTTATCTCCGCCCAACTACATGTACCAAATGAAAATTTATCGATTATTTGATATCTTTTATTCTTATATTTTATGTGGATGAGGTTAGATTACTTTTGGTTCACTGCATTTTACAGCTTATGTGTACATAGGAGGTTTCCATATATTGGAGTATACTTCGTATGTATACAGCTGGCATGGATACGTACTAGTCCTAAGTAATTTGGGACTGGGGCGTTACAAAAAGGAGACAGGAGGATTTCAAGTGAGGCACCGAAGCTCGTCTAGCCCAGTAGAGCTGTGGATTGCCTCGAAGCTTCATTTTCATTCCAGTCAAGTTTCAAGTTTTCATTTCCTTTGAAGGTGTCTTTCAATTCCAGCTTCTAATAAGGGATATGATGTATGGGCATTGCGGCTATTTTCAAAAGAGAGTTTTAAAGAGACTCATGTAGCCAATATAAGGCACTCTAAGTTTGCAAAGCTTTGTACTTGTATTCCTATCAAGTTTATCAATAAAAGAAGTATTTCCATTTCAAATCTCTGTGTCCAATATTTGGTTTTCTGTAATGAATTGGTGCCTGCGTGTGTTTTGCTTAACTAGTGGGTGTGTGCGTGTGTTTTGCTTGACTAGTTGTTTTTGTGCAGGTACATGGCCTTGTGCAAGCACAACTTAGGCTTGCACGACATCACGCCTTAGCGAGGACGATCGATCCCGCAGGAATCTAGGCAAGACGGACGACCCTAGCGGGATTGAGGCGTGACATGGCGTACCTTGGTTCTTGGTACAGATGATAAGTTGAGAAGGTTAACCAACACGTTTACTCAGAGGTAATATAGACATAGTAAACGTAGGGTTTCTGGTAAGAGTTTTCTTACGCAGAGGTGATATAGACGTGGTAAGAATAGACTCTGTGGGGATATAAATAACAACTCAGAGATAATATGGACGTGGATGTTCTATGGGTAAAATGTAACAACATAGGGGATTGTTGAATGGAGATGTCTACTCAGAGGTAATATGGACAAGATAAACTTCCCCTTTTAGCGTCATCATATTCGGTGGTAAGACTAAGCTTCCCAGGGATGTTGGAAACAACTAAAAGGTATAGAAGCATAAAATTTTAGGCGCATTTAAGGCCATAACTCCTATGTGCCCTAAATCTCATGCATCCTAAATTGACATACGCCGGAAAACTTAGCAGAACACTTGGCACAGCAGAAAACAACAAAGAGTCATAAAAATTGGGCTTTTATTCCATATGAAAGTCTATTACATGCCTAAAACTCTTTACAAAGGAGAATTCTCCTAAAAGCTACATCCAGGTGCATCACTTGTCAGGCACATCAATTGAAGTGTTATTTTCAGGTGCATCACTTGTCAAGCACATCATTCTGAGGCCTCACCCAAGTGCATCATCCCATCATATCAGCATAGGCGTATCCCTGTGCATAGTCAAAGAAAATCACTTACTCACCGACGTGCGGGCACTCTAGCAGGAGGAGTGGCTCTTTTTGCCTAACAAAATTGGGGCACGATAGCCCCGATCTGCGGCTCTTCCAGTCTGAAAAAATTGAGGCACGACCGCCCCGATCTTTGGATGCAACATGCACCTTCAGCCTGTGTCGGGACACGACGATCCCGATATTTAGATGCAACAGACACTTTCCCAGGCTTGTTCAAAAATAGGGCCGATGGTGAATAAACCAACTCGGCAAATCTTTATCTTCGGAAGGAGTTCATCGTCAAAGCTTCTTCGAACGAGGAGATCAACAACTCACCGAGGCAGGGGACCGATCGAGTTCGTCTCTATTAAAGAAAGCCAAGTGAAACGAGTAATCTTCACAAAACTATTTATAGGCCGGGGCAACCCTCGCCCATACGCCAAGTGGCAGTCTCCTCATATTTTGTGCAGTAAATTTGCATTAATGAAGATGAATATGCCCAAGTCAAAATAGCCATTAACATCTTGAAAAACTCAACAGACAGACCAATGAGGTTGCGCTATGTGGCAGATGTGCCGTCAGCACCATGCGCTCTGTACCGATGGATTATCGACTCATGCGCCTAGCATGGCACGAGCTGATACGCCCATTACAACTCGTCATCAATCAAGCATTTAATGCTACATGATAGAGTTGGCATCACATCCCCCAAAGAATGACCAATATGCAGCTTTTTGCAAGAAACGAAGAGCCGCTGATGTCAGCATCATTATTCGGCTTTTATGTTGGCTACAACTATCCTTGCCACGTGGCCGACCGATCATTCGCATGTGTCCCTACAGCCATGCGCCTAGAAGTCCTCATGAGCCTCAAAAACCATGCGCTCCCGACTTACTACTGATGCCAAAAGACAGAAGCTAATTCCCTGTATACGCCTCCACTGCCATGCATCCAAAATTTAGTTTGTGCCTCAAAAGCCATGTGCTCGGACTCGCTCTTGATCCCCAAAGATAGTAGCCCGGTCCTCTCCGTGTGCCTAACCCTAGGCGCATCAAGACAGATCACTCTCCCCCAAATCCGAGATCTTCGAGCCACAGACATGCCCCATGTGTCTTTTTACTCGGTTCTGCTCAAGAATGGGTGCTAACCATCCAAGATCTCAGCAATAGACGAATCTCAACAACTGCCATGTGTCAGCTCTACCGCAGCCCAACCGAACAGTTCAACAAATTTAGCTTCAACTCAGGGCGCATCATCCATGTGCCTAACAGCATCAGCCAAGTAGCGTTCCTACGTACATGTGCATCATATATATACGCACATGAGAAGATCAGTCCACTGCATATAAATAGAATATCATTCCTTTATACATACGGAGAGATCATCATATCTACATACAGAGACAAGAAGACATATAACGTCTACTTTTCCTCCAAACGCTCTGGCATACAGAGCAGCCTAAACCTTCAGAGAATTCAAGATCGTCGTCAGATCGTCAACGGAGTCAACGCATTACTACTCGCTCCACCGATATAGTTCCTGTTAGGGTTATATACTAAAAGCATCACTTTAGTAGTAACCTTATTTCCTTAAATTTTGAATGAGAATCATATAGGCAAATGTTTGTATATTATATTTGTTGCAAGTGTTAATACAAATGTCTGATATTCTATATTGTAGATAATATGGTGTGTGGTGTCACACAGAAGATCATATTATCAGTTCCTTATGGAGTATATAAATAGTTCACAACCTAGATGGACTAGTACACTTTGTGTGTATTGAACAGGACCATTTGAGGTTGTTCTCTTTGTACTGACTACATAAGAGAACAAACACCTCTGTTATTATGGATGCGTGTGCTCTTAATCCGAATATAATAACATGCATGTATATGCAGTATGCATTACTTTGACTCATAAAAGAGTGAGATTCATTATGGATCAACAATCACAATGAATTGGGTAATAATATTGTTTGTATGATGGGCTGTTGATTATAAATAGAATCCATGTTCCGATACATCGGGTTGATGATGTCCCCTTAAGGAGCTCATAAGGATTGTCATGTAAACCCTGCAGGTGGATTATATCTGACATGATAAATAAAGTTGAACGGTACTACTTAAGGATAAAAGATGTTGAATCAATATAGTTGTCAGTAACTTAATTTGATCGACGGACATACGATATCTTAACATGGGGAGCCAAACGAGCATATAATAAAAGGAGCCCACAAACATAATTTAGGATTAGGGAGGTAGTACAACAATATCTCATTAGTGGACCGAGCTATTGTTAATGGGCCTGGATTGTGTGTTCGGGCTGAACAGGGGATATCCCTATCCGTTAGGAGGCCTAACCCTAATTTCTCCTCATGGTCCCTGCCGTAGCCTATATATATCCTCTATTCTCTGGCCGCCAGATTACTGATCAGAAATCAAATACTTTCTCTAAATTTGTGATTCACATAAGGAGAGAAAGAGAGGGCTGCCAAGGAGAAGAAAAGGTTGAGAGATCGTCGCCCACACGACGTCCAACTCGAGGAAAGAATACGTGCAGAAGATCTTGGGGTCGTCCGCTCGAGATTGCCAGGAATTACTTGTCTCCTTTCCGCCACAGGTATAATTTGTAAACCCTAGTTTCCGCCTATGAAGGGTTAGAACACGTATTAGATCGTTTTAACTTTCTATCGATCAATACGCACACCAAAGAAATGGTCCTGGGAATCCCCAGTTCTATCAATTGGTATCAGAGCCACTTTGGATCTATGCATTGATTGATACATCCATATTGTCCAATAAAACCTGTGCTGTATAATAGTCGGTAGATGTAGATTTGTTCTAACTCGGTTTTGCAGGCATCTTAGATCCAACTATTATGGTCCAATGCATATTTTTTTATTGTGTTGTTTAAACTACAGAATTGTCGTGGATATTGTTGTTGCTGTGGATGTAATTAAAATCACGAGGGTTGATCGTGCTTATTATTTTAATTTTTCAATCTAGATTATGTGTGAACTCCTTCGGGAGGCATAGGATTGATGTAATTTTAATTATTTTTGATCAATCGTGATGGCGGTGGTGGCTGTTTCTTACGCCGGACGAGATGCTGGTTTTAAGCAGTCTAGAGGCAGATAGATAATTTTTGATGAAGGAATCGACACCCAAAACCTTAAAAAAAAAAAAACTAAGCCAGATTTTGGATTCGGATAGTTGAGGACGGAGCAGCAACGATGACTATAATAGTTGGATATTTTCTCTTATTTTTGTCATTTTGCTTTTTTCAGATTATGCATATTTAATATTGTGTGGATGTTTTTTTTTGAAAAACTAAGCCTACATTAATAATAGACAACATGGACATAATATCAACTAGTAGAAAACCCTCATTGTTAAATAACTAAGTCGGAGAGGATATTTATTTAGTATAAATCCTATGGTCTCCATTACTGGTTTGTAGGTGATGTAATTATACTTGCGCATTGGCTTTAGTACTTTCCTCCATATCGGATGAGTATAATTATGGATCACCGGTACAAACTTCCTTAGGGATAATTGTAGAAAGTTACCTAGTAATGTGTTCACTTCTCCATCTGAAGGAACTCATTACAAGGTAATGGACTTAGTATTAAGTAATGGTATACACTTAGATACAAATAATGGTATCCTCCCCATCGGAGTCACTGCTATTATTTGTATGACCAGAGCAAGACCAGTATATTAATTTTATTTGTCATAAAGTTATGTTGACATGATAGTAAAATTAATAAGAAAAACCTACTTGAACAAAGTTGAATTTGTATACGTCCACACTATCGTGGCATGCTAAATTCATGGTGTTCAAGGTGTTGGTGAATTTCTTATTATTGTTTTGAGGGAATCAATATTTAGTTAATTCAAAAAGTTTTTTTTGCCCTACATAATTTTATTTATGTGATTCTCAGAATTTCAAAAATAGGTTCTTTCAGTCCACTTATGGTGATTCTTAAAGAAAACAAACTTATTGGACCAAATTATATTGACTGGAAACGTAATTTAGACATTGTTCTGAATGCTGAGGAGTACAAATATGTACTTATTGAGGAATGCCCACCTAAGCCTGATGCTAACTCTGATGAAGAGGTTAAAGAGGCTTATAAGAAGTGGAAAAAGGCAGATGAGATGGCGCGGTGTTACATTCTGGCATCTATGTCAAATATAGTGCAACATCAGCATCAGGCCATAGCCACAGCTTATGACATGATGTATAACCTCAAGAAACTCTTCGAACATCAGAGTAGAGCATCTAGGCAGTTTGCTATGAAATGTTTGATGAATACAAAAATGGCTGAGGGTACACCAATAAGGGATCATGTTCTCAAGATGATGGGTCATCTGAATGAGATGGAGATCCTTGGAGCTGAAATCGATGCGGAATCCCAGATCGATATCATTCTCAAAATTTTGCCTAAAAATTTTGACAATTTCTGCCTTAATTACAACATGAACAAAAAGTTATATAGTTTGGCAGAACTTGCAAAAGAGCTACAAGATGCTGAATCTCTCTTTAGGCAGAGTGGTCATATTTTTGTTTCTGAAAAGGCTTCTACTTCTAAGCCAAAAGACGTTAAGAAGAAGAATAACATTTAGAAACATGCAAACTAAGCAAAGAAGGGCATGGGACCTCAAGGCACGGTGGAAAAGTCGAAAGGCAAATGTATCAAGTGCAAAGGGTCAGGACATTGGAAGACTGAATGTCCACTTCTCAAACAAGGAAACAAAGAAGGTATATCTCATTTACTAGTAGTTGAAATGTGTTTAGCGGTGTTATCTACCGGCACCTGGTGTGTAGATACATGAGCCACTAATCATGTCTGCAATACATTACCGGGGTTCCAGGAAACCAGACGGCTCAGTGATGGAGAGATATGCTTGTTCATGGGTGATGCTACAAAAGTATCGGTCGTTGCAATAGGAGATGTTACTTTATCTTTTGGTAGAAATAATTCTTTGACATTGAGAGATTATCTTTATGCACCTGAACTTAGAAGGAATTTAGTTTCTGTTTCTATGTTAGTTAAGGATGGATATTCAGTTTATTTTAATGACAATATTGTTATTAGAAAGAATAAACATTTTATCTGTTCTGGTGCATTGGTTGATAATCTGTATGTCATTAATCCTATTTCGCCCATAATACAACTTATGGAAATGAATAATATGTCATCTAACTTAAATAAGAGAAAAGAACCTTCTTGTATGAACCAAACATATCGTTGGCACTTGCGATTAGGGCATATTAACCTAAAAAGGATTCAAAGACTGGTTGAAGATGGACCTTTGAGTTCATTGGAAGTGGAGGCACTACCAGTCTATGAATCCTGCTTGGAAGGTAAAATGACCAAAAGGCCTTTTACGGCGAAGGGGTATAGGGCCAAAGATGTGTTGGAATTGGTTTATTCTGATTTGTGTGGACCCATGACTATCCAAGCTAGAGGTGGCTTTGAATATTTTGTCATATTTATTGACGATTATTCAAGGTATGGATACATTTATTTGATGTGCCATAAGTCTGAGTGCTTTGAGAAATTCAAAGAGTACAAGGCTGAAATAGAGAAACGTCATGGAAAATGTATCAAGTCATTACGATCAGATCATAGTGGCGAGTACCTCTTTGGAGAGTTTAGGAATTCTTTATCAGAGGCTGGGCTTGCATCCCAATTGACTGCACCTAGAACGCCCCAGCAGAATGGTGTAGCCGAAAGAAGAAATAGAACTCTTATGGAGATGGTTAGATCAATGATGAGTTATTCGGATTTGCCAGATTTATTTTGGGGATATGCCTTAGAGACTGCAGCTTATATTTTGAACTTGGTTCCTTCTAAGTCAGTACCTCTTACTTCCACAGAGCTGTGGATTTGGCGTAAGCCTAGTCTGAAACATGTTCGCATTTGGGGTAGTCCAGCACATGTGCTGAATGGGAAAACAGATAAGTTGAAATCTCGTACATAAGTACGCTTGTTTGTAGGCTATCCAAGAGAAACAAAAGGCGGTTTATTTTATAGTCCTAAGGTTCAGAAGGTCATTGTTAGCACTAATGCCCGATTCTTAGAGGAAGACTATGTGATGAACCATAAACCCACAAGTAGAGTTGTTCTAGAAGAACTGAGACGTGAGACACCAAGTACTTCAGTACCAACAGTACAAGAGGATGAACCACAAATAACTGCACAACGTGTCACAAATGTTACACCACAACCGATAGTGCCTCGTCGTAGTGGGAGGGTTATGATACAACCTGATAGATATATGTTCTTGGGAGAGTCGTCAGACTTCGTTCCTGAGGAACAAGATTATGATCCATGTAACTACAATGAAGCACTCCAAGATAAAGATGCAGAGTCTTGGCAAAAAGCAATGATATCTGAAATAGAATCTATGGATTCTAATCACGTCTGGGAGCTTGTAGAACCACCCGTTGGTGTAAAAGCCATTGGATACAAGTGGGTCTATAAGAGAAAAAGAGGATCAGACGGTAAGGTTGAAACCTTTAAAGCTTGGCTTATGGCAAAAGGTTTTACTCAAAGAGAGGGTATCGATTATGAGGAAACTTTTTCATCTGTAGCCATGCTTAAGTCTATCCGGATTCTTTTATCTATTGCAGCTCATCTCGATTATAAGATTTGGCAAATGGATGTCAAGACAGCTTTCCTTAATGGAAGTCTTGAAGAAGACATCTATATGAAGCAACCAGACGGGTTCATTGAAAAGGGCCAAGAGCATCTTGTTTGTAAACTCAAGAAGTCCATTTATGGACTTAAGCAAGCTTCCAGATCTTGGAACATATGTTTTGATCAAGTGATAAAATCCTATGGATTTGATCAATATCTGGATGAATCATGTGTATACAGAAAGTGTGACGAAAACGTGGTGGTGTTCATAGTACTTTATGTGGATGACATATTGCTTATTGGAAATAATATGAAGGTGTTATCTGATGTAAGGGTATGGTTATCCAAACAGTTTGATATGAATGACTTGGGAGAAGTAGGTCACATCCTTGGGATCAAAGTTCTACGAGATCACAAGAAAAGGATGTTGGGCTTATCCCAAGCTTCCTTTATCGATACTATACTAACTCATTTTAGTATGCAAAATTCTAAGAAAGGTTTCTTACCTTTTAGACATGGAATTGCTCTATCAAAGGAGCAGTGTCCGAGGACACCTAAAGAGATAGAGAACATGAAGGCAGTTCCTTATGCTTCAGCAGTAGGAAGCTTAATGTATGCAATGCTATGTACGAGACCAGACATCCGCTTTGCCGTAGGCATGGTCAGCATATATCAGTCTAACCCAGGACAAGAGCACTGGACTGCCGTAAAGCATATTTTGAAGTACCTGAAAAGGACTAAAGAGTATATGCTAGTTTACCAGGCAGATAGTTTAGTTCCCTTGGGGTATACAGACTCAGATTTTCAGTCAGATAGGGATTCCAGGAAATCTACCTCAGGTTATGTGTTTACTTTGGAAGATGAAGCCATTGTGTGGAGGAGTATCAAGCAAAAATATATTGCTGATTCCACCATGGAAGCCGAGTATGTGGCAGCCTCTGAGGCAGCCAAAGAAGCGGTTTAGCTAAGAAACTTTCTGTTGGACTTGGATGTGGTACCTAATTTGCCTAAGTCTATTACACTTTATTGTGATAATAGTGGTGCAGTTGCAAACTCGAAGGAACCACGAGCCCATAAGACAGGCAAACACATTGAGCGTAAGTACCACATAATACGAGATTTCGTAAAGAAAGGAAAAGTTACTGTGATCAAGATAGCATCAGCCGATAACCTAGTTGATCCCTTTACAAAGAGCTTACCAGCTAAGGCTTTTGATAGTCATGTTGAGGGAATGGGAGTCAGATGTGTAGCAGCATGGCTTTAAGTATAAGTGAGAGATTTGTAACAGTATACTGAAAATCAATGCTTTGAGTATAAGTGGGAGATTGTTAGGGTTATATACTAAAAGCATCACTTTTGTAGTAACCTTATTTCCTTAAATTTTGAATGAGAATCATATGGGCAAATGTTTGCATATTGTATTTGTTGCAAGTGTTAATGCAAATGTCTGATATTCTATATTCTAGATAATATGGTGTATGGTGTCACACAGAAGATCATATTATCAGTTTTCTATGGAGTATATAAATAGTTCACAACCTAGATGGACTTGGACAATCTATTGGAAAGGTTGTAGTGTAATCTGGTATTAGTCTATCTTGACTATAGGTTTACACTAGTACACTTTGCGTGTATTGAACAGGACCACTTGAGGTTGTTCTCTTTGTACTGACTACATAAGAGAACAAACACCTCTGTTATTATGGATGCTTGTGCTCTTAATTCGGATATAATAATAGACATGTATATGCAGTGTGCATTACTTTGACTCATAAAATAGTGAGATTCATTATGGATCAACAACCTCTATGAATTGGGTAATAACATTGTATGTATGATGGGCTGTTGATTATAAATGGAATCCATGTCCCGATACATCGGGTTGATGATGTCCCCTTAAGGAGCTCATAAGGATTGTCATGTAAACTCTGCAGTTAGATTATATCTGACATGACAAATAAAGTTGAGCGGTACTACTTAAGGATAAAAGATGTCGAATCAATATAGTTGTCAGTAACTTAATTTGATCGACGGACATTGTCACGACCCGCACCTGCTTTTTCGGATACGAGACGTGTCCAAGCCAGCCTACGCCGCAGAGTCGGCGGTAGAACGCTGTCAAGCCCGCAACTAATAAATGCTCAAAATCACAAAATATAATATTTGCTGCTCATTCACATTTTCTAAGTTTTGTTACAATATTTACCTCATTTAAAATTAAAGGAAATACAAGATTTTACAATCAATAAAAATAGTACAACTGTTTTCTATTTTTAGGTTGACTTCAGCATACCCAAGCCTTTCCAATGCTAAGAGTGATCGCGGCTAAACCTAAAAAATGTTGGTTTCTAGTCAGGAATGGAACAAATACACAAACCGACGATAATGCAAAAAACACAATAGAATTAACAAGACATGAAAATAACATATGAGAGATAAAACTGGAAGATAACTGATGACATAGCACGATAGAGAAGTAAACAAGAAAAAACTAATAAAAGACATCTATCTAGGTGGTGTGAAATATCCATTTCGATATGTGAACGGCTAGGGGTAAATCCGGCACACTGCACGTGTCGTGTACAGCGGCTATTATTCAAGAATAGACTCATGGGATAGTTCTGGGTAGTTCACATGTTTACTAAGATATTTTCCCTTCCGACTACTCCGTGTGACGAGCGTGTCAACAAGCAGTAAGATATATGTATAGACATGAAATGAAAACACTACTATGAATCAGAAAGCAATCAGAAAGTGCACTTGCCTGAGGTCCTTAGCTGGAGAAGCCAATAATACTATACCACTCAATGAGCCACAATCAGTCAACACATGTAGAAGTCTCCGGATGCTGAAATAGACATTACCAACATTCTCAGAATAGTCAAATTAGCTAGGGTTGCCTGTCCTTAAGTCCAATTCTGGACACAGGGGTAAAACGATAATTTCGGGCAAAAACGATATCCGCCGTTGGACCCATTTTACACCGAAAAGTGTGCCAGAGTCAATGGTCTCTAAATTCGTCAAACTATATGTCTACGGATCCAGTTTTTCGATACAAATCCAACCGTATGTCCAAAGTTGGATTTCGGCAGGCCGTGCACAAAATCGTCCGTTGAGTGGAACCGCGGAGCCCGTAAAATGGTGATTTTATCAACTGTCTCAGAATTGGACCAAACTTGGCGTACAGGACCAGAAAAATGATACGGTCCTGTTGGCACAAGTTTCGTCTCGATCTGACGAATGTGCACGAAGTAAAAATTTTATAAACAATTATTTTCTATAATTGGAATATTTTATCTATATACTTTTGTAAATAGTTTATGTAAATTATTATTTAGCTACCGAATCTAATTATGTTGTATAACAAGGTACGAGCATATAATGGTTAACTATTTAGTTAAATTCATATTATATATTATATAATGATTTAGCTATTTATTTAACCTTAATAACCACACACAGATATAATATAAAGGTTTTAAGGATTGGTTGAAAATTAGCTATTGATAGGGGCTTGTGCATAAATATTACCTTTAATTCAAGTTGTTTATGTGCTCACATATGCATGAAAAACCATGCATATTGAAAGGAAAAGGACTCATGGCATGAAACAGAACTCTCTCTCAATCCTGGACGTCTCCGTTTTCGGAACCCCCGACCCCGACTTGTTTTTCCTCTCCCAGACCACCATGAACTCCACGATAGGACCAGAGAACATCTTCTGTACCACTACCGAAGTTGGCCCGTCGATCCATCTCGGCTACAACAACGTCAGTACCGGCTTCCTTCACGATTGACGGTCGAGGTAGTTGGCAGAGGAGTCCGATAGTTTTGCCGAGGTCGCAAGCTTTGTTCTAGGTGGCGCGAGTGTGCTCGGATCTGAAATGAGTACGGGGTCGCATGGCTCGGCCGTGGGCGTTCAACGGAGTCGACGTCCGATGCTTCGTGCGGCGTCCATCTACAATTCGGTGACCACTTGTAGTTGCGACTAGGTTTGAGGTAAGGTCGGGGATTTGTGGTTCGGTGCTCGATTATTGCGGCCTAGGGGTCGCCGATAGGAGTGCTGCTAGGGTGGTATGCTCTAGCATGAGCTCGAAGGTCGCATAAAGTAGTACTTGATCTGCGGACAGTAGAGGGGACGCTAATGAACGCGCGACAGAAGGCTGCCGCACGGCCGGGAAGACGCGGCGCATACGTTGACCACAGCTATCTCCAGGGGGCGCGGGAAGTTACAGTGGTGCTGTTCACACATGGTGTTAGCCATGCGTCGGTGGCTGCTTCTCCTCATGTGATGGTGAAGGTTCTGGGTTCCTAGGGTTTCGTATTCCTTATATAGTAGTAGTTACTATGGTATAATGGGCCGGGTTCGACATTCAGAACCCACATTAGAAGTTGGGCCTTGCTTGTGGGGACTTCTCTGCTCTGTGGGCTGTGTAAAGCTCGGATTGCTTTGGTTTTGCTTGTAATAAATGTACCTATACAATAATTTAAGTTGTACTTATTAAGAATAGGTACTAAAACATAATAGTTAAGAATAACAACATTACACGAAAAATAATATTGTGAATCGGCCAATTAATCAGATCTACTGGCAATAAATCGTCAAGAGGCAATGGCCCCTATTCTACTATTGCTGCCACTTTTTTTTTGTCTTTATTCCCCCAATGGGCTACTTCAATAGTGTATAACAAACAGTCACTACGACAGCTCTGAAATAGTGAATGTACTTGGGTGGTGCCACAATCCACTTAACCATAACTTTTGTAAGGATTGTGACAGTAGCAAGTTTGTCCTATGGTTTTTATAATTAGTAAGAAGTGTTTAGCATATAATATAGTTATTATCCTAGTATATAGTTTATAAAAATATACACATATATAATAAAATAAGTTATTAGAATAAATAATTTCAACTGATATTATTCAAGAATAATATAATATAATAATAGCAGTATAATAATAAATGAAATAAATAATAATAAAATATTCTTAAATTTTTGGGATGGGGAGCTACAAATCTACCCACCTTAAAAATAATTTCGTCCTCAAAATTCTAACTTATACACTTGTCTAGAATTCAAAAATAAAGGTAAAGGAATAAATCCGCTATTACCACATTCTTCTCGAGTTTAATTTCTTCGGAATATTTATACCCCTCCTAGCCATTCCGTAACTACGAATTATCGAGAACTTCTACCCAGCTTTGGTCACACTACTCCCTCAAAGCTATGTCACTAAAACTTGTAATCTTCCAACTACTTGGTAAAATTTGCTACAAATAGATATCTACTGCTTTTGGCCTCTATAATCCTCTCCTATCTATCAATAACCCAAAATCTAACAATCAACAAATTTACACAAGTAGCTAAGAAATATTGGCAAATTCTAATAAGCATGACCATTCGTCTTCTGAAATAGGCAGGACAGGAAGATAAGGGAGAATAATCAAGAGCAACTATGAAGTTTCAAGAGTGGTAGAGTGTATCCAACGACACAGCTAAAAATGTTTACGAACCATGACTTATTTGCTAGACTGGGTTACTCTGGTCTAGTCAATTGCTAAATCGAAAAACCCTTCGTTTCCTAGAGAGCTTGCAATCCATGCAATACATAAATTCCGTTCTCAAAATTTTATCTGAACAAGATTTCATAATGGAACGGAATTTGAGAAATCAAGATTGTGACATTTTTCGTGCTTATTTAAACACACGAGCAAGGAATATAAATGTAATACAAGATCGTCTCGCGACTTCCAGGTAGATGGAATGAGGGTTACGAATGAAATCACACTCTAAGAGGTGGAGACTACATAATTGGTACAGGGACCTATTTTAATTAGTTCGGTCTTATAGTCCAAATACGGTGGTATGCATGGATGGTTTCTACTGGGTCTTAATGGGTTCTTTATTTGGACATTAGTCGTTGGTTGGATGAACATTGGGTTTTCATCTATATGGATTGGACAAGATCCCAATGATAAAACTATTCATACTAGATTAGGGTATTCTGGAATAGGTTTCTATCCAAGGGGTTGAGCTAGTTGCCAGTCAGGTTGGTTAGCTAAGTCCCCAAAGTCCAAATTGCGCCTACGGGGACTTTTGTGTTTAAGTAGCACTAGAGGTCTCTATCAAGTGGCACACTAGTGGCATGTGCGTAGTGGGCTTCGAGTAGATCACCACCACATATCGGGTCGAAGGAATTGAGTCAAGGTTGAGGCTCTAGAGGAAGTCGGGAAGTATACCGGGTAGGTACTATGGTAAGAGTTATAGCTGGTCCTTTTAACTTGAAAGTCGTAGCACAAAAATAGAGTACAAGGAAACGGGTTTGGGTGGGACATGATATACCTAGATGAAGGTGGACTCGTCTAGATCTTGCATATAAAATTTGTTAGAAGGTAACAGCTGGCCTCGTGCTCTGAATATTAATGACACGGCCGGGGACACAAAATGATCTAAATGGAAAGTGGGAGTCCATGGGGCTCTAATTATCATCCTAGTGGAAAATTATTCTAATCAATCGGTAATCCTCGTATATACCAAAATTTTAGAAGGCTTAGAGTCTACCCACCTTAGAGACTAGGATATGGTGGAAAAGTTTCTGTCACAGGGCTGGCCGATGGTAGCTACACTTACATATACAACTATCATAGCCATGGGAATACTCTGTATCTATCTACCAATTACGAGCTTTTGTCTTTCCAAATCAGTGAAAGACAAAAACCAATAAGGAGTTCAATAGAGGGGTCACTGAACACAATTACGTGATTTAAAGGCGAATGCATAATTCAAGAGGATTTGTCAAAGCAGTCGCGGATGAGATTCTAGAGACATCTACATCTCAATCCACATAGGGTAATTAGATGAAGAGCGAACCAAATGCATCATGGTTGATCAGACCGTAATACAATGATTCTGATTAGACAATATGTTAGCGGGCGTCCCCAATAAACATATGTCTTGAATCAAGCTCGATAAAAGAGTAAGCTTGCAAAAACTAGGCTGTAATAGCAGCATTGGTCAAGAGAGTCAAAATATAAATATGCGAGATTTTTTTGAAATGGGGCACAATTGGTTTGGGTTTTGAGAAAGTCAAATCCTTACCTGGTGTTCTTGCCTATATAGTCATCCGACTATCCTCTATCCATAAGGCCTTGGTCGATTAATGGGTTATGGAACTCTAAATTCTATATTCTAAGTAAACATGTTAGTGTCAGCCAATTACCTCGTCAATAGATCACAAGGACCACGGAAGACCAGGTTGGGAGACACGCTATTCAACTGGCATAACTTTCACTAGTTTTGACTTTGGGTCTTAGGGTCATCCAGGGCAGTCTCTATCTTCTATAGTATCCTAAACTTGTAATCACGTCTGAAATCATTTTACCGAGGATTATGCTCCGCCCATATACTCTGACTGTGGTAAACCCTTGGTTCCGTGATTTATAGGTGATATGCTACCAGGTACTCTACTCTATTATTGGCACAAGGGTATCTAAGATCTAATATAGGTCAATCGAGAACATAGCTTTAGCAATGTTCCATAGACTATGGTTCTTCGGGATGATTTCAATTCTGTGGGTTGTGCCTCGCCAGTGCGCTGCTGGCTGCAGTGAACCCACATCTCCACTCTCAGATAATTGACGACAGTGCGCTGCTGTCTAACCATTCCCTTAACTATATCCGTAAAATTTAGGGGCTTTTAGAGATTCAAACAGGTTGACTAAAATAAAGTGTAGGTATTTGTCCTATCAGTCACAACACTTAAAATAAAAGAGTTAATATGGAGAAAATAACTAAAGATGAAAGTAATACAAACATTCTACTATCTATTTCATGTGCATTTCAATGGTTGTTGGAAAATATCGAGTCAATCTACCTCGAGATTCGCATACGAATAACAAAATCATGAATTATGAATCAATTCCTTACAGCAAAATAGAATTTAAATAGACAGTTCTAATTTATGAAATGATGTTTATATCTAAATAGAGCAAAAGATAAATCGAACAGTTTATCACGATTAAAGCCTTGATTATAGATAAGCCTAACTTACCAGTAAATAGTTGATCCATATTGGATCATAATGTCGTATCAAAAGTATCAGTATATCTTATAGAGACCTGGCAAGCATTCTAAATAGCATGGCCTATCTAACAACCTTAACTACCCAACGGTCAATTTGAACAAGGGACTCCTAGTCCTATTCATTCCCTTAAATTATTTTAAACCTAATTGTGAATGAGCATTTCCTGGGAGCAGGCTCGCAGCAGTACGACTAATATGGTACTACCGTGAGTTCGCATAATTTATGAAGACTGACCTGCATGGGCCACCACAAAAATTTGTCACGATCCGCACCCGCTTTTTCGGATACGAGACGTATCCAAGCCAGCCTATGCCGCAGATTCGGCGGTAGAACGCTGTAAAGCTCGCAAGTAATAAATGCTCAAAATCACAAAATATAATATTTGCTGCTCATTCACATTTTCTAAGTTTTGTTACAACATTTACCTCATTTAAAATTAAAGGAAATACAAGATTTTACAATCAATGAAAATGGTACAACTGTTTTCTATTTCTAGGTTGACTTCAGCATACCCAAGCCTTCCCAATGCTAAGAGTGATCGCGGCTAAACCTGAAAAATGTTAGTTTCCAGTCAGGAATGGAACAAGTACACAAACCGACGATAATGCAAAAATACAATAGAATTAACAAGACATGAAAATAACATATAAGAGATAAAATTGGAAGATAACTGATGACATAGCACGATAGAGAAGTAAACAAGGAAAAACTAATAAAAGACATCTATCTGGGTGGTGTGAAATATCCATTTCGACATGTGAATGGATAGGGGTAAATCTGGCACACTGCACGTGTCGTGTGCAGCGGCTATTATTCAAGAATAGACTCATGGGATAGTTCTGGATAGTTCACATGTTTACTAAGATATTTCCCCTCCCGACTACTCCGTGTGACGAGCGTGTCAACAAGCAGCAAGATATATGTATAGACATGAAATAAAAACACTACTATGAATCGGAAAGCAATCAGAAAGTGCACTTGCCTGAGGTCCTTAGCTGGAGAAGCCAATAATACTATACCACTCAATGAGCCACAATCAGTCAACACATGTAGAAGTCTCCGGATACTGAAATAGACATTACCAACGTTCTCAGAATAGTCAAATTAGCTAGGATTGCCTGTCCTTAAGTCCAATTCTGACATAGGGGTAAAACGGTAATTTTGGGCAAAAATGATATCCGTCGTTGGACCCGCTTTGCACCGAAAAGCGTGCCAGAGTCAATGGTCTCTAAATTCGTCAAACTATATGTCTACGGATTCAGTTTTCCGATACGAACCCAACTGTATGTCCAAAGTTGGATTTTGGCGGGCCGTGCACAAAATCGCCCGTTGAGTGGAACCGCGGGGCCCGCAAAACGGTAATTTTATCAACTGTCTTAGAATTGGACCAAACTTGGCGTACAGGACCAGAAAAATGATATGGTACTGTTGGCATAAGTTTCATCTCGATCTGACGAACATGCATGAAGTAAAGATTTTATAAACAATTATTTTCTATAATTGGAATATTTTAGTCTATATACTTTTGTAAATAGTTTATGTAAATTATTATTTAGCTACCGAATCTAATTATGTTGTATAACAAGGTATGAGCATATATTGGTTAACTATTTAGTTAAATTCATATTATATATTATATAATGATTTAGCTATTTATTTGACCTTAATAACCACACACATATATAATATAAAGGTTTTAAGGATTGGTTGAAAATTAGCTATTGATAGGGGCTTGTGCATAAATATTACCTTTAATTCAAGTTGTTGCTGTGCTCACATATGCATGAAAAACCATGCATATTGAAAGGAAAAGCACTCATGGCGCAGAACAGAACTCCCTCTCAATCCTGGACGTCTCCGTTTTCGGAACCCCTGATCCCGACTTGTTTTTCCTCTCCCAGACCACCATGAACTCCACGATAGGACCAGAGAACATCTTCTGTACCACCACCGAAGTTGGCCCATCGATCCATCTCGGCTACAACAACATCAGTACCGGCTTCCTTCACGATTGACGGTCGAGGTAATTGGCAGAGGAGTCTGATAGTTTTGCCGAGGTCGCAAGCTTTGTTCCAGGTGGCGCGAGTGTGCTCGGATCTGAAATGAGTACGGGGTCGCATGGCTCGACCGTGGGTGTTCAACGGAGTCGACGTCCAATGCTTCGTGTGGCGTCCATCTACAATTCGGTGACCACTTGTAGTTGCGGCAGGGTCTGAGGTAAGGTCGGGGATTTGTGGTTCGGTGCTCGATTATTGCGGCCTAGGGGTCGCCGATAGGAGTGCTGCTAGGGTGGTATGCTCTAGCATGAGCTCGAAGGTCGCATAGAGTAGTACTCGATCTGCGGACAGTAGAGGGGACGCTAATGAATGCGCGACGGAAGGCTGCCGCACGGCCGGGAAGACGCGGCGCATACGTTGACCACAGCTATCTCCAGGGGGCGCGGGAAGTTACAGTGGTGCTGTTCACACATGGTGTTAGCCATGCGTCGGTGGCTGCTTCTCCTCATGTGATGGTGAAGGTTCTGGGTTCCTAGGGTTTCGTATTCCTTATATAGTAGTAGTTACTATGGTATAATGGGCCGGGTTCGACATTCAGAACCCACATTAGAAGTTGGGCCTTGCTTGTGGGGACTTCTCTGCTCTGTGGGCTGTGTAAAGCTCGGATTGCTTTGGTTTTGCTTGTAATAAATGTACCTACACAATAATTTAAGTCGTACTTATTAAGAATAGGTATTAAAACATAATAGTTAAGAATAACAATATTACACGGAAAATAATATTGTGAATCCGCCAATTAATCAGATCTACTGGCAACAAATCGTCAAAAGGCAATGGCCCCTATTCCACTATTGCTGCCACTTTTTTTTGTCTTTATTCCCCCAATGGGCTACTTCAATAGTGTATAACAAACAGTCACTACGACAGCTCTGAAATAGTGAATGTACTTGGGTGGTGCCACAATCCACTTAACCATAACTTTTGTAAGGATTGTGACAGTAGCAAGTTTGTCCTATGGTTTTCATAATTAGTAAGAAGTGTTTAGCATATAATATAGTTATTATCCTAGTATATAGTTTATAAAAATATGCACATATACATATATATTAAAATAAATTATTAGAATAAATAATTTTAACTGATATTATTCAAGAATAATATAATATAATAATAGCAGTATAATAAATGAAGTAAATAATAATAAAATATTCCTAAATTTTTGGGATGGGGAGCTACAGACATACGATATCTTAACATAGGGAGCCAAACGAGCATATAATAAAAGGAGCCCACAAACATAATTTGGGATTAGGGAGGTAGTGCAACAATAGCTCATTAGTGGACCGAGCTATTGTTAATGGGCCTGGATTGTGTGTTCGGGCTAAACACGGGATATCCAGATCCGTTAAGAGGCCTAACCCAAATTTCTCCTTATGGTCCCTGCCGTAGCCTATATATATCCTCTATTCTCTGGCTGCCAGATTACTGATCAGAAATCAAATACTTTCTCTAAATTCGTGATTCACATAAGAAGAGAAAGACAGGGCTGCCAAGGAGAAGAAAAGGTTGGAAGATCGTCGCCCACACGACGTCCAACTCGAGGAAGGAATACGTGCAGAAGATCTTGGGGTCGTCCGCTCGAGATTGCCTGAAACTACTTGTCTCTTTTCCGCCGCAGGTATAATTCGTGAACCCAAGTTTTCGCCTATGAAGGGTTAGAACACGTATTAGATCTTTTTAACTTTCTATCGATCAATATGCACACCAAAGAAAGGGTCCTGTGAATCCCCAGTTCCATCAGTTCCCAGATAAAAACAAAAGTGTACTCCTAGGACTACGTCTAAGTCCTACATTATATATTATTCTGTTTGTAATTGAAATACCAAAGTTTTATCAATCAAAAAAACCTTTTCGTATTTTCGTTGGCAAACAAGCTGGCGACTCTGCTGGGGACTTCTTTCTCTTCTGACGAGAAAGTTGTGTCGCAATCCGACAACACCAAGCTTTGCTCCTCCCATAAGACACTCGTGGTATGCCTCAATCAATAGGCGTATGAGGAGTTCATCTCTTAAGGCAGCGCAAGTCCTTCGAAGCGGCTGCCAAAGCCAAAGAAGACTCACCAAGTCTGGGTGCACAAAGGCGATTCGTCGAGCACCATAGCTGAAGGGGACGCGCCACTGCAGCCTACCCTTCCTGCTAACGTTCTCAGCAAGATGCGCCCTCCAGTACAGCGTATCTGCCAAGTAAATGCAATATTGACTGCATTCCCCAACTGTCCTCTTTCCAGTCGAAGAAGATGCACCGACGAAACAAAGGCACATCCAGCTTCCCGTATATGAACTCAGGCGTACGGGAGATGGCCTCTGTCTTTGATAGAATCACTCGCTGTCATGGCAAGGATGAGTTGGATTCTAAGTACTATGCACCTTCGTGGGCTGTTACGAAGAAATCTAAGACAGCACGGGCCATGTGCCCCAAATGTGCTATGCCCACAGTAAACCAGAGATGCGTGCTCAAAATCATGCGCACTACCAATGGTAAACTGTATAGAGTCGACTTGGGTACGTTTGCACCAGATACGAGCCGACTCTCAAAGTCACCTTCTCGCTTGGGCCCATCTTCTGTGTTTGGAACCAAGTCGTGCGAGGTAAAACTTGTGACTTACCCATGCGCCCACGTGGATTGTGCGTATGAAGTGGGTTCAAATCACAATACATGTTGCTTCCCTACCAATGATCTGGGTGTATCTCATACGCTGGAACTGGATCAAGGGGTGCAGCATTCACATGACCACCCCGTTACTTGGCCTCGCCATGCGCCTGAAGGGGGTGTGAAAGTGAAACTCTCCCCTCATGATTTGCGTAATGTGATCACTCATAAACGCAGGTCAGGAGAGCTGACCATTAAGCACGATACGCACATTTTGAGGCACACTTGTGCCATGGTCCCCATCAACTGCTGTTGTTATAAAACAACGGCTCCATCATCCAGACAGTCTGTGTTCCAGCTACTGTAATATGTTTCACCCATCCGACATCGTCTCGGAAAGAAGGTGCCAATTGAAGATGAGTCAGAGCCCAAGGTCCCTCCTTGCCATGTTGTCTCCAACTCCCACTCATCAGGGAGAAAGGCAACTACCAACTCCTCGACCTTAGCAATATCGTCCAAGAGTCAGTCGAGGAAGAGTAAAATGATGGTCCCGTCCTCAGGGGTTGAGAGCACCCAGTCAAGAAAGAAAGTTCCAGCAGAAGCATCAGCTGGGAGTGATCAAACTCTTGCTATCCATGATAACCCTCTTGAAGATGAGGATGTCCTCCAAAGAACCAACCTCGATATAGATGGGGGTAGCCAGGGCGAGGCCTCAGAAGAAGAGGCTCTTCCACTGGAAAGTGAGGTCGAAAGCGAAGCCTCGATCGATCCATCCACCTCCACCCATGTCGTGCCAGTCTATATGGCAGGGGGTGGTGATGAAGGAGAGCCAGACACTCCGACTCTGGACATCGTACAGCACATGGACACCCTGGAGGGGAGAGCCTCAAAACCTTCTATGCCTTCATGCAAACCTTAACCCAAATGGTATTTGAGATTCGGACCACTCTGGCATCTCCACCATTAGCAAGGGCACCTGTCTTCACCAGTCCCGACGCAGGGGCCAATGGAGAATCGAGTATACCCCCTCAACGCGTGTCTTCGGGTACAAATCATCACGTCGCACCTTGGACGTCAGCTCCTTCAAATACCCAGCTTCATGCCGTAGCACCTTCGCCAGCTCCTAACTCTACAGAGGATTTGGAAGAGATGATCAGAGATCTGTACGAGCGCTTCGAGGCACAAAATAGGCAGGAAGAACGTCAAAAGATTGGAATCCCGCAATCTTACCCCCTCGAGTAGAATAAAGTGGTTTACCCTCCTTATTATAAACCATAAACATTGACGCCATATGATGGAAATGATTCTCCTCGCCAGTATCTGACCTACTTCCAGTCTCAAATGGGACATCTTCTAAAGGAAGATGCCCTACTCACCAGCCCATTCGTCGGGGCGTTGAAGGGAGTCGCCTACGACTGGTACTGCAGTCTCAGCTCCGACAACTCTATATCATCCTTTGACGACTTAACACGCCTCTTCCTCGATCGATTCTATGATGGAGGGAGAGATATGACCATGTCGTCCCTCATAGAAGTGCGTCAGACAGAGAAGGAGACTGTTCGAGCCTTTATCGAGCATTTCCGACAAGCATGCCTAAGGTTGCCTCTGGGTATGCCGGAACACGCACTCATCGATTCCTGCAGCATGAACATGATCCCTGCAATCAAGCTCCGGCTCAACTCTGCTCAACCTCCCGATTAGAGTTCGTTGATCATCGAGGCTGAAGCTGCTGAGAAGAAAGCACATAATGCTCACCTTCTGGGGGTTAACTTCCCCGTCTTCGATGACAAAAGGAAACGGCCTGCTACCAGCAACAGTGGGCACGAGGCAAAAGGGAAGCATGCATTGACTGTCAATGCTTCAAAGAGCGAATAGGGGCCCGCTCAGAAGCCTCTACCTGCACCGAGATCAAAGGAGGTCTACTCCTTCAGTGACGAGGATACCTTACAACTCTTTAAGATGTTGAAACGGAGCGACAAGATCAAGTTGCCTGATCCTAAGCGTCCTGACGAGGTGGGCATAGTGGGCGATCCGAGGTACTGTCACTACCATCGGTTCGTTGGACATCCAACTCAAGACTGCGACATCCTCAAGAACTACATACAATGCATGGTCAATGCAAACGTCCTCTCAGTCGATTACGAAAAGAAGACAGTCTCGAACAATATGGTGTCACTCCAGTTCGGCACCTTACCGCCTACTACAACTCAAGATGGTGTTGTCCCCATCCCGAAGGCGACATTGGAGGTGGTCAACCTTCCGCCGACTTGTGACAACGTAAGTGGACTGATTCTGCTCACTACATCTCGGGGGGAGATCATGTGGGTTCACCCAGTTTTTTCTCCGGAATTGACTCAACTAGGGTTACATTCTACCTCCAAAGCTAAAGGCAAGAAGACTAAGTCTTGCCGAATAGTGACCTCTCCCCCAAGGAGGCACTTTCTGTCCAAATGCGTTCACAGCAGAACGCTCAGCCTGAGGAAGCCCCTGTCAAAGTTGCACCTCTCGTCACCACCTCGGCTGCTCAAGATGAAGGTCCTTCCCAACTTCCAGCAGCCGACAAACAGAAGCATAAGGAGGCCCGCTTCGACAGGCCTCTACGAAGAGACAACGCTTTGAGGTTAACCAATCCCCATAACTTTGACATACTGGCACAACTTTCCAGTACTCCAGCTCGGCTGTCCTTGTTCGAGCTTCTCCGTCTGTTTAAAGATACTCGGGAGGCTCTTTGCGAAGCCATAAAAGATGCAGACTCTTTCATCAGTCAGATCAAGCATCCTGAGGATGATCCAGCAACACGTCCATACTGCCATAGTATGGGGAAAATCATCCCCAACATCACATTCACTCAACAAGACATGCTGCTCAAGAACAACAGGCACAGCAAACTACTGTATTACACAGGGTACGTCGGTGCCATCAAGGTCGATCGAATCAGATCGACCCGGGATCTTCTCTCAGCATTATCCCTTGAGCTCTGCTCCAGACGTTGGAGATCCTGATGCATCGTCTGACAGCGTCCCACACTACAAACAGTAGCTTCAATGCCAACAAAAGTGAGCCGATAGGGAAGATCCGGCTGAAGTGTCATATCGGTGATCACCAGACCGAAGTGACCTGTTATGTTGTGGATGCTGTTATGTTGTGGATGCGGACGTTAACTAAAAAATCTTGTTAGGGCAGCCGTGGCTACACGAATACATGGTGGTACCATCCACTCTCCATCAATGTATGAAGTACGTATCCACCAACGGCATAGTCCGAACAAAGTTCGTTGATGTCGATCCTTTCAAAGGGATTGAGTCCTTCTTCACTGACTCTGATCTGTACAAGTCGATTCATCTCGAAGATGAAGCCAAAGATGTCGATGATGAAGACAAAGCTGAAGATAAAGCGGACTTGGAGGCAGAAATGATAATCGACGCTCCCCTGAAAGTGCGACTCAAGGGGAAGCTGCCTCAAACACCGTCTACTATAGTGGTCGAACTTTGTGGGAGGGCACCAACTTCTTTAGGCAGAGCATCCACTGAAGCCCCCTTGAAGATACGACTCAAGGGGAAGCCTACCCAAGTGTCGGCTCCTCTCATAGCAAAACTACGTGGGAAGACGCCAGTCGCCGGAAGACTAACTGAGGCACCTCTCAAGGTGCGGCTTAAAGGCAGACCTCCTCAATCTTCAACCCCTCTTAAGCTTCAAGAGAAGGCCTACGTATCTCTATCGACACCAGAGCTGACAAAGGCCATGCTCCCAATATGTTCTTCCGAACCACCTCAGGCTGCTCCAGTACTCATTGACGAAGAACTGGGAGAGTACATATCCGCCAATGTGGATGCACCATCCCTTGATGATGTAATCCCTCGGGACAAGATCCTGTATTTTATCAATAAAAGGGTGTCTTTCAATTATTCTAGTTTTCTACATTGGAATGCCATGTATACTCTAGATAATGCTCTACGGTCGATACAAACACGAATAACGAATGTTAATCATGTAATTCGAGTCGTTCTATACCAAAGAGTCTGTTATATAGTCCCATCTCGGAACCAGGACGAGAAACCTATCATCTTCGACAAAGTTGAGCGTCACCAAGACCTTCCATCGACGGAGCCAGAACTCGACACCGACAAAATGTAAATTTACCGGTACAATGATCGAGCCAAGTATCTCATCCAAAAGATGGGCTACAACCTGAAAAGCGGCCAGGATCTAAACTATGGCGAGGGCCAACGTCTTCTCTTGTGACTCTCTGTTCCGAAAGGGAAGACACAAGACTATTATCACCGTACTCCACGGGGGGTAGGCTACATCACGCCTCCAACAACTCCAAAAATTTTAGAAGCAGAAGACGTCGCACATTCTCACTCGTCTGAGTCTTCAACTTGGGACTCCGATACCAGCGTCGGCTTAATCTTCAGGAAGGTGCTGTCAGCCAACATGATATTTGTCCATCCTTCAGAAGATGAAGACGACAATCAAACAATAGAGTTCTTCGAAGAAGAACCCTGGGCTCAACGCCTAGGTACACAATGGGAATCTTATTTTAAATTATGAGAACCCCCTACCAAAAATGAAGTCGCGCATATTGACCTCGGGGATGGATCTTCATCCAAAATTGTTTTCATCAGCAAGAGCTTGGCGGAAAAGGATCAAGAATCTTTGGTCCAACTGGTCAAAGAATACATCGACGTCTTGTCTGGAGTTACGAAGACATGTCGGAGTTCGACCCATAAGTCGCAATGTACAAGCTTAATATCTTACCTGACGCTAAGCCCGTAAGCAGCAACAGCGACGCTTTCGTCCCAACATTATGGACACTATTGACAAAGATGTAGATAAACTCTTGGACAACAGGTTTATTCACAAAGAGCAATATTCGAAGTGGGTATCCAACGTCGTTCCTGTCACCAAGAAGAATGAGAACATCCAGGTCTGTATTGACTTCCGAGACCTCAACTCGGCTTGTCCGAAGGACGAATTTTTACTTCTGATCATAGACGTAATGATCGACAATACATGTGGCTTTGAGCGGATGTCCTTCATGGACGGGTACTCGGACAACAACCAAATTAAGATGTTCCTAGACGACGAAAAGCACACGTCTTTCAGGACTCCGAAGGGGGTTTACTGCTACACAGTAATGCCCTTTGGCCAGAAGAATACAGGTGCCACACACCAAAAAGCTATGAGCACCATCTTCCGCCAGCACCTCCACAAAATAGTCGAATGCTATGTTGACGATATCGCCCAAGAGCCATTTTCGAGGCAATCACCTACAAGATCTGAAGACAGTCTTCGATCGCATGCGGGCACATCAGCTCAAGATGAACCCCGCCAAATCCTTACTTGGGGTTTCCAGGAGAAAGTTTTTAGGCTTTATTATCACTGCAAAAGTCATCCATGTCAACCCAGAGAAGACTAAATTCATCCTTGACAAGGACCCTCCGAAGAACCTTAGAGAAATTTGAGGCCTGCAGGGACGTCTTGCATACATCCGAAGGTTTATCGCGAACCTTTTCGGGAAATGCCAACCCTTCACCAAGCTCATGAAGAAGGGAGTCTCCTATATCTGGACGAAAGAATGTCAGAAAGCTTTCGACAACATCAAAGCTTATCTGACGAGGCCCTCAGCCTTGGTGGCACCCGTCGCAGGCAAACCATTTCTACTCTTTGTCCGCACAATGGACCATTCCCTTGGTGCTTTGTTGGTCCAAAATAATAATGTAGGCCACGAGCAAGCCATCTACTACCTCAGCAGGACAATGATCGAGGCCGAACACCGGTACAACCCCGTCGAGAAGGAGTTTCTAGCTCTGGTGTTCGCCATCCAGAAGACTCGCTATTATATCTCGGGACAGACAATTCACGTCATCTTCCAAATCAACTCGCTCAGAGTCCTCATGACAAAGCCAGGAGCGCTAAACTCCCGATTGGCTACTTGGGCGATACTATTGACACCATATGACATGGTATTCGTCCCGTAAAAAGCTGTCAAGGGCCAAGCACTGGCCGACTTTCTAGCTGCGCATCCAATTCTGGAATCATCTAGACTCTATGAAGACATTTCAGATGAAGTGCGAGAATCAACCATTATCGAAGAAAATCTCGTCTGGCGGATGTTCTTCGATGGCGCTTCAAGAACAAGCCCCAAAGGCCAGATTATCGTAGGAGTAGGGGTAGTCCTGATCTCTTCCGACAAGTTGGTCATCTAGCGTGCCTATTCCCTTTCAGAGCCGTGCTCCAAAAATTTTACAGAGTACAATGCCCTCATCATAGGACTCCAGTTAACAAAACAACTGGGGGCAGAATACCTTGAGTCTTACGGTGACTCGAAGCTTGTCGTCAATCAAGTTTGAGGACAATACAAGGTCCGCCACGAAGACCTGATCTCTTATCACAAAGCAGCATTAGACATCATCTCAACCTTCGCTGAATTCTTCATAGAATATGTACCTCGGCTACAAAACTTAGAAGCTGACACTCTGGCCGGCCTCGCTGCCTCATTAGCAGCATCGATCGGCACACAATACTTTATTACAGTGGTGGACCGAGATTTGGCCTGCCCCAGAAATAATCTGTGCATGCGGACAATTTATGTCATGGATACAGACACCAGCATCAACGTCAGAGACTGGAGGTTCCCGTCTATCGACTTTGCCATCTACGAAATCATCCCGAAGGATCTAAAAGAAGCAGTCTTTGTCAGAAGGCGCTCGCTCCGGTTCTATTATGATACGACCACTAAAATGATGTACCGATGCTCCTACGATGGACTTCTCCTCCGATATCTATCAAACAAAGAAGCAGCCGAAGCTCTTCGAGAAGCTCATGATAGAACATACGGAGCCCATCAACCAGGTCCTAAGCTATAGGATCAACTTTGACGTATGGTCTATTACTGGCCCACCAGAGATCCAGATATCCTTTGGTCTATGGAAGCGAAGCCGTACTGCCTCTAGAGATCCAGATACCCTCACACCGAGTGGCGATCACGAACCAGCTGACGAAAGAAGACAATCAACATCGCCGTCCGTAAGAGTTGGAAATGTTGGATGAAAATTGCCTCTTGGCTCAACAGCGTATCGAACTTTATCAAGCCCGCATTTCAAAGGCTTTCAACAGAAGAGTCAAACAAAGGACTTTCCAAGTAGGCGACCTGGTTCTGGCAGTCAAGAGACCGATGGTGATGACTCACAAGACACCGGGAAAGTTCAAACCCAAATGGGAAGGACCCTTCATCATAGAGACGGTATACTCAAACGGTGCTTACCGTCTCGCTTAACCTAATAGGGTCTTGTTCATGATGCCCATCAACGGCAAGTTTCTAAAGAAGTACTACTCCTGACATCCTTCAAAATATACTTTCCTTTCCTCAGCAAGGGAATTTTTGAACCTGATAACCAAGTTTACTCCCTTTCTTTGATAATCAAGTGCTTCTGGAACCCAGTTGTTCCATTGCATCCCCAGTAAGAGAACAACCATATCCATAGCACCTCAGAGTTGCTTCTTTACACCCCCACAAAGCAGAATTCTATACTACGTAGGATCCTGCTCATTACTATGTTTACCATGTCCATATTACCTCTGAGTAAACATCTCATACAATAATCCATGCGTTGTTGCACATCAATCATAGAACATCCACATCCATATCACCTCTGAGTTGTTTTATATATCATTACCGAGTTCACTCCTACCACGTCCATATCACCTCTGAGTAAATATGTCGGTTTCCTCATTCTCAACTTATTATTTGTACCTAGAAACCAAGGTGCGCAAAAGATAATAGGTCCACCCAAAAGTCACAAATTTATCACAAAAATGAACAAAGTAAAAAAAATTCTTTATTTTCTTCATCCAATAAGGATTACATCAGCGTTGGGGAAATATATCTTCAGATATCAAAGAAAAGAAAAAGACAGACAGAAATACTAAGACAAAATAGGGACATTGACTTTATTCATATTCCCAGAAACAACAACTGCAGGACAACCTACGAATCCTTACAGCCAGGGATCACAGTTGCGCTGAGACATATACCATTCTCTCAGACATTTCGCATATGAAGGCTCTATTTGATTCAGATCCTCGGCAGGGGTAGGAGGGTCAGAACTCCCGGTGCTACTATCCTCTAACAGTGGCTCCTTCTTGACAGCAAATTCAACCTTGGGAGTAACTTCCTCTCTGATAGTCATCGACTCTTCCTTGACTTCAACTTTTGGTAACACCTCCTCCTTAACGGTCACCAGCTCTTGTTTGATGAGAGAAGGCAGTATCTCCTCCTTCACAATAGCCTCTGCCTTCAGCATGGATGCTGCAACAGAATCAAAAAAAAGTTAGCAAAAGACTTAGAAGCTCAAAACAAGCATCTGAGGTGCATCAATAATCTGGCGCATCAACTAGGTCGAAATCTATGTGCACAGATAGAATCTCACCAAAGGCGTACATACAGGATCGAGGCCCAGGCGCATTTGAAGAGAAGCTTCGGTGCATCATCAGGACCTAAGTCCATGTGCGTCAACAAAAGAAGCTTCGACGCATCAGCAGGACCTAAATCCGTGTACGTCAGCAAAAACAGCTTCAGCGCATCATCAGGACCTAAGTCCATGCGCGTCAGCAAAAGAAGCTTTGCCGCATCATCAGAATAAATTCCATGCACGTCAGCAATGGAAAGCCTAGGCGTGTCAATGGGGATGGGACTCATTTTAGGCACACCCACGTGCCCCAACAGTATTGCAACGAAGTGAAAACATCAAGGCAGAGGATCACCCATCGATCACCATCGACGAACGTCGACGTGCATTGCTACGACGACGGGGGTGTCCTCCACGTCGACCTCCACGGGCTCCTTGTCCTTGCCCCTTCCTCGGGTAGCACCACCGCGGGGAGTCTTAGGAGTCATCTCTCTAAAGTAGCTAGGGTTTTCGAATGACTCTAGAGGAAGAAGAAGAAGGAGAAAACAAAAGTAGAAGACTCTCTCTTCCTCGCAGACGCCTATTTATAGGCCCGAGCCAAGCGCATCAACCGATAAAGGCTGACATCAGCAAAAACTCTTCGGGTCTCGTAAAATTGACGGCTGTATATCTTCCAAAAGATTATCATTAATCTTTTCAAAATTCAAGGCGTTATCTTCTTGCATTAAAATCAAAAAAAAGCATGCGCCCCCACGGTCATGCGCCCAGACGAGGACATGCACCCAGAACGACTACACATGCTTCTTGTTCAAAGTATTCCAAAACTTGGCAGAAAGTTTTACAAACTTTGAAGGGGGGCTTATAGAAGCATGAAATTTCAGGTGCATCTAAGGCCAGAACTTCTATGTGCCCTAAATCTTATGCGTCCTAAATTAACATGTGCTGGAAAACTCAGCAGAATACGTGGCACAGCAGAAAACAACAAAGAGACATAAAAATTAGGCTTTTATTCCATATGAAAGTCTATTACATGTCTAAAACTCTTTTACAAAGGAGAATTCTCCTAAAAGCTACAGCCAAGTGCATCACTTATCAGGCGCATCACTTGAAGTGTTATTTTTAGGCGTATCAATTGTCAGGCGCATCATTCTGAGGCCTCACCCAGGCGCATCATCCCATCATATAGCATAGGCACATTCTCGTGCATAGTCAAAGCAAATTACTTCATCATCGACGTACGAGCACTCTAGCAGGAGGAGTGGCTCTTATAGCCTAAAAAAATTAGGGCACGATAGCCCCGATCTGCGGCTCTTCCAGCCTAACAAAAATTGGGGCCCGACCGTCCCGATCTTTGGATGCAACAGGCACCTTTAACCTGTGTCGGAATACGACGATCCTAATATTTGGATGCAACTGGCACTTTTACAGGCTTGTACAAAAATAGGGCTAATGGTGAATAAACCAACTCGGTACATATTCGTCTTCGGAAGGAGTTCGTCGTCAAAGCTTCTGTGAACGAGGGAATCAACAACTCGCTAAGGCAGGGGACCGATCGAGTTCGTCTCCATAAGAGAAAGCCAAGTGAAACCAGTAATCTTCACAAAGCTATTTATAGGCCGGTGCAACCCTCGCCCACATGCCAAGTGGCAGTTTCTTCATATTCTATGCAATGAATTTGCATTAATGACGATAAATCTGCCTCTTCGTATTCAGTCAAGTCAAAACAGCCATTAACGCCTCGAAAAACTCAACAGACAGACCAATGAGGTTATGCCAAGTAGCAGATATACTGTCAGCACCATGTGCTCTGTACCGATGGATTATCAACCCATGCGCCTAGCGTGGCACGAGCTGATGCGCTGTAAAACCCCTAAATTTCTACTATTTTCTTATATAAATTTGGTACTGATTTTTTTTATTGTACGTCGCATAGTTGTATTGTACGTCACGCGCGAAATTTTATTTTTCGTAATTGCTCGACGAGTGCGAATATATGCGAGCATACATATTTTTGAAAAAAAAAATTTATTTTATAGTTTCAAAATAATATACATAATAATTATTTTAGCTATCATACCAACATTTTCAAGTCCATCATTTTATTTATTTTATTTATAAAAAGTCTTTCGTTTATAATAGTTATTAATAATAAATAAAAAAATTTGTGCATGCATATATTTCATAAATATTTTAATAGTTTATTTTAAATAATAATGTAATTTTTGGAATTATTATTATATGTATTTTTAGAAAATATATTTTGAAATTTTTGTAGCAATTTAAATCTTTGAGTAGATTTTATGGATTTAATTTAAATAGTTTAAAGATAGAATTTATATTTAATTTGAGTTTAGATTATCTAGATTTAAATTGGATTTGAATTTGGATTTAGATTTGATTTTATTGATTTAAATTTAATAATTGAATTATCTAATTGGGTTTAAATAAATCCTAGTCCTTATCCAACTGGAAATTTCCACCTCCTATATAAGGAGAGGTACTCCTCCACATTATTTTCTCCGTATTATTCCTCCACAAAATCTACCAATGTGAATGCCTCGTGTCTGTGTCCAACATCTCCCGTGTCAGCCGTGACGGCCTCGGGTCCGACCCCGGGTGTCTTTCCAATAGAGTATTTTTATATATACATTTTATCCTGCGTCCGACATACCGGACATGATCTCTCCACAAACACCCATCCTGGTCGTGTCGGACATCTCCGACACGATACAACCAATACCTAATTCTAAACCTATATTTTGGCCGTCCCCGCTGCTCCGTCACCCTGTCCCTGGCCCGGACAACACCACCACCACTGCCAACACCACCAATATCGACCATCGACACCTCGCTGCCATCTCGCAACCTCCGCCCCAGCTACCATCACACCTCCAGACCACCGTCACCGTCATCACCACCGCTACAACCATCCTTCCCGTGCCGTTAACCCCGACAATTCAACCCAAGATAATCCTGCGCCTCCCTGGCAGCAAGAACCCCGCCGATCCCCTGATCCCGCAGCCGCACAACCGACCACCTGCAACACAACCCAACGCCACAGCCAATATAGCCTCCCGACGACACCCGCCATCACCACAACCAGCCCACCGCCACCACGCTCACCCCTCTCCTCCATCCTCCACCGTCGTACCTACATCCCTGCTCCGACACCACCGTCTCCTAACTGTCACCACCACCGCCATATCATCGACACCACCAGCCAAATTTAGCCAAACTCCCCAACCTCCTCTCCGGCCAAACCCCCACCGAAACCCCGGCCAACCCACCGAACAAACACCACCATCGTCAAGAAGAGAAGGAAAATAAACCCTAAACCTAAACTCACCTCTGCTCGCCGCCGGTGCCCTCCACCGTGAGTAGCGTCTAGCCGCTGCACCCGCTGCGTGCGTCCGCCTACTCTGCACGGTCGCCCGACGAAACTCCTGACCGCCATGGCCATCGCCGCCCGGATCTGGCGTCGGCCTCCGCACAGACCGGCGCCGCCCACCACCGGAATCCCCTTCTTCCCGTTCTCCGACCATCCGCCGCGCTGGCCCGCTGAGCTCCCAGCCGTGCACCGTACGAGCAGCGCTCCACCACCGCTCGCGCGTGCTTCCTCCGTCGCCGGAGCGGTGAAGCTTCGCCGGACCATCGAACCCACTCTGATTCCTCACTCTCCTCCTTCTTCTGCTTCTTTATTTATTTATTTATTTATTTATTTATTTATTTATTTTTTTTTTTTCAATCAATCTTCCTCTCTCTTTATTTCTTCTGATGTACTTATTTGCTGTTTTATTTTTATTTTTATTTAGTTTTCTTCAATCAATTACTCTCTCTCTCTCTCAAAGAGAGAATATGTACTATTGTAGTTACTACTACTACTACTACTACTACTACTACTACTACTACTACTACTACTACTACTATTATTATTATTATTATTATTATTATTAAGAACGTATGTATCTACTGTATATAAAAAGATATTATTAGTAATTTTGTATTATTATTATTATTATTATTATTATTATTATTATTATTATTATTATTATTATTTTAAATGGCTACTACTAGTAAAGCAGTTTATGGAAATTGTTATTGTTATTGTTATTGTTATTGTTATTGTTATTGTTATTGTTATTATTATTATCATTATTATTTTTATTATTAGTATTTAGTTATGAATATTAGGGTTGTGGTTATTAGTTTAATTATTATTATTTTTATTATTTTTATTAAGTTATCATTTTTTGAATATGTACTATTATTTTTAAAAAGGATAGAGCTATATATGTAATTTCAAATTTGGAGGTTTGACCTAAAATATTTTCCTAGATTTTGTTATATATTATTTGAAAAATATTTTTTACTAATAGATTTCTACAAAAAATCCTACCTTTACAACTTAGAGTTTCTGTCTAAAAACAGTTTTATTATTTTCAAGTATTTATATAAAAAATTATTTTAACTAATAAAAATATAATTTCAAATATTATAATTCTTTTCTTAAATAGTATATGTATCAAATTATTCAAAATTTCTTTGATTATCTTCCTCTTCTGCGACTAGTCATATTCTCAATTTCTTGCCAATTCTGTACTACCTTATGTCCACCCTAACTAATTTGACCCTTCTGGACCCAATGGAACTGTCCGTGCCACCATCAGAGGTCACCCTACATATTTATTATACCGAAGTTGCAGTTCGTGCCATATTGATCATTGCAGCACACCAGGCGTACTACCAGGCAAGACACCTTGCCATTTATTGTTTATTTATTTAGCTCATATTTTATGCATTATTTATTATTTTCTTTATGCAAAATAAACTGTGATACATGGCATAACCTGTTAGAACTTATTGTTCAGTTATATTTCTTTCTATGTATTATTTTTTTACACATTAAACCTAGATTTAAGGGACCACCTTGTGTGTTGCATCATTTGGCCTTGACGCATTGTACCACAAAGTTGTGTGTCGCATGTAGAACACGGACGTGCGTGATTGGCTGACCACCAGTATGTACAAGCCGTGCGATAGGATTAACCGCTAATAGAATTATATGCTAGTTTGACTTAGCGGTTATAGAGGTTTCTGTTGTGGATACAACATAGTAAACATTGGGCGGGAAGGATAATTCCTTAGCATATGGGCTTCGATGCACTTTTCCTTGTGACCCGGAAGCTCCGCTGCAGATACGGGGTTGATGATCCATGATTACTGACGGCCACTGGCATTCTGCAGAACGTTATGCTCTTATTGATTGGGCCTCTGGTGCCCCAAGGGGGGACCATGCCGATCCTATTTTAGCCAGGGCCCATGCGTAGAAAGGATTGTTCTTACCTACATTTCACTTAGAACGGTTAGGCACCTTTATCCGTTAGGTACGGGTACTTTTGGTTTGAGTACTTGTATCTGACCGTGGCTTGGAACAATAACTTGTCACGAATTAGTTTGTCACATCTTGTCCTTGTTTGGTTGTAGGTCTGACTTACTACTTCGATGAGAAGGTATTGAACCTTGTTGGGGTCTGGATACCATATTGGATTCATAGCATGGAAAGATACATCATCGTGAATTAGTTTACCATCTCCTGTCCTTGTTTGGTTGGGTGGATTGTAAGCTAGTTCAATAGGTGTGTATTGGACCATTTTATAATTCAATTGACTTATTTATTTGAGCAATATTTATTCAGTTTATATGACATGATATTATGTGTATTGTTACGTCCCTTTGAGGACCTGATTATCTCGCCAGGTGTGTGCTATTGTCTTTTACAGGTGTTCTAGCCGTGGCCATGATCATCTCTATTTCTTCAAGAATGATTGTACTTTGATCGTCTTCGCTTCGCTTGCCAAACTCTTTCTTTTATTATGTATTTCTTTTCATAGTTGGTAGTGGATTTGTCTCCACCCAACTACATGTACTAAATGACAATTTTATAGTTGATTATATGATAACTTTTATTCTTTTATTTTGTGGATGAGATTAGTTAGTTGTTGTTTACTATATTTTATACCTTATGTATCCATACGAGGCCTGTATACTTCGTATGAATATAGCTGGCATGTCTACGTTCCTAGTCTTACGTATTTTGGGACTGGGATGTTACATGTTTTTGTGGTGGCCTATGCAGGTCAAGATAAATTATTTGGTTACTTTACCGTACCAAGCAAGCCTGCATACAGGATTAGAGTCTAGGATCTCATCCACATACTTGACCTCTTTCCTTGATTTTATCTACTGTTTGACTCATTGATTTGTATCTTGCTTGATTCCTTCTATCACTATTCTTATCTTTCCTTCGTGTTGCTAGAGGTTAGACAAGTGACCCTTACGAGTTAGATATGTTCTTTTGTCCCAAAATACCATTTGTTTAATCCTTTTAAGTTGGGTAGAATGCCTTATGACCTAGCAATTCCTTTGTCCTTGTGACCTATATTAGCAAGTTTACTTAGATTCTAGAATTTACAAGACCCTAACCCATCTAGCCAACCAAGGACTTGGACAAAAATACTATAGGACGACTGTATAGAGACCAACACAGGATATGACTTAAAGACTTAAGGGGTTGAACTAATTCTACTTTATTTCAATCTTAATCTCACGTGCCTATATTTTTACTATCTAGACTAATGATGCTAATGTAGCCTAGTTTTTACAAGCTCAATTCTTTATCAAGCTTGTTCATGACATATGTTATTGGAGGCCTCCACTAATGTATTGTCTACTCAGAACCGGTACATGATGGTCTGATCAACCAAGTGCACTTTGGTTCGCTTTTATCTATCGTTCTACGTGGATGGGGACATAGCTAAACTTGTCCTCTAGAGTCCCCTCCGTGACTGCCTTGGCAACTCCTTTTGAATTATTCGGTCGCCTTTGAACCACTTATTTGTATTCGATAACGTCTCCTTCGAACTCTATATTGCGTTCGCTTTCACCTATTTTTGAAGGACGAAGGCATTGTGCTAGAAATTCCTCTAGCTATCCTATCACCTATGACCATTATCAGTCGATGTTGCTATATCTTCCTCCTAAACTACTCGTCCTTTTTCGGCACTATCATGACCTTCTAATCGCTTTAGGAGTGAATCTAATTCGTTCTCTTAATCGTGCCCTCAACCTACTCTCAAGAAACCATAACTTTAAGGTCTCTAATTTATTTTCACTTGTTACCATAATATTCTTATTGCCTGTTATCTTGTTTAAACTTTAACCCTTACTCATTTTCCTTCATGCGCTAACCCAAGATTATCCTCACCATTATTGAAATTGCGAGTTCCTAATGCATGTTTTGTTGTTCCTCACCAATACCCCCTTGCGTCTTCTCACCCTCTACTAATTCTTAATTTCGAGGACGAAATTCTTTTAAGTTGGGTAGGATGTAAAACCCCTAAATCTCTACTATTTTTTTTATATATATTTGGTACTGATTTTTTTTGTATTGTACGTCGTGTAGTTGTATTGTACGTCGCGCGTAAAATTTCATTTTTCCTAATTGCTCGACGAGTGCGAATATGTACGAGCATACATATTTTTGAAAAAATATTTTTTTATACTATAATTTCAAAATAATATACATAATAATTATTTTAGCTATCATACCAACATTTTGAAGTCCATTATTTTATTTATTTTATTTATAAAAAGTCTTTCATTTATAATAGTTATTAATAATAAATAAAATTCTTCGTGCATGCATATATTTCATAAATATTTTAATAGTTTATTTTAAATAATAATGTAATTTTTGGAATTATTATTATATGTATTTTTAGAAAATATATTTTGAAATTTTTGTAGTAATTTAAATCTTTGAGTAGATTTTATGGATTTAATTTAAATAGTTTAAAGATAGAATTTATATTTAATTTGAGTTAGATTATCTAGATTTAAATTGAATTTGAATTTGGATTTAGATTTGATTTTATTGATTTAAATTTAATAATTCAATTATCTAATTGGGTTTAAATAAATCCTAGTCCTTATCCAACTGGGAATTCCCACCTCCTATATAAGGAGAGGTACTCCTCCATATTATTTTCTCCACATTATTCCTCCACAAAATCCACCAATGTGAGTGCCTCGTGTCTGTGTCCAATATCTCCCGTGTCAGCCGTGACGGCCTCGGGTCCGACCCCGGGTGTCTTTCCAATAGAGTATTTTCACATATACATTTTATCCTGCATCCGACATACCGGACATGATCTCTCCACAACACCCATCCTGGTCGTGTCGGACATCCCAGACACGATACAACCAATACCTAATTCTAAACCTATATTTTGGTCGTCCCCGTCGTTCTGTCACCATGTCCTTGGCCCGGACAATACCACCACCACCGCCAGCACCACCAATATCGACCACCGACACCTCGCTGCCATCTCGCGACCTCCGTCCCGGCCACCATCACACCTCCAGACCACCGTCACCGTCATCACCACCGCTACAACCATCCTTCCCGTGCCGTCAACCCCGACAACTCAACCCAAGATAATCCTGCGCCTCCCTGGCAACAAGCACCCCGTCGATCCCCTGATCCCACAGCCGCACAACCGACCACCTGCAACACAACCCAACGCCACCGCCAACACAACCTCCCGACGACACCCGCCATCACCACAACCAGCCCACCGCCACCACGCTCACCCCTCTCCTCTATCCTCCACCGTCGTACCCACGTCCCTGTCCCGACACCACCGTCTCCTAACAGTCACCACCACCGCCATCTCATCGACACCACCAGCAAAATTTAGCCAAACTCCCCAACCTCCACTCCGGCCAAACCCCCGTCGAAACCCGGCCAACCCACCGAACAACCACCACCATCGTCAAGAAGAGAAGGAAAATAAACCCTAAACCTAAACTCACCTCCGCTTGCCGTCGGCGCCCGCCACCGTGAGTCGCGCCTGGCCGCCGCACCTGGCCGCCGCACCCGCTGCGTGCGTCCGCCTCCTCCGCACGGTCGCCCGACGAAACTCCTGACCGCCGTGGCCATCGCCGCCCGGATCTGGCGTCGGCCTCCGCACAGACCGGCGCCGCCCACCACCGGAAACCCTTTCTTTCCTTTCTCCGATCCTCCGCCGTACGGGCCCGTTGAGCTCCCAGCCGTGCACCGTACGAGCAGCGCTCCACCACCGCTCGCGCGTGCTTACTCCGCCGCCGGAGCGGTGAAGCTTTGCCGGACCATCGAACCCACTCCGGTTCCTCAGTCTCCTCCTTATTTATTTATTTATTTATTTATTTATTTATTTATTTATTTATTTATTTATTTTTCAATAAATCTTCCTCTCTCTTGACTTCTTCTGCTGTACTTATTTGATGTTTTATTTTTTATTATTTTTTTTTTCTTCAATCAATCACTCTCTCTCTCTCTCAAAGAGAGAACATGTACTGTTGTAGTTACTATTATTATGATTATTTATTATTATTATTATTATTATTATTATTATTATTATTATTATTATTATTATTATTACTATTAAGAACGTATGTATGTATTGTATATGAAAAGATATTATTAATATTTTTGTATTATTTTTATTATTATTATTATTATTATTATTATTATTATTATTATTTTAAATGGCTACTACTAGTAAGCAGTTTGTGGACATTGTTATTGTTATTATTATTATCATTATTATTTTTATTATTAGTATTTAGTTATGAATATTAGGGTTGTGGTTATTAGTTTAATTATTATTATTTTTATTTTTATTAAGTTATCATTTTTAGAATATGTACTATTATTTTTAAAAAGGATAGAGCTATATATGTAATTTCAAATTTGGAGGTTTGACCTAAAATATTTTCCTAGATTTTGTTATATATTATTTGAAAAATATTTTTTACTAATAGATTTCTACGAAAAATCCTACCTTTACAACTTAGAGTTTCTGTCTAAAAACAGTTTTATTGTTTTCAAGTATTTATCTAAAAAATTATTTTAACTAATAAAAATATAATTTCAAGTATTACAATTCTTTTCTTAAATAGTATATGTATCAAATTATTCAAAATTTCTTTGATTATCTTCCTCTTCTGCAACTAGTCATATTCTTAATTTTTTGCCAATTCTGTACTACCTTATGTCCAGCCTAACTAATTTGACCCTTCTGGACCCAATGGAACTGTCCTGCCACCATCAGAGGTCACCCTGCATAGTTATTATATCGAAGTTGCAGTTCGTGCCACATTGATCATTGCAGCACACCAAGCGTACTACCAGGCAAGACACCTTGCCATTTGCTGTTTATTTATTTAGCTCATATTTTATGCATTATTCATTATTTTCTTTATGTAAAATAAACTGTGATACATGGCATAACCTGTTAGAACTTACTGTTTAGTTATATTTTCTGCTATGTATTATTTTTCTTACACATTAAACCTAGATTTAAGGGACCACCTTGTGTGTTACATTCATTTGGCCTTGACACATTGTACCACGAAGTTGTGTGTCGTATGTAGAATACGACGTGCGTGATTGGCTGGCCACCAGTACGTACAAGCCGTGCGATAGGATTAACCGCTAATAGAATTGCATGCTAGTTTGACTTAGCAGTTGTCGAGGTTTCTGTTGTGGATATAACATAGTAGGCATTGGGCGGGAAGGATAATTCCTTAGTGTATGGGCTTCGATGTACTTTTCCTTATGACCCGGAAGCTCCGCTGCAGATACGGGATTGATGACCCACGATTACTGACGGCCACTGGCGTTCTGCGGAACGTTATGCTCTTATTGATTGGGCCTCTGGTGCCCCAAGGGGGGACCATGCCGATCCTTTTTTAGCCAGGGACCATGCGTAGGAAGGATTGTTCTTAACTACATTTCACTTAGAACGGTTGGGCACCTTTATCCGTTAGGTACGGGTACTTTTGGTTTGGGTACTTGTATCTGACCATGGCTTGTAACAATAACTTGTCGCAGATTAGTTCATCACATCTTGTCCTTGTTTGGTTGTAGGTGTGACTTACTACTTCGATGAGAAGGTATTGAACCTTGTTGGGGTCCGGTTACCATATTGGATTCATAGCATAGAAAGATACGTCATCGTGAATTAGTTTACCATCTCCTGTCCTTGTTTGGTTGGAGGGATGGTAATCTAGTTCAATAGGTGTGTATTGGACCATGTTATAATTCAATTGATATATTTATTTGAGCAATATTTATCCAGTTTATATGGCATGATATTATGTATCTTGTTACGTCCCTTTGAGGACCTAGTTATCTCGCCAGGTGTGTGCTATTGTCTTTCGCAGGTGTTCTAGCCGTAGCCATGATCATCTATATTTCTTCGAGGATGATTGTACTTTGATCGTCTTCGCTTCGCTCGCCAAACTCTTTCTTTTATTATGTATTTCTTTTCATAGTTGGTAGTGGATTTATCTCCGCCCAACTACATGTACTAAATGACAATTTTATAGTTGATTATATGATAACTTTTATTCTTTTATTTTATGGATGAGATTAGTTAGTTGTGGTTTACTGCATTTTACAGCTTATGTATCCATACGAGACCTATATACTTCGTATGAATACAGTTGGCATGTCTACGTTCCTAGTCCTACGTATTTTGGGACTGGGGCGTTACATGCGCCCATTACAACTCATCACCCATCAAGCATTTAATACAACGTGACAGAGTTGGCAGCACATCCCCAAAAGTATAACCAATTGGCAGTTTTTTGTAAGAAATGAAGAGCCGCTGACGTCAGCATCACTATTTATCTTTTTGTCGGCTACAGTTGTCCTTGCCACATGGCCGACCGATTATTTGTATGCGCCCCCGCAGCCATCCGCCCAGAAGTCCGTATGCACCTTAAAAGCCATGCACTTCCGACTTACTCCTGATCCCAAAAGACAGAAGCTAAGTCCCTGCATGCGCCTCCACAGCCATGCGCCCAAAAATTGACTTGTACTTCAAAATCCATACGCCTGGACTCGCTTTTGATCCCCAAAGATGGCAGCTCAGTCCTCTCCATGCGCCTAACCATAGGCGCATCAAGACAGATCACTCTCCCCCAAATTTGAGATCCTTGAGCCACAAACATGCGCCACGTGTCTTTTGACTCGGTTACGCTCAAGAATAGGTGCTAACCACCCAAGATCTCAACAAAAGACGAATCTCAACAACTGCCATATGGCAGCTCCACTGTAGCCTAATAGAGCAGTTCAACAGATTTGGCTTTAGCTCACGGCGCATCATCCATGTGCCCAACAGCATCAGCCACGTGGTATTCCCACATACAGATGCATCCTATATATGCACCCATAAGCAGATCAGTCTGCTGCATATAAATAGAAGGATCATTTCTTCATACATACGGAGAGATCATCATATCTACATACAGAGACAATAAAAAACACGTAACGTCTACTTCTCTTCCAAACGCTCCGGCATCCAGAGCAGCCTAGACCTTGAGAGAATTCAAGATCGTCGTCAGATCGTCAACGGAGTCAACGCATTACCACTCGCTTTACCGATACAGTTACCAGATAAAAACAAAAGTGTACTCTTAGGACTACGTCTAAGTCCTACATTGTATATTGTTCTGTTTGTAATTGAAATACCAAAGTTTTATCAATCAAAAAAATTTTGTCGCATTTTTGATGGCAAATAAGAGGTATTATGGACTTTGATGTTTTCTACTGGAAAGTGGTGAGGGAATGTCCTGGAGCAGCTGGGCTCCGAAAACATATGATGATCAAGGGGGTGAACTCGATTTCAAGGGGTGAAATCAGTTGTCAAATTCACAGATTTTCTTACTAGGGAGATGGAAGTACATGTCGAAGGGTTTCAAGTATAGTATTTTTTTAAGAATTTTCCATTGATCGGCATCATAAATAAGTCTATGTTAAGTTTCGCGAGTCGGCAGGCACAGTTGGAGTACACCATCTCTACGAAGAAGGGACCCTCCCATTTGGGTTCTGTGAAACTCGTCTCACAGTATCGGTATTTATATACGAATACGTATTTTGTAATATATTATGTATTTTCTTGGTTTTCGGAATGCTTTAAAATTTTCCTAACTTATAGATTTTCTCCTTAACCGGCATATCGCCAGTATACTAGTGTATACCGATGGCATACCATTCGAACAGATTTTCTATATTTTATATATTTTTGATTTCAGATATTTTCATGAATAATGTTTTCGATATTTTCGTAAATATTATTTTGGATATTTTGATGAATAGTATTTAGATATTTTTGTAAATAGTGTAGATGCATCCTATTATCCAATGGATACTTGATTTTCTATGGATGGCTAGTATTGACTTAGATCTTCACATGGATCACCATCCAACGGTTATGATTAATTCCCCTTCTATATATACCCTTTCACTTTCTCGCTCCTCTCTCTTTTCATTCTTTTCACTCTCTCTTCATTTCTTCTTTTTTTCTCTCCCGTTGGAGCTTGCCAAGAGCTTGGCCTTAAGGCCTAAAGTGTAGTTTCGTACCCCTCTTGGTAGTGGAGTGGAAGATTAGGCATGGAGCTTAACCTAGACAAGTACATTTTGTCATATCTTGAACAATATTATATTTTTTCCATTTTTGTTTGTTATGTTCTCTTTCTTGCATGATTCTAAGCCTCTTTAGAACTTGGAGTTTTTGGTCTTAATGTTTACATTTTTATATATCTAAGTTTGTAGTTTTCTTTTTTTTTTTTTTTTTTGCTTTTGATCTCTTAAACTTTGTTATTTCTGAAATCTAAGGTCCATGTTGTGGAGAATTTCCTTTAACCCAATTTTGGCTTTGAACCACTTGATTTCGATTTATTTTGAGTAAGTTATGGCATTTTTGTGTTCATGGGATTCCCGTACATCTTCGGTGCTGCTGAAAAGATGAACAGTGATGTGTGCTCGTGCGCTGTGCATCCGTGTCTCATATGCTGTAGGCATTTTTGTCTGCGCGTGATGCACATTTCGTGTGTCATGCGCCGTGTGATTCTTTCATCGTGCGCCTGCGCGTCGTGCTCTCACGCTCCATGCACCTTGCACAGTGCATCCGTGCGCTACGTGAATCACGACCGTGCGCCCGTACGACTCTTTTGTCGTATGCCTGCATGTCGTGCTCTCGCGCTCCACGCACCGTGCATCCGCACGCCATATATCCGCACGTTGTACGATTCGCGATCGCGCACCCGTACGATTCTTTCGTTATGCCCTGGCATCGTACTCTCGTGCTCCGTACCGTGCGCAGCGGCCCGCCCGATTCTTTCGCCGTGTGCCGATACGACGTACTCTCGCATTCCGCGCGTCGTGCATCCGGGCGCTGCGCTATTCGCGGCCGCATACCCGTACGATTCTTTTATCGCACGCCGTGTATCCGCGTGCAGTGCGTTTCGCGGCTGCGGGCCTGTGCGATTCGTTTGTCACGTGCCGTGGACAGTTTTGTCCCCGCGTGCGCACGAGTAGTTGTTTTTGCTTGTTTAAGCTGTTTTGTAGCTAGAATATTAAAAAACTCAAAACATAAAAGTTGTAGATGTTTGTCTTGGCTTCAAGAATCTTTTTATTTTATCTTAATTGGAGTTCATATGCGACTGATAATTTCAATTATAGTTTTTTGATTTTTTTTGGTATTTTTCTGTACTTGGACTAACTTGCGACGACCCGACTTGATAACTTACTAATATTGAACTTAACTTGAACACGACAACATAATCTCATCTTGATAATTTTGATAGTGGCCCATCGTGGCGCACCAACATTACATGTCTTCTTTACTTACTAGATAGTGGCCCGTCGTGGCACACCCATGTCACATGTCTTTTCCTTCCTTACTAGATAGTGGCTCGTCTTGGTGCACTCATGTTACATGTCTTTTCCTTCCTTACATGATAGTGGTCTATCGTGGCGCACCCTTGTTATATGTCTTCTTTACTTACTAGATAGTGACCCGTCGTGGTGCACTCTTGTACATGTTTTTTCTTGCTTACATGATAGTGGCCTGTCATGGCGTACTCCCTATTTTCTCTATAGTGGCTCGTCGTAGCGCACTCCTAGCTTCCAGCTTATTATATTTTCTTGTTGTGGCTTGTTATAGTGCACTTTCTTGTATTGTCCAGTCTTGCATATCATGTCTATGATGGTTTCTGCGGAATGCTACACCCAGAATCCAACAAAAAAATGTTAAGGACTAAATAACTAGCTTGATTACCTAGATCATTGGGAGGAAAGAATTTCCCAGTTACCTACAGTCTTTCTTATTTTGGTATATATATATATATATATATATATATATATATATATATATATATATATATATATATATACATGGGATTTGGAGCTATCTGTCATGATGAGCACTCTTCCAGCACACCGTCGAGTGGGGCACCTCTTTAGGACACATGTATCTTACTGCGGTGTGTCTGCTATACTTATTTTCTTTTGGCCTGGATGAGTCGGGTAGTCTGCGGAACATAACTGGATTGGATTTATCAAAAGTACATATGTTAGTGATTAGGATTATGATAACCCTAGTTAGCTAATGTATAAAGCCGTACTCATTGCTTGGTCGTGATTAATGTATGGAGTCCAGTCTAGTCTAGTTTTGTCTAGACAGTGTCCGGATTTGTTTATTTCAGTACATCATTGTTTATGTTTTACTTTTGCCGATAAATGATTATGACTAAGTTTTATTCAAGAGACGGGTTACAACCCCGGTCCTTGTTTTGTTTACGGGTTATAACTTTGGTTCCGAAATAGTTCCTAACTTATGTTATCATTTGTCGTTCTATATAGTTCTTACATACTCACATGTCTCAGTTATCTAACATGCTCACATGTTCAGTTATCTAATATGCTTTTATGTGCCAGTTATCTAACATGCTAACATGTCCCAGTTATCTAACATGCTCTGCGTGCCGTCCATCCGTGCGCTACCAGATTCGCGGTCGTCCGCCCGCGTGATTCTTTCGTCACACGCATGCGCATCGTTCATTCGTGCGTTGCGTGTTTCGTGCGCCCGTGCGATTCTTTCACCGCGTGCCTGTGCGTCGTTCTCTCGCTCTCCGTGCGCCATGCATCCGTGCGCTACGTGATTTGTGGTCAAACACTCGCGCAATTCTTTTATCGCGTTCCTGCTCGCCGTGCTCTTGCACTCTGTACACCGTGCATCTGTGTGCTGTACGTTTTGCGGTTGTGTGCCTGTGCGATTCGTTTGCCGCGTGCCTGCGCACCATGCTCTTGCACCCCGTACGCCATGGACAGTTTTGTCCGCGCGCGCGATTGGCTATTTTTGCTTTTTTAAGCTATTTTGTAGGTAGAATCTTAAAAAAACTCAAAACATAAAAGTTGTAGATCTTTGTCTTGGCTTCAAGAATCTTTTTGTTTTATCTTAATTGGAGTTTATATGCAACTGATAATTTCAATTATAGTTTTTTGTTCTTCTTGGCATATTTTCTGTACTTGGCCTAACTTGTGCCGACCCGACTTGATAAGTTCTTAATATTAAACTTAACTTGAACATGACAACATGATCTTATCTTGATAATCTTGATAGTGGTCCGTCGTGGTGCACCCATGTTACATGTCTTCTTTACTTACTAGATAGTGGCCCGTCGTGGCGCACCCATGTCACATGTCGTTTCCTTCCTTACTAAATAGTGGCTCGTCGTGGTGCACTCATGTTACATGTATTTTCCTTCCATATATGATAGGGTCCCGTCGTGGCGCACCCATGTTAGTTGTCTTTTTTGCTAACTAGATAGTGACCCGTCGTGGTGTACTCTTGTACATGTCTTTCCTTGCTTACATGATAGTGGCCTGTCATGGTGCACTCCCTATTTTCTCTATAGTGGCTCGTCGTAGCACACTCCTAGCTTCCAGCTTGTTATATTTTCTTATTGTGGCTTATTATAGTGCCTTTCTTGCATTGTCCAGTCTTGCATATCATGTCTAGGATGGATTACGTGGAATGTCACACCTAGAATCCAACAAAAAAATGTTAAGGACTAAACGACTAGCTTGATTCACTACCAAAATATGTCAAATTAGCAACGAGATTAGTGACTCCAGTTAAAACATCGCTATGTTTTGTGTATTTAGCGACGTATGAAAATGACGTTGCTGAACGTCACTATTAGCGACGTTTAGCGACTAATAGCGACTAGAATTATGGTTTGGAAAGAACAAGTCACGATTTAGTCGTAAAACGTCGTTGATTTATTTTATTCAGCGACATTTAATCAAGTACTTCGCTATCTTATTAGTGAACAACGACGTCTAGTGACGTCTCCCTCAGACATCGCTAAAAACTTTCATATACAGTTCTGGGAACCCGATCGATTTCATTTTATTTCACCCAAATTTTTGATCTTCCGCCGCGAGCCCCAAATCTCTCTCCCCCTCCCCCTTTTGTCTCCGGCGACCCCTCCCCTGGCGAGCTCGTCCCCTCCAGCGAGGCCTCCCCCCAGAGACCCCTCCCTCCGGTGACCCCCTTCCCCCTCGTTCCTTGTCCCGACGACCCCCCTCGCCCCTGGTGGCCTTGTTGCCGCTCCTCCACCGCCGACCCCCCTCGTCCCCTGCTCCGCTCCAGCGACCCCTATTCGACCCCGTCCAGGTATACCTAACCCTAATCCTATCTTCCACTGATACGACACCGACACACTCACTGACACGACACCGACACACTCCCTCAATCTGCCACGACATGAATACGAAAACGGACACAAATATTTATGCACTTAGACAGAGACACAGACATACGCACCCTAATACGCAGACACGGAAGTATATAACATGACACACAGACAAGTGGACACACACGACACACAGACACGTGGACACATACGGCTTACAGACACGTTGACACTGCCATTGCTATCTTGATGTGAATACTTGATTCACATTTGGGGTTAGGGTGAGGGTTATCAAAATAACTTTAGGGTTTTTACCTAGTAGTAACATAGTTAAGGTATTACCTACTCTAATGTATAGGTAAGGACTTACCTAGGATAGGTAATGTGAATCCTAATTTAGGTTAAGATATTGGGGATTACCTACTCTAGAGTGTATAGAGTATCCTAGTAGCTAGAGTATACAGTGTGTCCTAAGAAGTGTATAGAGTATCCTAGTACCTAGAGTGTGTTGAGTATCCTAGTACTTATAGAGTATCCTCTAGAAGTGTATAGATTATCCTAAGAAGTGTATAGAGTATCCCAGAACCTAGAGTGCATAGAGTATCCTAGTACCTATAGAGTATCCTCTAGAGTGTATAGAGTATCCTAGTACCTAAAGTGTATAGAGTATCCTACGATATTGGGGATTACCTACTCTGAGAACCTTGCTAAGAAGTATTCTAGTACCTAGAGTGTATAGAGTATCCTAGAAGTGTAGGTATGATTTGTACACTATTTTAAGCCCTTCTCTATAAATTAAATTTACTTATGCCAAGCCTTTTGGGCCTATCAAAGTTATAGATTTTTCGAAAATCTAGTATAACGCTGATTGCCTCAAAAGGCTTGCATAAGTAAGAGTGTATAGAGTGAGTATACTAGTAGTATATCGTAGTATCCTAGAACGTATAGAGTGAGTATCCTAGAGTGTATAGAGTGAGCCTCCCTACTTCCTTTCCTCTCATTCGGGTCATTCAGCCGACTATTTCGCATCATATATGATATCTACCTCAACCTCACCCTAGAGAAGTATAAAAAAATTAATATTAACCAAGGTTCACAGTATCGATATCGATATCGGAATCGCTATCGGTATCATTTACGGTTGATATCATAAATCTCATGGCTTTCTCTAGCAGAGGAAAATATAAAATCAAACGTGAAGCAGAGCTTCATATTCGAAACATCAGATGTAAAAAAAAATTTCGATTGGACTACCACCAATTGAAAACTTTTTACTTATGATATTTTGAATATGAAGCTATGCTTCACGTTTGGCTTTACATTTTGTTCTGCTAGTGGAAGCCATGAGATTCATGATATCAACCGTAAATGATATCGATATCGATTTCTATACCGATACCGATACTATGAACCTTGGTTAATATTAATATTTCTACACTTCTCTAGGCTGAGGTTGAGGAAGATATCATATGATGCGAAATAGGATGCTGAGAGAGTCGAATAAGAAGCAGGAAAGTAGAGGGGGGTCAGAGAGGGGGGGTCAAAGAGGGGGCCTTCTTGTTGAACATGTGACGACACTCATTTAATACTCATGTGTCTATGCATCCATTTGGAATATACTCGAATAATGTGTATCTATCTTTACAGAATTATTGTCAATTAATGGATATGAATTACTATCTGCGACATCGTTCATGGATGTACAATCGTTATCCTGATGACATATACGGTGTGCGAGATGAATTTTCTACATGGGGTAGAGCAGTTCCTACCGTTCGCTAAGGCGTTCCCTCAGTACATGGACCGTACCAAAATTAAGTGTCCATGTGTGAGATGTTGCAACATGAAATATCATCCAGAAGTGGACGTGACATATCATTTGTACTCGAGAGGTTTTATGCCGAATTACTATCAGTAGACCTCACACGGAGAACTTGTGCCTTTAGCATCGAAGTTGGAGCCTAATTTGCCATGTATGGATGTCCATGACCACGCTGGTTACAACGAATGGTGGGTGAACATGGTTTTTGATACTGTGGGGCCTAGTTTCGATCCGGACAATTATGATGCGGCTGGGAAGGTACCGAATGTCGATGTTATAAAGTTCATGGAGTGGCTGGAGAATGCAAGGACTCCTTTGTATCCTGGTTGTGATGATCATTCACCGTTGGAGGTGGTTACAAGATTGCTGAGCATCAAGTCCGATTTTAACATGTCTCAAGAATGCTACAACCGAATCATCGAGTTGATTATAGAGATCTTGCCAGAAGGTGCAAAGTTACCTACTGACTTCTACTGGTCTAAGAGGATGGTGAGATCTCTATGGATGGGATACAAGAAAATTGATGGATGTCACAATGGGTGCATGTTGTACTATAAAGACGACAAGGATGAAGACGCGTAAGGATTTTGTGGTGCTGATCGCAATAAGGCAACAAGTTCAAGTTGGACTCCCAGTGCAAGAAAGCCTACCGACTTGATGTTCTACTTGTCGTTGACATCGCAATTGCAGAAGTTGTTTATGGTGAAGGAGACTGCAGAAAACATGACTTGGCACAGACTGGAACAGATCGAAGGATTGTTGGATCACCCATTTGATGGAGAAGCATGGAAGTACTTTGATCGAAATTATCAAGATTTTGCTTCGGATTCGTGTAATGTCAGATTGGGTCTCTCCTCCGACGGTTTTACCCCATTCAGACTTTCGGGGTCTCAGTATTCGTGTTGGCCTGTGATCATCACTCCGTACAATCTATCGCCTTGGATGTGCATGAAGACTCCGTATATGTTTCTCACCGTTATTATCCCGGGTTCGAACAATCCGAAGAGGAACATCGATGTGTATTTACAGCCATTGATAGATGAGTTGAATCAGCTATGGGAAGTAGGTGCCAACACCTACGATGTTTCTAGAAAGCAAAATTTTTGAAAGAGGGTCGCACTGATGTGGACCATCAACGACTTTCCAGCCTATGGAATGTTATCTGGATGGAGCACTCATGGTCGTCTCTCATATCCGTATTGTATGGACCGTACGAAGGCTTTCCATTTGAAACACGAAGGAAAACCGTACTTCTTCGATTGTCATCGACAATTCTTGCCGAAGGACCATCCGTTTCGAAGGAACATGAATGTTTTTCGTGCCGGCATTGTGGAGAAGGCTAATCCACCGCCAAGGTGGATCGGAGATACGATATGGGAGAAGGTCAAGGATTTTCCAAGTGCTATCAAAAAGCCTATAAAGGGATACAAGTGTGATGAATTTAGCCGCACTAATAATTGGACGAAAAGAAGTATATTCTGGGACCTGCCATATTATTGCACCAATCTGATCAGACATAACCTTGATGTCATGCATATCGAGAAGAATGTGATTGACAACATAATTAATACTGTAATGGACGTAAAGAGAAAGATGTAAGACAATTCCAAGGCCAGGTTGGACTAGGAAGATATATACAGACGTCCTGCGTTGCATTTGATAAAGGAAGGCAATGGAAAGTAAAAGCAGCCTAGGCAATTTTTTTACTAGACAGGGAGGATAAAGGGAGACTTTGTAGGTGGATTTATGACCTAAAATTTTCTTACGGATACGTGTCGAATTTAAGAAGATACGTCGACCCGAAGGAGAACAAACTGACGGATATGAAGAGCCACGACTGTCATGTATTTATGGAGAGGTTAATTCCGATTGTATTTTGGGAATTATTACCGCCGATCGTTTGAGATTCGTTGACAGAGCTGAGCATATTCTTTAGAGATCTTTGTTCTACAAAGTTGCTTGTCGATCGTCTAGAAAAGCAAATGAAGGACGTTGCAGTTACACTGTACAAGCTTAAGAGGGTGTTCCCTCCTGGGTTTTTCGACTCCATGGTGCATTTGCCAGTTCATATTTACTACGAGGCACGTGTTGGTGGGCCCGTCGGTTATCGGTGGATGTACCCATTTGAGCGGCATTTGAACCACCTAAAGAGAAAGGTAAAAAACAAGGCTCGAGTCGAGGGTTCTATTTATGAAGCCTATATTCTCGAGGAGATTACAAACATCTGCTCGATGTATTTCAAGCCACATGTTGCTACTAATATAATAAGAGCTCCGAGAACGACAATAGATATCTTGAATCTAATGGTGTAATACTGAAAGTCTTCAATGCTTTCGAAAAGCCTTCGGGGAAAATGAAGAAAAGATATCTGAATGACGAGGAACTAAGAATATATGATTATTATTTCTTCTTGATTGTGTTCATGATATTTTTATGAGAGAATATATGATTATTATTATTATTATTTCTTCATGATTCTCTCATTTTACGAGTTTTATTTTAAATTATCTTGCCAAATATATTTAGTTTTGATGACTCCTAGAGTTTAAATTGATTTGGCTTTTCTTATTGAGATTTTATCTCAAAGTTCATGATTATCTTATTTAGACTGAACATACTTTGCGGGGGAGCATTCAAGTCGACTAAATTTCTCCTTCTCAGGTATTTTGTCTCCATTACCTTCTTGTTTATCTAATGAATATTCATATATCATGTTAAGGTAATTGAGTTCAAATGCATGAACTTTGGTATAAATTTTGTATAGATTCTAGTATATCTGCTTTGATTTTTTTCAATGATTATATTCTTTATAGAAGTGATTCACTATTTTGTAAGGACAAAGTGTGAATCATATTTTTTTATCACTGTTAAAAGTATTATTATATCTTCTAAATATTCTATATTTGGTATTTTATATTGTTATACTAGATTTGTGAATTTTTTTCTCTCATGGATTATTTATGACCAATGATTGATTTCTACTATATTGGTTTCCTTCAAAACTATAGTTATATTCTTTCTTAGACTGTGTTTTGAATGGTTTGTTTCCAATTTCTACCCTGATCGTTGTTCATGATTATTTTTGCCTTCCTTCTTTGATGATTGATTTTATTTTATAGCTTATTATGGGAGAGCTTAATTTTTGATCATGTCATAGGGGGAGAAATAAGTTTAAGTTAGCAAAGAATTTTTTAGTAATATGTGTTTATTAGTAATATATGCATCTATTGTATCTATCTTTAACTTAACCGATTTGCCATAATCAAAAAGTGGGAGATTGTTAGCCCAATGATTATATCATATTTTTTTAATATGGCTAATCAATTAAGTTTAACTAGTGATGTCACTAATATTCATGTAATCACTATCATGTTGCTACTTGAACTTAGCATTGTCCTATAAACTTAGTATTTCCTAAATGGTCTGTATCATATTGCTATGCTTGTATCATACTGCAACATATTGTTTTGTTTCGTCTAACATGTGCTTGCAGACAAGCAGTAAGCATGATCAAACCAGGACATATGCAACAAAAAATTATTGATGGACCAAAGATGGCATAATACAAGAAGATCTCTTTGAACCGCCTAACGACCTATCCGGGGCCTCGTATCTGGGGTTCCGTTATCCGGTCAGTGGACGGGGGTCGAGGGGACAGCGCCCCCGTGGGGGTTCGAGGATGAAGCCCCCGAAAGGTATTCAGATTTTCAGATCTGTTTATCTTTGGACGATTGCCGTTAAAGAAAAATGAGACTGCTCAAATGTCAGGAGAAAGGCATCATCAAATTGGCTATTAGTTTTCATATTTATTCTGTAATTTCTTTTTATTGAGTACAGGAAAAATGTGAGATTGATCGGATCAGTGATGGCTTAGGTTTTTCTCAGTCCACAAACAAAAATAAGCCTACCTACGTATCCCAAAAATCTACAATTCTAAAAAGCCCAAAGCTTATGCAAATTTGGCCCATTTCTTACTGTTCTGACCCAGCAAAACTCTGACAGAACTCTGACCGAGTTCGGTCCGAGTTCGGCCCGAGTTCGATCTGGGTAAATTCGAAATACAGTTTCTACCAAATATGCATCTAACGTTCGTATGCGAAATTCTAGCATCCGAACTCTGCCCGAGTTCGGTCCCCCAAAAATACTATAAATAGAGTTGAGATTACCATTCATTTCAATCATCCAATTTCATCTCATCTCTTCTCTATCTAAAGTATTCTGATCTTTTTACTTTCATATCTAAGCCTTTACGACTCTTAGCCAAGCCAGTACAGTTTCTGTTTAATCTAGAGTTTGGTGTTAAAGAGTTGTATCGGAGGCTGTATTCAGAAAACGTTCCAATTTTTAAATTGCCTTCTAGAGTCGGTCGTGCGCTCATCACCAAGCACGGTGTTGTGAAGTCGGTCATGCACTTGTCGCTAAGCATGGTGTTGTAAGAGTTGCAAGCGCTCAGTTAAAGCTTGTGCCATAGTGGATTAACAGTGAGCAAGAGTACTCGCGACTGGACTAGTCCTCTCAGAGGAAAACCAGTATACATCATAGTGTTCACTGAGTTTGAATTTTTGACTCTTACTTTACCGTATTTTATTTACCGTCTTTTATCTACCATAGTATATAACTACTTAATATTTTTATTGGTGATTATTTTTTGCTGCACATGCACATACTCTATTCATCCCCCTCTAGAGGTGCTCAACGGTCCTACAATTGGTATCAAAGCTAGGACTCTATTATCTGGCTTAACATCCTTAGAGAGTATATCCTTATTATCAATTGTTAACCTTTGATTCCAATTGCCTACAATTGGTATCCGAGCAGGTGCTTGTTATATTGATATTACTACTCATACCAATTGCTCCCACAATTGTTATATCAGAGCAGGTTATATTCATATATAACACTCTAGAGTATTTGCATATGATAGCCGTGAAATCAATATTCACGGGTGAAGGGCAGTCCACAAATAGAGCTCCACTATTTGATAGAATGAACAATACTTCTTGGAAGACACAGATGAGCTTCTACCTGAAGTATCTAGATTTATGATCAATTGTTTGCAATGGCTACAAAAAGCCTACTATCACCTCTATTCTTACTTCCTCAATTATTAACAAGCCTTATTATAGTTACATAGAGGAAGAGAAGAAGTTAGCTAGCCTTGATGCAAAAGCAAAGCATGCTTTCTATTGTGCTGTAGACTTCAATGTATTCAATCTCATTACTACTTGCACAACATCTCATAAAATTTAGAAACTTCTTGAAGCTACTTATGAGTGCAGGTACGAAAGCAGTGCTAGCAACTCCAGAGAGGAGGATAGTCTTTATAATAATGCAAATGTGTGCATGATGGCATCGAGATTTAAGGTTCAACACAACCCTATATATGAAGAAGAGCTTGTATGTGACAAATGCAAGAAGATAGGCCACATCAAAGAAGATTGTATAGTACTGCTAGAAAGGTGAGTCACTATGAACGATCAAACAAAGAAAGGTCATCATCTCACAAGTACTCTACCACGAGCATATGGTGTGAAAGCGAAGCAAGCAATTCTGAAGAAGAATAGAGACCTCGTCAAGCTACAAATATATGCTCAATGGCATTATCCAACGAGGTACAAGACAACTCTGTTCTTGAAGAGAATGAATTCTCTTATGATAAGTTATCTGATGCTTTTAGTGATCTATTGAAAAAACACAAGAAAGTATTAGATAAGTATAAGCAAGCTAGAAAGGATGTTCTCTGCTATAAGCTTGAGAATGAAAAGCTTACTTACTTATTGAATGATGCTAGAAACACTTCTACTTTTGATAATTCTACTGAGATTTCCACACTTGAGTCTAGATTACATGAGGCACTTGAATGCATTGAAAAAAGCACTCAAGAAAATGCTAAACTTAAGGAGAAATTAGAATCAGAAAAGAAGAAATATTCTATTGCTTCATGTAGAATTGATGCTCTTTTTGCTAAATATGATGAGGTCTGTGCTAACTCTAAAAATTTAGAGATTAGACTGGAAAAGCAGGTAGTAAACCTGTGACTTAGTCTAACACAAGACATGTGACACATCACAAAGTCACACACGACAGATATTTTAAAATGGAAGCAAACAAAGCTAAAGCTTCGCGTAATCATGCATTCTATTACAAGTATCCATGCACATCATATCACACCACTTCACGTTCTTATACTGCTGTACATAGGACTAATGTTAATACTTTTTGTCATTATTACGGTATGAATGGACACATTTCTACTCATTGTCAGATTAGAAAGCTAGTTGATATGAACTTGTGCAAATGGATTCCCAAAGCTAACAAATATGGATCCAAGTACTGGATACCGAAGTCTTCACCTAATATTTCAGGTGGAGCTACTTATGATGAACCATAGAACCATGGAGCATGTTGGTGATTGTAAAGCTACAACGGTCATCTTCCACGCAATTGTACCAACATATATGTGGTCACTAGAACCACTTTGGTAACATGTTTCCTAAATAGTTTTTAATATCTAGCATGTTCTTATTGATGTCTTGCTATTAGCTCTCATTGATATCTTTTAATTGTTTATCAATTATGTGAGTTATAATCCTAGCATGACTAGTTGTTTAGCTTAAATGATTATTTCACACTATATAGTCTTTTACTCATCTTCTATTTATGTGATATGTCATATTTATCTATGTATGCTCTTTACTCTTAGTCTTTATCTATGAAGCATGCATACTACTCTAGTCTATAGGAGCTAGAGTTAATGTGTTTTTGACTTCCTGTCTTTAATATTTACCGATTTGTCTTTAACATGTCATATTTACTTTAATCGGTATTTTGTGAGTATGTATGTTTAGCACAAGTCTCTTTTTACTCGAAAAATATATACATATATTTTTATGTTAACCTTGTGCTTACATAATATATTCATTATTGATTCTTTTATCTTATTTTGAGTAACTTCTTATGAATTAATTACATCTTTGTCCAATAAAGCATATTTATACATGTTCTTGATCTTGTGATAATTTTTCAAGGTTTATTAAGGATACATGAGTACTTCATATATTGTCATTTATATATTGCTCATATATTTTATTGATATATACTTTTGTATAAATATCTTTATGGGGGAAATATTGAGTTTAGCTCAAGTTTCTATATTATTTTGAAAACTATTTAATTATACTTGTTATCTTAAAACTAATGCTTACCTCATACTTTAGCTATTGATTTCTTTGAACAAATTTGTGTTCTTTTCTTTATTAGCTTCTTCTTCAAAGCCTCTCTTAAATGACATTTTTCTTGACTTTTTGGTTGACATTTTGGATACATGACTCATATTTGAATTATTTCATGTATATAATTATATATATATTTATATATATATATATATATATATATATATATATATATATATATATATATATATATATATTAGTAGTAGTAGTAGTAATATATATATATATATATATATATATATATAATATATATATATATATATATATATATATATATATATATATATATATATATATTAGTAGTAGTAATATATATATATATATATATATATATATATATATATATATCTATATATATATATATATATATTAGTAGTAGTAATATATATATATATATATATATATATATATATATATATATATATATATATATATATATATATATTAGTAGTAGTAGTCTCCTAATTTTCGATATTTATTTAGTTTATATCCTTAAGTTGGGATTTTGAGAAGAAATATTTATTAATGTATTGCTCATGATTATTTCTGAGTGTTCTTTTAAGATCGTTTGTTTTATCTTTATATGTTTATTAGTGCACACTTATACTATATATTTATCTCTATAGTGCACTATGAAAACTTTTTGAAAACTAGTTTTTAGTATCTTAATCTTGATGATCATTCCTTGTTCATTCTTTGGGGATTTACTTATCATATACTTAAGAATTTTGGATTTCGATGCTGATTGATGATACTGTATATATTCTTTTAAATCTAAGTTCTTAAAAGTAGAGATCATTTTGGATACAAGCCGAAAGGGTCCTTCTGTCATACAGGTGTAAATAGTCTGAAGCGATACGGTGTACTAGTCTTCGGACTACCGCTAGCTGGGAATCGGCCCCTACAGCTAACCCAAAGTGATCAATACTTTATAGACTTAAGATTTATTAAGGTCTACTTGCAACAATTATGTAGTTCTGGATCCAAGGCACTGAACCCAGTAGGGGTGAGCGTCGGTATAATCGGTCGGTATTTGGTCGATTTTTTTGGTATTTTTTAAAATCGGTATTTGAAAAATCAATACCAATATCGTACCATTTATAATCGATTTTTTCGGTTTCGGTTAAATCGGTATTCGGTCGATTTTTGTTCGGTATCGGTATTTTACCAATTAATATTTGATCAATTAATACACTTAATATTGTAGAATCTCTTAACCTATAATATATATTTTTACTTTTTTGGAAGCATTAATTTTAAAGCCAAGCCTCTACCAACCAAACAATTAATCAAAATTATTAGAACAATATATAACAAGTTGTAAACACCTAAATATGAGCTTAAAATATCAAACGCGGTCACTAAGTTTAATCTTTAGTATAAGTTTAAGTAACCAAAATTTACTTCAAAATTCTACAAGAACACAAAAACATAAGCTTAAAAGATCAAAAACTCAATTCTTAGCATTCTTAACATAAATTCAAGTCCATTAAAATCTATTCCAAGTTCTAGGAAACCAACCAAAACAAAGATAAAAATAAAAATGAGTAGTATAAAATTAATCATGAACAACATTAAAAAATGTTGTGTGTGTGTGTGTGTGTGTGTGTGTGTGTGTGTGTGTGTGTGTGTGTGTGTGTGTGTTTGTGTGTGTGTGTGTGAATCGGTTCGGTTCGGTATTTTCGGTATGGCATTACACTCAAACTGTTACCATTACCATTATACCGTAATTTAGTCGGTTCGGCAATTCGGTATCGGTACATAATTTCGGTTCGATTTTTTGAAATATTTTTAATCGGTATTCGGTCGGTTTTTCGGTATCGTTCGGTATTTGCTCACGCCTAGAACCCAGTCCCCTAGGTTCCAGAATACATTAGCATATCTGGGCCCTATATTTTGATTTATAAATGCTTTATATTGTTATCCAATGATTTTGTAGCACATATAAGGATACAAGTAATGGATACATCTTATGCTTATAGCTACAAATGATTTGATTCTTTTGTTGTTGTTTGAGATCTTTCGATTTCAGTAGTTGCACTTATTTTTGTATTCTCTAAAATGATCTACAATCTTGGATTGATCTCAACTCTAAGCAAAGAGATATGGATTTCATCTTTAGATTTGGACTTTCATTTTGATGGACAATATTATCTTTTTATATTTTTCACAAAAGGTAACATGTGTTGATCTAACTTTTCTATTGTGAAATTTTATTGCATAGATCAAGTTATGTCATCTTTTGACTTATATGATTATTCATTGTATTTTAGTTTATATATGCTAAATTGAAATATCTTTTTGATTGTTTCATTATAAGTGTTCATTTAATGCATATTATCTCTTTTGTCTAAAGATGATTTTTTTCGTATTCATGATATTTTTTAAGATTTTATTATTCTCTTCTTATTCAAGTTACTAACTGCCTATAGCAGTAATTCTTTGTTGGGGAGAAGTCAGTTTAATTTCTCTCTTTCAAAGTGTTTCTTTTCTTTAAGCCTATGGTTGATATCGTGCTAAGGTTTTAAAAGGGGAGAAATAAACCTTGATAAGAAGACCTAATATTTTGATGAATTAGTTTCCTACTTTTGGAAATATTTTTCTGGAATTTAAATTTATTATTAATTTTGGATATAGCCATGAAAATGGAGAGCATTTAATTGTTTTAAATCAATTATTTTCTTAACATGCCATATATCTAGAATACTATTTATTCTAGACATTTATCTAGTATTATTTTTATTTACTTAAAATGGGCTATGGATCTTTTATTAAAGCTGTTTTCGTGATACAAAAGTTCTGAATCATCAGTTGTGAGTCTGAGGACTGAACGGACGCATTCGAACATTCACTAGGACAATCTTTTTATAGTGAATTTCGTATTTCAAATGTCTTCTAATTTTTTTAATCTATCCGTTACTCGAATACCATTATTAAGGCAATTTTTAAAAATTCTTTACTGTCTTAAAATTATTTTTATTATTGTAGACATATTTTGTTTGTTCATCGTTAAGCATTTATTTATTGGTTATTTCTTTTACTTGCCTAAAGATGATATTTGTTTCAAGTTTGGAACTTTGTATGTATTTGATCAAACGAAATAAAGATGCATATCTTGGATATTCTTCAGATCTTGTGATTATTTATTTTATTTAATTTTGCATATAAATTATTTTTTATCTAGATACGCATATTTTAAGGGAGAGCAAATCAATTGTTTCAATTTATTTACACTCTTAATATGTGGTATACCTAGTTCAATCATGGACCTACTGTCTATTTTTTAATTCTTATCGATTGTGTTCATGATATTTTTATGAGAGAATATACGATTATTATTGTTTCTTCTTGATTCTCTCATTTTATGAGTTTTTTAAAATTATCTTGCCAAATATATTTAGTTTTGATGATTCCTTGAGTTTAAATTGATTTGGCTTTTCTTATTGAGATTTTATCTCAAAGTTCATGATTATCTTATTTAGACTGAACATACTTTGCGGGGGAGCATTCAAGTCGACTGAATTTCTCCTTCTCAAGTATTTTGTATCCATTATCTTCTTGTTTATCTAATGAATATTCATATATCATGTTAAGGTAATTGAGTTCAAATGCATGAACTTTGGTATAGATTTTGTATAGATTCTAGTATATCTGCTTTAATTTCTTTTCAATGATTATATTCTTTATAGAAGTGATTCACTATTTTGTATGGGCAATGTGTGAATCATATTTTTTATCATTGTTAAAAGTCTTATTATATCTTCTAAATATTCTATATTTGGTATTTTATATTGTCATACTAGATCTGTGAATTTTTTCTCTCATGGATTATTTATGACCAATGATTGATTTCTAATATATTGGTTTCCTTCAAAACTATAGTTATATTCTTTCTTAGACTATGTTTTGAATGGTTTGCTTCCAATTTCTACCCTGATCGTTGTTTATGATTATTTCTGCCTTCCTTCTTTGATGATTTATTTTATTTTTATAGCTTATTACGGGGGAGCTTACTTTTTGATCATGTCAAAGGGGAAGAAATAAGTTTAAGTTAGCAAAGAATTTTTTAGTAATATGTGTTTATTAGTGATATATGCATCTATTGTATCTATCTTTAACTTTTGTCATAATCAAAAAAAGGGAGATTGTTAGCCCAATAATTATATCACGTTTTTTGAATATGGCTAATCAATTAAGTTTAACTAGTGATGTCACTAATATTCATGTAATCACTATCATGTTGCTACTTAAACTTAGCATTGTCCTAAATGGTCTATATCATATTGCTATGCTGGTATCATATTGCATCATATTGTTTTGTTTCGTCTAACATGTACTTGCAGACAAGCAGTAAGCATGATCAAACCAGGACATATGCAACGAAGAATTATTGATGGGCCAAAGATGACATAATACAAGAAGATTTTTCTGAACCGCCTAACGACCTATCCGGGGCCTCGCATCGGGGGTTCCGCTACCTGGTCAGCGGACGGGGGTCGAGGGGGCAGCGCCCCCTGGGGGTTCGGAAGCGAGGCCCCCGTAAGGTATTCAGATTTCCAGATCTGTTTATCTTTGGACGATTGCCGTCAAGGAAGAATAAGTCTGCTCAAATGTCAGGAGAAAGGCGTCATCAAATGGGCTATTAGTTTTCATATTTATTCTGTAATTTTCTTTTTATCGAGTATAGAAAAAATGTGAGATTGATCGGATCAGTACTGGCTTAGGTTTTTCTCAGTCCACAAACAAAAATAAGCCTACCTACGTATCCCAAAAATTCATAATTCCAAAAAGCCCAAAGCCTATGCAAATTTGGCCCACTCCTTACTGTTCTGACCCAGCAGAACTCTGACAGAACTCTGACCGAGTTCGGTCCGAGTTTGGTTTGGGTAAATTCGAAATACAGTTTCCACCAAATCTTCATCCAACATTCGTATGCGAAATTCTAGCTTCCGAACTCTGCCCGAACTCTATCTGAATTCGGTCCCCAAAAAATACTGTAAATAGAGTTGAGATTACCATTCATTTCAATCATCCAATTTCATCTCTTCTCTTCTCTATTTAAAGTATTCTGAGCTTTTTACTTTCATAGCTAAGCCTTTACGACTCTTAGCCAAGCCAGTACATTTTTGTTTAATCTAGAGTTTGGTGTTGAAGAGTTGTATCGGAGGCTGTATTCAGAAAACGTTCCAATTTCCAAATTGTCTTCTGGAGTCGGTCGTGCGCTCGTCACCAAGCACGGTGTTGTGAAGTCAGTCGTGCACTTATTGCCAAGTACGGTGTTATAAGAGTTACAAGCGCTTAATTAAACTTGTGCCATAGTGGATTAACAGCGAACAAGAGTACTCGCGACTGGACTAGTCCTCTCAGAGGGAAACCAATATACATCGTAGTGTTCATTGAGTTTGAATTCTTGACTCTTACTTTACCGTATTTTATTTACCATCTTTTATCTGCCATAATATATAACTACTTAATATTTTTAATTGGTGATTATTTTTTGCTGCACACGTACACACTCTATTCACCCCCATTTAGATGTACTCAACGGTCCTACAGTAGCACCTAAAGAAGAAATGAAGGTCAAGGAAGAACTTCCTCCTACTATTAAGGAGGAAATGATTCCTAAAGCCAAGATAGCTGTGAATGAGGAGGTGGCACCAGAAGGCAGTTGCACCGAGAGTTCCAGTCATCCAGCTCCTATGGATATTAATCTTGCTGGCGTAGGTCCTACTCATGCGTAATGGCTGAGGAGGGAGATCTCTCTGTGCCTGCATAGAGGATAGAGCAGTATGATATGACTTTTGACCGAATTTGTTTCCGGTAGACTTATTTCTGGGTTAGACTTGGATGTTTTTACAACTCTTGATATTTCTTATTTTTTAGACATGGTTATTATCTAGAATTGGATGTTTTTGGATGCTATTATATAGACTTGGTTATTATCTAGAAATTCAATGGAGGGTTGCTCCTGGTCTATTTTTATAATCTGTGATATGTTAAATGCATGGTTATTATCTTGTAGATATCTATTTCTATCAGGTATGGCAGGATGCAGAGGATCATACCACCATGACGGTAGAGGAGTATCCTGTGGAGGTAGAGGTTCTACCGGTGGACGGAGTAGTACTCCGTTAGTGGATGATGGTGCCGGTCCCTCATCTCCTAGTTCTCCAGTGTACCAGCCACTCAGAGCTTAGTCTGCATCGACGATACGTGGCAGTACTCCTGAGACGGACAGTTCCAGGCCTGATCCTATCCCGTCCAGCAGCGTTCCTCCTACGAACGGTACTATGAAGACGGAGGAGCGGGTAGAGGAGGTCGCACCTACGCCGTCTCCATATGATCCTAGCGATCCCCCATGCGCCCCTCCATACGAGACGAGGATGAAGATTTGGTCCGACGGACCTACAAAGTAAGTTAATTAGTTAACATTTATATATACTTATATCTATATATTCATGAATTTAATTATCGTTATGTAGATATCGTCCCCCGTCATTTCAGAGGGCATTGGGGCTATTTCTGAGGTCCAACTACGGGGCCTTTGGATCAACTACTCGGATGCCTCGGACGAGAGGAAGGCATTCTGATTTACCCACTTCAAGATAACTAAAGTATATTGCTTTTAGTATAAATCATCTTTTAAGCATATTATATAACTAACTAATTTAATTCTTGTAGAAAACATATTTTTATCCACCACACCGGGCTGAGACGATCGAGAAGCAATTCTCTGTCGTTGCCGCCAAGTTCATCCAGGATGCGATCGACGACCAGAAGGCTCGAGACCGCTCCAGAAAACTGATCCAATGTTGGATCACGTCCGAGCAGTGGACTGCCATGAAAGCTATATTCGACGCTCCTAGGTACAAAGAACGGTCAGAGAAGGCAAAGACGGCTAGGACGAGGGTAGGAAAGAGTGTGGTGGCTCGATTCCCATGATGAAACATTTTCGTCGCCTGGTATATATTTTACTGTAATATATTATTTTAATAAAAGTAGGAATAAAATATTTAATTTCAATGACAAACAAATTATTATAACAGATAAAGAGGGGTGAAGACGCCAACATGGTGACCGTCTTCCTGGCCATCCATCGGAAGGACAGAAAGCTCATCGATGATCGAGCCACGCATAGCTATGTAAGTATTACTTTATGTGTCACTAAATTTAGTATAACTTAAGAAATATGCAATATACATCCATAGACGTGGAACAACTAGGTTGGTAGTAAATATTATGCTTATCGAGATGCGCACTTCTCTAGGAGGAGTATCGTAGGCTAGAGTGTGAGATGACTAGTGCATCTACGGAGGGAGGGGCTGGTACTTCCTTGCATCCCCTACCGCCTCGGACGTTGGACGAGCTCTGGATGACCGCCATTAGTGGTCTTCAAAGAGGTACATACTACAGTACGGGATCCTATGGTGCCTTTGTGGCGACACAGTCATCCAGGGCCCCCTCTACCAGTATGTATTCCCTACAGCCCTCACAGGAGTTGGTCCGAGTAGAGGAACTCCGTCACCAGCTTACTGAGCTGCGTGATAAGCTATTGTGGAGGATTGCGTAACATCAGACGGACGATGCGGACCTCACCGTAAGATTTGATATGCTCTTGTGCACCATTAGGGAGACGGGCGAGAGGACTGATCGTGCCGTTCAGGCGATGCAGGAGAGGGCGGATCTTGTCGTTCACGTGTTGCACGGGTCGCAGGTGGCCATTGGCGAGCAGGTTTTGAGGCTGGCGGCGGTTATGGATTCCACCAACTCCAAACTGTTAGCAATGGAGCAGATACATCCTAGTTGTGCGTCAGCATCCGTACCGACTATTGCGGCTCCACTGCCTCCTCTTCCTTCTACTGAAGAGTCGTTACCGGTGATGCTGACCCTAGCGCAGTATAGGTTCATGATGTCCCAGATACCGGAATTGCCTACTCCTTCTTCTCATCTTGACCAGGTATAGTAGTCCTGTATTGGACTTATTCATTTGTTGCGTTGGTGACCTATTATTGGGTCTTTATGTATTTATTTTATACACTTATAGAGCCTAAAAATCAAGTTGTGCCCTGAAAATACTAGTCAGTGATCAAGTTGTGCCCCAAAGATCAGGTTGCGCCACTGATATGAAGCTCAAGAACAAGTTACGCCACTAATCAGGTTGCGCCACTCTCAGACTGCGCCCAGTCTTGTTGCGCCAACATCTACGTGGCGCCTGACACTTAATGGTCATCATTACTTGACAACACTGACGTCTGACACCGCAGTGAACGAGAAAAATCTCTTCGAATCCCGTGAATTGTGCCGCTCAAGGAAAGTTGGTGGACAGCTGTTCTGTACACTTCGTGAGTTACACCCAGGCACAATCTAAACAAAATCCTTAGTTGCGCCTAGGCGCAACCTGAATGACTTTTGCTTAGAAGCTGCCACGTGTATAGGCGCAGCCCAAATCAAGCGCAGTTTGACTTGTTGACTGAAGCTCGCACAACCTGATGAAGTTAAGACAACTTATATTCTAAAGCAGGATGACGTGGCGCACATGCCACTAATCTCTCAAGACGTGTCTACTATCCTGTACACGAACACGCACATCTCAATCACATGATGCCACGCGTCTAAATGCAGTTAGTACATGACTTAACAACCGAATGAAAGTTGGCGCAACAGGAGGTCGGCGCAATCCAAGTTGGCGTAATCCAGCCTCGCGCACAATCAGAATAATTGCTAAAACAGTTATTTCAAGAACTCTATAAATAGAGTTTCCAATCATTGTGAAAGGATCAGATACATACGCACAGAGATCAAGAACTCTTGCAAAAATTGCTGCTGCATTCTCTAGAGGCTACAGTCTTTAAGTTCACATCGTCCAAGGGATAAAGTGATCGTCTTCTGATCAGATTCCTAAAGTTGTACTTTCCCAGAATTTATTGTACTTTATACTCTTTTACAAGTTTAGAATAAACAACTTTTTGTTTTTGCAAACAAAATGGCGACTCTGTTGGGGACGACTTTCTCCTCCGACGAGAAGGTGACAACTCAATATGACATTGCGTCAATCGGAAAGACGCCAAAAACTCTGGTTGTTCAAGTCAACCAGACAGCCTACGAGAACATGATCAACACCAAGAGCAACAAGCGCACGGTAGCTATCGCTAAGAACAGGACTGTGTGGATTCCTAAATCTTCTACAGTCGCTGTTGCCCAGGCGCAACTTGAGTGCCCAGTGACCAGGGCACAATCCGCCTCAGTGGCTCAAGCACAGCATGTTTCTGTTGCTAGGGCACAATCCGCCCATCCTGCTGCCCATGCGCAGTCTACTACTATCTTTGCTGCCAAGGTGCAGTCTGTTCAAGTTATTGTCGAGGGGCAGTCAACCCATGTTGCTGCCAAGGCGCCACCAGTAGCCCGTAGGACTATGGCGTAACCCAAGCAATCGGCAACCCAGGCGCAGTATGCTACTCTGGCGCAACTCAAGGGAACTAGTCTTTTGGCTATTCCCACTTCTAATTCTCAAGTTCTGAACTTGGAGAATTCATGTCCTAGTGCTAATACTAGACAGAACAAAGGGAAAAGTCCTTTGACATTTCCTCATTTGGCACAATCTATGCCTAAAATGGTCTTACAACAGAACAAAGGGAAACGCTTCTTTGCTAACCCTCTTCAAAATAAAGGAAAGGACCCTTTGGTCTTTCCTCAAACTTTTCTGGTCTATGACTCAGAGGAAGACGCATCAGATTCTATTCCTGTAAACAGAGGTCCTCGAATCTCTGATACCGAAAAGAATATTGATCAAAGAGGTATCTTGTCTACCCCTATGGGGTCTGGTCAAGACCTTCCTACCTTGCAAATTTCAAGATCCAATCAAGGAATATTAAAGGTATCACAAACAGAGAAACCGGGAGCAGAATTTTCAGATTTACGTGCTTATCTCAATAGGCATCAACCAATATCAACTTTGGCAAAATGTAAGAACCCTATGTCAAAGGCCAATCTGCACCAAAAGCCAAAGTTTGAAAAGAAAGACCCAAACACCTATGCTAATGAGTTGAGTACATCTTTGTACACTCAGAAAACTAAACATCTGAAGAATAGGAGATATATTCCTAACATCATTAAGGAATATATTCCTCTGACTTCTTCTCGTCCGATAATTGTAACTGATTTACGGCAACGTCTTACACAATGACGGAAGATTATAGGGATGTCTCCTTCACCTCCAAATCGTTCTTCGAATCGCCACTGCCTCCATGAAGTCGTCATCAACTGTTGTTGCCAATCGGCTCGACGATCTGTCTTCGATCGTCTGAACTATGCTTCAACTCCCGAACATATAATAGAAGACGAAGATGAGCTATTATATGCTTCTGTCAACATGACTTATCAAGGCACTGGGGGTGGGAAACGTCCAAGACGTAATGCATCCCATAATCCTAGTCAGCAATACTTAGACCGGATCCATGCATCCAGTGAAGGTGTCTTTCAATACACTAGATCGAGAAATCGATATTTGAACCAAGGTGTCTTTAATCAAGAAGATCTCCCTATTGCCCATGTAGGAGACGACTCTTTCTCAGAGTTTGATGCAGATAGTGAAAGTTCTGAACAAACTATCTCATCAATAGCAGCAAGAGAAGTGACGGCATATACCATTACGGAGGATCAAGATGCCTCTACTTCAACCAGTCATGAACAAAAAATTGTTGCATTAGAAGACAAATTGAAGACCATGGCAGAGATGGTCGCAAGCATGCATACTATAATCGTGGCTCAACATACAGTACCACCGATTGTAAACCCTGCTACAAATCCTGAGCTTATAGCATCTTCTGTACCTGTTAGTCTGGGGTACCAACTCCTGAGGTTGCTTCCGTGCCAATTCAAACTGATCCCAGTCAGTCTGGTGCTGGGGTAGTATTTACCACGCTGTTCCTCCCTCCTTATCATTCTTCTTCTCTCCCTCTTGTCATCAATCTGACTAAGCCTGCTAAGGCTAAAGTTCCTGTTGTAAATGATGTGTAAAAATCAATAAAGCATCTCCTTTGTAGTATACTGATATCTTTTATATACTCAGTGTTATTTGGATATGCTAGATAACTTTAAACCACTTACAATAGAAGTCGTATCATCTCTACGAAATGTGGTATCACTGGATTCAATACAAGAGTCGTACTTCTTAGTACCATCTCGAAAGAAAGATGAAAATCTTATATTCTTCAACAAGAGATAAGAACCAAAAATCATGCTCTATAATGATAATAGAGATGATACAGGAAGGCTACAATTATGACGCTACAGTCCACAATCCAAAGCAATCATCCGTAAAATGGGCTATGATTTCAGAACAGGCCTCAACTATGGTAAAGGAAGGCGGACTCCCCTTCGTATTACTGTTCCAAAAGGAAAATCACAACAATACCACAGTAAATCGAAGCGAGGCTTAGGTTATGCTTCACCTCTCCCAACTCCGGAACCTTCTGAATCTGATGAAGAAGAACGTTCAAACTCTTCTGATTCTATCTCATAGGATTCTGATACCAGCATTGGTCATGTTCATAGGGTGATGGTATCTTCTAACATGGTGTCCGCCAAATTCTCAGAAGAAGATGAAGATGACATTGAAGAAGCTCCTGAAGTAGACCCTTGGGCACAAAAGATGGACAATCAGTGGAAACTTCGTTTTGAACAACGAGAGCCACCTACTGAGGATCAACTAGTCAAAGTCGACATTGGAGAGAAGGGCGTATCACGACCAATCTTCATTAGCAAAAATCTCCCAGAGGATGATAAATAAGAATTAATTCACCTTATTCGTGAATACATTGATGTCTTCGCCTGGAGTTACGAAGATATGCTAGGATTAGATCCTCAAATTGTAACTCACAAGCTTAACATTTTGCCGAATGCCAAACTGGTCAAACAACAACGGCAATTCAAGCCTGAAATGATGGATGCAATTGATGATGAAGTCAAGAAGCTTATAGCTTGCGGTTTTATCAGAGAAGAACAACATCCCGACTGGGTAGCCAACGTCGTCCCAGTCCTGAAGAAGACCGAAAAAGTTTGAGTTTGCATAGATTTTCGGAATCTCAATGATGCTTGCCCTAAAGACGAATTCCCTCTCCCAATTACTGATGTTATGATCGAAAATACATGTGGATTCGAACGAATTTCTTTCATGGATGGGTTTTCTAGATATAATCAAATCCGGATGAATCCTGAAGATGAGAAACATACTTCGTTTCGTACTCGTCGAGGAGTGTATTGTTATACAGTCATACCGTTTGATCTAAAAAATGCAGGTCCAACCTACCAGCGAGCTATGAGTACTATCTTTCGCGATCATTTTTGAAAGACTGTCGAATGCTATGTTGACGATATTGCTGTCAAAAGTCATCTCAAAGAAGATCACATTCAAGATTTACGAACTATCTTCAATCTAATACGCCAGCATTTTTTAAAAAATTGAAGTGACTTTTTCACTTTCTTTGACTCATCGTTCATTGGACATTTATTGTCTCTTGTTTAAATAATATGAATTCACGTCCTTTACACCTCTGAATTTCGATTATTTATATCAACAACTTGTCACGTCCTTATTACCTCTGATAAAGTTGTCTATTGAAATAACAGTATTGCTAAACTTTATATTCTGCCACGTCCACATTACCTCTGAGCAGATATAATGAATATTATTATTTTCTAAATCATGAAATATATCATGTCCAGTACCTCTGAATATATTTTCTATTCTATTAGTTATATCTATAAACAAGATATGCAACAAGTAATGGAACCACATAAAAAGTTCTCATTATTTTCTTTCTGCAAAAGAAGATAAAGAGTACATTGTAGAAAGAAGCAACAACATCTGCCCATTTTTTACTCCGAAGGATAGGTGATAAGTTCTGCAATTTGTTTCTTCAGAACTTGAATTCTTTCATCACAAGAATCTATCACTCTCTGTCTAGCTTCAATTCGTCCTGATTTAGGATCGAATGGTTGTAGAGCAGCAGTTCGATGTTTCAGCTCTTCATTTTGAAGACGTTCAAATTCCTTCTTCTGATTCTTCAAAATCTCCACCCGATCAACAGCAATTTCGGCTCTTAGATCAGCAGCCCTTATCTCTTCCTCTGTAGCCTTAGTCTTATGACTCTCAGCAACAACAGCTACATCAGAGATTTGAACGTCTAGCTCAGAAGACTGTCTAGTGAAAGCCAGCAGGAATGTTTCAAAATCAGCTTTACTAATTTTTGCTTCTTGTACCATGGTTTCATATTCTGTGTTTACTAGTGGCTCGATATCTCCTCCTTTCAGCTCCTTGTAAGCCTTAATTGAACTCTCTAGTTCACCCAAAATATGTTCCAAAAATGAAGCTTGAGCTTCGTCTCCTTGACTACAGATGCCTTCAATCAAGAATGTAGTAGGAGTTCTAACAATACTGAAAGGGACATCCTCTCTCTCCATAACTCTGTGAACTAGAGGCTCCAGAGACATAAAGAAGACTCTCGTGAAAGAGGTCACCACAAATTTGTTAGCTGTCAGGGCTCCTAGAGTAGCTACTATGTTTGAAGAATTCTTCACAGCTTTAGCTTGTGGGGGTACTTCATCTGGAGCACTAATATGAGAAGAGCTTCCTTCCCCGGCTACAGTCCCGGTGGGTGCTGCTACAAATCACATATGTTATGAATTATAATATTGAAGGTGTAATAACAAATAATTCATAGTGGGGAAGCTTACTTGGGCTGAGTACATCATGAGGAGTCTCAATAGCCTTAGTTGTCTCATACTAAAGTTTGGACAGAGTCTCTGTAGACATGGTGGCCTGACTACTCCCTGCTCCTGATTCAGTCGGAGGTGGTAGAGTTACTGGAGTTTCATCTATTTCAGTTGCCGCCTTAGGCACTTCGGGCGGCTCAGTGGTTGTGGGTTCATTAACTTCAGGAAGATTGACAGGTTCCTTATTATGAACCACATCCTCCTCGTCTTCAACAAGTGGAGGATTTTTATCAACTGGGATTTCTTGTGATGATGACGCGTTCGCTAAAGTTTGTTTTTCTTTAGCAATATTGTCCCAATCATCATCATAAGTTTCGTCATCAAAATCACAACCATTCAATGCATCAATCACTGCTTCTCCTGAATGAGTAGATATTTGAGCTTGAGAAGTGACTTGTGGAGGTAGATGTTGTTTTGAAAAGGAAGCTTTTGACTCATGGGAGTTGGAGAGGGAACTATTATCCCTGCTGCGGCAAGCACATTGGCAGGAACATTTACTGTCACGATGGTGGGAGGAGGATGGACATCTGTTAAAGTAACCAATACAAGGAAAAATAATTTAGATATATACCTCTGATAAAAAAATTGGCAATGAAGATCTTTCACAACTTTGACATTACCTGCTTGAGATGGTTCTTCTTCAGCAATGACCAATTTTCTTCTAACTTTTTGGGTATCGGTGCGTCTGGCCCTGTAACAGCTTTATTACAATTACCCTCTGGGTCGATCAAGGAAGCAGAAGTTCCTCCTTCTGTAAACTTCTCCTGTTCTGAATAGAAGAACGGGTAATGTCCTTCTCTCCAGAAGAAGAACTGAGAAACAACTGTTTTGATTGAGAACGAGTTATTCTCGTAGTCACTGGTTTATTAATAACCAGTGATGTTCTTTTCTTCTTCTCAGGAGCCCTTGGATAATTAGGAGGATTATCTCGTTGAGGAGAGGCTGTCAGTTCCTTAGTATTTCTCTTCTTCGAACCTTTAATAGGAGATTTTTCTTTTCGCATCTTTATGGATATATCTAAAGGATCTTGAACCGGGTCAGCAAAATTCATTAAAATTGATGCCTCCAGAGGTACATCAGTAGGATCTCTATCTTCTACATCTCGGAAAGATTGAAGAGTATGTTTTCCTTGTTTAATTCTCCTTACAGTTGCGAGGCTATGTGAAGGATGGAAGTTTTCAGCAAATGTGTTAGCTGAAGTGTAGAAGTTTGCATATGAATATAACATACGCAGGCCTTGGAAAAGTTTGTAAGGCATAGAAAAAATAGCCTTTGTACCCCGAGCATTGTAATAATTCCAAGCTCTCCCCCCATCAATAAGATAGCCCTTGGCTTGTAGGTAAGTGGTTGCATTTCCTACATGAAGCTGATCATACCCGACTTGTCGTGCAAATCGACTCGGCAAATACGGCTCCAAATAGCATTCTTCTTCAAATCTATAGACCAAATGGGAAGGTCAGATTATTTTAAGCCAGGAAAAGATGTTTGGACTTAAACGGAGTGTTTCTTCGGGTAAATCCATCATCTGTGGAGGCATGGTATCATACCCTGTAGGGGGCCCAATACACTGGAAATACCATCCTTATCCACGGTTCAAGGCGAGTCGACATTCCGAAAGAGCAGTGTATTCCAGTGGGCATTAGCAAAACGCCCAATGAAGTCTCCATCAGCAGGTCCCATATCCGGGTCCATTAAACAGGGATGGTGTAGCAATAACCATCCAAACAAATAAGTGAATGGCATTTCAGTACGGGGAAAATTCGATCGACTATCCTTATCTTGCAACATAGTGTCCACAAAAGAACGCAATCCTGCGTTCAGGCGACAGGTCATGGCTGATAGGAGATCCATCTTGTATCTAAATACAAGATGTGTTACAGCGAATAAAACACCCTGGTGGAATCTGTCAACTGTACTAGCCCCCGGAACTACAAAACGTCGTAGCCATAAAGACAGAAAGCCTGCCAGCTGGGCTTCTGGGGACATGGGTCTATAACACTATCTAAGATAATTTTGGAGAACGTCGCCAGCTTTGAACGGACCTGAATCCTCAATCAAAGTGACATCCCCATGATTATGTTTTTCCATCAAATATTGCATATCACTTTTATCAAAAGGTTCAAAGAAATGAGGAGTACAGGCTTGATTGTCCAGTAGCTTATCTTCCCATGCATGACCCAGGAACAAGTATGGCATCCATTTTGTAATATAGCAAGTACCCGCGGCGGCACTTTCGTAGTAAAGTGAGCAGATTTTGTAGTGACACAGCAGCTCTTGGAAAACTGTGATCATCTAGGGATTCTCCTTTGCTAGAGCATCCAATTTATCATTAGTGCGTACATATTCTTCATATGGGTTATCACCCATCGGCAGACGAGAGATATATTCCATCTCATTAAGAGCGAATCCTATTTCTCCATGAGGTGTCATAAAGGTCCCAGTACTCTTGTTATATCTCTCTACTAAAGCTAAGAACATGTGAGGGTTTGGATGAATGCCATATACTGTAGTGCAGATAGGATTATAGAGGCCCAGATCAATCAGTTTGTCTTTGAATTCCTCCAAAATTTATATGGACAAACTACTCCAGCGCTTCATTCCAGGGTTTACCAGGCCTGTCATACGCATGGCGCGATCCGGATATCTTCCTTCAGCTTTTGCAAACATATTTGCAAAAATAGGTACTCTGACGGGAAGGAGTAGAGAAGAATCCTCGGGAGGAATACAGCTTGGTCTTAAACCTCTCAAGTGTGTGTTATATTTTTCAGAAGTACTATAAAAAAGGTCTTTGTTTTGTGGACCCACTTTATAACAGATTCGACCGACTCTTGCTTGTTGGAGAGGAGTCAGATCCCATGACATCCTCCTAAGATAGCTAGCAAAAGCATACTGGAATAATGCCATAGTGTCACGACCTGCACCCTAGAGTAAGGGTACGAGAGGTGAATACGCCCAGCCTACGTCGCAGTGTCGGCGGTAGAACGCTGTCCTAGTTCACATACATCTAACAGTAAGGTAATATACAGTTATACTCTCCGAATGAAGGTGACATAACAGAATATATCTCAATCACAACTAAGGTAGAATACGATAAGATAGATGGATATGCAAACCAGAAATCCACGCAAGAAGTACAACAAAGAGAGATAATGCTAAGTGTCTAAGATAAAACTCAACAAAATCCAGAATATACAAGATCCCAATATACAACTCAAATCTCCAATAACATGAAATAAGAGAAACCTAAACTAAGGAACATCAACCTCTACATCTAGTGGATCCGACTGGAAGTCCGGGTCACAAGAGTCATCTATAGTTGTCCCATAGTAGGTGTCTACGCAGGCCTCATCCTCATCCTCTGTAATATTTTCAACAGGTCCAGTCAGGACAGGAGCGAGCACAGTACATCTCATGTAGTTCATATCATGGCAGGAAATATAAAGCAAGCAATAGAGTAAGATACATGAAACGCTGTAAGAAGATGTACATGAAAACAGGAGAGATATTTGATAACTGGAAATATATACATGATAAGTAAGAACTATAAGTGACTAGTGATTTAGAGTACGAGATGGCATGTAATTGGCTTAGGTTGAACATGATGTACATGAGTGAACATGAGGGACACTAGCCAAGAAGGTTGTGTGGCACATGATAAAACATGAAAAGTAACAGAGTGGACATGATGGGTAAATCACATGACCATTTATACTCACCCCTACCCACAATCAATACACAAGGATCCAATCAAGTTACGGATATGATGTTTTGGTTACACACGAAAACACATGAGGAAACATGAACGTACACGAAAGCACATGAAAGTACATGAGCATACATGAAAGAACATGAGAGAACATGAGTGTACATGAATAACGCAAGAGCAAGGTATACTTGATGTACATGAAACACACGATATAAAGTATCCGATGCGCCCGCTAAGGGGGATAACATCCCATAAAAAGATCCATATAGTACCAATCCGTGATGATAATATGACAGCATCAAGTAAAGTAATCTAGAGCAAGAATATAAGTCGTGACAAGTATGAAACGATCAGAGAATGTACTCGCCTGATAACTGAATGTCCGAAGAGGGTGTACTGCTTTAGGAGGGGTGTCTGTCTCCTAATCAGAGCAACACAAGTTACAACTTGTCTAAAATAATAAAATAAACTGCTACAATGCATCTGCATGCTATCTAGGCCAATCTAGGTCAAAGTCAACTCTAAGTCAAACCTAGTCAACCATCTAGGTCAAACTAGGTCAATAAAGTCAATTTGGTCAACTCTAGTCAACTACACTAGACAAACTAGGTCAAGTCCTAGCCCAACAAGTCTAACCAGTCTCACTAGGCCTAACCAAGTCTAGCCTAGCATGCAACCAAGCAACATCACAAGCCACAAGGCATCACACACAATCACAAGTCATAGAGAACACACATTACAGATATATATACATGCTTACATTTACATTACTTCCATATATATATATATATATATATATATATATATATATATATATATATATATATATATATATATATATATATATATATATATATATATATATGGGTATACATTGTATTACCAAATGGCATACCTACATTATATTCATTTATTTGAACTTGTATACATATTCCTATTCATGCATTCATTCATATATTCATGTCATTCACATTCACTAGATTACACATAAACTTGGATATATATATATATATTTTAGCATACATCTATACATAGAAAGGGGAAGGGGCTGTGTGTGTATATGTTATAGTTCATGCAACCTAGGCTATAGGTCATCCTGTGCACCTGTGTGTGTGATACAACAATGCAATTAAATGTGATGAAGTCTCAAGAATGTGACAAGGACTAAGAAGTGTGTAGAGTGAATGTGTGACAGTGTCTAGTGGGTGACATGTTCATGTGTGTGTGTGTTTGTATAGGAAGTGAGAGTGAGGCATGTGAGTGTGTGTGTTCACATTATATAAGTCTCAGATTTTGTGTGTGTGTGAAGAGTTATCCCCCTAGGCTCTCAGTTTTCAGAAAGAGAAGGGAATCTCAGATTTTGAAACCCATATGTAACTACTACTTGGAATCTCAGGAAACAAGTTTTCACATAAGAGGAATGGACATTTCAGTATTCAGTCTACCACAAAAACAAGAATTAACAGTTGATAGTTTAACAGTAAAAAGAATTTTCGAAGGCCATTATCAGTGCAACCACCAACTGATACATACAAACTCGAATCCAATTAACCCAAAAATTTCAAAACACTAAAGTGAACTAGCTGTTAGGAGGTTAACATCATTCAACATTTCAGTTTATAGATTTGAATAAGAAGAAAGAAAAACTCTCAGGCTTCCTACAGTGAACACACAAACAGTGTATGTGTGTGACCTGTTACTTGTGATTCTCAGGCAGCAAAGTGACAGTTCAATAGTGAATAAATTTGAATCAAAAGACAGTTAACTTACCTATCAACCCCAACACCAATTCAAATTCGAATTCAGTTAAAGGGAGTAATGAAGATCAATTCTTAGTTTAAGCAAGAGAGTATCTCAGGTATCTGTCAATAGGAAAACTTAGTTTATTATCTCCATTTTTCTAAAGTATACCACAGTGCATTCTCAGATTTGGTGACTGTCACTGACAGTTAAGTATAAGTCCCAATCACAATTTTCGAAATCCATTTACCCTATCTCAACACCAAGTCATTAACCTAATCTAGCAAGAAATTCCTAAATCAACATTTAAGAAATACAAGTACACATGTATGGAATTTAAACATGGAAAATTACATCAATTCAGTTTTTTAGGAGGAATCAAGTGACAGTTTTCTTTTATATCAATTAAAGCACCAAAACCTATTCGAAATCACAAGGCCCTACACCAACCTATAATCAACATTGTAGTACTGTATTTACACCTGTGTGAGTGATTTAACATGGCATTTAAACAGGAAACATCAGTTTAAAATGGCATTAACTTCAGAAATTTCAAACAGGCTATAGGTATCAATCCAACAGTCTACATATCAATTCATTCAATCAAAACTCCATTCGAAATTCAAATTCCCAATCACGATCCATAACCAACATCCCAGTAAACTATTATACGTATACATGAATCAATATGGTAATTAAAACATTGAAATTCAGTCTCAAATAGAATCAATTTTAGAAAACTGGGAAAACAGGGAGCATGTATCAGTGATTCCCATTTCAAACCCAGAAATCAATAAAAATCAATCAAAAGTTCCAAAACAGGTGTACACAAGTGTTCCTCACATCAATACGTGTCATGGGGGTCTATTCGTGTCCAGGAAATTGGATACGAAGTGTCCCAATTCGAAATGGTACAGTCAACTGAAACTGGCAGTGGAGACTGCCTCGTGCAGCCATGTCGAGTCCAATAGGACTCGACACACAATACGAGGAGGGTCGTGTCCATGTCTAGTGATAGAGTGGTTCTAGTGCTAGGAAATTGATACCCTAAATTGGGTCAAATTCGTGTCGTGTCCGATATATAGGTACGTATCAGTAATGCAAATTCTCGCACGTGTGTAGCAGTGTAAGACCAGTACACGAGTCCTGGCGTGTTCGATACGACGCCGCTGGACATGAGACTTGGGGGATAGGTTCGCAGACACTGCCCCCACCTCTATGTCCAACCACAGCTCGTTACGTGGCCTGTGCAGTGAGCACGAGACCACGAGCAGCAGGAGAAAACCCTAGCCGCGCGCGAGGCTGTGTCCACGCCATCGTATGGACACGACACGACACAAAAATGTGGGTTTAGGTTAGGGAAATCAGAAGGCACATTAAAAACAATATTTTTGTTCAAAAAGTTTTCCAAAACAGTAAAAAGAATCCTCACAGGCATTTCATCAAACACATGCACATACACCATGATACGTATTCGATACGGACATCAAACGGACACGAATTGACACAAATCCAATACCTACGGCTAGGGGACACCTAGGGCTTCCTATCCATGCAAAGAAAACGAAATTTGGTGAAGGGAATAGGGATTTACGTATATGTGCAATTTGCAAGAAAAAGTCTTAAATGGGGGGTGTTCTCCTTGATGGCCAAGTGCTCCAAATTGGTTCAAACCTGAGATTTCTCTCCATGAACATGAAATAGGGCTAGATTAGGATCATATGCAAAAGACTAGAGTGGAAAAGGAATTAAAATGAAGAATCTAGGGATTGGAGAAGAAATAACATTACCTCTTTCTCCAAAATGTTGAAATCTCAATAAAGAGGCAAGAACAATAAATGAAGAGATTATTTATAGGGGGAATAGCCCTAGGTGGCTGGTCATAAAGTGATAGTTAGGGTTAGGGTTGAGTCTAATAGGCTATGGACTTATTTGCACTAGTCATTGAACCAAATTCTAAGTCTCAAGCCTATGGACCAAATCACTAAGCCTTATATTCAAGTCTTGATTCCTACATGACTAACTTAGGTTGACTTAAGTTAGACTAGGGTCTCACCATGCTAATCAAGTCACCTTAACTAGAGTCAATATCTAGGTTAATCTCTTAAGTCACAACTAGTAAAAGTTAAATCAACAATCGTCAATCCAATAAATAAAAAAAATAATTCTAATAAGTCAAATGATCAAATTATCCCTAGGCTAAAAATGATAATTGAAACTCCCTAATCACATGGCTAGGCTCTAGGGCAGACAGTCTCTACGGTTTCACTAGCTGCACATCAAATCACAAGTCATAATTTTTAAATAGTTTTAAAATGATTAAAAATCACCAAAATTTATATTATTAATTAAATATCATAATTAAATAATTAAAACACAAAATTTCAAAATTACCCTTATTTAGAAAACTGGGTGTTACATATAGACCTGGATATTTTTGTTAGATGTATGGCGTTGTTTCCTTTTGAGAAATATCTCGTCTCTTTTCTTGCCTTAGGTTGGGAGGTCTTCTTGATTGTGTCTCCAAATAAAAAGGCAGGTTTCTTGTGGACTGTAGTATCTAAGCTCTGAAGGAGTTCACCGTTCATCAAGTTCAAAAGGGTTTGATTATCCTGATCTATGAGCAGAGTTCTTCGTGCTTCAGGACCATCGTAATGAGGAAAAGTAACGTGAGACAAATTCTCTCTATATTCTGGGACATTAAATGTTGAAGCAAACCTTTCTGCATTCGGGTCTTCCCTGAGATTAACTGCAGAGAGATACATAAACAAAAAAATTAGGAGCAAAAATGAAGATGTATGATTTGTTGAATTACACAGATTGTTTGAGTTGTGCCACAAAATGTGTTGCGCGATATATTGAGTTGCGCGACCACCCAAGTTGTGCCATATGCCATGTTGCACGAAACTCAAGTTTCGCAATACCTCAGGTTACGCCATATTTTTACTGTGTGCAACAGTATGCATAACACGGTTCGTAAGAACGAACAGTGTTCAAGGAAAGGGCGACCACACCCTAAGAAGGGGTGGTACAAAGTTTGTGATGCACCACACTCTAAAGAGAGGGGCAAGAATCGATCATTGATGAAATCACAAATCGAATCGACTCGCCCTTAATCACCTTCCATTGCTGGATTGGCTGTCTCTCGATGAGACGAAGGCGGCACATATTGTGGTACATGGGTAAGCAGAACACGAGTTGAAGGAGTGGCGATGGCCTTTCCTTTGTCAGCAGCAGTCCTTTTTGGGCCATGTCGTCAAGAAGATGGTCGGAAAAGAGGGTTACAAAAGTTGTAGAAATGTTCTCAGAAGATTGAGAGTGAAGGAAAAGAATCACAGAGGAATAAAATGGGGATTATTTATAGCCAGAAAGTCAGAATCTTAACAGTCATCTTGAATTGTGCATGATAAATCGAAATTGGTCATAACAGATTGCACAAGACCGGCACAACTTGAATTAGTCAAAACTTTTCTAAATTCAAAGTATTTCAAAACTTTGAAACGTTTTTAAGTTTTAAAAACTTTGAAGGGGGTCTTGTAGAGCCTAAAAATCAAGTTGCACCATGAAAATACTAGTCAGTGATCAAGTTGTGCCCCAAAGATCAGGTTGTGCCACTGATATGAAGCTCAGAGAACAAGTTGTGCCACTGATTAGGTTGCGCCACATCTCATACTGTGCCCAGTCCTGTTGTACCAAAATCTACGTGGCGCCTGACACTTAATGGTCATCATTACCTGACAATACTGACGTCTGACACCACAGTGAACGAGGAAAATCTCTTCGAATCCCGTGAATTGTGTCGCTCAAGGAAAGTTGGTAGACAGCTGTTCTGTACACTTTATGAGTTGCCCCCAGGCGCAATCCAAACAAAATCTTTAGTTGTGCCTAGGCACAACCTGAATGACTTTTGCTCAGAAGCTGCCACGTGTCTAGGCGCAATCCAAGTTGGCGTAATCCAGCCTCGCGCACAATCAGAATAACTGCTAAAACAGTTATTTCAAGAACTCGATAAATAGAGTTTCCAATCATTGTGAAAGGATCAGATACATACGCACAGAGATCAAGAACTCTTACAAAAATTGCTGCTGCATTCTCTAGAGGCTACAGTCTTCAAGTTCACATCGTCCAAGGGATAAAGTGATCATCTTCTGATCATATTCCTAAAGTTGTACTTCCCCAAAATTCATTGTACTTTGTACTCTTTTACAAGTTTGGAATAAACAACTTTTTATTTTTGCAAACAACACTTACTTACAATTTGTGTTATGTTATGTTGAATAATATCGAACACACTTTTTATAGCAGTTTGGTAGTAGATTGTATCCACTCGGCTATTTCCTATCTTTTTTATCGTTAGATTCTATTTATTTGATTATTGGTAGTGCATTTTTATCATTTGTCTATATATTGGTTTACCGGTGTTGAGTATTCCACCGAAGGGGTCAGCGAACCTAGGGAATTCTACGGAGGGTTGCTCCGGGTCTATTATTTGCAAACTGTCACTCTAAATGCAGGTATAATACTTTATAATGTAACTGTCATTTATATAAAAAACAATACTGTATTTTATTTTTTTTTACATTTTTTTGAGTTAGTGACGCTTTGCGACGCAAGCATACGTCGCTAAGGTGTATCGGAACGTCGCAAACCGGAGAATTACAACGTCGTTGAACGTTGCAAAAATGCTGACATAGCAAATATTACAGGTCAGCAACTTTAGTCAGGCAACGTCGCTATCACCGTCGCTAAGTTCGTATCAATACGTCGCTATGCAAGTATCGTAACGTCATTGGATGTCATCAAACATCGCTAAAATGGTGACATGGCAATCCCAAATTGCCAGATATGGAGTCGCTAAACTTTGTAGTTTACGTCGCTAATAGTTGAAATGTCAGCGACAATTAGCAACAAATTTGTACGTCGCAGATTAGCAACGCAATTTCGGTAAACGTAGCTACTTGTGAAAAATCTAGCAACGTGCTGCGTCGCAGACTTATGTCGCTATAGCGATGAACAACGACTTTCTCTAGTTAGCGACCATGTTTTACACGACATTGTCAAAACGTCGCTAATTTTGTCGCTGATTTATTTTAGCGACGTATTTTTGATGTTTAGCGACGTCATCTGGCGTCGCTAATGTGATATATTTTGGTAGTGATTACCTAGATCATTGGAAGGGGAGAATTTTCCAGTTACCTATAGCCCTTCTTGTTCTGGTCTATATATATATATATATATATATATATATATATATATATATATATATTATATATATATATAATATATTTTATATAAAATATATATATATATATAATATTTTATATATATATATAATATATATATATATATATATATATGGGATTTGGAGCTATCTGTCATGATGAGCACTCTTCTAGCATACCGTCGAGTGGGGCACCTCTTTAGGTCACATGTATCTTACTGCGGTATGTCTGTTATACTTATTTTCTTTAGCCTGGATGAGTCGGGTAGTCTGCAGGACAGGTAACTGGATTAGATTTCTCAAAAGTGCATATGTTAGTGATTAGGATTGTGATAACCCTAGTTAGCTAATGTATAAAGTCGTACTCATTGATTGGCCTTGATTGTTGTATGTAGTCTAGTCTATCTAGTTTTGTCTAGGTAGTGTCCGAATTTGTTTATTTCAGTACATCATTGTTTATGCTTTACTTTTGCCGATAAATGATTAGAGACTAAGTTCTGTTTTGTAACTTGGGTTCCGGAATAGTTCCTAAGTTATCTTATCATTTGTCGTTCTATATAGTTCTTACATACTCACATGTTTTAGTTATCTAACATGCTCACATCTCCCAGTTATCTAGTGTCACGACCCGCACCCACTGTTAGGGTACGAGAACGTAACAACGCCCAGCCTACGCCGCAGTGTCGGCGGTAGAACGCTGTCCTAGGTCACATCATCTAACAATATAATGCTAAACAGATACAGTCTCAATCACATTTAAGGTAGAGCATGATAAGGTTAGATAAAACATAAAATCCAAAGAGATACGGGAGAAAGAAGTCTAAGTGTCTAAGATACAAAAACCCAAAAATACATCTCAAAACTCAAATACAGTAATCCACAAAGTAAATACAACTCCAGACAAATGAAATAACTATCTAAACAACCTCTAAGGTGTCTCCTCTAGGCTAGCAGGCAACCTCCAAGCTATCTGTAAAATTTATCAACAGGTCCAGTCAGGACAGGAACGAGCATATCTCATCTAGAAAATCCAAGTAAATGACAGAGAACTATAAAGCAGTTATAGGCAGTTGTATTGATGAAAATGGCAATTTATATTCAGGTGATGGTAAGAAAGACAGATAAGGTGCAAGGAAAGTAAATAACTAAACAAGAGAATAATCATAGCAATGAAGTCTGTAAAAATAGAACTAGCTGAACCAGGGTAATATGATATGAAGTCCAGACAACAATGTAGACCAGTGTAACTCCAATGTAAGTCCAGTACAAGATGAATCTAATACAAGATGAATCCAGTAAGGGACGATTCCAGTTATAGTGATCAATGATTCCAGGGTGAGTCCAGCCTATACTCTAACAGTGTGTTTTAAAATACCGAGATCGACATGTAAACGGCTGTAGGTAATCCGGCACACCTCTCACTGATCAGGCGAGAGATGGCTATCATTCCAGTAGATTCCAGTAGGGGTGATTCCAGTAATGGGGTATGTCTACATGTCTTACTCTAGTATTTCCTCTCCCAGCAAGTGAATCCAGAATTCCGACACAATGATTCAAGATGAGTCCAGCCAAAATATAATGATACCAGTAAATGATTCCAGTAAATGATTCCAGCAGGTGATTCCAGTAATAGAAGCCGGAAATGATGATACCAGTAATAGAGGCCAGAAAATAAATGTGTGTCGTATACATGAATCCAGTAATATCCACACGTGTTGTAACAGAGAATCGCATATAACTAACTAGAACTGAAATACAGTAATTGACAAATAAATGAGAGAACTATCAGAGAATGTACTCGCCTGATAACCTGAACAGCTGATAAGTATAGGGGGTCCAACTGAAGCCACAGAGTCCTATTTAAAGCAACACAGGTTACAAGGTGTCTGGCTCCTAATTAGAACAGCACAAGTCACAACATGTCCAGAAGGGTAATATAAAGCACTACAATGCATTCTACATGAATCTAGGTCAAACTAGGCCAAAGTCAACCCTTGGTCAACTCTGGTCAACTGCACTAGTCAAACTAGGTCATGTCCTAACCCAGTAAGTCTTACTAGGCCTAACCAAGACTATCCTAGCAAGCACACATCAATACAAGGCTATACAAGCCAACATACACCCAACTCTATATAGCATGTAATTATTCAATACTCAAATAGGCAAGAATTTACATTAGATATACACTAGGTAATCTATTACTTTAAGCTATATATGTCTACACATATATATACATGCATATATTGGTATTCAACATTAGGTCTATAATCATGGCATTTCAAATGGTTATATAAACTTATATATTACAACACAATATGCTAACATATATATAATATACATACATAGCTAAGTTAACTATATTCATAAATACTTATTTAAGAGGCTATGTGTGTGTATGTGAACATGGAAAAGGGGCAAGTGAGGGTTAAATGGGCATACATAGTGTATACATATCAAAGAGTATCAAAGTGTAAGTGAACAATATGTCAAGTGTGATAGTGTCAACATAGTGTAAGGGGGTACATGAGGTAATATAGGATTTGTGTTAACATAGAACATTACATCTCATTAACTTGTATATTACATACATTACATCTATTATTACATTACATTCATGCTTGCCTTCATTCATCATTCATTATTCTCTTGTACCACTATATGCACCATACATTACATACTATGGAACCTACATATTCATTACAAGCCATACTTATACATGCTTACATTAGATAGGATACTTACACCTCATACATTATTTAACCATTTACTCATGCTTGTATCCTCTATTTAATTACATAATGTATATACATTAACATGGGTTAAACTCAAATAGAATATTATATTACACACAAGGGTGCACAAAATGCATATGCCGAATAGTAACTCCTACTAATAATCAATACTGTACCATCTCAGCATGAATTAAAATTTAGGATTAAAGTATGTTATAGATCTATGTGTTAGCTTTCCGAAACTTTAAACAGATCGCGTTTTCGTTTCCGGAAACTCCCGGAATCGCAAAAACACCGAGAACGCGTTTGTCTTTCGTACAGCTGACACTCAAATAATTCTCCAGAAAGTTACAAAAAGAATTAGGCATATTAATACATGTTTTTGGAAATCTAACTTCAATACGCTTCTTTTAAAAAAAACGGGAGATTAAATCGAGCTTTGAGCTAGAAGTTATGACATTTCTAAGTTAGGGCTGAAATTAAAAACGTGGATAAAAATCATGACGGATTTAGGTAGTTTGAGACAAAAGAACACAAGTATATAACATAATATATCAAGAACTCACTCTCTACACTAATATGTATATATGAGACACTATAGAACACATCTCCAATACAAAAATATGAGATTAAACATGTAATAATTCATTCATACATAACAACAACACATAGTGTGTCCAAATTTGGGATTTTCCCACATGGACACAACCACAACACAAAGGACACTCCTATGACCTCCAAATGGACACGAAATGGACACAAATGGAGATACAACTATGGGGTCATTCCTATGGGTTCAAAATAGACCTATATGCATGAGAAAATGAAAAGGAGAAGGGATTTATACCTCCCGGTAGATCGAATCGAAGAAAAGCCTTCCCGGAGCGACACCGACACGTAGAGATTCCAAAAGACACGAACGAGCTCCGAATTCTCCCAAACTTGGGTAGCTTCCTCCTTGGCTAGAATAGAGAAAGAAAGAAGAAGATTTGGTGGTAAAATGGAATGATTTGGTGGAGAAATTGCTAGGGATTGCTCTCTAGGAATTTGGGGAAGAACAAGAGAGAGAGTATGGAAGAGAATAATGAAATGAACTTGAGCCTATCCTCTCCCAAAGTGGCTGGTCATATGGGGCTATTTTTCCTATTATGGTAAGGTCCAAAATGCCCCCACTAACCTATTCTATGAGTATTAGGAAAGGGCTAAATGGTTGGGGCTAAATTAGTCATCCTAAAGTCTCTAATCATACTAACCTTATCCATAATAATTAGTCTAACCTCTAACTAAAATATTTCTATCATGTGGACTAAAATTAATATCATGTGGGCCATGCCTAACTAGTGTGTGGGTCCCACTAGAGTCAAACTACCCCCGGGTCCCCGTTTCAAGTCGGATTGAGTTGAAATTCGAACCCGACTCAAATAACCCCAAAATAATATCATAAATAATAAAATAATATCAAAATAATTCAAAGAGGTCAAATGCAAAAATATTCTTAGGCCAAAAATGATATTAAAATATCATAATCACATGGTTAGGCTCTAGGTCAAACAGTCTCTAGGGTTTCACTAGCAAAACGTCAAAACCACAAGTCATTGATTTAAATAGTTTTAAAATGATTTAAAATCACCAAAAATCTTATCATAAATTAAATATTATTATTAAAATAATTATAAACACGAAATTTCAAAATTACTCTCATTTGGGAAACTGGGTGCTACATCTAACATGCTCACATGTCTCAGTTATCTCACATGCTCACATGTACTATTTTTCTTATATTGTTCAGTTTATTTCATATGTTCACATGCTTCCGTTTAATTCACATGTCCACAGTTTACCTTATGTCACATATTATTTACTTTATTCTCCACGTTGTTTGCTTATTGTCTTTTTATTCTCGGGATAAGTGCATTGGTAGTGCACGAGTCTCGATCCATGTTTACTTATTTATGTCTCTATCTTTCGTTATATTAGTTATTACTGGTTTTAGTTCATAGTTTGGCTTCCTTTGTGGTACTTGCTATTGGGGGTCTGACCCCACTGGTTTTGTTTGGCCAGATCTGATAGAGGAGTCCGGAGGATCTTTCGTACCATCTACTCGACGGTGACTACCCGGAGCACCAGAGTACCTTAGTGGATTTTCCTATATCATTCTTCCACTAGTTATGTACATTATTCTTTTGTGGCATTTAGCCTCCGAGCACGTGTTTTGTCACGATCCGTACCCGTATTTCGGGATGCAAGAGCGTGAGCAAGCCAGCTACGTATCAAGCAGACTCCAGCCCAACTCGAGTACGTATAAGCTGTCAAGATCATGGTATCATGGCTAATATGGTAATCTACAGTGTATCTCAATCCACAAGAATATATAAGACAAGAATGAACAAGTATGGGTCGTGGTCTACAGTCCACTAGCATATATGTCCGATAAGACTCTAAAGAAAGTAACAAGAGTCTAAAAACTGAATCAAGAAACAGGATATCTCATGATAAGGTATGAAAGCACGAACGGATAATAAACATAATAACGATACCAGAATCCTGTAAGCGTATCATCACATCCGCCATCCAGAACTACTAGCTAACTCTATGCAATCACTAAACCTGAAGAGATCATCAGGTCCTCAGGAGACATAGCAAGATACATAAAAATATGCTTATCTAGCAGTTTAATCATGCAATAAAATATAGACAGGGTATAAACAGGGAAAGAGACAGAATCATGACAACTGACTACTGATATGATGACTACTAACAAGTGGCTATAGACAAGTGACTACTGACAGAATGATCATGAATACGGGTACAAGAACCACTATGCATAAATGAACTGCTGGATGAGAATAAGAGAAAATATGTCATGAGATCAATGGATACTCAAACCCTCGCCCCTAGTGTGGACTCGCAGGTTTGAAACAACTACTAACCCTCGCCCCTAGTGTGGACTCGCAGGCTAGCATCAAGAATCACCCTCGTCCCTAGTGTGGACTCGCAGGTGCAGAAAAGATAACTACTAACCCTCACCCCTTGTGTGGACTCGCAGGTTAGCTTCACGAAATCAAGGTAAAAAGAACTACTAACCCTCGCTCCTAGTGTGGACTCGCAGGTTAGCTTCACGAATACAAGGTACAGCAGTTCAGTTTATGACTTCTCGTCCTATGATACGATACGAGAGAGAACCAATCCGGTAGAACCACGACATCCAGTCAAGCACGATAATGATAGGAGAACACGACTAATAAACCAGTAAACACTGTCTAAGATAAAGTATGCAAATCAAGAGAACTGAAATAACTAACCGATAACGTATAAAGAGATAGGGACTAAATAAGCATGTAAATCATGAACAACTATAGAACTAACTGATAACATATATAAAGTAAAGGAACTGTAAGCATGAGTAATGAACTGCAGAGGGAGGCAAGGTATCTTGCCTGGTGGTAGCACGAAGAACCAACAATATACCGTCAACTGTTAAGCCATAAAGTCCAAATCTTGCAACTGTCTCCGAAAGCTGAAACAGACATTGCCAATATTCTCAGAATTGTCAAATTAGCTAAGATTGTATGTCCTTAAGTCTAATTCTGGATACAGGGGCAAAACGGTCATTTTGGGCCAAAACGGTGTCCGTCGTTGGATCCGCTTTGTACCGAAAAGCATGCCAGAGTCAATGGTCTCTAAAGTCATCAAACTACATGTCTATGAATTCGTTTTGATGATACGAACTCAACAGTATATCCAATTGTGGATTCTGGTAGGCCGTACACAAAATCGCCCGTTGAATCGGATCGTGGGGCCCACAAAACGGCGATCCGATCAACTGTCTCAGAATCGGACCAAACTTGGCATACAGGACCATAAAAATGATATAGTCTTGTTGGCGCAAGCTTCGTCTCGGTTTGACGAACATGCACAAAGTAATTGGAAATTTTGCACAGAGGTCGATACGGTAAATTTCGACGGATACGTATCAAATTCGTCGCGCACACGCAACCAATTTGAATTCCGTCAAAGCCCACATGTCCGCGAAGTCGATACGCACCTTTTGATGCTTTCGGTTCGCGACCACGTCGCCTGGATTGGCGAAAAGGTTTTTTCTATTTTCTATAGTTTTGAAAAACATGTTTTTGTTGGACTTTAGAATCGAATAACTTTTCATCTACTTAATGAAATTAGAATCTACAAGAAGGGTTGTGATGCCCTATATGGTGTCTAGGACTGCCTTTAATTAGTTTTCGAAAACTCCTAACATACAGATCATAAAATGCCTTCCAAGTTGGGTCTCTGGAATCGAATCATGTCCAGTTTTGAGACAGTTTTGTCAACTTTTGTGTCGATTTATCGTGCAATCTAGGGCATCTACATATAAAGTAATTAAAGGAATTTAAAGGCGTATATATTGACTTCATACCAGAGGAGAAAGATCATAAAACGATCAATCGATTGTTGCATAATTGCGCTGCGAAGTAGGGGTCTTTGGCGGCTGCTGCTGGTCGATGCTCTGCTATTGCTGTCAAATCTGTGCATTCCGGCACGATCGTGGCCGGCCTATGGCCGCGCACGGTGGCGCCAGTGGCTGGAAAAGGTGTGCCAGGGTTGGGTGTTGGTTAGGGTTTTGTTTTTTTTGAGAGAGATCCCTTTCCCGTTCTATACATACATATATACTAGGTTTCATTTTGGTTTCACAGGGGTCGGGGGGAAAAGACTTCGGTTGGGTAGCTTGCTTGCTGGTTGGGGGCACGGGCTGCTATGGGGTTTACATGGGCGGTGTAAAACCCCTAAATTTCTACTATGATTTTTTTTCTAAATTAATTTGGTATTGATTTTTATTCGTAATTATACGTCGCGTACGAGTTCGCGTTATTCATATTTGTACGTCGCATGCGAAATTGCGAGTTAGTATGTATATTCATATAAAAATATTTTATTAAAAGATTTTCTGTATAGAAAAATAAGTACTTAAATATTTGTATTGTTACATCACGTCGCGTATTGGCAAGCATTATTTAAAAATGATTATTTTTATTAAATGGTGCAAATATAAGTAGTAATTCCGAAAACTATTTTGTTCAAGAGAGACATGAAATTTATTTCATGCCCACTCGATTTTCGAAAACTAATTCTAATTATTTTAATTATTTATAAAAATGTATTTCAAATATTTAAGTAATTATCATGATTTTCGAAATTAATATTATTATATTTTTAATATTTACGAAAAAGATGTTTAAAATTTAGTTTGATTTGATATTTGATTAAATATGATAATTTAAAGTTTGAGGAGATTTTATTAAGTGAAGGTTTTATCTAGAATTGATTAAATAATTCAAAAGTTATTTAAAATAAAGATGGAATTATCCATCGCAATTTAAACGAATACTAGTCCTATCCTAATGGGAATTCCTACCTCCTATAAAAGGAGAGGTACTCATCCATAAAATTTCACCAACCAATCTCCACAATTCGTGCTGTGCATCGTGTCTGTGACGCAGAATATTATTCCAGTGCTTTACAGTCATCCACGTCATGTCCACAGTCCGGACACGACGACAATAAATCACCAAACCGCCACCACCACCGTGGCCTCGTCATCATCCCGATCACCACCCAGGCCACTCCGGCCACCCCCAATACACACACCACCGTCATCGCCACCGTAAATCACCATCACGACAAACACAAGAAACCAAATCCAGAGCTCTTACCTGTGCTCCTCGCCGCCCTTGACGCACAGTCGCCGGCGTTCCGCGCCACGCAACAGCGCGACGAGCCGTAGCCCCCGCGTCCGGCGAAGCGGTACTGCAGACCGAAAAAGTGCCGCTCTGCCACTCCTCCAGATCTCGGGCCAGCGTTCCCACCGATCGAGCGCCCGTGCCCTGACCGTCGCAGCGGCGAAACCCTCCGCCTCCTTGCCGGAAAACCCCGACGTCGCTCCTCCTAAGCGCGCCTCCTCCAGCCGCTCCGACTTCGCGGCCTCCCCCGCTGACCGTTCGATCTCCGGCGTAGATCCGCGCCTCCACGATGCAAGGGCTGCACCATAGATGCACAACCGCCGTGCCCTTCTTCCACCCGCTCCCGCCGTCCGGAGCAGTACGCCGCCACCAAACCCCAGCACCTCCCGCTGCCGGTGCGCCTCCACCCGATTTTGATTAAGGACCGCCTGCCCAGACTTCACCGTATCAGCGCCTCCGCCCCAGGAACAGCGGCGCCAACCGCCGCGCTCGTCGGAAAACCCCCGCCGAGCTTTCCTCGGTAAGCCCCCTTTCTTTCCACTCTCTCTCACTGTTACAATTTGGGAAGAGAGTATTAATAGTATTATTATTGTTAGTTTTATTATTAGTATTATTATTATTAGTTTTACTGTTAGTATTATTATTATTCTTATTATTAGAATTATTATTACTGTATTATCATTATTATTATTATTATTATATTTTGTTAGTTTAGTAACAGTCTAGGAATACTTGCATTATTAGGATTATTGTTATGATTACTACTATTTAGTAAAATATCTAAGTATAAATAAAAGGGTATTGTAATATTTTTCTACAATTAATATTAGTAGTAATATTTTGGAAATTTATAAATAGGTATAGTAAGATATTTGTGAAAAATATTATTATAAGATATTACATAGACAGTCCTTTAAACTTTTATCTTGCCCAACTTAGTTTGAATCTAAAACTATATTTTTCTAACAACTAAAATATATTCTTTTATCTCAAAAATCATATTTTACAAAGTTAGTCTAAAAACGATCTATGATTTTTCAAGTATTTTCCTAGAAATTATTTGGACTAATAAAAATATAAAGTTAAATATTATAATATTTCTAAAACTAGTAGAAGTACTTATCTCTAGAAATTCTCTTCGAATTATCTCCATTGCTCATGACTAATCGTGTGTCCTATTTTCTCGTGACTTCGAACCCCTTACATACTGGCCTTGACAATTGGACAGAACAAGACTTGTTGGATCATCGCACCACATCAGGCGACACCCCAGGCATGACACCTTGCCTTTACTGTTTAAATTTCCTGCTCAATATCATGCATGTTGTGTTTATTTTCAAGTTGTTTCTTTCTAAATTATATGTAGATGCAAATTATTATACTTTATGCAATTGGCTTAGAGTTAAGGGACCACCGTATATTTAGTGCATCTCATAAACTGTCACGATGTGCCACGAATTGTGTGTGAGTTGTGAGTCGCATATAGATGCGGACTTGCGTGCTGACTGATCATTGGTGCGTACAGGCCGTGCGTTAGGATAAAACTGCCAATAGATTGTGTAGAAGACTTGGCAGTTATTAAGGACTAAACAGTGTCATGGAGTCGACACATGTATAGTATCATTGGGGGGAGGGGACAGTTATTAGTGTATGGGCTACATTTTATTTTTACACACATTTTGGGCCGAGGGTGACTCTTATGAGCACTACCTTCTGCCCAGGGTCGATAGTGACTCGGATGAGCGCTACTTACTGCCACTCTTTATTTACTCTGCTGAGCCTACAGCCCCTGCGTAGAACGTTGTCCTCAAAGTGCATATCACATAGAATGGTTAGGAACCTTTGCTCATGCATACTTTTCTGTTGAGCTTTATTTATTCAGTTTATCGGCATGATATTATGTGTCTTGTTACGTCCCTCTGAGGACCTAGTGATCTCTCCAGGTGTGTATGTTTCATGATTTCTTGCAGTTGCTCTAGCTAAGGCCATGTCCTTACATTCCTTCGAAGATGATCGCACTTGGTTCGTCTCGATATTTTTGCGGGTCATTTCCTTGTATACTTTCTCTCATTTTGAAAGTTGGTAGTGGACTTTGTCTCCGTCCAACTATTGTGTACATGACAAACTCAAAGTTGCTTTATATCATTATTTATCTTTGTGGATGAGATTTAGTATCTTGGCTTTCTACATTTACAGCTTATGTATATATACGAGTCATATATTTACTCGTATATATATAGCTGGCATGATACGTATCTAGTCCCAAGTATTTGGGACTGGGCGTTACAGGCTGGGTTGGTGGGCCCCATGTGTGTGTGTGTGTGTGTGTGTGTGTGTGTGTGTGTGTGTCTATATATATATATATATATATATATATATATATATATATATAGCTAGTTTAGTTATAAGGCCTAATATACATGTATTTATATATACATATATGTGTACATGTAGGTATATGTACTATATACACAATTAATTTCCTACTAATTATAAATCCCATGAATAACATAAACTGTCATGACATTTTCTAAAGCAAAAAGTAACCTGGTTAAATTATTATTTATTATATATAACAATATTGGTTTATCAGAATAATAATAAGACTATTAAATAAATATGAAGTATATATATATATACATATATAGGAATACATAATCCAATGGATATTACTATCATATGCGTCTCTAGTCTGTAAATCAAAATAAAAGCTAAACAATTATATTTGTGCATGTCATCATAGTTCAAGATAAAATATTGCTATCACCCTCAATAATACATACATGATATATGTGCATATATCCAATTACTTATAAAATATATTTAGTGGAACACTAAGATAAGATACGACATATCCACACATAATATAACGACACGGTCATCTTTGGACACACTACATATGTCATACTCTTATTTTTTTTAATTATTATTATTATTATTATTATTATTATTATTATTATTATTATTATTATTATTATTATTATTATTATTATTGTTATTATTATTATAATTATTTATTTCCATGACATGTCATGCCCTAACCCTAACCCTAGGTAGGACCAAGTGTCCCTAACCCTAACCCTAGGTAGGACCAAGTGTCCCTAACCCTAACCCTAGGTAGGACCAAGTGTCCCTAACCCTAATCCTAGGAAGGGCCAAGTATCCCCCCATGTGTCCCATGAATTATGTGGAAGGGGGACACCTCACCCTCTCTTTCTCCCTATATAAACACACCCACACACATAAACACTCATCTCTCTTCCTCTCTATTTAAAACCCACACACACACACACAAAAACACACACACACACCTGACCCCCCCCAACCGCCACTGCCGCTGCCGCCCGCTGCCGCCGCCCGCTGCCGCCCGCCGCTGCCGCCCGCCGCCAGCCGCCCGCCGCGGCCGCCCGCCGCCGGCGCCCAGCCGCCGCCGCCGTCAGCCGCCCCTCCCCGGCCACCTTCACCACTTCATCTCCTTCATCTTCTTCCTCTTCCACTTCCAATCCAAAGAAGGAAACCTAGGTAAATTTCCATCTTCTTCCCCAATCTTTATTCTCCAATTCAAACTAGGTTAGAGTTGCTAACAAGGGTTGTTATTTGATTTTGGATTCAATTAGGATTTGTGGAAAGGCTAGGTCAACTTCCAATCCAAGGCAAGTCCTCTTCTCCTCCTTCTTCTCTAATTTTGTTCATCTAGGTTAAATTTGGAGTAATTATGAAATCAAATTAAATTCTAAAATTATAAGTAAGATCATACAAAAATTTTGATAAATTTTTGGTAATACTAGGAAATTTGAACTTGTATAGGTTAATTATAAATCTGAAGTCTCATGTTAGATATTAAATTTTCTTCATCTCATAAGATCATAATTTGGAATATAAGTTATGGAAATCCCTCTAATTATGATTTAGTTACAAATTCTGAAATTTTGGTAGCGTTTAAACCAATTCGAGATATCTAAAATTTTGTAATTTGGATTTCTAGTAAATTTTCAATTTTGATAGACATAGGCAAAGGAATTAAAATTTGTTAAACTTAGGCACTGGAATTATTATTTGGGACGTATCACGGATAAGTGTATATGCATTGGACACAAATAAACGAACCGATTGTGGACATGAACTATCTGGACTTGAAATTTTCCATGAACAAATAAACACACATGAACATATGGGACTCTCCAAGGGTAAGTCTGACATACACATTGGAACTGAACAACTGGACCGCACGCCGGGAAGGTAAAAGTACAAGGACCCTGTGTTTCTCTACTTACTATTAAGTACTCAATTTTGTGTGTTCATAGTTAGAAATAAGTCTCGTTTTTACATTTTCCTGCTTCATGCACAAGATTAAAATATTGATATGGAAGAGTTTTGTTTTGATTTGATTTTCTTTATACTATCTACATGATATGTATATATATATATATATATATATATATATATATATATATATATATATATATAAAGCCTTCGCATATTAACTAGTATATTTTGGGTAAACATTAAAGTATTGCTCTATCCTGATAAACTGCAAAACAATTCGCAAGCCGCGACCCGACTAATTGCTAAAGGAAAGGCAACCATTGCTTGCTCAGGTAAAAGTCTCAAGTTTCTTTTGTTCTTTTATAACTGCGTGGTCCGGTGTTGAGAGTTGCTCCACCGAAGGGGTCGGCGAGCCCAATTATTTACCTGCGTGGTTCCGGTGTTGAGAGTTGCTCCACCGAAGGGGTCGGCGAACCCAGAATTTACTTTTATCATATATATATTTCTTGTAAATTTTTGGGGCTCCAAATACAAAGGAGACTCTGCCAAAATTTTTGGAAAATTTAGAAGATAGACAAATTTCTGACTTTCGGGAATTTTTAGAAAAAAATTTATCTAGGAAGCATTTGGGAGGGGAGGACAACTGAATATCCCTAGATATCCCGTAACATAAATAACAAAAGCTGATCAATATTTCAGAAATCTCGTAAATCGGTACATCTAGTTTCAACTAGAGTGTACTAGCCCAAGGGAGGCTCGGAAATCTCGGAAATCAATGCATCTATTTGACAGTAACATCAAATAGATGATTTTAGCCCAAGGGAGGCTCGAAATTCACAACCTGATCCCAGGTTAACGGGATTGTTCACGGGAAATATTTAGAGGATTATTCAGAGTATTGTTCTCAAAACTGCATTTCATTAAATTCTAAGCTTACTCCAGGATAACTCTACCTATTATAGGTAGGCAGCTTTTCTGTTTGCTCAAGGGAAGCAAATCCTACTAAAAGCTCAAGAAAAGCTCGAAAATCTTACTATTCATGGAGTAGGACGATGTTTACAATAATTGTGTTATTAAAGTGTGTGTATATATATATATATATATATATATATATATATATATATATAGTAGTACAAGTTAGTATATCCCTGTCTTTTCTTAAAAGAAAAACTACATATTTCTTTATTTTGTTTAACTTTCACCGTTCTTGGCCGAGGACTTGCTTGTCGTTTTCTAAACGACCTAGTATTTGTTCACTAGGTGAAGAAGAAGAAGACGCTTCCGCCGAAGTATCGCCGCTCTACAACGAGGAATAAATTGTCTGGACTACCTACAGTTATGACCAGCAGTATCATAGTTATCTTGCAAATTTACTTTTGTAATAATCTGTAACAGTATTGTTGGAAAAGTTCCCTGTATAATAGCTACACTATATTTTAATACCATGAAAACTCCTTGTATTTTCCATTCTGCTGATGATTACGGGCGACAATCGCGAATTTCGGCGCGTAGCCTGGGGATGTGTTTATGACGTCACCATTCCACTCGGGAAGCGGGACATGACACGTCTTTTAAGTGGTGGCCCATGCAGGTCAGCAAGAATGGAAAATCTAGGATAGAACATAGGTTCGGATAAAACGTAGGTTCTAGAATTATAGGAAGCACCACGAGTCCAAATCACACCCTAGGAATCCCTGAGAAGGAAGTATCAATAGTTAGTAGATAATTACCTCTTTTCTAACCAACTATTTAATCCTAGTAAAGGGATAGTGACTCGAGAAATTCTTTATGTAGATCATGCCCCGATTCGTACCTTTTGCAAGACTAAGTAATGACAGCCACAACATGGACGAATATTATGCATTTGTGAAAAAGATGTGGCGAGTAGCACCAAAAGGGATGATAGAGGCCTATGGGGTACACTACGAACTAAAATATCCGGTAGTGACAGATATAGTGGATGAAAGAAAAGTATATTATAATACGGTGCACTACTATGTCCTGATCAAGGCAGAACCCTCTGAAGGTCCAGAAAACGAACGTAACGGTACTCTGGAAGAATGGAAGCAGACGTACCCAGAGGCAAAGATCCTTAACATAAGGCGAATGTAGATTTAGACCCCCCAGAATGAAGATGATGTGTAAATATAGATGTGTAAATAAGTATTAGATCCTTAGTTATGTAAAGGGTGTGTGAATGTATGTAGTGAGAATGTAAAATAAGTATTAGACCCCAATATGTAGGTGGAATATGAATGTATTTAGTAGAAATGTAATATATGAATGTATGTAGTAGAAGCATATTGTGCTATCAATAAATAAATATGCTTTTCCTATATTTTTATATTCCTGGTAAATACTTTTTACTTAAGAATAATATGAATGTAGGTATGGACCTATTTATACCAAGTTTGGAATGGGATGGGAGTGATTACACTTTGTACTTATACCAGCGCTATGCAAAAATAATGTGGAACGCACCCGACTGGTACGACATCCATGTCTACCAAGTATTTTATGCAGTCATGCGTCCCATTATCAGGGACATCGAGGACGGAGCTGAAGTATATTATGAAAATACAACCTACTGCCTGCATGTCCGATATCCAAACCGTATCTACATCGGACTACATGGATATGAAGGTACACTAGATGACTTTGAAAGACTCCATCCAGAGGTTGATATCCTCACTGAGGAAAGAATCCTCATCGAGGCTATAGCATAAGACAAACCTAACCCTGTATATATAATAAAAAAGGAGTCTATCTCTTTTTGTCTGCTGTATGGTATTTTGGAAATCAGCATATATGTATACAAGTAGGGATAGGTAGAGATAGATACTATGTCACATTTTGGAAAAAGTTGAGTGACATGAGTAGGTTAGGTGAAAGAAATGTAAACAAATATAAAGTTGAAAGTAGAAACCACATTTTGATTTACTCTCATTATAATGAAATATATATAAATATATGACTCTGCTGTACACCTTGTTATGAATGAATATTGCGAGTCGAATATTCCCTGAGGAATTATCTTTTATTTCAGGATATGGACAATCATGATCAACCAAACAATCCACCACCTCAAGCATCAACTGAGCCAACCGTGGCCGACATGTTCCGTTTGTTCCAGCAACTATTAGAATCCAATAGTCAACAGGCCAATGCTGCCCATGCAACAAATACCACAATATTGGAACAAATACAGAATTTTAACAATACCAAGGATAAAACCCTAAAAGAGTTCAGGGATCTTAGGCCGTCCAAGTTTAAAGGAACTGGAAATGCGATGGAAGCGGGTCAATGGCTGAGAACCATTGAAGGTTTGATGAAGGCTGCAAAAGTTAGACCCGAGGATATGGTACCAGCAATCCGCATCCAGCTGGAAGATATAGCTGGATACTGGTGGAGTGCCGAGTACCCAGAAGATTCTGACAAGAACATGTCATGGGCAGAATTCAAGAAGAAATTTGAAGACAGATTCTATCCTAAGTCAGCACGGATAGAATTAGAACGACAATTCAACTATCTGAAACAAGGGAGACGTACAGTTGATGAGTACGTTGCAGAATTTTCCAGGTTTAGTCGATTTGCCCCCAACATGATAGCGGATAAAGAAACAAAAATATTCAGGTTCGTAGAAGGACTTGGAACCCAACTGAAAAGTAGGGTCGCCTCTTATCAGTGCCAAACATTTTCAGAGGCAACAGAAGCTGCTCGAGACCAAGAAAGGATACTAAAGAAAGAACAACATTTTCGGTCTCCACAACCTAAGAGAACTTTTGAGGAGGGGGCATCCTCCAACAAGAATTATTGGCAGGGACCGCCTAAGCGTCCTCAGAATGGCAACCCAGACAGATCCATTATCTGTAATTACAGCCACAAACCAGGCCATAGGATAAATGTATGTAGGAAAAGATTGGGGCTTTGTTTGAAATATGGAGCAGGAAATCATCCAACCAATCAATGCCCTCAGTTGCCTGCAACTGGAGCAACCACACAAAGCTTCAATCAAGGATACCGACCTCCAGTTCAAGAAAATCAACCTCGACCTATGATGCAGGCACCAACTTCACAAGCAGGTATGGCTTATGGAAATCAGCACAGGCTGCCCTATGTACCTCAGGTATATCAATTTCAACAAGCACAACGGGCGGCTCAAGCCCAAAATAATAACAAAAAGAGGAATAGGAAAGGACAAGCACTTATGATGGGAGCTGAAGATACAAATATCCCTAGAGAAGTAATTTTAGGTACTATTTTAATTTTTGCATATCCAGCATCAGTATTATTTGATTCCGGGGCTACCCATTCATTTATAGCATCTTCTTTTATATCACAACGTGAAATAGAGTCCCAACCGCTGCCTAAATCACTGAAAGTCCTCACCGGTAATGGAGTAGTAAAAGTCAGTCGGGTATGTAGTAGATGTCCCATAAAATTGGGTGGAGGAGCTTTTCGTACCCGGTTGCTCGTTTTTTCCAATAAGCAACTATGATATAATATTGGGTATGGATTGGCTAACTGCAACATTAGCCAACATAGATTGCGGTCAGGGGAAAGTTTCCTTTCAACTTCTTGACAGAGAATTTTATGAATTTGTAAGAGACCAGAATGAATTCAATACAGAAGAACTAGAGAAATTTGAATTACCAGTACTACTGCAATGAGTGGCAGAGCAATCATTTCCAAGGATAGTAGAAGAATTTAAGGACGTATTCCCAGAAGAATTGCTAGGGCTACCCCCAGATAGAGCTGTAGAATTCTCTATAGATTTAATACCTGGAGCTGTACCCATAGCCAAAAGATATACCCAATGAACAAGGAGGAGCTGGCTAAGTTAAACAAACAAATAAAGGAATTATTATCCAAGGAATTTATTCAGCCTAGCGCTTCGCCATGGGGTGCACCAGTATTATTTGTGAAAAAGAAAGATGGTACCCTACGCCTAGTGATTGATTATAGGGCCTTGAATGAGGTTACCATCAAAAATAAATATCCCTTACCTAGGATCGATCAATTATTTGATCAGTTAGGAGAGGCAAGGGTATTCTCAAAAATTGATTTGAGATCCAGATATCACCAAGTGAAGGTAAAGAAGGAAGATATTCCAAAGACTGCATTTAGAACTCGGTATGGGCATTACGAATTCTTAGTTATGCCATTCGGGTTGACAAATGCACCAGCTATATTTATGGACATGATGAATCGAGTATTTTATCAATATCTGGATAAATTTGTGATTGTATTCATTGATGACATTCTTATATACTCCAAAAATGAAGAGGAGCATGAAAAGCACTTGAGGATAGTACTGCAAACTCTGCGGGAGGAACAATTATATGCCAAGCTTAGTAAATATGAATTTTGGCTGGACCAAATACCATTTCTAGGGCATATTGTCAGCGAAGAAGGCATCTCGGTAGACCTGAAGAAGGTGGGAAGCAGTTAAGTCTTGGCCGACACCTAAGTCCGTAGCAGAAATCAGAAGTTTCCTAGGACTGGCTGGTTATTACCGAAGATTCGTAGAGAATTTTTCAAGAATTGCAGAGCCTTTAACCCGTCTTACCCGGAAGGAAGAAAAGTTTAACTGGACAGAGAAATGTCAAGCAGCATTTGACGAATTAAAGGAAAGATTAATTTCAGCCCCAATACTGGTATTACCATCTGGTTCGGGTGGATATGAGATATATAGTGATGCATCAGGAAAGGGTCTAGGATGTGTACTAATGCAACACAAAAGAGTCATAGCATATGCGTTCCGACAATTAAAGACACATAAAAGAAATTATCTAACTCATGATCTCGAACTTGCAGCGGTGGTATTTGCACTCAAGTTATGAAGACACTATTTATACGGAGAAAGAATCAAAATATACGTAGACCACAAGAGCTTAAAGTATGTCTTCACGCAAAAGGAGATTAATATGAGACAAAGAAGATGGTTGGAGTTACTGAAATACTTTGATATGGAGTTAACATATCACCCAGGCAAGGCTAATAAGGTGGCTGATGCCTTAAGTAGAAGACCCGAAGCTTTTTTTTTTAATACACCCAAGGAAATCCTTGAGGATTTGAGAAAAATAGGAATTGAAGTAATATGCCCGATAACTGAAGGGATATGGCAAAACTTACAAGTGCAATCCTCCTTAATAGATAGAATTAAGGAAGTCCAACAAAGTGATTCAAAACTTCAGAAAATTTGGAAACAAACGGAAGCAGGGCTCCAGACCGGGATAAGAAAGCATCCGGACGGATCGCTAAGATTCGGAGATCGATTATGTGTGCCCAGTGGAGATTTAAGAACGGAGGTCATGACAGAAGCCCATAACTCACAATATTCTATTCATCCGGGCAGCACTAAAATGTATAAAGATTTGAAACAAACGTTTTGGTGGCACGGGTTGAAGAGAGAAGTCGCCAGATTCGTATCCAGATGTCTCGTCTGTCAACAAGTGAAAGCAGAGCATCAAAGGACAGCAGGACTTCTTCAGCCGTTGCCCATACCCGAATGGAAGTGGGAGCATCTCATAATGGATTTTATGACAGGACTGCCTAGGACCCAAAGGGGTAATAATGCTATTTGGGTCATTGTAGATAGACTTACGAAGTCTGCTCGTTTTCTTCCCTTTCGAGTTGGATAGTCAACTGAGGTACTGGCAAAAATGTACATAAAATAGATTGTCAGTCAGCATGGAGTACCAGTGAGTATAGTATCGAATAGAGATACCCGATTCACTTCACACTTCTGGAAAAGCTTGCAAGAAAATCTTGGCACTCAATTAAAATTTAGCTCCGCCTACCACCCCCAAACAGACGGCCAGTCTAAAAGAACTATTCAGACACTAGAAGACATGCTGAGAGCTTGTACTTTAGATTTTGGGGGAGCATGGGATGATCATCTACATCTGGTAGAATTTTCATATAACAACAGTTATCACGATAGTATCAAAATGGCTCCTTTCGAAGCACTATATGGTAGAAAGTATAGATCGCCGGTATGTTGGACCGACGTAGGAGAAAGATAATTACTAGGACCAGAACTAGTAACACAAACTGTGGACATAGTCAAGACAATAAGAAGTCACCTGCAAGCAACCCAGGATAGACAAAAGATGTGGGCTGATAAGCATCGAAGAATATTAGAGTTTCAACCTGGAGATCACGTTTTTCTGAAGATTTCACCAACTAAGGGAACCATCAGATTTGGGACCAGAGGAAAACTGAGTCCGAGATACATTGGACCCTTCGACATATTGGAGAAAGTAGGGAATGTATCATATCAGCTTGCTTTAGCCCCAACACTAGAGGGAGTTCACAATGTATTCCATATTTTCCAATTACGAAGATATGTGTCGGATCCGAGCCATATACTCGACCATTCAGAAATTACCGTTGAGCCTACACTACGGATAGAACAGAAACCCGTTGGGATCTTGGATCGGAGAGAGAAGGTACTCCGCAATCGGATTATTCCATTAGTACGAGTCGCATGGAGCAAGGATTCGCCTGGAGATTCAACTTGGGAGAAGGAAGAAGATATGCGAAAACAATATCCGTATATGTTTCCTAAGTCAGGTCAGTCAGGTCAGTAATCATACTGCTACTCTAGTTATTTCAAATTCCGAGGACGGAATTTTTCTAAGGAGAGTAGACTTGTCATACTCTTATTTTATTATTATTATTATTATTATTATTATTATTATTATTATTATTATTATTATTATTATTATTATTATTATTATTATTTATTTCCATGACATGTCATGTCCTAACCCTAACCCTAGGTAGGACCAAGTGTCCCTAACCCTAACCCTAGGTAGGACCAAGTGTCCCTAACCCTAACCCTAGGTAGGACCAAGTGTCCCTAACCCTAACCCTAGGTAGGACCAAGTATCCCTAACCCTAACCCTAGGAAGGGCCAAGTGTCCCCCCATGTGTCCCATGAATTATGTGGAAGGGGGACACCTCACCCTCTCTTTCTCCCTATATAAACACACCCACACACATAAACACTCATCTCTCTTCCTCTCTATTTAAAACCCACACACACACGCACACACAAAAAAAAAACACACACACACACACACACCCGACCCCCTCCAACCGCCACTGCCGCTGCCGCCGCCCGCTGCTGCCCGCCGCTGCCGCCCGCCGCCAGCCGCCCGCCGCGGCCGCCCGCCGCTGGCGCCCAGCCACCGCCGCCGTCAGCCGCCCCTCCCCGGCCACCTTCACCACTTCATCTCCTTCATCTTCTTCCTCTTCCACTTCCAATCCAAAGAAGGAAACCTAGGTAAATTTCCATCTTCTTCCCCAATCTTTATTCTCCAATTCAAACTAGGTTAGAGTTGCTAACAAGGGTTTTTATTTGATTTTGGATTCAATTAGGGTTTGTGGAAAGGCTAGGTCAACTTCCAACCCAAGGCAAGTCCTCTTCTCCTCCTTCTTCTCTAATTTTGTTCATCTAGGTTAAATTTGGAGTAATTATGAAATCAAATTAAATTCTAAAATTATAAGTAAGATCATACGAAAATTTTGATAAACTTTTGGTAATACTAGGAAATTTGAACTTGTAAAGGTTAATTATAAATCTGAAGTCTCATGTTAGATATTAAATTTTCTTCATCTCATAAGATCATAATTTGGAATATAAGTTATGGAAATCCCTCTAATTATGATTTAATTACAAATTCTAAAATTTTGGTAGCGTTTAAACCAATTCGAGATATCTAAAATTTTGCAATTTGGGTTTCTAGTAAATTTTCAATTTTGATAGACATAGGCAAAGGAATTAAAATTTGTTAAACTTAGGCACTGGAATTATTATTTGTGACGTATCACGGATAAGTGTATATGCATTGGACACAAATAAAGGAACCGATTGTGGACATGAACTATCTGGACTTGAAATTTTCCATGAACAAATAAACACACATGAACATATGGGACTCTCCAAGGGTAAGTCTGACATACACATTGGAACTGAACAACTGGACCGCACGCCGCGAAGGTAAAAGTACAAGGACCCTGTGTTTCTCTACTTACTATTAAGTACTCAATTTTGTGTGTTCATAGTTAGAAATAAGTCTCGTTTTTACATTTTCTTGCTTCATGCACAAGAATTAAAATATTGATATGGAAGAGTTTTGTTTTGATTTGATTTTCTTTATACTATCTACATGATATGTATATATATATATATATATATATATATATATATATATATATATATATAATATATATATATATATATATATATATATATATATATATAAAGCCTTCGCATATTAACTAGTATATTTTGGGTAAACATTAAAGTATTGCTCTATCCTGATAAACTGCAAAACAATTCGCAAGCCGCGACCCGACTAATTGCTAAAGGAAAGGCAACCATTGCTTGCTCAGGTAAAAATCTCAAGTTTTTTTTGTTCTTTTATAACTGCGTGGTCCGGTGTTGAGGTTTGCTCCACCGAAGGGGTCGACGAGCCCAATTATTTACCTGCGTGGTTCCGGTGTTGAGAGTTGCTCCACCGAAGGGGTCGACGAGCCCAGAATTTACTTGTATCATATATATATTTCTTGTAAATTTTCGGGGCTCCTAAATACAAAGGAGACTCTGCCAAAAATTTTGGAAAATTTAGAAGATAGACAAATTTCTGACTTTCGAGAATTTTTAAGAAATTTCTTATCTAGGAAGCATTTGGGAGGGGGAAAACAACTGAATATTCCTAGATATCCCGTAACATAAATAACAAAAGCTGATCAGTATTTCGGAAATCTCGTAAATCAGTACATCTAGTTTCAACTAGAGTGTACTAGCCCAAGGGAGGCTCGGAAATCTCGGAAATCAATGCATCTATTTGACAGTAACATCAAATAGATGATTTTAGCCCAAGGGAGGCTCGGAATTCACAGCCTGATCCCAGGTTAACGGGATTGTTCACGGGAAATATTTAGAGGATTATTCAGAGTATTGTTCTCAAAACTGCATTTCATTAAATTCTAAGCTTACTCCAGGATAACTCTACCTATTATAGGTAGGCAGCTTTCCTGTTTGCTCTAGGGAAGCAAATCCTACTTAAAGCTCAAGGGAAGCTCAAAAATCTTACTATTCATGGAGTAGGACGATGTTTACAATAATTGTGTTATTAAAGTGTATATATATATAGTAGTACAAGTTAGTATATCCCTGTCTTTTCTCAAAAGAAAAACTACATATTTTTTTATTTTGTTTAACTTTACCGTTCTTGGCCGAGGACTTGCTTGTCGTTTTCTAAACGACCTAGTATTTGTTCACTAGGTGAAGAAGAAGAAGACGCTTCCGCCGAAGTATCGCCGCTCTACAACGAGGAATAAATTGTTTGGACTACCTACAGTTATGACCAGCAGTATCATAGTTATCTTGCAAATTTACTTTTGTAATAATCTGTAACAGTATTGTTGAAAAAAATCCCTGTATAATAGCTACACTATATTTTAATACCATGAAAACTCCTTGTATTTTCTATTCTGCTGATGATTACGGGCGACAATCGTGAATTTCGGCGCGTAGCCTGGGGATGTGTTTATGACGTCACCATTCCACTCGGGAAGCGGGACGTGACAACATAACTACATGGGCTTGGGCTAGGTACGGGTCCAGTCCAGACTAGTTTGGTATAACCGAATTTCCTAAAAGTCAAAATATTAATAAATAACTAATTAAATTATTTATAGGGATTAACTCGCAACTTGGCCTAGTTTTCTTAGTTAGAACACACCTATGGCTCGGCATTCCCCTACCATGGCTAAACACTAGTCAAAGCACGCCACGTCATTATCTGTGCCATGATCCCTAATTGTCTTGTACTCCGAATCT
>JANAVB010010400.1:9502102-9809602 GCA_029216955.1 Iris pallida
AGGGAAGAGGGGGCCACTGCAGGGGCGAGGCGAGAGGAGTGAAGGGCGGAGGGGACGCTGGTGCGGTGGGGAGCGAGCCAGGCCGAGCAGCAGGCGACGAAGTAGGGGAACTCCACCGGAGGGGAGACGAGGCGTTCGCCGGGGGCCAGACCATGGAGGCTGGCGCTGACGAGGAAGGGGACGGCTCGGCGAGGGGAAAGACGGGGGACGCCGGATCAGGCGGAGGGCCGTCTGGAGGAGCAGATGAACCCGGAGGAGGAGGAGGCTTCCGGCGCCTAGCGCGGCGGCGCCGGGAACGACGCCGAGGAGGGGGCTTCCTGCGTCCAGCATGAGGGTGGAGGGGGAACCCCCACGACGGAGGAAATATGGCGGGGGAGGAGCCTCCCCACGGTGGGAGGACGCCGGCGAGGGGGAGGCCCCCCACAAGGGAGGCGGCCAATCGACCGACCACCCGGGAAAGCTGGAGCGAAGGTGGGGGCCTCCGCGGGGGGGGATCCTGGGGCCCTGGCCGAGGAGGCCGGCCGGCCGGCCAGGCCAGCCACCCATCGACGAACGGCACACCTCTGCACCCGCTCCCAAGTAACCCACACTCCATTCATATATTATATATATATCTTGAATATATATATATATATATATATATATATATATATATATATATATGTCCGGCGGGCCTAGCTCTAGTGGTTAGGAGGGTTGGCTCCCCTAGCGGTGGGCTAGGTTCGAGCCCTCCCTTCCCCACCCGAGGTGGCTGGGCGGCTTTGGCCGCGGCCTCGGGTTGGGGGCCCCCTTGCCGGACACCCCACCCCCCCTGGCCCCCCCCCTCCCCCCGGGTTACCCCCCACCCCCGGACCCCCCCCCCCCCCCGGGCCCCAAAAAAAAAAAAAAAAAAAAAAAAAAATATATATATATATATATATATATATATATATATAGTTTTCAAACCATATAGTAATTTTCAAATAGTGTAAGTATTTATTTACGTAAATCATTTCGATTGTAAGTCATTGACCGTGACTAATCGTGTTTTCCATTTTCATATAAATTCGAATTCCTATATCCATCCTAGCTAACCGGACTATTTTGGACCCAACTAGGTTACCAGTTTCACCAGCTAAGGACCTCAGGCAAGTACATTTATTGTTTATTTTTAATATTATTGATTCCTATATTACACTGTTAGTTATATCATACTTGATTTTTGACACGCTCGTCACACGATAGCACACATGTTTCTTGTTCATGTCATGTTTCATGCCTTGTACGTGGTGTCGAGAAGGGAAAGTACTAATAGATATGTGATCAGACCTTAGCCCATATTTTATTTCCTGCACAGTAGACCTTGTTAAATAAAGTAGACCTTGTTAAAGTAGACCATGTTAAAGTAGACCTTGTAATTAACTTAGACCTTGTGGTATAACTGTCCTCAGACCGATCATATATCGAAAGGTACTTCAAAATACATAGATAGTTATATTCTCCTGTTACATGCTGCCAGATATTTTTTTGCCTGGTATTCTTCATATTCCTGTTACTTTTCTGGATTTTTTCATCATGTATTTTATGACTAACCATTGTCTTATAGTCGTTAACATATACTTGAAACTGCATTCGATAATTTGTACTCGTTCTATTCCTGACTGGAAATCAACATTTTTAGGTTAGTTGCGACTTCTCTTAGCTTTTGGGAGGCATGGGTATGCTGAGGTCAACCTAGACGATTAGTTAGATAGATTAGTTATTTTATTTTATTTTGTGAGACATTGTACTTGGATTAAATGTAAAACTTATAAATTTGTAAAGTTGTTTAGTTTTATGAATAAGCTAATAAAGTTATAAATATGTGATTTTGAGCATCATGGCCTTGACAGCGTTCTACTGTCGACTCTGCGGCGTAGGCTGGCTTGGACACGCACTCGCATCCCGAATGAAAAAAATGGGTGCAGGTCGTAACAACCGTTGTCGTGGATGATCCTTCAGGGTATCCCAAAATGGTAGATGACGTGATGCTTGATAAGCTGATCACCTTTGAGCTTTTTACCTTTGACACAGGCACTGCTTTCGTCTACTTAGAGAAGTAATCAGTGATGGCCAAAATAAAACGATACCCTCTAGATGACGGAGGGGTAATCGGTCCAACTATGTCTATATCCCAAGCTTCAAATGGCCAGAAGACGATTGTAGGGTGTAAGAACTCTGAAAGTCGATGGATGAAATCAGCGTGTAGCTAACAGGCACGACACTTCTTGGCGTACTCGACAGTATCAGCCATCATAGTAGGCCAATAATAGTCCATGCGTCGAAGCCGATCCTGTAGCTTAGGATCGGGTTGGTGAGCTCCACAGGCACCATCGTGGGCCTTCCGAAGAGCTTCAATTGCTTCCTCATTTGATAAATATCGGAGGAGAAGTCCGTTGTATGAACGACGATATAGCATTTTGGTAGCCGTATCGTAGTAGAATCGAAGAGAATGTCTTTTGACAGACACCACTTCCTTCGGTTCGTCTGGGAGAATTCTGTAGGCTGCGAAGTCTATAAACAAAAATCATCAGTCCCTGACGTTGATACTGGCGTCTACTAGCATAGCATGGTTCAGACACATGCATCGATTATTCTTGGGGTACACCAAATCTCGGACGGTCACTATGATGAAGTGTTGGGTCTCGAGAGGTACCTCCAAGGAGGCAACAAGGCCAGCCAGAGCATCAGCCTCTAGATTTTGTAGCTGAGGTACATGTTTCATGAAGAACTTGGTGAAGGTTGACATGATGTCCAAGGTTGCTTTATTTATGATAGGGAATCAGATTCTCGTGGCGGACTTCGTATTATCCTCGAACCTGGTTGACAATGAGTTTCGAATCGCCATAGGACTCGAGACATTCAACCCCCAATTGTCTTACCAACTGGAGTCCCATAATGAGGGTATTATATTTCACCACATTGTTGGAGCATGTCTCTGTAAGGGAATAGGCACGCTGGATGACTAGATTGTCTAAAGAGACCAAGACTACCCCCACTCCTGCGATGATCTTGGGGCTTGTTCTTGAAGCATTATTGAAGAACATCAGCCGGACGGAGCTCTCTTCGGCAATGTTGGTCTCCAGCACCTCATCTGGAATATCTTTATAGAGTTTGGATGATTTCCGTGATTGGGTGTGCAACTAAGAAGTCAGCTAGCGCCTGTCTCTTGATAGCTTTTTATGGAACAAATACCATATCATATGGCGATAGCAGTATTACCCATGTAGCTAATCGAGAGTTCAGCGCTCCTAGCTTCGTCATAAGGACCCTGAGTGGATTGACCCATGAGATGACATGGATGGTCTGACCCGTTACGTAGTGACAAGTCTTTTGTATAGCAAAGACCAAAGCTAGACATTCCTTCTCGACGGGGATGTACCGGTGTTCGGCTCCAATCATTGTCTTGCTTAGGTAGTAGACGGTTTGTTCGTAGCCCGCGTCATTGTTCTGAGCCAACAAGGTGCCCAGAGAATGGTCCATTGCGTGGACATAGAGTAGGAAAGGTTTTTCCACGACTAATGCTACCAGAACGGGGGGATTTGTGAGATAAGTGTTGATATCATCAAACGCCTTCTGATACTCCTCTATCCAGACGTAGGAAACCCCCTTCTTCATGATTTTAGTGAATGGTTGGCACCGTCCAAAAATATTTGCTATAAACCTTCGTATGTATGCGAGACGTCCTCGCAGGCCTCGAAGTTCTCTCAGGTTCTTTGGAGGACTCATGTTAAGGAAGGCCTTGGTCTTTTCATGGTCAACATAGATACCCTTCGCAGTGATGATGAAACCCAAAAACTTGTCGCTGGAAAATCGAGGAAGGATTTAGCTGTGTTCATCTTGAGCTGATGTGCCTGTATGAGATCGAAGACTGTTCTCAAATCCTGCAGGTGATCGTTCGCGTCGATGACTTTTGACAGCTGATGTCATCAACATAACATTCGACTGTCTTACGAAGATGCTTACGAAAGATGATGCTCATAGCTCGCTGGTATGTTGCACCCGTATTCTGAAAGTCGAAGGGCATCACTGTGTAACAAGTACACCCCCTTTGGAGTTCTGAACGACATATGCTTTTCGTCGTCTAAAATATTTTGATTTGGTTGTAGCCCGAATATCCATCCATAAAGGACATGTGTTCAAAGCCACAAATGTTTTCGATCATCACGTCAGTGATCGGAAGGGGAAACTCATCTTTCGGACAGGCGAAATTGAGGTCCCTGAAGTCGATGCAGACTCGGATCTTTCCGTTATTTTTAGTAACAAGAACGATATTGGCCCCCAATCTGGATGTTGCTCTTCGCGAATAAATCCACTGTCTATGAGTTGTCCACTTCTTTCTTAATAGCATCCATGATATTAGGACAAAGCCGTCGTTGTTGCTGTTTAAGAGGCTTAGCGTTAGGTAAGATGTTAAGCTTTTGCATTGCGACTTGCGGGTCTAAACCCGGCATGTCTTCATAGCTCCAGGCGAAGACGTCAAGGTACATCTTGATAAGTTGCAGTAAGGTCTCTCGGTCCTCTCCTGACAGGCTTTTGCTGATGAAGATGGGTTTTGGCGTGGATTCGTCCCCTACGTCGATTTGCTCGACTTCATCTTTTGTAGGAGATTTTCGTTGTTCGAAAGCGAGATTCCTATTGAGCTCCTAGGCGTTGAGCCCAGGGTTCTTCTTTGAAGAATTCAGCTGCCTTGTCATCATCTTCGAGAGAGAATGTGCAGATGTCATGTTGACTGACGACACTTTCCTAAAGACTGGGCCAATACTAGTATCGAAGTCCCAAGTTGACGCGTTAGATGAGTGAGAGTGCACAATCGCTTAAGTTTTTGATCTATCTGGGGTTGTCAGAGGCGTGACATAGCCTACCCCCCCATCGAGTGCGATGGTAGTAGTCTTGAGGCTTCCCTTTTGGAACGAAAAGTTGTAGGGGAAGACTGTCGACCTTTCCCCTAGTTTAAGCCTTTGTCGCTCTTCAAGTCGTAACCCATCTTCTGGATAAGATACTTCGCTTGATTAGTGTACCGGAATATCTACAATCTACCGATATCTGACTCCGGTTCGGCTAGAGAGAGGTCCTGATGACGTTCGACCTTGCCGAAGATGATGGGTTTTTCATCCTTGTTCCGTGGTGGAACTATATAATAAATCCTTCGGTATGGGTCAACCCGATTTACAGGATTGACAGTCGTTACTTGTGTTTGTAACGACTCTAAGGTATTATCTAAGGTATACATCGCATTCCAATGTAGAAGATTAGAGTAGTTCAAAGACAGCCTTTTATTGATAAAATACGGGATCTTGTTCTGAAAAATTACATCATCTAGAGAAAGTACATCTACATTAGCAGATATATATTCTCCTAACTCTTCGTTGTTAGAATCGGAACAGCCTTGGGAGGAGGTGCAGGGGCTTTTCGCCGTATTTTGGCTACCAGCGGGGCCGACGTCTTAGGCATGAGGAGTTTCCGGAGACCTTTTCGAAAGTTTGACCCGAATTGGTTCCTGATCCCGACCTGGGAGTTTAACCATCAGAGAGGCTGGAGCTTTCCCATACAGCTTAGCCACGAGAGGAGCCGGTATCTAGGGAGATCTCCCCTTAAGCCGCACCTTCAATGGCGTCAGTTGCCATTTCAGCTTTTGCTTCAGCCTCTGTTTTGGCCTCTACTTCGTCATCAGCATCGTTGGCCTCATCATCCCAGTAGACTGAGTTGTACAGATTGGAGTCAGTGAAGAATGCTTCGACCTCTTTGAAGGGATCGACGTCAGCGAACTCAGGCCCTGACGATGCCATTGGTGGATACGTATTTCATGCACTAGTGGAGGATGGATGGTACGACCATGTACTCATGTATCCACGGGCATCCCAGCAAGACATTTAGGATGAGACCTGCATGGACCATCACTAAAAATAAGTCACGATCCGCTTCCGAATAATCGAATACGAGTCGGACACGCCCAGCCTATGTTAGAAGACACAACGTAGTAAGCATGTACAGTTTTATGGAAAACTCCAAGTATAATCAAGAAAGTAAAACATCACAGCATCTAACATCCCAGAAAATCACTAGACTACTAGTCATTATTACAAATTTAAAAGAAAATAATACCGGAGACAAATCTGGTAGCAAGAATAAAAGAGACAACTCACAATACAAATATCCAAAGTACAGAGTCTACTAGACAAATCTAAGAAAGGAAACTAATAGCTAAGTCCCTACAGCTCCTAAGTCATGATTCACAACTCCACTCTGCTCAGCTAAGGTTTCGGGCTCTGGCCCATAATAGGTTGGACATGATCCTCAAGTGCACCTGCAACATATCCAGTCAGGAGCGGAGCAAAGTACAATCTACAATAATGAAACAAGTACAACATGTAAACAAGAAAAGACAATAAAATAGGATGAACTTGAAACTGTAAATGTATAATCTATCAGACTGAATATGAAACACGTATCAAAAGATCCTGACATGTGATTTGAAATAGCTACTAGAATATGTGACCGGCTGGAGAAAGATCATGAAGCACTAAGTAAAGGTACGGCTTAGAATCTCACGTGCACGATGTGAGACCTAAGCTATCCACATGAATCCTATATTAGACTTTGGTCACATAATTGTAGTATTTTCCCTCCCCCAATGTACAAATAAAGATCATGAACCAGAGGATAAGACCATATCGTGTAACAATGTATCCAATATAAAAAAAAACATGACATGAAGTAGATGAGTCAAAACCATAGAAGTACTTACCTTGCTCTGGAAGATCAAGAATAAGGAGATAATAATCTCTAAGTCCTCCTAGAATAAATACAAGTTGGTTAGGAAGAATTATCTAAATATTGACACTAGCTATTTATTACTAACTAGCTAACTACCCATGAGCTAAATACCTACCTATAACTAGTTAATAAATTAAGGGTGCTACTATTAGCACTCCTAAAATGTCATCTAGCACTCCTCTTAATTTTTTAACATTCAAATTCTAAATCTACCCCTGCATTAACATTATATTGGCACTCCTAAAATATCATCCTACACTCCTCCCTCCATACATGCACAAATTAATGTTATATTTAATGCAGGGATAGATTTGTAATTTGAATGTTAAAAAATTAAAGAGGAGTACTGAATGACATTTTAGGAGTGCTAATAGTAGCACCCTAAATTAATGAATACTAGATAAGAAAAGAGTTAAATCTATATGGCAAAATAGGATATATATTCTATTTTAACAAAAATAATAGATTCACCTACTAGTTGACCATGCGACCAGAGATAGCATATTCTTATTTCTAAATTATAAACTAGCTATAGGATCTTACTAATCAATTATATATATTATATATAATACTAGCTCTCCTATATACTAGCAAATAAAATTCTATAATAATAATACTATCATAATTTATGACAAACAATACTAAATCATATATACTAGTTGAAATTAGAATCATCAAAAATATATTTACTTATCAAAACAATAGTTTAGTAAAACTTACTATCTAATTATATTAACAAGAGGAAATATATATACTTAAATAGGTTTTTCTAAATTACACTTAACAGTTTACTAACAATATTTAATAAGTAACAAAAATTGTTTACTAATAATTATTATGCCAAATATTAATGCTACTACTGACAGAATTATAGCAATAATAATACTTAGTCCATATTCAAACCCTTAGCCCAGTCCCTGGAACACGGGCTCAGCCCAATTTGCTACTGTTATTTAAAAAAAAATTCCATTAATCTAATACTCGCACACCCCTCTGTTATCCAGCCCATGACTTACTGCCATCCTGACTTGCTACTACTGTTGATTCTTTTTTTTCCTTCTTCTTTTCCCTAATTCTTTCCTAAGCTATCAGCCCAATACTCTCAGTCCCACCAAAACAACTTAACCCGGCCCACAACTGAACCTAACCCTAGTACAAGAACGCACGCACGAACACTCTCTCTCTCTCTCTCCTCACCCTTCATTTCACTATCGCCGCTCAAGAGCTCTCCTTCCCCAAATGCTCTTGACGGAACCCTAACCCTAAATTCTTCCTTCCTCAAATGCTCACCGGCCCAATCGAAGCCCTAGATTCCCTATCTCCGTTTATCTTTCCCTACTGCGACGAGAAGAAACCCTAATTACTCTTCTTTGCACTCTCTTCCTCAGTCCTGTACTCAAATCAGCCACACACCACTTCATCCCCATTCCCTGTCTTCTTCTCCAGCCCATAGCATAAACCCTAACTCCCAAATCAAAACCCTAAAGAACACGAGAAGAAGAGATCTAGTGGATCGAGGCGGAGACTCACCTCGACGACGGATCAGCGGTGAGCCAAGGGTGGGACGTCGACCACGACGGATCTGAGCTTCTGTATTTGGCTTCGAGGTTACTCGACGAGATCGACGGGAGCTCTGATCTAGGCGTGGCGACCAACTCAGGGGCTCGTCTCTCGAAGGGACGGTGCAGTCTTCAAGGGGTGGTGTGGTTTACGAGGCGGCACAATCGATGTCAGCGTCGTCGGCGAGAGATGGGACCCGATCTGGATTTGAACAACTCCGGAAAGGCGAACGACAGTGGGGAATGAGTGACAACAAGTGGCTCTTGCGGTGATCCAACGTCTCAGGTGACGTGGAATGGCGGAGCTCCGGTTGCTGATGACGTCCTGGCTTCAGCGGTCTTGACTCAAGATCTGGTATGGCGTGGCCGACGAACTTCTGTAGGTGTCCTGACTGCTCGGACACGGGACTAGTTCAACTTGACTCTGTATCGGTGGAGTACTTGGTGGTGCTGCGAGGAGCTTCGGGGATGACCGACGTGCGATGGAGATCAGCGATCACGGTGAAGCGACGTCGACGAGCGGCGGGGTGATGGCAATCTCGCGACGGAGTTCCGGCGAGGCTCATGGTGGCACGCAGCGATCGGCCATGGCAGCGACGAAAATGGTGTGATGTCTGTGCAGTGAAGAGCAGCGTCAGGGTTGGGGAACTGTGTCATGTGACTGTTGTAGAAATGTGACAGAATTAAGATAATAAAATAGTAACTGCCTACTATTTATAATAAAATAATAAGTGGGCTTCCAAGTTAGCTTGAGTGGCACTGCTTAGTAATTATAAACAGATCTGGGGACAATTAGAACATATCTATAACTAACCTATAACTAACCTAGCTAACTAATTAGTTCATTTAACATCTAATTAGAAATAATCTAAAAATAAATAAATTGCACTAATCCCCTCTCTTAGTAAATATAGGCTAAAACTCATTAGTAAATAACTATTAGCATGTAACATTAGCAAGTGATTAGTAAATAAATACTAACAATTAAAAGTAACAGCATAAAATTAATAAATAGAATCGAAATTAATCTATAACTTATAACATAATTAGTTAAATAATAATCAATAGTAAAGATAACAAGATTAGTGAATAATAACTAAAGTATAGATAACAGAGTTGGTAAATAATTATTAGAAGTAAAGGTAATTTTAGAAGGAAAAACTAAAAGCAACGAAATTATATTAAGAAAGCAAAATAATACTTTTCAAAAAGAAAGTTCAGGAAATTATTCAAAAAATTATAAAAATGAATTTAGAGAGTTACAAACGAATACAATATAAATAATATCCAAATATATAATAATTTCCTTTCTTAAAACACTTTGTCATTTTCTAGCTTTCTGAAATGACGAAGTCGATACTCCGATCGAACTCGACACTCCAGTCGAAAATACAGAAACTGGTGAAACCTCTGCAAACAGGACTACAAAACATGGAATATGAAAGTAAAATAAATTAATATTGTTTAAGAATAAAATAATAAAGAGGGAAGAATAAAACATGAAATAAGATACTAATACTACCTAGTATAAAGTCGACTTGTATGAAGAAAATAACCAAAGAGATTCTAAAAATTTATAAAGACAATAGTTGAACTTTGAAAAAAAAAAAAGTCTCTGGTGGACCGAGAAAGTCAAAGATAATTAAGTCATGAAATTTCTTTAAAGATTGTTTGTACCATGATGAAACTTTTGACTCATATAAACTAGGGGTGAACATTCGGTTTATTCCGTCCAAATCGAACCGAATTACCAAAAACCGAATAAATTGAATTTACAACAACATAAACCGAAACTTAGCTAAACCAAAATAACCAATTCAATTTCCGGTTTATTCGGTTTATGTGGGCCTTTTGTGGTCCTTTATTGTTAATGGGTCAATCCAAAATTGTAATTATGGGCTTTAAATAAATTTAAACACAAATAAAGAGCTGCTATAATGTCTTGAAGGGATGCCAGTCAATATTTTTTGTGGGCCTCTTTTCTTAATGGGCCAATCCAATCAATGTTTCCAGCAAAAAATTGAAACACAAATATGGCCATCGACTTCCTGTTGCCATTCGAGAGATCCAGTCAATGTTTACAACCGAAAACAAAATGTTACAACAGACATTGCTCAATGGAACTACTTTTATCACCAAGAGCATTGTAGAAATACAAATACAAATTCACCGACGAGGGGCCAAACCCAAAACTTCTTCTATTACCATATAGCATATTGCATTTTCACTTGAAGAACCAGAGCATTTAAACTTTCTTCTAAGAACACGTAAAGTCGTTCATTCTTCACAAAACATGCTTACTGCGCTCACAAAATTTTCATGATCAAATGCACATGAACTTGTACACAATCAACTGAATATTGTGAAACTGATGGCGTAGGTTTAAAACTTCATGTATACATAATACGTAAAAAAAAAGTATATGATATAACAACTTGTAAATGAATGGAGGGATAAAAACATGCACAGTCAGAGAGTAATGATGGCGGAGCTTCCCATATTATTTCAATGACTAAAAAATTGATAAGTAAAAAAAGACATAAATTAAATTTAAAAATTACTTACAAATGAGTAATGATGCTGACTACTACATATCTGCACTTGAGATCTCAACAAAATTCCAAAATCCAAAGAGAGAGCTTCTGATATGCCCTTGAGATCTCAACGAAATCACAAATTGAAAAGAAAGGCTTTAGATCTGCACTTGTGATCTCTACAGAAAAAGTGAAGAACGAGAGAGCTACTTTAGATATCTCTCAAAGTCGAGAGAAAGAAAGAAGCGATGAGAGAACTCAGACAACTAGAGAAGCGGTTGTGGCCGAGTGGCTCCACTCTAGTTCAAGGTGTGAGGTGGGCCAGGCTAGGCCGACCCGGGCCCATTGTTGACCGGATTTGACCGGGCTTAGCCCGGATGGAGGAGCGGGACGACCAGGCTGATCCGAAATTAAAAACTTTGAACCCAGCCCGGACCAAGACCCGAATAGGTTCGGGCCGAGTCGGGTCCGGGTTAGCCCATAGGCTGACCAACTTTAAAAAAAATGACTCAGTTTTGAATTTATATTATACTTGTGTCTACTTTTAATAAATACATATTTGGAACTATTTGTTAGTAGAATAGTTGATAAGGATTGGCTTTGGAGGTCTTGATTGAGTTCATAAGCCCCACTTTTATATTGGTTTTGAACTTTTACCAAATATGTTCCGGATTGGGCGGGCCGTCGCCTTGAAAGAAAAAAAATTGAACCCCCGGACCTAGTTAGAACGTATCTTTTCTTTGGACCCATGTCACGCCCCAGAACCAGAATACTGGAGAGCGGGGGCAGACATAGCCAGCTACGTATAATGAAATAGAATCCATCTCACCAAACGGTCACGGCTGCCTAGATAGATGAGGGTTTAACTACAATCCATCAGTCTCCTATGGTCAATAACAAGCCTAGTGTCTCAATCACAAGCAAATAAATAAAGTTACAAGATGTAAGATCACCAAATATACAATAGTAAGGCGTCTCAAACATTACATATTCAGCTGATCATGAAGCTAGTCGTTACAAAATGTGAAGACTAGCAAGAGTTTCGTCATACATGATCAACCCTAGGTTGCCAATCATGTCACAGCCCGTAGGCAGACAGCAAGTAAAAAAAATGTACACGAGCTAACACTTGCTCGGCGGCTAAACGCCTCAAAAGAATAATTTACAATAGAGTGGGAGAGCCAAAAATAACCCACTCGTTGCCAGGATTTCTTCTAGTGGTCACCATCTGGCAGGAAAACCGGTAGATCCTCTGGAGCTGCTCCAGTATCTGGCCATACAAAACCAGCTGGGTCAGACCCCAGAAAGAGCAAGTGCCACAAAGGAGGCTTCACTTAGGAACTAAAACCAGCAAATTAGCACAAGAGTAATTGCATAATAACAGACAGTAATTAAGACTTGGTATTAAAAGAATAACAACAGTCATAACGGAGTACGAGGGAACCATTCAAGTAGCCAGGTCACAACCCTTAAACCAAACAAGGACCGGGGTTGTAACCTTTCGCCTGAATAGAACTCCGTCTCCCAAATCTTGTTGGTAAGGTAAAACGTATCAAGCATGACAGGTGATATACGATGAGATAACCATGGGACTATTCAGATAACCAGGTTATAACCCGTAAACCAAACAAGGACCGGGGTTGTAACCCTTCGTCTGAACAGAACTTGGCTTCTCCCACCATTTATCGGCAAGATAAATATAAGAAATCAGGACATGTAACAATCTTGTACAGAATCAAGACAAGAATAGACTGGTAAATTTCATCCAATATCTCACGGCCAAGCAATAAGTACGGCTTGATACTTTAACTAACTAGGGTTACCACAGGCCTAGTTACTAGCAAGATGCAGCGAGATTTTTTCACAGCCACAAGTCCTGCAGACCATCCAGGTTATCCAGGTCGAATATTAGTACAATAAGGGTGCAACACTGGACAGTGTGCTGAAAATGTGCCCTACTCGTCGGCAGGCTACAGATCCCAAGTGGGGCGTCCAGATAACGGGATTGCCTGTAGCTGAGGAAATCTCTTCATGACTACTGGACTATTCTAGTTGTTAACCTTAGTCGATTTCAGTGGGTACCCCTGACCGTGGTACTCAGGGGTCCCCATCCTAGACATGATGCAAAATAATACTGGTTCATTTGTACAAGCACAATCGTCCACGGTGTCCAGGCTATTCAATCTTGTCGTGTCATGTTAGCCGTCGCAACAGCCTTCGAGATATATCATGTCAGGTTTATCATGTCAAGAGTGCGCCACGGCGGGCCACTATCAAGAATTATCATGTCAAGTTATCATGTCAAATTGTCAGGTCAAGTTATCTTGTCAGGAGTGCACCACGGCGGGTCACTATCAAGTCATGTCATTTATCAAGGAGGAAAAAAACTTGCACAATTAAATAATAATATATTTATAATATATATATTCTTGAAGCCAAGGAGAAACTCTACAACTTTCATATTGGGAGTGGGAAAAAATTCTGACCACAATTCAAGCAAATAAAACATTTAAACAATCAAAGTGGACCCCATGCGGCCCAAAAGTGGGAGAACATACATGCGACCAAAGAGAGTGGGAAGCCACCCATGCGGCCAGCCAAAGCTTATGCGGCCAGAAAAATAACTGAAGGGGGCCATGCGGCCAGCAAGAAATATTCATGCAACTAGAAAAAATAAGGAGAGAGGAACCTGCAATAAATGCAAGCTTCCACTCAAACAAAAGAAAAGGACACGTGGCCACTCAAACAAATGCATGCGGCCAAGAATTATGGCTACATGCAAATAATTAAAGTAAGGCCATGTGGCCAAAAGCTAAGGGTCATGCGGCTGATTGTCCCCATGCTCCCATATGCGGCTGGGACTAAAAGAATGTAGGAACAATGCATTAAAGAAATGCACTATGCATTAAATGCATTAGGGAGAGGTTATGCGGCTGGTGCCAGGAAAGGCCTTATAGCATTAAATAGTAAATATTAAGCCTTAAGGAGCTATGCGACTGGCTTTCAAGTAATGCATTAATCAATGCATTAAGGAAAGCATTAGAAAAATGCACTAATGAATGCATCAAATGCATTACATAAGCACTAAAGAATTCTTGAACTCTTGAATGCCTACGTAAGAATGCACTAAAGAAAAAAATGTACTAAAGAATTTTTAAATGCTTACTGAATGCTTAAAGTATTAATAACTAAGCCTAATGCATTAGACTTATTATTTTAAGGCATGTAACTTGCTAATGATAAATAACTAAGCATGTACATGCGGCTGACCAACAAAGCATGCTACATATCAACTCATATGCGGCTGATGCTAGCAAAAAAAACATTATTATAATACATGGATTATTATGATACATGGAGCATTAATGCATGAAACATTATAATGCCTTGAATTGCATGCAGCTGGCCTATGATATAATGCATTATTATAATATATTATAATGCATGGATTAAGATGCGGCTCACTAATTTGTTACATGCGGCCAAGTTTAAATGTTATATGCGGCTCCACTTATTCCTCCCACGCAAGCACTGATGCATGCAACAAATTAAAAAGCAAGCCCACTCACTTGCTCCCATATGCGGCTCAACTGACTGGGATGGCCATATGCGGCTGAGTGAGCGTGCAATTGCAAACAAAATTGCTACAGCATGCTAACAGTAAATGTTAATGCATTAAAATATTAATGCATTAAATGTTAGACTAACTAATGCATTAATTGCTAATGCATTCCAAATTGATGGAAAGGCCATGCGGCCAGGATTATTAATACTCATGCGGCTCAGCAAACACCCGTAGGTCAAATTTGGACCAAACGAAATTCTCTGCAACATGGGATCATCAACTAGCAAAATACGCAAGTTTGATAGATCAAAACTCCCGAAAACCGAAAATACCACATGGCTAGATTTACAAAAATTTAACCATGGAAATAAAAAATGCTAAATACTAAAGTGGATTAGAAACACATGAGGAAGACAATGGAACAATAAAAATGGACTTCCTCCATGAAGCAAGATACACTTGCCTAAGCTCTCTCTCTCTCTCTCCTGGTAGGTGGGGAGTAATGGTGGGGAAGAAGAAAGAGTAATGAGTAATAATGGAAGAGAGAGAGTGGGATTGATATTTATGGTGGGAGTGGTGGTAGGTGGGAGTGGTGGTAGGTGGGAGTGGTTTGGTTCACATTAAACCAAGCAAAACCGAACCAAGCCAACAACCGAACCGAACCAAGATAAACCCATCAATGAAATGCCAAAATAAATCAAGCAGGAAGACATGCAATACGGGTCAAAATACGTACACGTATTCCAAATACGTAATACGAGATATGGGCATTACAACCCAACCTGAAACAGAATATATTGTGGGCCGAACCGGGCCCGGGTCAACCCAGACCGGTTTTGACCGGCCGGTTCAGGGTCGGGCTCCGGGCCGGTTCAAGGCCGGGTTCCGGGCCGCCCGGCCCAATACACTCCTTGAAGTCTAATCTCCAGAGAGAAAGAAAGAGAAGAGAAGCTGTAAGCCCCCTGAATTTTCAGAATTTATTTTCGAATTTTCTAAATAATTTATTCTCGATAATTCATTTTATTTAATTAATTTTGATCTTTAAATGCTCTTTACCGTGACTTGGAATTCTAGAGCATCAGGGATGACAGTCTCTGGGAACTTCCTTCTTGAAGTTGTAGTAGACGAGATTATCTTCATGTTGATATTTCGTGTCCCACTCGAACTTGTTCCCTTGTGCTCCATTTGATTCGCGCAACTTCGGGTCAAATTAGACCAATTTATCGTCTGTCGAAAATTCGTGACTTAACTTCCAACTTAATTTTGGGACCCGACATCGGTCCAATCTAGTCGACCCAATATATGGCCCTGGCCTTCTTTCCTACTCAAAATATCTATTTCTCTTTCCTTGTATATATATACACACATATATATATATATATATACATATAATATAAATACATATATATTTAATCTCTCTCTCTCTCCTCTCACCCATCACCTCACTCTCTCTCCTTTCCTCTCACATCAGCAACACCACCCCACCATGTGGCCGAACCCCTCACCCCTCTCTCTAAATATCCCACTCCCTTTATATATATTAATACACACACACACACACACTCATATACACTCTCTCTCTCTCCCTCTCTCTCCTCCATTTGATAACACACACACACAAAACTATTTTCCTCACCTCTCTCTCTCCAACTCTCCCGAACACAGCAAGCCATCATCACCAACCCCATGGCCGACTACACTTCAGCCCCATCCCGAACTCCTCTTCTCCTCCTTCTTCTCCACTTCAACCACCACTCTCCTCCTCCTATTCTTCGTCTTCATTAACACCACCACCATCACCATCATTTCTTCCCTCCTCCTTCCCGAGCTCCCCTCCATAGACGAACCATCCATATCACCACCACCACCGAGCTCCACCACTTCATCTCCTCCTCCTCCTCCCTGGCAGGCACCGCCACCAGCCCCTCCTAGCCGGCCTCCTCCATCACCACCACTTCAACCACCACCGAACACCAACACCATCACCCCACCGCACTCTCCACCACCATCATCATTCCTCCACCACCACGACGGCCGACCACCACCTCTCCTCGACCCGCCGCCCTCGCCGTACCTAGCTACGCCGCCACGTGCCTAGCTGGGCCGGCAACCCTGTCGCAACAGCAGCTGCAACAGCAGCATGCCATGGCAGCGCCGGAAATGGCAGTACCCCCTGGCCGACGGTGCAGGCACCGCCGCCGGCGCCACAGCCGCCGTGGCCGGCCACCCCCTGGCCGGGCGCACCCCCAGGCAGGCCCCGTGTCCTTCGCTCCCCTCTCCGACGTGTATCGGAGGCGATTCGTGCGTTTGGCACGGGTTCCCGTCGTGACGAGCTCGAAAACGAAGTTGAAACAGTATTTTGTCGCAACGACTTCGTGCACGATTTTCGAGAAATCCGACCATTGGATCGACGATTTCTTTGCTTCGTCACAATCTCGGTATATCCATATTCACTTCCCTCAATTTTTGTCCGTTAATTTTATCGTTTGATATATCAAAACCGGCCACCAAGTTGACCGTTTAAATTATGTTATTTTTGGACAGTTTTGCGGAGCCAACTTCGTCGGTTCGTATCTCCTCCATCGTAGCTCCGTCTGGCGTGCCACTAGTTCCTATACGAAGCTGGTATAACCCTCTTCTTACCCCTCTAGTTTTGTTTCATTGTGAGCACGTTTGATTGGTTGAATTCGACGCCAAAGTTGGCCGTCCGAATTCGTAATTTCCAAGTTGTAAAATTCTATTTTTGAACCCGGGACTCCGGATTCAATTTCTGACACCACCAGTAGACTCGTGGCGTCGTTCTGGCATGTTTTCGTATAAATTTTGTTAGATTTAGAGGACGTGGGCCCTGGCACGTATTTCGGTGCAAAGTGGACCCCACAGTCCGGGTCAACGGGACTTTTTGACGCCGGCTCATCGGAATCCAATTCCTGATATACCGTTGAGTTCGTATCGTCATTATGGACTCGTTGACATATAATTTGCTAGGTTTTAGTGGACATTAGTTTCGGCACGTATTTCGGTGTAAGTCGGATACCAATATCCGGGTCAACGGGTCATTTTGACTTCGACTTATCGGAATCCAATTCCGGATATACCGTTAAGTTCGTATCGTTATTTTGGACTCGTTAACATATAATTTGCTGAGTTTTGAGGACAATGGCTCTGACACGCTTTTCCGTGCAAATCAGATTCCACTATCCGGGTCAACGGACCAATCTGAGATCGGGTCATCGGAATCCAATTTCGGATATACCGTTGAGTTTGTATCGTCATTCTGAATTCGTGGACATATAATTTATTAAAGCACTTTTATTTTTGGCACATTTTTCGGTGCAAAGTGGGTCCGACACGGATACCGTTTTGACCAGAAATTACCTTTTTGCCCCTGTGTCCAAATTAGACTTATGGATAGGCTATCCTAGCTAATTTGACCATTCTGGACACGTTGGTGATGGTTGTTTCACCATCCGACAACACCTGTAGGTTTTTACCCTATTATTATAATCCTTCTCTTTTTATTCGTATTTTTAGATCCTTGTATCGGATTTGAGATCCATCGATTCCAGTGATTTCACAACCACTAAAATTGATATGTTGACCCTATAGATGTTTATAGAGACTAGCTTTGACCCTATTTGCCCATGGTTGACTACTTTGACTGAACGTCGAAGTAGAGTCAACATTTGGCCTAGGTTAGACTAGTTTTGACCTTGGTTGACCAGAGTTGACCAGTTGACCAAAAGTCAACTGTTAGTCAACATTAGCCTAGTTTGACCTAGAGTTGACCAGAGTTGACTAGAGTTGACCAGTTGATCAAAAGTTAACTGTAAGTCAACCATTGACCCAGTTTGACCTAGTGTGACTCAGTGTGACCTAGTTTGACTTAGTTGACTGAGTCTGACCTAGATTGCATAGCTTATACTATAGAATCAAGCCTAACACTGTTGAACCCTAATTAGCTTATATATATCTTATCTTTATGTCTGTGGTATCACTCTGAGCATCGACCCCATTTGACAGCTCAGGACCGCAGGCGAGTACATTCACTGATAGTTTTCATTATCTTGATATCTGCTATATCCAATTCAGTTGTAGTGTCTTACTCGATTTCCAGTCACGATAGTTCACGGACTAGTATACGTTGGATCATGACATGAGATGTTGTTCCTAGATTTTTTTGGTATATATGTACATTTCCTGTCTTGTTTCCTGTACTTGTATAGACACCGATTCCTGAGAGGGAGTAGCTATCCTCTTAGGAAATTCTGTGTCATGACGTGTCATGTCCAGGTCCATTATACTATTCGAGGATGGAGAATTATTAGGGGTTATGTGATCAAAGCCATACGGTCACTATATTCTTATGCTTGCGCCACTCTCACCTCACGTAGGGTGTAGCAGATTCCTCCGTGTGCTTGTTATCCAGGTTGGCCGGCATGACCCTTTCCAGAGATTTTCCTGTGATTGTCGGGCCAAGTGGATAACTTGTCCTGTCACTTACCCAAAGTCGATCACATAACGCTCTAATAATTCAAGGCACATTTTATATTTACTTTATATTATCTTATGTCCTGCTCTGTTCTACATTCAGTACTTTTTCACCATGCTATGATATTCAGTTACTCACATGTTCTACATGCCCTTATATTGTACCTTGATTGAAGACTAAGTTCTGCTCGGGAGAAGAGTTACAACCCCAGTCCTTGTTTGGTTTAAGGGTTGTAACTCAGCTTCCGAATGGTTTCCAAGTCATCCTATATCTTTGTCTTGTATTTCATGATACTGTCTCTTATAGAATTTGTCAATTCATATGGAACTGTTGTTAGTATTTGTACTTGCTTATTTTTCTGACAGGATACCGTTGATAATATTTTAGGAGTTGTTATACCATTATTGGACTTCATGATGTTGCTAGCTGAGGTGGATCTCACTATTTTTCTATGTGAGTTGCCTGGTAGTTACCCTTAGTTTGTCTTGTTTTTTCTTCTTTATTTTTCTGTCTTATGATTCCTTATAGTAGTTTCTATTGTTCTTGTGCCTTAGTTATCTTTCCTGTCTTATCTTCTTTAGATGTTGGGTTGTGATTGAGTACATTTGTAGTTCATGGACCTTCTGGATGTAGTGTATATTTATTTGGGTACTAGACAGCGTTCTACCGTCGATACTGCGGCGTAGGCTGGGCGTGGCCCACGTATTCGTATCCGTATATCCGGGTGCGGGTCGTGACACGTTTTTGAAGCGGTTGTGACGAGAGAACTCAGAGGAGCCGCTCTCCAAAGCCTCCAGCTAGAAAAATTTGAGAAAGAGAGAGAATAATTTTAGGTTTTTTTAATATATAATAGTAAGGGTATTATAGTAATTTTACATGTCTATTTCGGTTTTGGACTAAGACCGAAGTACAAAATCGAACTCGAAATCGATTAAGATTTTTTTGTATTTTCAAAACCGAACCCGACCGAAACTGCTTTTAAACCGATGAAACTCTTATTGGTTTCGGTTCCTTTCAATTTTCGGCCAAAATTCGAATAATGCTCAACCCTAATATAAACTAGCAAAAAAAAACTCACTTAGAGACTGTTTGGATAGAGGAAAACAAAGGGAGGTAGAAAAGTGCAAAATTATGGACTTTCGTGCACTTTTTTTGTCAACTTTTCTTCCAAAAAAATTGTTTGGATGGGAGGAGGTGGCAGAATGAACTCAATGAAGGAAGTAGAAAATTTTACATATAATATTTTTAATAATTAATTAATTATTTAACTAAATTACTTAATTATTAATTAATAAAACAACTTATGCAATTTATTATTAATTTAAGTATTTCTAATTAATTATAACAAAATACTATTATTAACTATTCATAACAATTAAAAAATAATAATTAGGTATCATTTGCGTGTTTTTTATTATTAATTTTCTTAATTATCTAATATTAGCTAGCTTTCTTATATTCTACTCGTCACTATACATTAATTAATTTTACTAAGTGTCTATTAAAGTATCTTAATATAAATTAAAATGTTGGGAACGAAGCGCGGAAACCGTTCCCCCAAACTAGAAAGTCCTGCGAGAGAACCGAGCAAAAGCACACAAACCAAAAAAATGCCAAACACAATCGCAGACACAAAGATTTTTGACTTGGAAAATCCTTGCGGGAAAAACCACGGGACGATCGAAGTCCAACCCTGAAGAACCTCCACTAATGGAATAAAGAGAATACACCCTCTACAAGCTCCTCCCGATCCAACACGGATCACCACAACTCACTTGAAAGAAGAAAATTTTTGATTGCGGACTCCGAAGAACAAGAGATGCCGAAAAATTATTCGAAGCAATCTCTCCTTCACAATAGTCCTTAATCCTCTCTCTCTCTCTCAAAGATTGTAAAGCACTCTTTATTTTTTTAGATGATTTTACAACTAGCATGCATCACCCTTTTATAAGCCCTTGGTAACCCATACATGGAAGGCCAATATATATGGAAACTTCCAATATAAATCAATCATATATTTAATGAAAATTCAATCATAATTAGCTTACCATAATTGGAAACCCAATAATATGAAAAGCTACTATATGAAGGGTCCAATCATAAATATATAATCAAAGTAAATATGGAAATCCAATCATATATTTCCTTACCATATATGTACCAAAATAAAATCCATGCACTCTCTAAGCTTCTCCGACACACGGATGGCGCTCGTCTCTCTCCGGGGTATTCTCCACATAGGTGGGAACCCCACCCACTCCAATAAATCTCCTCCTTCACAACTATGTGGAGGAGGTCGTCATCCTGACGATCTGCCTGCAGTACTCAAACTTCTCCCTCGGAAGAACCTTCGTAAGCATGTCCGCTCCATTGTCATCAGTATGAACCTTCTCAAGCGCCGCATCCTTCTTCTCAACCACATCCCGTATCTAATGAAACCGAGTCTCGATGTGCTTGGACCGACTATGAAATGTCTGGTTCTTCATAAGGTGAATAGCACTTTGACTGTCGCAAAGCAAATTATACTGCTCTTGCTTCAGTCCTATTTCCTGCAGCAGCTTCTTCATCCATAGCAACTCCTTGCAAGCCTCCATCGTCGCAATGTACTCTGCCTCTGTCATCGACAAGACATCACACTTCTGCAACCGTGACTACCACGATACCGCTCCTCCAGCAAACATCATCACATAGCCCGAAGTCGATCGCCTCGTGTCTACATCTCCAGCCATATCAGCGTCAGTATACCCAACCAGCTTCGGCTCGTCACCACCAAAAGAAAGTCTCCAATCGGCAGTGCCCTGAAGGTATCGTAGAATCCACTTGACCGCACTCCAATATACCCTTCCAGGATTTGAAAGGTACCTGCTAACTGTGCCAACTGCATGAGCAATGTCTGGCCTCGTACACACTATAGCATACATAAGACTTCCCACAGCTGAGGCATATGGAACCCGCTCTATATCTTCCTTTTCGTCCTCGGTGGATGGACACTGCTCCTCAGTGAGCTTAAAGTGAGCCGCAAGGGGGCAACTCACTTTCTTCGACCCGTCCATACCGAAACGCTGAAGTACCCGGTGAATGTACTTCTTTTGGAACAAATGTAGCAGCTTGGACTCTCTCTCGGCTGATCTCCATCCCAAGAATAGTCTTCGCTGCGCCCAAATCCTTCATAGAGAAGGCCGCGCCCAGTTGGCGCTTCAACTCCGCTATCCTAGTGACATTCTGACCCACTAATAGCATATCATCTGCATAGAGCAATAAAATAATGAAATCATCCTCGACAAAATACCTCACAAATGCACAATGGTCCGACGTCGTCCGTGCATAACTATGCTCCCCCATAAATGACTCGAACTTCCTGTACCACTGCCTCGGAGCCTGCTTCAGACCATACAAGCTCTTTCTCAATCGGCAGACCAAATGTGACTTGCCCTTCTCACAGAATCCCTCTGGCTGCTCCATGTACAACTCCTTCTCAAGATCACCATGAAGGAATGCCGTCTTCACGTCCATCTGCTCGACCTCCAAGTCGAGACTGGCTGCTAATGCTAGCACCACCCGAATAGACGAATGCTTGACGACAGACGAAAAGATCTCATCATAATCCATGCCTTTCCGCTGACCATAGCCTTTGACTACCAGCCTCGCTTTGTATCGAGGGCGAGTAGCATCATCCGTCTGTTTCACTCTAAACACCCATCGATTCTTCAAAACCTTCTTGCCCTTTGGCAACCTTACCAGCTCATAAATGGAATTAGTGTGCAAGAAACTCATCTCCTCCTGCATGGCCTCCATCCACTCCTGCCTGTGTTCGTCTTCCATAGCCTCTGTAAAGCTTTCGGGCTCTCTTCCGTTAGTCAATAGCACATACTCATCCGATGAGTATCTCGTAGATGGTCGACGATCTCTGTCGCTCCTTCTCAGTGGAGCCACTGGTGCTGGCTGTATACCAACAGCCTCCTCTCCTTCAGGAACTCCCTCCCCGGCATGCTCATCCTCCTGAGGGACACCCTGACCACCATCAGCAGGCTGATGATCAAGGTTGGGAGCAACTCCATGTACTGGCTCCCCCATATTGGGATCCTCTGCGATGTCCTCTGAAAACTGCTCGAAGCGAAATGACTCTAACTCAGGCAATTCTTCAGCCTCAGAAGGCGTCTCGGAATCCTGAGTGTTGGTCATGGTCTGATCCTCGACGAACACCACGTCCCTGCTTCTGTAGAGCTTTCTTCCCACCGGGTCGTAGAGTCTATAGCCAAACTCATCCCGACTGCAGCCAACAAAGACGCATCGCCTCGTCTTCGGCTCAAGTTTGGTCCTCTCGTCCTTCGGTACATGCACGAAGGCCTTACAGCCAAACACTCGGCTCTTTGCCGTACCATACTTTGTCAGGCACATTACCTTGCAAAGGAGCACTAGAAGACAAATTAATAACATAAGCGGCTGTGAGAAGAGCCTCACCCCAATAATTGCCCGACAAGTTTGCTTCTGACAGCAAACACCGCATCCTCTCCATCAGTGTCCTGTTCATTCGCTCCGCTACACCATTGAGCTGAGGTGTCTTTGGCGGAGTCTTCTGGTGTCGTATCCCTTGCTCTCTGCAATAAGCATTAAAGGGACCGATGTATTCGCCGCCATTGTCGGACCGAACACACAATAACTTCTTGCCCGTCTCTCTTTCAACAGAGGCCTGAAACTCTTTGAAAGTAGGCAGCACCTGATCCTTGGTCTTTAAGGCATAGACCCAAACCTTTCTGGAACAGTCATCAATAAAAGTTACAAAGTAAGAAGCACCACCAATAGATTTTACATTCATAGGACCGCAGACATCCGAGTGAATCAACTCGAGCAACGCCGGCTTCCTTGAACTTTTGTGACTTTGGAAAGATACCCTATTTTGCTTCCCAGCCAAGCAGTGCGTGCACTTCTCCAACTTTGTAGACTTGAGCCCTGGAATCACCTTCCTGTTCACCAAGTAGCTCATCCTCTTCTCGCTGATATGGCCGAGCCGCCTGTGCCATAACTCGGTAGACGCATCACTGATTGCGTTCACCTCCTGTGCCCCCTGTGTGCTCCCCTCCATATAGTAGAGACCGGACTTCTTGCTTCCTCTGGCAATCACCATCGAACCTCTGGAAAGCTTCCACTGACTATTTTCGAAGAGACTGAAGAATCCCTCATCATCCAACCTTCCAACCGATACCAGGTTGAAACGGATATCAGGGACATGACGAACATCTTTGAGAACAAGAACTGCACCCGTCTTCGTCCTCAAATGCACATCTCCAACGGCAACCGCCTTTGACACATCTCCATTGTCCATCTTCAACACTCCACAGTCGCCTGTCGTGTAAGTGGCAAATAGTGCCCTGTTGTGAGATACATGCGCTGAAGCCCCTGAGTGCACCAGCCAAAAATTGTCATCGCAGGCGAGGTTTGTGATAACCTCATCACCTACGACGATCACATCGCCTCCATGTATCGAAGCCGCCGCTGTAGTGTTCTCATCTTGCTTCCCCTTGTCGCCCTTCTTCTCTCTCTTCCAAGCAAAATAGTTCTGCTTGATGTGGCCCTTCTTGCCACAATGGTAACACTCCGAGTCCTTGTACCGACCCTTGGACTTCCACCTGCTCTTGTCTCTGCCACCACCTGGACCCCTGCTTTTGTCCCTTCCGCGGCTCTCCGAAACTAGTGCCTCTGAGTGATGGGATGAAGTGCCCTGAGAACGTCTCCGCATCTCTTCATTCAGTACCCCACTCTTGGCAAACTCCAGACTGACCACGCCTTCCGAAGCAGAAGCGATCATAGATACTCGTACGGTCTCCCACGAGTCTGGCAATATACATAGCAACCAAAGTCCTTGAACCTCGTCGTCGAACTTGACTCCCATCGAGGATAGCTGGTCCACCACACCCTGGAACTCACTCAAGTGATCCGTAATGGATGCACCATCTTTGTATCGCAGACCCATCATCGTCCGGATCAGGAACAATTTGTTTATCTCGATCTTTTTCGCGTACAAATATTCCAGCTTCTCCCACAACGTCTTCGCATGCTCAATATTGGCAACGTGGTTGTACACATTCTCGTCAACGAACTGCCGCATGTACCCACACACCTGTATATATCCGAAGTTCCAGTCATCATCGAATTTGTCACTAGGCTTCTCGGATGCAAATACTGGAAGATGCAGCTTCTTGACGAACATCAAATCATTCATCTTGCTCCGCCAATAATGGTAGTTGGTACCGTTCAGGTTCACCATGCGCACCGGCTTCGCGTCCATCTCTGCTTCCTGGTTTGACTGTCAACTCCTGACACTTCTTTGAACCCAAAGCTCTGATACCACTCTGTTGGGAACGAAGCGCGGAAACCGTTCCCCCAAACCAGAAAGTCCTGCGAGAGAACCGAGCAAAAGCACACAAACCAAAAAAATGCCAAACACAATCGCTGACACAAAGATTTTTGACGTGGAAAACCCTTGCGGGAAAAACCACGGGACGATCGGAGTCCAACCCTGAAGAACCTCCAGTAATGGAATAAAGAGAATACACCCTCTACAAGCTCCTCCCGATCCAACACGGATCACCACAACTCACTTGAAAGAAGAAATTTTTTGATTGCGGACTCCGAAGAACAAGAGATGCCGAAAAATTATTCGAAGCAATCTCTCCTTCACAATAGTCCTTAATCCTCTCTCTCTCTCTCTCTCTCTCTCAAAGATTGTAAAGCACTCTTTGTTTTTTTAGATGATTTTACAACTAGCATGCATCACCCTTTTATAAGCCCTTGGTAACCCATACATGGAAGGACAATATATATGGAAACTTCCAATATAAATCAATCATATATTTAATGGAAATCCAATCATAATTAGCTTACCATAATTGGAAACCCAATAATATGGAAAGCTACTATATGAAGGGTCCAATCATAAATATATAATCAAAGTAAATATGGAAATTCAATCATATATTTCCTTACCATATATGTACCAAAATAAAATCCATGCACTTCCCAAGCTTCTCCGACACACGGATGGCGCTCGTCGCTCTCCGGGGTATTCTCCACATAGGTGGGAACCCACCCACTCCAACATAAAACTCATATAACAAGTCAATCATATTTGTTTTACAAATTTAACATTTTGATTTTTCAAAATACAATTAAAATTTATTAATTATTTAGTATTAAACAAGTATCTTAATTATTAGTTAATTAGTGTAATTAATGGATGTTGAAGATTTTAGAAAAGAAAGAAAAATCAAGTTTTATCCCGTGAACTCCCTGAAAGAAAGACCATGCAAATGACATAGAGTGAGGATTGTAAAGATTGTTGTAGTTCTCTCCCCAGTTCCTTGCATCTAAATCCCACTAAAAAAGTTCGCAAGCATTGCATAGAAGGTTGGAAATTCTACTCTACTTTTATGGATCCAAATAGTTTCTTTCTGAAGGTAAATCTCAAGCTTATGAGTATTTAAATTTGAGGTTAGAAAATAAAGAGAGAATAATATTTATAGATTTGCTATAGGTAAATGGTGAATAAAGAACTAGATAATAGTAAAATGTATAGAGTAAGCCCAAAAGTTTTAATAAAAAAAATGATATTAAAGAGGAAAAAGTGCTATTAATATAGAAGGGGAAAAAAAAAGTTTAGTAAGAATCATATTTTGATTCTCCTATTAGAATTTAAAATTAATTTTAGAAAAAAAAGGAATTATACTGCTCACTGTTTGAAAAATATATAGGTGGGAACTGATTGATGTTGACAACTTTAGTCCTTTGTTGGATGGGAAATGATATAGAGGAGAAGTTCAGCTAGACCGTGAATTAGGCCGGGCTGAGCTAGCACGACATGAATCCAGTCCGAAAAATTGGCCTATCATCCGGACCGACTCGAATAATTTTGGGTTTGACTTGGTCCTATCCGACCTGGCCCACTATATCAGACCGTATCGAATCTTATATCTCGGCCCATAATAAAGCATTGGGTCAGCCTGAAGCCTAGGTCCGTCCAAACCGGACCGAGGCTTGGAACGAAACTAAATATTGGCTAATTAATCACATAGACATAGTAAAATAATAATAATTTTATATTGACCAATAAAATATTTTTTTATAGTGGCCAATTAATCACATAGATATAGTGAAAAACTATTTTATAAGATAAAGTATTATTTGTTGATAAAACTAATTAATCACCTAGAGATATAATAGAAAATAGATTTTCAAGTTATAGTTAAAAAATAATTTTTTATATGGGTTGAATTTATTTTATTTGGCCCAGGTCAGGTCACGTCCGGTCCGGTCCGGTCCGATTCGATCGGAAGTTCGTCATGTCGTGGGTCACGTGCTGGACTGAGTTGAGATTTTCACCCTTAGGTCCGGTCCGGTTGCTACAATGCATATGTCCGAGAGGTCCGACTAGGCCTATCAATGGTAGCTTATCGGTCGGATGTTGACATTACCACATCCGAACCGATAGCTATCGGATACATCCGATAACCAACCGATATCCGATCGGATGGGAGTTTTGGCTCCCGTATCCGTTGCCGATAATTTTAACGGATATCGGATAATATCCGAACCAATAAACCACACATTCCCAAAAAAATGAATAATGGAGTATGAAAGTAACCAAATTCTAGCGGATGAGAGTTTTGGCTTCCGTATCCGTTACCGATAATTTTAACGGATATTAGAGTTTTAGTCTCTCATTTAGTTCATTTGTGATTCTATCAAATGTAATCTACACCGCTCATATTTATAATTAAAATATATTATATATATATTTAATTATTCTATTATCTGGTCGGATGTTATCGGACCGGATACGTCACTTTCCGTATCCGCATCCGATATCTGATAAATATCCGGTAAGACATCCGTATCCGTAACCATATCTGAAATTTCGGTATTATCGGTTCGAATGCGGATCGAATGCGAATTTTTGGTTTACCATTGACATGCCTAGGTCCGACCCATACCCGACCGGCTACAGTGCATGGACCGAGAGATACGGTCCGGCCCACCCAAATTTCGGGTCGGCGGGCCAGCCCAATTGACAGCTCTTAAGAGCAGCTAATATAAATATCAGTAGAGTGGTCATTTCCCCCGAAGGCGGGCGACTGACATTTTGCGAGTGGTTGGTTTTTCTATAAACAACTCTATAAGATTTCTCAGACCCGGCAGGTGGTAAGATGAGAAACTATTCTTTCGAAACTCATTTTTCACTGTGTCCCGATTCTGTTTGATGAAATGCCACTGCTTCTATCCTTCTTCAAATTTCACTAACACTCGTGTCTCCATTCTGTTTGATGAAATGCCCATTTGTTCTATGCAGAGTCTATACTTCTCCCTACGTCAATGGCAATCGAGTGCCTCGTTCTAGGTGCTGGGCAGGAAGTGGGGAAGAGCTGCGTGGTGGTCTCCATCGGAGGGAAGAGGATCATGTTCGACTGCGGAATGCACATGGGTTACTGCGACGACCGCCGGTACCCGAACTTCTCCCTCGTCTCGGAAACCGGAGACTTCGACTCCGCTCTCACCTGCATCGTCATTACTCATTTCCACCTCGACCACGTCGGAGCCCTTCCCTACTTTACGGAAGTGTGCGGATACAAGGGGCCCATCTACATGACGTACCCGACGAAGGCCTTGGCGCCGCTCATGTTGGAGGACTACCGGAAAGTCATGGTAGAGAGGAGAGGGGAGGAAGAGCAGTTCAGTTACGAGAATATTATCGAATGTATGAAGAAGGTTACACCGTTGGACTTGAAGCAAACAGTACAGGTCGACGAAGACCTTCATATCCGCGCCTACTATGCAGGGCATGTTCTTGGAGCTGCAATGATCTACGCAAAGGTTGGCGTCAACGCTATGGTGTACACCGGGGACTACAATATGACACCCGACAGACATCTTGGAGCAGCTCAGATCGATCGCCTACGGTTGGATCTTGTTATAACGGAATCTACGTACGCGACGACCGTGCGTGATTCCAAGTACGCTCGAGAGAGGGAGTTTCTAAAGGCCGTCCACAAATGCGTTGCTGGAGGAGGCAAGGTTCTTATTCCGACGTTCGCTCTTGGAAGAGCTCAGGAGCTCTGCATACTGTTGGATGATTATTGGGAGCGCATGAATTTGAAGATTCCTATATATTTCTCTGCTGGTCTGACGATTCAAGCAAATATGTACTATAAGATGCTTATCAGCTGGATGAGTCAGAAAATTAAAGACACTTATTCGGTGCAAAATACATTTGATTTCAAACATGTATGCCCATTTGATCGATCTCTGATTCATGAACCTGGACCGTGCGTTCTCTTTGCGACACCTGGGATGATCAGTGGTGGATTTTCCCTAGAGGTGTTTAAGCGTTGGGCTCCATCAGAGAAGAACCTTGTGACCCTTCCTGGCTACTGTGTTGCTGGAACTATAGGACACAAGCTAATGTCCGGTAAAGCCACTAGAATTGATCTGGACAAAGACACCCAAATTGATGTTCGATGCCAGATACATCAGTTGTCTTTTAGTCCCCATACAGATGCCAAAGGGATCATGGATCTAATTGGATTTCTCTCTCCGCAGCATGTTATACTCGTGCATGGAGAGAAGCCTAAGATGGCCAAACTGAAAGGAAGAATTAAGTCAGAACTGGGAATTGAATGCTATGACCCTGCAAACAATGAGACAGTGTCCATTCCTACCGTTCAGATTGTTAAACTAGATGCCACTAAGAAGTTTATCAGAAGTTGTTCTAGTTTGAATTCAAATAGAGCAACAAATAGTTCAACTTCCATTTCGGATTCCAGTTTAAGACATATTGATGTTTCGAAATTGGCAAGAGACGAGACAGTAGCTGAAGGTGTCCTAGTAATGGAGAAAGGCAATACTGCAAAAATCATGTCGGAGAATGAGCTTCTTCAGTATTTGGGTGTGGAAGAGCATGAAATCAAATGTGCTTACTGTTGCAGCGTAAAAGTAAAAACCAGTGAACAATTACCATATGAGCCCGGCAGCGAAGTGTTTTCATCTACTAAAAGTTCTTTGCCAGAGGCAAAAGATGTGGTTACTTCAACCAATTCAGCCAGCAGCTTATTGCTTCAATCATTATCGAATAAACTGAAAGTCCAAATTGATTGCAGACATATCCAGAGTGCTTCTGATAAACTCCAGCTAAATACATTCCAAGTCCGTGTTTGTGCAAACGAGTGTTGTCCTTACAGAATCAGGGAGGATGGTGGAGACAAATCAGCGGTATTTTTTTGCTGTAGCTGGTCGTTAACTGATGAAAAGCTGGCCAGGAAAATTATTTTGATCATGGGAGAACTGGAATTAGGTTCCTTTGAGCCTGCCGACCTGATTCCGCATTGTATGACTTCTGGAAGTGACTAGTTTGAGTAAGTTAATCATTCTTATTGCAATTTTAGCGAGAGTTTTGCAGTGGATAATATCAAATTCCTTTTATTTCTTTTTTGCTGTAGTTTCTTATGTACTGATGGCTGTTGAATCTTTGTTGCCATGATCTCATTGCTTCTAAAATGCACATTTATCCTCCTTCACGGTTATGTTGTGCAAAATGGTCTTCCCCACCTTAATCATGGTTCATAGTTGCAATATAGGGACTGGAAAGCTAGAAAGAAATAACTGGTATTTGTATGGAAACCATAATTGTGTTCCCTCACGTTGGAGTGGGATGTCAGTAGAAACTTGACACAAATATTTAACATCCTGTACTGGACTTTCTACCTAATCCTTTCTCAAATTTCTTTGCAAAATTTCCCATCTTTCTCATCTTTGCTTATCGAAAATGTTCCTTCGTGAAATAGCTAACATGACTCGCCTTTATCCTCCAGAAAGTAACTCTGATGTCTAATAGTCTATGGTCAATTACATATGGGTTCACAATTGCACTTAAATGCAGTACCATAACTAGCTATGAGGCAATCTAAGTAGATGCAGTATCTTATAATTACCTAGTAAATGGGTCACACTCTTCCCGAGCATTGAAGGAATCATACTTGTTCTTGTATTATTCATTCAGTTAAATGTTACTTTTTATGTACATTACTGAGCCTGTCCAAATAAACACATGTTACCCCTCGATTGACCTGTTTTTTCACAGGCGCATTGGTCATTCCTTCTTTAATTCAATTGCAGTGCAATGACTAGTTAGTGTCATTTCGCCTGCAAGTTGGATAAATTATTTTGTCTCCTGTTATTCAATATTTTATATTTAGATCTCAGAACCTGTATTGGCCATGTTAGTCCATTTGCATGCATGTCATCCTTCTGGGTTATGGTGGGTGTGGTATGTCTCTCCATGTTCACTAGTTGGTAGGATGGGAGGGGCAAGACGCCTATGGCGACCTTACCAGTATTAATGTGAGGAATGTGCTTCCTCACATTGAGATATGTTGGCACAATTTGGTGCTTCCACTTGGTATGAAGATGATAATTTCGAATGAAAAATAATGAAATGCCTCTTCTTTGGTTTCCTCTTTTGCTCACTTGGATCTCCAAGTAGTCTCTCCTTTTTGGTTCTTTCACTCCTAATTTCTCCATGCTTGTCATGTTATGAAAGGCACATTTCAAAAGTTTATTTGGTGACAATGCCTTTTTCCCGAGGATCTACATAGTATACACTCGGAAGGCTATGATGATGGCACTGGTGCTACTTGGAAATTGTCATGTTGTTATCTTTTCTTTTTCATTTTTAGATAAAAGGGATCAAGGTTATCCCAGCCAACCTCATTTAATTAGTTTTATAAGTACAATGAGGCTATATTTTGGATGCAGAAATGTGGATTTCTTATTTTGCCTGAGATGTCCTTAGTGTTATAGTTTTCTACTTCACAATTATGGCAAAGTAGCAAACCTAGTAGGTGCCATTGCCGACAGCTGCAATCACTGTTTTAGGCAAAAATAAATAATAGTAATATCAGGACTCACTCTAATTTGTATAAGTTTTCCCTATTCCGTCAAACATTGAACCTTTCCATTGAACATTAAAGGATGCTGGAGTTTATTTGCCATCTCTATATTTAAAATCTATAATCATTGCTATTTGGTAGTCTTTAACAACAATGATGTGATCATCAAAACTTGCCTTCCAGTTTCCCCCTATTTATATATCCTGTGGACTCAAGGAATATAGGAATCTGTCACTGGCTTATTTTGAGACCAGTGATATATTTTTTGTATCAAGAAAGAGAGTCAATGATCACATTTCAAATTTTGGAGTAATGGCTGTTTAATTTTTGTTTGGAGGACCAAATCACTTCTGTTGTCAACATGGTTTAGTTCTCAATGCCTTAGGTTGGTGTTCGCAGATCCATAGTCCTCCACAAAAGAGGCTATGATGAATGTGCTCCTTTGCAATGTATGTTCCTAAAATTGAGTATTTGATTGAGATGGATGACCATCCTTCTGTATAGTGCTCCTCTAAATTTGTTTGAAAAAAAGCACAAGAATAACCATGAGATGGAACTCGCTTCTGGCCAGACTACTCATCACATGCCCCCTTGTTGCACCCAGGGTTCTCTTACTAGTTTCTTAGATGTAGAGGGTGTCTGCTACCTTTTCATAGAGACTCCTACAATTTGAGGTGATTTCATTGGTGTAATGGAAGGACGTGATTGAGGTAGTAAGAAAGAATGTCCAATTGTTAGAACCGTGATTCACCCATTAGAGTTAGAATAAAAATTTCCTCTGAGACATCTATTGTTTCTTCTTCCATCTTTTTCTCGCCTTTTTTGCTTTTCCACTTATATTATTCATGTGTTGTCATTGAGGAAAAGTTTGCATTAGAATTTTGATGCAGAGAATTTCCTTGGGGAAAAAGAAAACTTTGGTGCAAAGAAAGATTTGAGAATCACTATTGTCAGTCTAGCTTGGAAACAACAACATAATTTCATCCCATTTTTTCTGGGATCGGCTATTTGAATCTTTTTCTTCCATTCTGCTTTATCAAGGGCACCTATTCTCAAACATTAGCATATTGCATATCTTTTTTCAGTCTCAAACTAAGTTATCTTGCTCTACCCCTTGTTCTAGCAACTTTAATAACTAAGATCCTATACACCGTAACTGCTGCATTTATTAGTTCTCCATTGCACAGTTCAATCCATTTTAAGCATTTTTCTTTAATCTTATCCTCAATTAAAACTATTTCCAATTTCTCCCAAGTGCACTCAGTTCTTTATCCTTCCTCTTAATGTTTTGTTGGTCATCCACCTAAACATTCTCAGTTAAAATATTCTCATTCTTTGGATATGTTAAGTCTCCTAATTGCTCATCTCTCCTACCCATGCAGTGTTCACGATATCGGTATCGGAATCGATTTCAACCCTTCTTATACCTACTTTCGGCAGTTTTAGATCGGATTTTCGGTGTTTTTCAATTTGCAAAAGCCAAAAATAGTAAAAATTATTGAAAAATAGAAAAAATATTTGATACATTTGGGGATAATATTATATATTTATTTGTTGTTTCTCATTGGTTTTTGATGGAATAATATTCAACATTGTTAAATCTTTCATCTGGAGTAGATGATATTGTTTATTTACTTGTCTTTATACAAGGTATAACCAAGATATATAATTCTTAATAGAATAAGATAATGATGGATGAATGTTGTGAATTTATAAATATACATTTTTCGTAAATGGTAACAGTTAAGAATCAATAAGAATCTTATCGACTAACTATAGTATGTTGAGCTTTGGCGGCATGAACGAACAATTGGGTCGACATTGCTTTTCTTATCGTTTATCTTTTTCTTTAATTTCTCTCAACTAAATTGACCAGAAGGAGATCCTCAATATCCTTATTGGCTGGTATCGGGACTGCTGCGAAGAAGGGACTCGGTAGGAGATTGTCTTCAGAATCCTCTGCCTATCTCCGGTTGAGGCGAGGCGCTCCTAGCTTGTTCCGTGGTCGAGATGACCCTACATTTTTTTTTGTAAAAAAGTGGACGAGTAACCATAGGCGGCTCCGGGGGAGGCGGGCTAGGCAGCCGCCTAGGGCCTCCTCCCCCAAGGGGTCCTCCATATTTTTTTTTGAAACATCAATTTTTTTGGCCCAGTAAAAAAAATTATGGACATGGGGATGTCCATGATTGCTTGGAGAAAAATAAAATAAAACCTATAAAAAAATAAAATGTCACCATGTTTCTAAGCCGCCACTTCATCTCCTCTCTGCTACGAAAAATCTGGAAAAAATAAAACGCTCTCTCCTTTTCCACTTAGTATTTGCTAAGCTAATATCATCTCTCTCTCAATTTCTAGCATCTTCTTCTTCTTCTTCTTCTTCTTCTTCTTCTTCTTTTTTGCTTCTTTCCGGCGACCAAACCTGAAGCGATTTCACGAGTCACGACAAGGAGCCTGATCCTTGCTTGAGTGAGGTTGACCTTCTTCTACACCTACTCTTATTTTTTTATGATTATTTTTTTATTTGATGAGTCAACATTAGTGGGGGCAAGCGAGCTTGCCTGACCCTTGAGTGATGTTATTATGGGCAATTATTTTTTTATAATTTTTTATCCATGTATACGAATAATTTCATGATTCATTGCATCCAAAAATTTTGTATATGATTACTGATTCCATCTTCTGTAAAGTTTCATCCATATTTATCTTCATTCTTGCAATGAAAAACTTTAGGACCCTTGACATAATATTTGTCATTTTCGACTACTTTGCATATGAATTTTTTTTTATCCATATTCTGCCATCCAGTTGTTTATAATATAATCTGAATACATCCAGAAACTTTGTTATAAATTAGAACTTGGAGTTGCTTAGTACTAATTATATTGTATTTTGCATTTATTGGGTTTTGCATTATAAAATCAATTATATAGAGGAGGGCCTTATTTTTGGGACTTGTCTAGGGCCTCCAAAATGCTGGAGCAGGCCCTGCGAGTAACTCGGAATGGGGAGGTGTATTGTGAACGGTACTCAGTTCGACTCAAGTTTGATATTGCAGAGGGTGAGTGTATTTTCCGAGGGTGGTAGAGGTATTACATTACCCAAAGAGTAATACTGATGAGGCAGAGCATATCTCGCAGCAAATTGAGAGATTCCGAGATGGCCCATAGAGTATCGTTCATGTTGATGGTGTTGCGAGAGGTGAATCACGTGGGAGAAGCTGGCCACGGGATAACAGTTGGGCGAATAGGGATGACCCTGATCATGGAGAAAATTCGGTATTTAAGCTAAGGTTGGGGAAGTGGTGTCATAAGTATGGCGGTTGGAGCTGTGGTCCAAGGTTGAACTATATTGATGAAATGTGTGATTAGTGTGAAGTCTTATGGTTGAACCAAGGCTTACATTGTCGAGGAGGCTTGCTGAATCGAGCTCAGATAGATGGGTGTAGTTTGCTTGATCGGTCGTATTGCAGGAATTTGCTGTTGAGCCATGATCTGGGCAACCAAGCCTGGAATTGCTGCTAGGAGTCCCTGGAACACTGTCTGGGATCTATGTTAAAGTTCGACGTAGGTGGCGCTGGAGGAAACACTTGTTGTTGTGGTTGTGGGAAGATGTCAGGGCATACAACGAGTGGGAATAGATGAGACTAGTCCCCGTTGTTGGCTTATTGTCTAAATGGTCACACCTGATTTTGATAATCAACGACAACTTAAGTCGATACGCAAAAATATACGAACTGCTACTAATGTTACATGTCACTGAAATAAATATCAAAGAATGTACTGCGTCTACAAAGAGCATTCAAGTCATCATCCAAAAGCAATTGTATCGGAATCCAGATCGAGTCTTTTTATATTTCTTCTGTATTTTACTTTTTCTAGAAAATATAAATGTAAGATCGATCAGGATATTACTGGCTTAGTTTTTTTCAGTCCACGAAATCCAAAAAGCCGACCCAATTCCACAAATTCTACATATCCAAACAACCCAAAAACCATATGCAATTTGGACCAAAAAATCCTATTCTACTTAGAAAGAATTCGGATAAACTCTGGCCGAGTTTGGTCCAAGTTCGGTCCGAGATTTTTTGAAAATTTGTTACCTCCAAATCTGTATCCAACGTTCGTTTGCGAGATCTTAGCATCCGAACTCTGTCCGAGTTCGGTCCTAAAAAATAATATAAATAGAGAAAGATTTTTATATTTCTAATAACTCATTTACTCTTCTCTCTATCTATTTCTAAGTGTTTTTCAGAGATCTAAAGTTTTCACATTTCACCTATACTACTCTTAGCCAAAGCCAGTAAACATTCTATTCGATTTAGAGTATTTGGTTTACAGAGTTGTAAAGAGGTTGCAAGTAAAAAAAAATTCAATTTTCGGAGTCGGTCGTGTGCTCGTCACCAAGCACGGTGTTGTGAAGTCGGTCGTGCACTTGTCGTCAAGCACGATGTTGTAAAGAGACGACAAGTTCTCATTTAGCTTGCGAATAGTGGACTAACAGCGGACAAGAGTACTCGCGACTGGATTAGTCCTCTCAGAGGAAAACCAGTATATATCGCAGTGTTCACTGAGTTTGATCTTCTATTCTTACTGCTGTTTAATTTACTGTCTCTTATTCCTGCTATAACTTATAATCTGTTAATTTTTAAGTGGTGATTATTTTCTGATGCACACGCACACACTCTATTCACCCCCCTCTAGAGGTGCTCAACGGTCCTATAATTGGTTTCAGAGCAGGTTATATTCTTATATAACACTCTAGAAAGTATATATGGCAGCCGTGAAATCAATATTCAACGGTGAAGGGCAATCCACAAATAGACCTCCACTATTTGATGGAACAAATTACACTTATTGGAAAACACGAATAAATTTCTTTCTAACGTCTCTTGACTTTGATCTTTGGTTTTTAGTAATTGACGGTTATAAGAAACCGACACCTATAGTGATTGAATGTGTACTTGTAGACAAGTCATATGACAAGTACACAGACAAAAAAAAGACAAAGGCCAGTCTAGATGCACGTGCCATCAATGCACTATTCTGTGCAATTGACAAGACGGAGTTTAATCGTGTTTCTACCTGTACTACGTCTCATGATATTTGGAGACTTCTTGAGGTAACTCATGAAGGTACTTCCCAGGTGAAGGAATCCAAAATCAGTAGACTAACACAGGAAAATAAATCATTTAAGATAAAATCCGGCGAGTCAATTACACAGATGTTTACTCGTTTCCTAGATATTACTTTGCAATCTCTTAGTAAGGATTACAGTAACAATGAGAAGATCATAAAGGTCCTACGGGCTCTAACCAAGAATTGAAATCCAAAGACAACTGCGATCATTGAAGGAAACAATCTCACCACAATGACTCTAGAGACACTTGTGGGCAAGCTAATGACCCATGAGTTAGACTTGCAAGAATTTGAAGAAACAACCCCTAAGGAAAGATGTATCGCCTTCAAAGTACAAGCCAAAATAGTTGCAAACAATGATTCTGACAAAGAATCATCAAGTAGTGATGAGCAAGCCCTGCTAGTAAGGAACTTCAGGAAATTCTTAAAGTTTGAGAGATCAAACCGAAAGAAGAAAGGCATCTACGAAAGCAATGAAGAAGAAACAATATATTTTGGATGCAAGAAGTCAGGGCATATAAAAAGGTCTGTTCACTGTCAAAGAAAAGCAGTCCATATGATAGATCAAGATCAAGCAGGAAAACTACAACAGGTCGAAAGTATGCAAACACAAGCATCTTGTACGAAAGTGATGCCAGTGAATCAGAGGAAGAGGACATACTCTGTAGCGCTGCTAATGTCTGTCTTATGACATTCGATAAGATATCATCTAACCTCTGTTTGATCACTTTACTTTCGATGAATTAGAGACTGCCTTTAGCGAACTACTTGAAGAACACAGAAATGTGTTAGACAAGTACAAGCAATCTCGCAAAGAGGTTAAGACATGTACAACCGAAGTAGCAAGATTGTCTAATCTTTTTGAAGGCATTAAAGAGACATCTGCTATCGGTAACATGGATGCGATAGCCAAGCTCAAAGTAGACTATCATGAAGCTATCCTCACCATCAAAAAGAAAGAAAGAAAGACTATGTCAAAATATAAGAGCTTTATGACATAGAGAATGAGACACTTAGTCACATAGCAAAGACTCGTTGTATGACTGCCAAATATGAGGAGTCATGTACGGTCTCTAAAAAGTTAGAGATCAAGTTAGGCAAACAGGCTATTCCTGTAACACAGCCTAAGGTTAATCCTAATGCTAAGCATACAACTAAGACTAAACCACAGAAAGCACGCAAGCAACACGTTAATCATAATTATGCTTTTACTTATAGGTTTTCAAAGAAAATACAAATGTATGTCAACACAGAAACAAAGAGCATTTTTTAAAAACTTACTTGCACGTACTATCTAGCAAGAAAACTTGTTGACAATCAGACACTTGTTTGGATATCTAGAACTAGTCAAAATGGACCCTTCAAGAAATGGGTACCAAAGGATTCATCTATTCGTTCTATATGTGGACCCTCAACCCTCTCATGCTAGAAGCAAGTGGATCCTCGATAGCGGATGTTCGCGGCACGTGACTGGTGATCCATCTTTGTACGCCACGCTATCGATGAAGAAAGTAGGATACATTTTCTTCGGAAATAACTTGAGAGATTATATAATTGGAAATTGCACTATTGGTATGTCTTTTAACCCAGTAATAAAAGACGTTTGTCTAGTTACAAAGTTGAAACATAACTTACTGAATATAAGTCACTTGGCAGATAATGGTTATGGTATCAACTTTGTAAAAGACAAATGCTCTATATATGAAATGTCATTTGGTAATCCCGTATATGAAGGGATTAGGAAAGACAACATATATGTTTTCTTTTTAAAAAGTACTAACAATGCAGGAAGGTGCCTAGCAGCAAATCAAGATGAAAGCTGGCTATGGCACATGAGGCTAGGACATGCAAATATGGATACTATCATGTACCAAAAAGTTGGTAAAAGGACTCTCCGAAATCACATTCAAAAGAGATGGTATGTGCTGACTGTGAAAAGAACAAGGCAACTAGGTCATCTTTTAAATCCATCAACGCAGTAAGTACTTCTAGACCCTTGCAGCTAATTCATATGAATTTATTTGGTTCTAGTAGAGTCGCTAGTCTTGGCGGTAAGCTCTACGCTTTTGTGATTGTTGATAATTTCTCTCGTTATACATGTGTTTACTTTTTATCAAATGAAAGTGATGCTATTTTTGAATTTCAGATATTTTGTAAAAAGGTACAAAATGAAAAAGGCTTAATGATTACTCGTATCCGAAGTGATCATGGTGGCAAATTCGTAAATGCTGATTTCAAAAAGTTTTATGATGATAGTGGATATTACCATGAGTTTTCTTGTTCTAGAACTCTCTAACAGAATTGTGTTGTGGAGCGGAAGAATCGTACTCTAAACGAGATGGCTAGAGTCATGCTGAATTAGTATAATCTTTCTAAATATTTTTGGACAGAAGCTGTTAGTACAGCCTGTCATATTTTAAATGGGGTGTTGATTCGACCTATCTCGAAGAAAACACCATATGAGCAGTGGTTTGGAAGGATTCCAAATATTTCTTATTTAAAAGTTTTTGGATGTCGCTGTTTTATCCTGAACACCAAGGACAACTTGGGAAGGTTCGACTCTAAAGCAGGTAAAGGAATATTTATCGGATATGCTACTAAGAGTAAAGGATATAGGATTTTTATTAAAAGATCTATGATTATTGAAGAATCTATTAATGTTACCTTTGATGAGCTCAATAGTCACAGATCTAGCGACAGTGATGATAAAGATGCACATATTAAATCCAAGTCATTTAAAGATACTGCTACCAAAGAGAGCCTTGTGGAAGATCTAACAAAGATGTTCAAATGTTGGAAATTCTTGCCAGATCATCCAGAGACGCTCATCATAGGTGATGTATCAAAAGGTGTAAGTATACGTTCTTCTAGTAAATACTCTGATATTGCAGCTAATGTAGCTTTTATATCTCAAGTAGAACCTAAGAAGACAGTAGCAGATACATTTAATGATGAATTTTGGATTGATGCCATGCAAGAGAAAATCAGTTTGAGAGAAACCAAGTTTGGAAACTTGTTCCTGAACCTATTGGTCAATCGATAATTGGTACCAAATGGATATTTCGAAATAAATTAAGGATGGGCAAGTTCTACGCAACAAAGCACGTCTAGTGGCACAAGATTATAATCAAGAAGAAGGTATTGATTATGACGAGACACATGCTTCTGTTGCTAGAATAGAAGCTATCCGCATGTTTTGTACATTTGCATGTTTTTTCAATTTCAAATTATTTCAAATGGACGTGGACAGTGCATTTTGAAATGGATTTTTGAAAGAAGTTTTTGTGAAAGAATTTCCTGGTTTTGAAGATTTTCAAAAATCTGATCCCGTCTCCAAACTTAGGAAAGTACTCTATGGACTCAAACAAGCACCTCGTGCTTGGTATGAACGCTTAAGTGCCTTTCTACTTGAAAATGGTTTTTCAAAAGGAAGAGTTGATACTACTTTATTTATCAAGTCTTTAGATGATGCTATTCTTCTTGTGCAAATTTATGTAAATATCATAATATTCAGTTCTACTAATGAAAAACTTTGTCAAAAATTTGTTAAGTGTATGCAGAGTGAGTTTGAAATGAGTATGATGGGAGAGCTAAACTACTTCCTAGGACTCTAGATCAAACAACACTCAAAGGAAACATTCATCAACTAAACCAAGTATACGAAGGATTTACTGAAGAAGTATGACTTCGATAATGTAAGGCCTATCGGAACTCCAATGGCTACATCAATCCGGCTTGACATTGATGAAAGTGGCAAACCAATCGACCAGCGTAAATATCGAGGTATGATTGGTAGTTTATTATATTTAACTGTTAGTCGTCCTGATATCATGTTTAGCGTTTGCATTTGTGCAAGATATCAAGCTAATCCTAAGGAATCATACTTATGCACTGTTAAGCGCATCTTTCGATACCTTAAGAAAACTTCTACAGTCGACTTGTGGTATCCCAAAACCATATCTTTTGACCTAATCGGTTATTCAGATACGAATTTTGTAGCATGCAAAGTGGATCATAAAAGTATTAGCAGTACGTGTCATTTCTAGGAAAAGTTTTAGTCTCCTGGTTTAGCAAGAAGCAAAATTTTGTAGCACTGTCAACGACTGAGGCTGAGTATATCGCCGCAGGATGCTGTTGTGCTCAAATTTTGTTGATGAAGCAAACCCTAGAAGACTATAATCTGCACTATTCTAAGATTTTCATATATTATGATAACACTAGCACGATTAATTTGACTAAAAATCCTATTTGTCACTCGCGCACAAAGCACATAGAGATACGTCATCACTTTTTACGTGATCACCAACAACACGGGAATATTTGTTTAGAATTCATTGATACAAATCATCAACTAGCAGATATTTTCACAAAACCGCTGGCTGAAGACCGTTTCAATTATCTGCGACGTGAACTAGACACTTGAATTTTCATATTCATAATGCATTATGTTTAATAAAGATTCTTATAACTTAAGATTTTGATATTTATTAATTGAAATTATTTTGGGTACAAGCCGAAATGGCCATTCTGTCAAAAGACGTAAAAGTCTAAGCGACATGGTGCCAAGTGTCTTCGGACTACCACTAGCTGGGATCCGGCCCCTACAGGTAATCCAAAGTAATGAATATTATTAAATTGAAGAATTAAATGTTATTAAGTATGTTTATTATTCATTATGCATAAATGAATTGGAAATACAAGTGGTCGAACTCTGTCAGAACTAGGACCGAGTTCGGTTGACGTCGGTTCGAATTTTCAGAACAGTACAGCCGGCCCTAACCCCTTTAGAAACCCTCCTTCTTCCTCCTTCCTCCATCCGAGCACTGAAAACTCTCCAAAAATCCTAGTTTTCATCTCCTCCAAGCTTCCTTCCTCCTCCTTAGGTCTACGAAGCTCAAGAAGGTGACATTTTCCATCTTTTCTCCAATTCTCTTTAAGGTATATCTCATTTCTTCTCTTTTTTCAATTCTATGGCTCCTAAAATCCATAAAGGAAGAAAGTAGATTCCGCGAGGGGTTCATCTTCGACCTCTGAATACGAACCCGTCAACGTGTTCAGTGCTGCTCGCCCTACTGGCTAAGAGGAATTTGACTCGAATTTATTTTCATGTTTGGAAATAGCGGACTCTTGGTTTGACGCTTTTCGCTATCGGAAAATTTGTCCCGGGCGATACGTCAATTTTACTATTTTCTTGGAGTATGCCTCCACTTTTGATAGACTTAGTCTCCGGGATTTCTTTGAAACCTCTAGTGACATCTATGATAATGTCGTACGTATGTTTTACTGTAACATGCAAGTCAAACCCGACAGTAGTATATATTCCTGTGTCGTCGGACATGAAATTAAATTCAACTCGACTGACCTCAGTGAGTATTTCCATATGTCGGATATCGGCGAGGCGTTAGTTGACATTTCATAAAGTCCAATTTTTCGAAGACACGACCCTTGACTCCTTTAAGGTTGCAATGTGTCATCCTAACCCTGTTCCTCACAGTGGTAGGTTATACGCAAAGCACCTTAATCAGAACTTTTATGAGTTGTATCGTTTTATCTATTCTGCCTTGCTTCCTAAAAATGGATACCAATGAGATTACCTTTCTTGAGATATTTGCCATGTACCACATTCACTTCGGTGTTCCTTTCTCTGTCCCCAAGACCTTCATGGCTTTAATGATTGGTTGTAGGCGAGTGAGGCGTAACCTTCTGTACCCCATGCATCTAGTAATCTTTAGGAGATTTGAGATAAACCTTGCCTTGTGTCCTATTTTCTCATCATCTTCTGAGTTGATTAGATCTAGGAAGTATCCTCTACCTCCACTTCTTCCGGTGCTGCTCCTGCTGAGGCTCAGTCTGATCCAGATGCTCCTGCTCCTGCTCCAGGATTTGATTCGCAGTTTTATCAGCGCTTTGATGATTTTGTCGCTCTCTCTGGACAATGTCATCAAAGTTATGTTGATGCTGAGTTCCGTCATACCTCACAGGCTCAGGTATTGAGGAACAACATTGCTGATCTGCACTGGAGTCTGGCGCATCACCCTACTGCTCCTGTTCCGATGATCCATCATCCTGGCTTCGATGGACCGAGGTTCGATGATCCGACCACTTTCAGACACTTTGATCCGACTATTGCCTATTTCGATCCTCAGCCACCTGCTCCAGCCGATGATGATGCTCAGATGTGATTTGGACTTCCAGTTTAGAGTTTTGAGATTTTTTTTCTAGTGATGATCTATGTAGTTACACTTTGTAGCAGTCCAAACTTTCACAGTTGGACTTTTTATTAGTAGTTTTTAGCAGTCATAACTCTTTCAGTTATGACTTTTATGCGTTTATGCTGTACTTCCTTTCAGTTTTATTTCATGCTATGTGAGTTTTTCAGTTTATTCCACTGCTGCTGCTAGTTCTACTATGTTGTGACTTGTGTATTGTTGATATTATTCTTTTTCTTTTCTTGTTTGTGTTAAATAATTGGCTTCACACATTGCGGGAGAGTTACTCATTTTGCGTACATGACAAAGGGGGAGAAGAGCAATACCAAAATATTTCAACGAAAAATTCAATCAATGAACAAGTCATGTGTATTATTTCAAAGTTACATTACATTTTAGTTATATTTTGGTATAGACTCAAGTTTGTCAATTATCAAAATGGAGGAAATTGTTGACCCATTGCCTAAATGGTCACACCTGATTTTGATAATCAACGACAACTTAAGTCGATACATAAAAATATACGAACTGCTACTAATGTTACAGGTCACTGAAATCAACATCAAAAAATGTACTACGTCTACATCCTGCGTCTACAAAGAGCATTTGAGTCATCATCCAAAAACAATTGTATTGGAATCCAGATCGAATCCTTTCATATTTCTTTTGTATTTTACTTTTTCTAGGAAATATAAATGTAAAATCGATCAGGATATTACTGGCTTAGTTTTTCTCAGTCCACAAAATCCAAAAAGCCTACCCAATTCCACAAATTCTACATATCCAAACAGCCCAAAAATCATATGCAATTTGGACCCAAAAAATTCCATTCTGCTTAGACAGAATTCGGATAGAACTCTGGCCGAGATTTTTTGAAAATCTGTTGTCTCCAAATCTGCATCCAATGTTCCTTTGCGAGATCTTAGCATCCGAACTCAGTTTGAACTCTGTCCGAGTTCGGTTTTCAAAAACACTATAAATAGAGAAGGAATTTCACATTTCTAATCAATCATTCACTCTTCTCTCTATCTATTTCTAAGTGTTTTTCAGAGATCTAAAGCTTTCACATTTCACCTATATTACTCTTAGCCAAAGCCAGTAAACATTCTATTCGATTTAGAGTCTTTGGTTTACAGAGTTGTAAAGAGGTTGCAAGTCAGAAAATTTTTCAGTTTTCGGAGTCGGTCGTGCGCTCGTCACCAAGCACGGTGTTGTGAAGTCGGTCGTGCACTTGTCGCCAAGGACGATGTTGTAAAGAGACGACAAGCTCTTATTTAGCTTACAAATAGTGGATTAACATCGGACAAGAGTACTCGCGACTTGATTAGTCCTCTCAGAGGAAAACCAGTATATATCGCGGTGTTCACTGAGTTTGATCTTCTATCTCTTACTGCTATTTAATTTACTGTCTCTTATTCTTGCCATAACTTATAATCTGTTAATTTTTAAGTGGTGATTATTTTTCGCTGCACACGCACATACTCTATTCCCCCCCCCCCCCCCCCCCCCCTTCTAGAGGTGCTCAACGGTCCTATACCCGCTGGTCCTATGACATATGTGGTAGCCAGGGGGATAGAGAGGGATGCTCCGGAGGCATTCATCGTTGGGACTTGTGAACTATTTGTTCTATGGTCACATGAGTCGGCGGTGATGAATATACATATAATGGAGGTGTTAGGAGTTTGCGGATGAACTCCTCTACTAGAAGCACTGTTATGCATATTTTTTGGGGTTTGGGGTAAGGACTTCAAAGTTGTGCCACAATTGTATCAATTCGGCCCCACGGTGGCGTCAATTTGATGTTTTATTACAACAAGGAATCTCGGGTTGATTTGTGGATCAGGTTAATGGGTTATTTCTTCTTTGTTCACGTCTTCTTCTTCACCTGGATAGATGAACACACGTGAGAGAGGGGATAATATCCCGGTGCCGTGCTCAAGTTAGATTGAGAACCAAAAAGCTTTTGGCAAAGTTTTACGGTAAAAAAGTGCATACCTTGACAGATGTAAAAGAGACTATATATATCTCTCGATGGATCACCTGAAATAGTTACTTGCTTATCAAGTTAGGATTTAAAAGTCAACATGATATATATGAATCTTTTTTGCGTATCTTTAATCATAATCTTAATAAGATTATCCTTGATCAACAAATTAGAGAGTTCGAATTTGGACCAAACTCGGATTCGTACCCGTAGTGGAGACTAGCAGGTTTGGACTTGGGCCTTTGGGCCTGGGCCTGGGCCTTGGTATATATATCACCACACGGTACATGTTAGAATAATATAAATATATAACCACTAACCTTTACCATAACTCTGGAGTTTCATTATAGTGACAAGGACTTCAACTGTACAGACGTGGGGACACACTACCCATTTTGGTGTCATTGTGTTTTGTAGTGTCCATGATGTGTCCAACACAATTCTACACAGATAGGGCGTCACTTTTTGGAGTGTTCATGCTTCCTAAATGATAAACCACTTGTTAGTACCTAATGCGTGAACATGCACTGCAGTTTCGTTATAGTGACAAGGACTTTAACAGTACAGACACGGGGACACTATCCATGTCCTAAATGATAAACCTTTTGTTAGCACCTAATACAGGGACATAAATCTGGAGTTTTGTTATAGTGACAAGGACTTTAACAGTACAGACATGGGGACACACTGCCCATTTTGGTGTGTCATGGTGTTTTGGAGTGTCCATGATGTGTCCGACACAATTCTACACAGATAGGGCGTCAATTTTTGAAATGACTGGACTTGGGTTAGTTAATAGTTTAGTCCCACACCAGTTACTATATGAGAGTTTGGTTGGTTTCTAGTTGATTGCTTAGGTCTGATGTGTACATCAAAGTTAACCATTTTGGTAAGTTGGTCTCGTGTACATCCGAAATTAAGCATTTTTGCTATTTTGGCCAAATAATGTGTAAATGTGGCCTATGCACGGGTGATATCCTGATGGTTCTATATGTCGGGACATGACAATAGGTGCATGGCATGTGTATTTATTTATAGCTCCTTCTTCCATCACAATGGGGTCAACTATCGAACATAAGAAAGCTACATGAAAGAATTAACAAAGAATTTATGAATGGATATCGACCTAACATCAAGGTGCAAAATTCTTATCCTAGGTAGCTAGGAGCATGAGATAATTTTGCCATGAAACCTGGGCGGGCTATGCACTTTAAAGTCATGAAATCAATAAGCATCTTCCAAGTTTCCCTACACTATAAAACATTTAGATGAAAATGTAAGATAATACAATTTGTTGTAGGGATTGAGTTCATCTCTCACATAGTGAAAAAGGAATGACACTCCCATATCTGTTTAATTGTTGCCCTTAAAATGCCAGCATACTGGTATATGTTTCAATGAAGTTCATGGTGACAATATTTGATGTTTTAGCTGAACTATTCAAGTGGTTATTCACTAGAAATGCCTGAGGCTGAGGCCACTTGTTTTGATATTTGTCCGCCTTGCAAATTATTCATCTGATACTGCACTTTGCATACTGATGCAAGTCGTATAAAAGTTCTCTTCAGTATTGTCCCAGGATGGCCTAGTTATGTCAAAATGTCTGGTTGGTTGAAACTTAGTTAACGAAAATGAAAATGAAAATATTCTTTGAAATTAAAGTTCTTACATATAGTAAGACATTATTAATCAAACATTACCAACGTAGGAACTCCTTTTTCCTTTATAGTATTATGAATGGTTGAAGTGTGTGATCCACAGAAATAACCTCTCCATATATTGAGGGTAGCATTGCCAACATCTTGACCTTCGCAAAATGTTGGACTAGCTGGGGCCTCATGGCACTAGCACTAGCACTCAGATGTACTTTCTTTTATTCTGGATGGTTCAAAATAATTAGGATCATCAGATCATGTGTGACACTTTTGCAATTGTCTTATTGTCCTAGTATGTGCTGGTGACTTTGTTCCAATTACCACATTCAAAGGCTTTTTGGTTTGTGTTTTAATGGCCAATAATCAAGGGACCATATTCTTATTTGTGTTTGGCTCCCTTAAACTGCTTGTATTAGATTTCTTTCACTTATTTTTTGTTTGAGATTGTTAGACGACCACACGCCACTAACTGTTTGTATCCTTCCCAGGATTTCCGTGAATACCATGTTTGGGAGCACTGTTGATTGATACATATTACCAGCACTTTATGAAGACTGATGTGTTCCTGCCATAAACATTTTTCAAGAATATTTTTAAGGCCATCTTGTTTAAACATCAAGGGAAGATTAGGTAATTTGTATATTTAATCAATTTTCGTATAAAAATATTAGTGACGTGGTACCTATAGATCTGCTTGCTTTCTGAATGATTCTTACAATAGTATTTAACTTTGCGATTGCACGAGTGCTCTTTTACTTCCTTTAGTTTGTGCCAATTTCATGTCTTTGCATTTGTTCTTGATGGCTGTCTCGCATGTCTTACTCAATTATCTAGTTCTTGACTAGCTCCCAGTTGTGAAGAAAGGAGAGAAGAGATGTCATAATTAGAGTTCTTAATAAGATGGATCTTTGTATTCTTTTTAATTTCTCTTTTTCATACTTCAAAAGTCAATCAAGTTTTTTCCCATTCCGGTCTCGAGCAACTTTTCTGCCCCTGCAGTATGGTCACTGCTGTAGAGTTTAACTATCAAGTTCGGAAATGAATTGGTGTGGTTCCTTAATACATAAAAGACCATAATATCGAGCCATAAAAGAAGGGACACCAAAGATGACCTATTGTCACCTGTCTCATGGCACAAATTGGAAATTTTGTTTTTTGTCATGTCCATGTTGTTAACCTGTGTCATGAATAGGAAAATTTGATTTTTGTTCATATTTATAGACAAAGACCGAATAAAAAAGAAAGAAATTCCTGCAACACATGTTGCGTATTGTGGTATACATAGTATAAAAGGGGAGCATATTTTAATAATATTGAAGTAACTGGCATGTTGAGTGTTTAAACAGCATTTCTAAATTCAGCAAAAAGTACTCTAGAGGAATTATGCTTGGTTAGCAGACAGCCTTTACAGTTCACAGCTCACTTAGCTATTTTTCCAGCTCAAAAAGAACAATTCTTTCATTTACCAAACTCCATATTTTTCTGATGTGGTTTGGAGGTTAGGACCAGTTTGTTATATGGGTTGGGGGGCGTAGATTGGATTGCAATTACATCTAATCCATATTTGCTAAAGAAATCCATGTCAGAAACGCGTGCTAGTATTTTGAAAACACATTTAAGAATCACAGGGATTATAACATTAATGTACTTTGTATAAAATAACTGTAATTGTGATTTTGAGATCACGACCATAGTTTATGACTAAATCTCTTCTAAATGAATGACAAATCTGTTTGATGGATGCCCGTTGGAAACGCAAATCTGTTTGCCTTTTCCTATTGCATTTGGAACCAAATCCGGGTGAAACTTAACTGCAAACAAACTATAACTTTGTAGGAACTCGAGACTGGTTATACGATCCATGAACCATATTGCTAGACAGGTGATGGTGTTTCTTGAAAAGCTTTTATCTTTGTGCCCTTTTATATTGCTAGACATGGCTCAAATTCTACCATTTATATCAAACCAAACATTACAATTTTGTAAATGATTCAACAATTGTTACAATTATATTCCCATCTATGCACCCACGCAGCAGCCACAGTTAAAGCATTACACCACATTAGTCGAACTTGTTGGCACAGGGCAGAGAATTGCTGCAAAATTAGGAAATCACCATATAAACCTTGGCAGCAACAATGTTGCTGTTGCAATTGTTTACAATATTTTAGGATGAAGCAGATACAATCTTAGTCTGAAAAATAACACAATGCCCCATCAACGTTGCTACCAATACTTTACTTCCAAGGATTTTGATTTCTACAAGACAAAAGAGGCGAAGAGTCTAGAATGAAACATAAATAATAATGATTTAAGCCTAATCCCTCGGGTGAACAGGCAGCAAATGCCTAATTTAGCTGCAGATTACAGTTTGTAATAAAAGTCACACTGACAAGTCTTAATTTCAGAATCTGAGTAGAGGAAGCCGCCATTGTTCCGTAGATAACTTCAACACCCTTTTGCTGTTCTCTTCTTGTTCCCCAACTGAAAAGCAAAACAGTTTAGACCTGGAGTAATGTTGAGACTCTTACCGCCTTAAGTCAAGCAACATAATACATGCCTACTACAGCTGAGATGAAACTAGAAGGTGAGCTTACATGTAACAGTGAAAGTTCGGAGGTCTTCAACACTCGCAGCCTCTTTGCTTGGGCGACGAACATTCTGCAAGCATTTCAAAAGAATTAGAGAGTACTTTTATGGTAGGAGTTTCATGCTCAAGCATTTTTTTGAACTACATATAATCTTGCAATGAATGGATGATTGCTCAATGAGGGTTATGGAATTTTAGCCAAATGCAAGTTTTTCTAGCGAGTTGAATTCTTAAAATCTCACTCTTTACTTCTAGGTAAGATTAAAAGACAATTGCAAGTTGCACTAAGTATTTGGAATTGCTCATTCATAAAGGAAGAACACAATCCTTGTCAAACAATGATATTACAAAACTTACATCCTATTAGTTTGATAGTGCTGCGGTCCCATTACCTGTTTGACATATCTTTGAGGAAAGTCAAAGCTAACACAGCTCCAATTGATTGATTTGCAGAAAGCATTTGTAATTTGGTAATGTAACCGAGAGAACCGTCTGGTGAGTTCTCTTTGGCTTATATTGTTGGTCAGAGATCATTGAAATTTCTCGAGGCGTATGATACCATCATTCTCTCTGTGTGCAGACTCTGTGCTTTCCTAGGATAAGTCTTTGCAAGGCAAACTCTTAGTTGATCGAGTTAATTCTGTTCTAGATGAGGCATATCCGCTTTGCTACCTAATAGCTGTCAGGTTTCAGAAGCAGCAGTTCATTTTCCAACTCTTGTCGAAATAAGGCCCATTTCGTAAAATAGGTTCTTAAAATTGTTCCCTACATCAATAATCTTGGTTGAATATTAGCTTGAATAGTGTCGACTTTGTGCCTTATTAAATGCTGCTTTTTTTAATCCGAATAAAGTGTAAAAGTAGTAAATTGAAAAGCCTAAGATAATGAAAGGTTAATAGAAGAAAATTATACATGTAATGTAGTAAGAACATATCCAACATGTTTTAGTAGACATCCGGTTGAGACTTTATTTAAAAGAATATTTAGCCAGTGAGCATGACTTACTCCCAAGGAACATCGCCAACCAACAGCTTGTCTCCTTCATCGTCTTCATAAACCAAAGTGTACTCACCAGTCCCATCTACCAGTCCTTTGAGTGCCTGGCTTTTCTCAGTATGCTTCTGACCTCCAACGGCTTTAGGATCTCTTTGAGCTATAATCACAGGAAAGAAGAGATGATGGCAAAACCCTTTGTATTAACTTCAATTATTGTGCATAAATAGAAGAACTGTTCATGCTAGATATGTTAACTATGTTTGCTAATGAACATATTAAGCTCCCTTGAAACCACTAGTACAATTCTTAGGCTAGGAATACTAACACTGCAAAAACTGATGTCATGCTGTGTCATGGACACCCCAAGTTACACAAGGACGTGTCATTTCCGTGTCACTGTATAGTTTTCATGTTGCATTCGTGTCCATCCAACATGGATCTTATATAATCTCCACCCAGAAATAGATCGGAAGAGATTAAGGGACTACACTAGGACCAACTATGTTGCACGGACACATGCAAGTCGGTTCAGTATCCGCATTGTGTTTGTACTCGTAACTGTTTCCATATTCATGCAACATAACTAACTACTATGGTACCTATCTAGGAATGTCCATATCCTGTATCCGTATTGTCTGTATCTGTGTCCAGATTTGTGCAACATAGAGAACCAAGAATACCTGTAGTATTTGTAAAATTCTGAGATAATGATGATACAAAGAAACCATATAAACATATGCTAAATTTGAAGGATTTCACCTAACTGTTACATCCAGGATGCACAGAGACTCCGAAAACCAATGTTGTGTCTGCATTGTGTCGGATACGTATCAAACACCACACAAAGACTCCAAATACACTGACATCAAAATACTGTTATGTCAGTAACGCTGTCTGTATCACATCGTTTCTTCGTGTCGACGCAACACAATATCCTTGCATTTGATGGATGTGCCATACAGAAAGAGAATGAAGCAAAACAATATACCTTCAAGAAGGCCTCGAAAGAGCTCTTCAACAGCCAAAGATAGTCTGTCATAGTTATCGTAAGCCTTCAGGTCTACTTTCCTTCCTATGGGAACTCCCTCCATATTGATTTTCACGAACGAACCTCTTCCACCATTATCTGGCTTCGTTGCCTTCTCCGACCCCCGCTTTTGTGATTCAACCGTTGGTTTGTTAGAAGTACTAGCAATATTCTTTCTGAAGGAGCGAACTGGAGGCCAACCGACTACAGCTCTGGGGTGAAAGGTGAGTATTAATGACTGAAACATATAATTTGCTAGACAAGTTGGAAAACATGAACCAAACGTTTCGAACCTCAAAGTAACAAAACAAAAATTCAGGTTATGTCCACAAACGTCAACCATATATTTGCATGAAATTACCACGTATGAATGAAGAGTAAGGATATAACATTACAACCACACAATTATTATGCTAGAGAATTATATGCAATCTAAGATTGTATATCAGAACCCATATCATGATTGAAGTAAGTTTCCATCAGTGTTCTAAAAATCGGCCTAGGCGCCCCCGCCCACCGCACCGAAAACCCCCTAGACGGTGGGCTAGGCGGGCCTAGGCGCCCCTAGGCGCCCCTAGGCGACGGGTTTTTTTAAATTTTTTGATTTTTTGATTTTTTTTTGATTTTGTTTATTCTTAGTTGTATTTTGGATATTTGTTTGGGTTTTAAGATAGTATTTGGATTTTAGAACATTGAAATTTCAAATTTCAAAATTTAAATTTTCAAAAATTTCAAAAAAAAGAAAAAAAAAAAATCTAGGCGGCCGCCTAGGCGGGCTAGGCGCTAGGCGGACCTCCGCCGGACCGAGTCCGCCTAGCGCTTTTTAGAACATTGGTTTCCATAGTATCATTATACGTTAAAATGGCTTAATTTTAACTTGATACCATCAACTATTCGAGTTTTTTAATTTGATGCCCTAAACTTTAATATCATACATACCAATCATTACACTCGACTATTGAATATTTTCAAGTCGATACCCTCCATCAGTCAGAAGTTAATTTTCCCGTTTCAACAAAAAATAAATACTACTTTTTTAACCAAATTATCCCTCCTCTCCCCTCTAGTGCTATTTGAAATGACCACGAATGAGGGGGGTATTTTTTTGTCATTTAGGATTTTCCGATAACACTGTTAGGGTTGTAAGTTGTACAATTATAGTTGAGGTATTGAGTTGTCTAATATTAAAGTTTAGGGTAACAAGTTGAAAAACTTGAATAGTTGAGGGTATCAAGTTAAATCTTAGCCTATGTTAAATACAAGATAGCAAATGGGTCAATAAAAGTATCACATAATCACATAACATTTTCCGCTTAATAAGTTGATTAATTTAATGCCATATAGCAAATTAAATCATCTTGGTCTCAAAGTCTAATCGAACATTGAGTGTGCTACTTCCTTGCATGAACTTAAACTGCCTAAATTTTATGGCATGGTGACAACCAAAAAGGAACGTCTACCATTGTGCCAACTAACGCACCTAATTTTTATGGCATGTTGACAACCAATCATTGTCACTCATTTGGAAAAACTTGCTTATGCTCTGTAGCCAAACCCATTTTAAAATGGGAGAAGGCATAGACGAAGATGGTCGCTGACTATACCCACAACCACTCAGCCTCAAAAAATGAGCAAGGAAAGGACATCCATAGCTAAACTCAGAGTTTATATCTCACCAAATGGGAACTAAAAACTAGAAAATAAACTGATTGAACCCTAAACAAACAACAACAAAAAAGTCTATTCATAATTCATCTTATGTGAGTGAGCACCACCAACTGCATTGAGTCCAGCCTTAACAAAACAATTGGTAACAATATTTCAAAACTTTTGATGCTACAACCTAAATAAGTAGCTATATCACACATGGCAGAGCCTAGAGAACCCACTATCACCAGAATAGAAGTAGGAGAGAATAAAGCCAACAAGTAAAGAACACAGAACAAGCAACACAGCACAAAGTACAGAAACATTAACAAATAAACAAAATAGCTGAGAATCTAGCCAAGGATATCCTGTGAATAGTAATTAAATAAAAGTAAAGTAAAAAAAAAAAAAAAAAAAAAAAAAAACCCAAAATGTGGTCAGTACCTTGTCTGTGGGCTGCTGTGGGCTACAGCTGCACAGGCATGTGGTGGTGGTGCTGCTGGTGGTGGTGGACTGCAGCATGGCTTTTTATCAGCTAATTCCTTGCCTAGCATCACTGCCCCTCTTCTCTGCAGCAGCTCTTCTTCTAATAGAACTGAAGTAGCGTAGTGAGTAAATTAAAATGAATAAATAAAAATAAGTAGTTAGTATATTATACCATGTGTTGTTGTTGAAGAAGAAGAAGAGGTGAGTACTGTAGCAAGGAAAGCTCTCTTGGCTCCAGGTTTTGAAGAAGAAGAAGAGTGGTTCGTTGGTTCTCCTTCTAGTTCTTCTTTTACTACTACTACTCCAGGACTAGGAGGAGCAAGCCTGAGCTCCAGTTGCTTCTCCTGGATTGTGCTGCTGATGCCAGTACTGCCATGATGATCAGCTGCTGGTCTTGGCTTCCATATCTCCCTCTCATTCGGGATCAAGTCGAGCAGCTGAGGACAGTCGTACTCCTCGTCCTCCATTCTCTTTCACTTGTTTACTTTGGTACTTTTTCTTCAGACTTTGGTTCAAGAAGGAGGAGGAGAAGAAGGTTTGAAGGATGAGAGGAAAAAAAAAAAAAAGTGGTTTTGCTTTCTTTCCGTCTTCCTTTCTTGTTTTCTTGAGCAAGGCCTGCTCAGAGTCAAACTCAGAGAGAGTAATTGAAAGGGAAATGAATAAATAAGAAGAGAGAAATAGAGTCACGCAAGAGAGACAGAGGCTCCAGGCGTGCCCGTACTATGAGGAGCAGCAGGCGCACTTGCCGAAGCACAAAAGCAAATTATATGCGTGTTCTCTGTGTTTTGCTTCACTCTCCGTCTCTCTGCTGCTGCTTTGCTCCTGTTTTTATACGAGTCTTTTTTGTTTGTTTTTTTGTTTGTTTTTTTTTTTTCTTTTTATTTTAGCAAATGGTCCCGTCTACTCTAAAGTATGAAACTAGCATATATTCTCAACTTTAAAAAAATATATATGGGTAAAGTGCATTTAAACCCTCCTTAGAGTTGCCTCGTTCGCAAAATAAGACCTTTTAGAAAACTTAAGCAGTTTGCACCTCCCGCAAAACCGTTTTTGCTCGAAATGTCCCTTTCCATCAAATTGACGTTAGAACAGCCGTTAGAGCCCATATTTTGAATTAAAAAAAAAAATTCACTTCCCAAAATACCCCTAATGCTTACATTTGGCTGTTGGCTCTCTTTCATTCTCTATATATATAAGACAATGTTTGTTTGAAACATAAAACCTAAACATTATATTTTCTATTTTTTGACCGGTTGGTTGGAAGGAAAAATAATATATATTTTTTATATTTCTTTTTTTTTACTTATTTGCTCTCATTTAATATATTGAAGCTTTTTCTTACCTACAGATCTCAAATCCAACTGCAAATTTTTTTTATATTCTCTTTTTTTTTTACTTATTTGCTCTCATTTAATGTTTGAAGCTTTTTTTACTTATTCCTTTTTTTTCAAGACGTCCAAATAGAAATTATGGAAGCCTATTCGTAGATAATCGACAAAGGCGGTGGCAGCCACTGAACCCGGACCATGCTTCGACATACATGTTTTGCAATTTATTTTAGGATTTTTGACACGTTTAGTAATATTTAAGTTTTTTGTTTAAGTAATACATGTGATGAAAATAAATTTGTACCAAGATTTACAATTTCAGTTAGAATTAATAAATAAATAATTACGATAATAGTCATGACTAATAAATAATTACGATACAAGTTCAGGACTAACCGGACATTTGTTAAAAGATTTTTTTTTTTTTCCAGAAAAAATTTAAGATGAAAACCTACTATTTAGATTATAAACATTTATTTTCGAAAATGATGTCAAGCATGAGAATTGATTTTTGTTTAATAATCTTTTTAATATTTTGTTTTTTGTTTCCATTTTTTTTAGTTCTTATTTTTTTTTTTTCATCTTTTTAATAATCTTTTCTAGAATTAATAAATAAATAATTACGATAATAGTCATGACTAATAAATAATTACGATACAAGTTCAGGACTAACCGGACATTTGTTAAAAGATTTTTTTTTCCAGAAAAAATTTAAGATGAAAACCTACTATTTAGATTATAAACATTTATTTTCGAAAATGACGTCAAGCATGAGAATTGATTTTTGTTTAATAATCTTTTTAATATTTTTTTTGTTTCCATTTTTTTAGTTCTTATTTCATATTGTTTTTTTCATCTTTTTAATAATCTTTTCTAGTTTTTTAAGAGTGACTTTTATTTTCAAATTTGTATAGTTTTTGTTTTTGTCTTTTTTCATTGTTTAAGATTTATCCTTATTTTTTGGTTTTTTGGAATATTTCGTCTATTTTTTATTTTTTTCCATATTTTAATAGTATTTTTTTGTTTTTTATTTGGTATTTTTTTTCCAGTTTTTTCATCATTTCTATTTTTTAAGAATTGATTTTTTTTGTATTTATCAGTTTTGTTTTTCCCAAAAATATATATATATTTGTTAAATAAAAAATAATTTATGACAAAATAATTTTAAATAATATTTATCCACTTTTTTGACGGAACTAACCGTTTTTAACAAGTTAATATTAATTAAAATAATTTTACTAACAAAGATCATTTTTCCTTTGTTAATATTTATCCACTTTTTAGCAAGTATTTTTGTGTAACCGTTTTTAACAAAATAATTTTAGAACTAACCGTTTTTAACAAGTTAATATTAGATAGCCCAGGGGTAAAATGGTCAAAATAATTTCATTTTAACACCCGTTAACAGAAAAGTTAGCGGAGGGGGTGATTTGAGCATTTTCGTATCTTGTTGGGTTTTTTCGGATCAGCGAGTCTTTATTTGCATTTTCGTGCATCTAAGGAGGGTTTAAATGCACTTTACCCAATATATATATCTTCATTTTTGTAGGTAACATTTAAAAATGTAAAATACTCCCACTGTTTAACAGAAATTTTGACTTTTAAAAAAATAAAAATATTTGCTAGTTTAAAAAAAAAAGTATATACTAGTTTCTATATTTTGAATGAAGATATTTGCTAAAATATATTTTTACCCACCAAATTTTTTAGTCATGTTCGTCATTTCATGTAATGTTTTCAATTCTATTCAATAATTGTTACGTTTTAATCTATTTTTTTAATTATTATATGATTAAAAAATTAATAATTAATAAAAATAATTTTAAGTTGATAACCAATATCGAGTTAATTGGTAAATAAACATTATCCAAGTTTTGTTCGAATTGTAGATGAACAAAATTAGACTGGAGATACTGGAAAAAAAAGAAGTCGTCTTGCTTCTTCTTTACGTATATACCCTTTCAAATACCCTATTATCATATACATACCACATTGAAGAGGTGTTTGGTCGTCCATTATGTAAATTAAGGATTAGTTGGCTTTCAAATACTTTCAACATCTACTTATTTTGCAAGGTTTCTACTTCGTTCAGTGATGAATGTATGAATGAGTATCGGTCTAAAGTAACACACATTTATGATGAAACTGCAAGTTTGGATGCGTTGCAAGCACATTAGCGATCACCACAACAATGTTCTACTGTAGTACGCTGCCCAACTAACGACAAACAAAATAAATACATCACTATTTATAACAGTTTTTATTGTAAGAAATTTTTTATGTAAGAAATTTTTTATTTACAAACGGACTGTCACACCGTTTGGTAGAAAGAAAAAGTGGGCAAAATTTTTTTAAAAAAAAATGATACTTTTTTTTTGGGTATATAAAGAAAATGTAGAGGGAAGGATGAGTGGAAGATTACTTTTCTCTCAGAAATTCAATTCCTCCAAAAATTGAAGAAAAAGTTGATGTTTATAAAGTATATATATTTTATTTTTCTTCTTTCTATTTTTTCTTCCATACGAAATAAAGGAATGAACCTTCCATTTATTTTCCATCCTCCTACTAGACAAATGAAGAAAATGATCTTTCATTCCCGTTTGGAAAGTATATATCTACTCTATTTTTTCTTCCACTTTTTCATCCTTACTATCCAAACGGAGCCTAAAGCTTATGGTTTTGCGCATGCACTTATTGACTAGTGCAAAAAAGGTGGACAGTCAACCTGGAGTTGAGTAGGAAATGAAAAGTATGGATGAGACAAGACTAATCCAAAATTAGTGCTTAATATAGTCTTAACACATCAAACTTTCTAAATGCTTCCTTACTTCGCAAAGTTAAGGAAAGGTGACATAAGTCATGATAATCATGACATAAGTCATACTATCATATGTTGTGAATAATGTAGTGTTGAAATAATTACAAGAGAGAGAAAAGAAGGAGAAATGTACTTTGGAAAAATAATTTTATTACAAAAGTAACCAACTGAATAATACAATCTTACTCCAAAATCTACTCAACAAGGAGTAAAGAGGGGAGAATAAATATTTACATCACTCTCTATGTTATGGTGGATTATGATCAGTGCAATAAATAATCCTAAAAAAAATGTTCGATTTTTCTTCCTCCATACATGTCGTATTGAAGATAACATGCGAAGACGAGCAACATGTTACTGAAGATAACAGGCGAAGACCAGCTTTCTTGAACCAATTTAGACCTCAGGTTCTAAGTTGGGAATTAAACTCTTCAAGAATAGTTATGAGACTACAACTAGTGCATCTAGAGAGACCTAGGAGATCCCTTTGGCTTGGCCATATAACCCAAGTAACATGACATTGAAAGAATAGATGATCCATTCATTCAGCTCTAACTTGGCACATGACGCAACTAAGCTAGGGATCTAAATACCAAAGCGACTAAGATTGTCCATTTTCAATAGTTTATCTCTAGTTGCCTTATATAAGCGAAGTTTTGTTTTCACTGCAACACTCCTAAGACAAATAAATTATGTCAAATTTGAACGAATGAATCTCGACCGAAACCGATTTAATCCAATAAATGACAAATTCACCCGATGGTGAGCCATCCTAGATCCAATAGTCTCTCATCTCTTCCGCAATTATCTGTATATTATTTAAAGCAGCTGGGAAACTCTGTTTGTCGAGAGATTCCAAAGATTGTCTAATTATTATGCTGAGTGGTTCTTTGTGCCGAAGCATCTCAAACACATGACATCCTAGTCGATCCAAAAGACACTAATGATTGAGTCATGGGTCAAACCATATGCTGGTACCTAAGACATTGTCAAGTAATAACTTGTTTAAGTCTTGATATTTTAGGATATATTTGAATGCCAGTGAATAATTATTGTCGATTTGTTTAATCCAAAAGTTATTGTAGCCAGGTATCCACTAGTAGTCTACTCCGCCCATAGGGACTTACCCACTACGAATCTTCGAGCCAGCTTAAGAGTAGCTAGCTATCTCCCTAAGGAATCGAAGTGACCTCGAACCAACTACTACCTCTTTGGTTTGACACAACTCCTAGTGATCTCAGGCCAACGCATCCCTCCTCTTCGATCCGACATACCTTCTCCCAAGCTATAACACGAACTACTCTGCAAATGAAATTCACACAGCTCTTGATTTTACTAATAATGGTGCTAATCGAAATAAGAATATCTTAAAACCAATACATTGCAATGAAAGTTTTGATCGCATGAACGAGTTCAAGACTTCCCCCCACACCCAAGAGTCATTTCTTGACATACTCCAATGTCCCTTTGCAGTCTGAATCCCTTGTATAACTAATCACGGAAGTCCCAAGTATCTAACAGGTACATGACCCACATCAATTTGTAGTAGAGGCTACCATCTCTCTTGATCATAGCTAGTTTGATTAAAATAAACCATGTTTCTCTCTTGATTGAGTTGCAACCATGTTGTTCTACCAAATTTTACCATTAACTCCATCAAATTTGTAATGCTTCTAGAGATGGTTCAATAAATACCAACAAATCATCAGCATAGATAATTTAGGATGTTACTGGATAGACGTGTTTAAGCAACAACAAAATCTATTTCATGTGAATAGCAAGGTCCATGAGACATGTGAAGTATTTCATCACTATGGTGAATAAGTATGCGACAAAGGGCCGCCTTGATGGAGCCTACGATTACTTCTAAAGAAAACTTGCGGGTAGCCTTTCACAAGAACGGAGAAGGAAGGTGTAACACCCACTTTTCTAAAATAAGGATAATTTTAAAATTTTATAATTATAATTATTTAATAATAATTTTTAAACCATGTTATGATTTTTGGTGATTTTTAATCAATTTAAAACTATTTAAATCTATGACTTGTGATTTTTGATGTTTTGCTAGTATAACCCTAGAGACTGCATGACCTAGAGACTAACCTTGACCACGGGGACCTAACCATGTGATTAGGATGACTAGTTACAACTTTTTAGTCTAAGGGTATTTTGGTCATTTTTGACTTATTAATGAAAATAAATTTTGATTGATTATTATGGTGCTAATCTTTTTATTAGAGACTAACCTAGTTTTGACCTAACCTAGATGTTAATGATGTTCATGGAGGCTTAGTTAGAAAGTTAAAGACTTTATGGCTAAGTTAGATTAATATCTAGATATTATGTTAGTAGATATTTTGGTTAGATATTAGTGTAAGAAACCTACTTTTGATGAGAGCCTTTGATTGAGATTGAATTTATGTGGAGAAGCCTTAGCCACTCATCTAGCATTTGTAAAACCCTAAACGTAGCCATTTACAACAGCCATCAAGAGCCTCTCCCTCTATTTAATCACATCTTCACAAATATCTTGCCTCTTTTCATAGCCTCTCAAACCCTAGTTTAGTGTTCTTCCCCAATTTTAGCCCATTTCTTCAAATCAACTCCAAATTGGACCAAACCAATTACATTGGACTCCCCTAGTGTAGAGGAGGTCAATAGTGGACAACTAGCAAGGATTTGGAGGCTTGGGTTCATTGCAAGTTGGAGAGGGACTCTCATTCAAAAGGCTATTTCTTGAGGTTTCACCCTCAATAGGTAAAACCTAACAAACACATTCAAATTCTTGATTTCTTTCTATAGATGCATTCATTTAGGTGTCCCCTAGCTGTAGACCAAGTTTGGTAGAAATTCGTGTCCATTTGGTATGCGTATCGGACACGTATCGGAGTGTGTGTGCATGTGTTTGGTGAAATATCACATTGAAATGAATTTCTGTAAATTGCAAAACTAATTACATGGAATTGTAGATCTATATGTGTAGAGTAATTTTCATGAAGACTGAGCCTATTTTTGTGTCGTGTCCGTGTCCAAAATGGCCACGGACACGTATCACGAGCCCCCGTACGGTTGCCCTGCTACCCAACCCTGTTTGCGGACACGATACGCCATGTGGACACGTGCCACTTGACACAGAGGTGGGGGCGACCACTGACAAGCCCTCCCTCGAGTTTCATGGCATCTTGTGTCGTATCGGACACGAAATCGAGGTTGCACGGGTTCGTACAAACACTGTGCGCATGGTTCAGTCGCGTCTGATACGCGTCTCGTGCGACACGTGGACATGTCGTGGTCGTGTTTCAGGGTGTCGACCCTCTAACCCTAGTCCCCCTCGACTACTGTGCATGAGCATGACCCTTCTCGTGCTGTGTGTCGAGCCAGTCGAGCTCGACACGGTCGCACGAGGTCATTCTTTAACAGTTATCTGTTCACTTTGTATTTCTGTTTTGGACATGATTGTGTCCATTTCGTAGACACGTCTGGGTCTATTTGGACACGGGTGACATGCCCCCTATCACTGTACACATTGGTCACTTTTGATTTTCGAGTTTTGAATGAGAATTGGTATTCGAATTTAAGTTTGGGATTGAAATTGTCATATTTTTTTGATACTTAATATTCTTTGGTCTGTTTTGGACACTTGTGTCCGTTTGTTGGACACGAGGACATCCCTCACATGAACACGAGCATGCTCACACACCTGACACATTATTGCACACATTTGTTTGGGTTTTCATATGTTTTGGTATTCGAAATTGGGGGGAACTGTCATTTTCTGATACCTTCAAATATTCACTGTGGTTCGAATGAATAAAAACTAGATTTTTGGGTTATGAATGGGTTGTTGGTGATCTAAATTGGTTACTGTATTTGTAAATTGAGTTTTCAAAAGAAAAAGAAATGTTTTGGTATCAAATGGATGGTCTGGGTTATTGAGTTACTGTTCACTGTGTTGATATAAACTGAAAATGAATGTTTAACTGAGAACTCCACAATTTTCAGTCCCTCTTTCTTTTCTGATATGTACATGTATGTTGGTTACACTACAGTGATAAAAGGTATAAACTGAGTGTTGTGATACAAACCTGAAATGTATTATATGCATGTATGATATCTAATTGAACAGTAAAACTGAAATGAAAGTTGAATGAGTATGAAATATATGCATGTAAGTTATATAAGCATGAGTAATGTAAACGTTATGCAAGTAGGCATATGAATGATAGGAGTATGTATGCATATTGAAACTGGCTTATATGTTAACTGTAAAAAAACTGAACTTGATTGCATCTTGATACCATATGCTAACTAGGTTTTACAAACTGAGAGTTAATGTATGAAAGTTGAGTTTTAACTGAGACTTGGTTCAAAATTGTTCTGAGCTGAGAGCAGTTGCTCTCAGTTTTTCTTTGATTCATATGTAGTAGGTAATGAGTATTGTATGTATTCATGTAAACCTGAAATGTATATATACATATTTGCATGTAAGTTTGCATGATATGTGAATGCATGAACTGAATTTTGGTATATATGCAAGAATATGTATGCTTGGATACATGCATGTATGAAAAGTATAAATGCATATATGGTTATGTATGAATGCTAGTATGAAATATACAATGTATGCATGAATGAAATGTAAGATATGCATGAATATATGATATGTATGCAAGTATGTATTGTACCTATATTGTATATAGGCCTAGTGTATAGAGTGACCCTATAGGCGTATAGATTTGAATAGTTTGACCAAGTTGATAAGTGTAAGTTCCAAAACCCTAAAATTGACCAAAGTTTGACCCAATAGTTCAAGTTGACTAGAGTTGACCAAAAGTCAACATTGAGTCAATATGTGACCAATTGACCTAGCTTGACTAGAGTTTGACTTAGTTGACTAAGATTGACATAGTTGACCAAATCCTAGATGTTGACTAATTTGACCAGAGTTGACCAAGAGTTGACTTTGACCTAGATTGACCTAGAATCATGTAGAATGTATTGTAACTTCAATTATATTATATTGAATACATCATAATCTATATTGCTCTAATTAGGACACTGTGACTCCGGTTCAGACATCTGATATTATATTATTCCTTTCGGGTGTCAAGCGAGTACATTCTCTGATCGTTTCATACTTGTCATGATTTATATTCTTGTTCTAGATTACTTTACTTGATGTTGTCACGTTATCATCACGGATTGGTACTATATGGATCTTTTCATGAGATGTTATCCCCCTTAGCGGGCGCATCGGATATTTTATGTCATGTGTTTCATGTACATCATGTATTCCTTGCTCTTGCGTTATTCATGTATTCTCATGTTCTCTCATGTGCTTTTATGTACGCTTATGTACTTTTATGTGCTCTTATGTACGTCCATGTTTTCTCATGTTCTTCATGTGTAACCAAACCATCATGTTCGTAATGTAACTTGACTGGATTCTTGTGTATTGATTGTGGGTAGGGGTGAGTATAAATGGTCATATGATTTAGCCATCATGTTCACTCTATTACTTTTTATGTGTTTATCATGTACGACATAGCCTTCCTGGCTAGTGTCCCTCATGTACACCCATATTATATCATGTTCAACCCAAGCCAATTCCATGCCATCTCGTATTCTAAATCACTAGTCACTTACAGTTCTTACTTTTTATGTATATATTTCTAGTTATCAAATATCTCTCCTATTTTTATGTACATCTTCTTACAGTGTTTCATGTATCTTAATCTATTGATTGCTTTATATTTCCTGCCATGATATGAACTGCATGAGATGTATTATGCTCGTTCCTATCCTGACTGGACCTATTGAAAATATTACAGAGGATGAGAAGGAGTTCTACCCTATCTAATACGAGCAGGCTTAGATGACACTTGCAACCTGGACCCCCAGGAGGTTCAGGAAGCTGCTGAGGATCCTACCATTGCCTAGAGTAGATAGTTAGACTGTTATTTCCTTTCTTCATGCCATTTGTTGTTTATGGTTTCAGAGTTGTATTATATTTGAGATGTTGAGACTTGTGGTTCTTAACTTGGTTTTGTTTCACTTCTATTTGTACCTCAGTTTTGAGGATTTCATTATCTATCATATCGTGCTATTTTCATATTTAGACTTGTGATTGAGTTGTACCTTCTGTGATTGGCCTCCTTTTGAAGAGTATATCATATTGTGGTTAGTTAAGATCATGACCTAGAACAGCGTTCTACCGTCGACACTACGGCGTAGGCTGGACGTACCCACTTCTCGTGCCCCTACACTGGGTGCGGGTCGTGACAAAAGGAGACGTAATGCAATCCTTAACTCTATTGACCCACCATCTATTAAACACCATGTTAAGCATAAGATGATACACAAACTCCCTATTAACTGTATCATAGGACTTCCCGAGATTCAGTTTAACATATGCTTTCTAACCCCTTGATTTGTTAAAATCTCTTACCATTTCATGTGCCAACAAGCAATTCTTTGCTACTGACCTGCCTTGAGTGAAAGTCGATTGGTTTGTCGAAATAAGACCTATCATGATACTCTACCTCCTTTGGCATATGAAGTGAGTAGTCAATCTATAAAGATAATTACAACATGCAATAGGTTGAAAATCTGATAGTGAGGTAGACCCTTCTATCTTAGGAATAAGTGCAATGATGGTATGATTATTTTAAAAAAAATCTTGCATTACCATGATTACATGAGCCTTGATAGTCCTCCAATGTAGCTGTAGAACTTTGAACCGAACCCATCCGGACCAGGAGACTTATTGGGGTCGACACCTTTGATATTTGCTTTGATTTGTTCTAGAGTAAATTGTTTGCATAACCAGGAGTCACCTTCATATGGTACTATCCTCTTGCAAACAATCTATGGGAAAGTAGACATATAATTCGACTGATTATATAGGTTTTGATAAAAGTTGACTGTCTTTTATGGATATCCTGAGGAAATGTGTGAGGCTCACGGTATCAGTATTCTTGTACGGATACACATATATTTATTATGTATAAGATATTTTTATTTCATAATTTTGGTATATGGTCAAGGAAAGTGGATTATTCCGGTACGAATCCTAGGCTGTCGATATCGTGTTATGATGACAGTGATGGATTTACTAGTTTTCGATATTTTCTCAATTTGTGTGCATCGAGGATTGTACGAGTCATCTAGTATGATAGTCCAGTTTTCATAAATAAACTATTAAAGACTTGAGCAACAAATAAGATTTATGGATTTTTTTTAGAGTTGTGCTAGCACGTGGGCCCTTCCATGAGACATGTAGATATCCATGGCGTTTTCATGTATCTTGGCTAGAAACCATGTATATATTGGTACCCAAAGAATTAGAATTTTTATAAGTTTTGTCTTACTAGCAATACACCGTCGGTATACTTCCGACGCTGAACTAAGTGGGAACCGAGTCCCTGCATGTCAATTCCAGTCTTTGAATTGAGATCCGACAATTGATTTGACCTAGAGAGGTTATAAGAGAGTTTAACTCTATTTTCTCTTTCTATCTCTTAAGTATTAGAAGAGGAAGATAGCTCTTTTCTCTCACATTCTCACCACCCACTCTCGTGAGCTCACGAGCATTGTTGGAGTGATGTTTACGTTATTGAGCAAGCCTGGAAGTGGAAACGAACACGATATGCATTCGGTCGTATTCTCGGCCCGTTGACAATACACCTTACTCTCTTGATTAAGTCATTATTTATATTGGTTTTGAGGTGAACTTGATTTAGAAATATCGAATATTATTCTATTTTATACGTTATGTTTTTCGCTGTTGGGAGTCCTCAATGTGTCAAGTCCGCTGCCCCTGACAGAATTGATTTGATTGAGTATTAGTCGAGTTTTGATCCTTTTTGTTATTATATTTTTTTTTTCGATCTCATACATGGGCCATGGATTCACATTTTTCTTGGCAAATTGCCTTCACAGACGGTTTAAATTATTGTGTACTTGTTAGATAATTTTTTTGAGGTGTGTCAATCGATTGACGATAATTTTGCGTCGATCGATAACTGTTCTACTAATGCTTTCTGCCCGAACAATATACCGCTGGGGTGTAACAGATGTGATGACCGTACCATTTGTTATTTATAAGATTAGTGATAATAATCCTATGTTGTCTGGCATAATCGTAAAAAAAATTGAGCATCGGTCCCCATATTTTAACCAAGAACATTTAGCTCTCTACATAAGATGGAGTTCTTCCTGGAATCTTAATTTATGCACTTCCTCTTGCAAAAGAACCTTATGGACATCCCACTGCTCGTTAGAAGGGTCGGTTTGGAGGCCGTTTTGCGATTCATGGAGCTCCTTCTCCTTCTGAGATAACTAAAATCTTGGACTTCTCTTGATCCATTATTCTTTCTTAACAGCCTTCAACTTATGGGTAAAACAATATTGCACGTTCCCTATGAGGGACATCTCCACTCCTTTCCTTAATGCTTCATGATAACTCTTATTCTTGATCTAGGCATTACAATAATGAAACATATGAGAATGCGACAACAAGGTAGGGGACACACAAACCAAAATAAGAGTGTGGTCGCTATTGGTGGTTATTAAACCTTTGGCTACGATGGCTGGAAATGTGTTCATCCATTTATTATTACCAAGCGGCCGATCAAGTTAGCATGAATCCACTTGTGAATGTCTTCATTATTCCATGACCACACATGGCTAGAGTGAGTAAGCAACTCAGTCCTTAACCAAGAAGACAATGTTGAAAGTCAGCTAGAATACGGTCAAGAATTTGACGATCTCCGATTTTCTCATGACCAAATTAAATAACATTAAAGTAACCTATTAATAGTAATAGATAATGTTCGTCAATTTGTACACTCACTTGGATGATTTTATGTTGAAGACAAACTTGTTTCTGTCATCGTTGTAACCATATACTGCACCTACTACCAATATGAATCCATATTTATTAATAACTCCACCACCATTAACTGCTTAGATTGAAATCAAACCTGGGAAGACCAAGTCCTAGTATTCCACAACACCCAAATCCTATAACTCTAAGTGATGACTCGAAGACCAATTTGTAGGAGTACGACGAGTTAGTTTGGTCGAGGATTTAATCTTGGTTTCTAACAATGATATTAAGTGCACCGATAATGTTTAACGTAATCTTAAATCTCCCTCCAACGCCCAATAGATTTAGCTCCTCATACATTCCAAGTTATGATGGACATTAATAACATGGAGGAACCCATTTTTAGCAGGTGGACTTTCCCTTGAGGGTCATAGCTCCACGAGATGATTGTTCATTCCCAGCCTACTTGAACCAGTATAAGAATATGTTGCTTCACTATGCATCCGTGATTACCAATTTGTGTTATCTTTGGTGAACTCCTTAGAGTTTTGAAGTAAGGATTATTGGTTAAATCTGTGAGCAACATCACCTAACGGGGTCACACAAGCCTACCTTCTATATGACTCTTTTTTCATACTTTACTATTAGGCTTCTCTATATTATCCCATCCCTCCATGTCCCTTCTTCACTTGGGGGGGTGAGGGTAGATGGAGGAAGACATGAGCGAACAGGAGAGGGCCACGTGGTGGAGGGACATGGAGGGTTGGGATTTTGGAGGTAAATAAAGCATTTTCCTTCTGATATATGGTTGTCAGTAGGAGGAAAAGGGTCCAGGACCCGAAGATCCTTACTTCCTTGAAGTAACACAAACTCTTATTTCGCAATTATTGGAGCCCCATTACAACTCTTTGGTTCTTGTCTCTTTTCCAACATTCTCGATCACTCAGACATAAGGTTAGTCACTGCATCTACCCCTCCTTCTTCTTGGACTTTATTGTCATTCATAGGATGATCAAAAATCATGATTCCTATCTCCACTATCACAATAAAGAGTCATTAACATGCCCCATCTATGTATATTATGATCGTATATGACCAAAACAATGACAACAATTACAAGTAATATGAACCCATTCATATTTAACAATAACTACAAGTAATATGAACCCATTCTGTAGGCAGAAGCAACCCTACCTTGTTAGGTAACTCGTCCATCACTTGAATTTCAATAAATACTAGAGCATAGGAGAGTTGAGGCACTATGATGTAGGGATATTTGTGCAAATTAGTTTACTAATCAAGTTGGTTGGTTTCATGATTGAGGGAGAACTCCATAGTTGAGGTATCAACCATAGGATCGAATCCATATCAGTAAAATATTGATAGCCTGTCCCTACTAAAATTTGACTTGGGAAACCATTGTCTTAGTAATACAATTCTTCCATCAAACGTTTAAGGACCCCTTGTAAGACTTTAGCTAAATCATGATGAAGAACTCCATACTTTCTTTGGGATGCCATACTCGTAGAAAAAAAAAGCTTGAAGTTGGCCATATAATGGCTTGCTCCCCATCACATAGAGAACTAATGTATTCTCCTAGTACTTTATTGTTTCTGCTAAGTCGTCCATAGTTATCTCAGCTATTTTTTTACCTCCCACTATCTTAGTTTGGCGTATTATAAATCTAACTCTTCTTGAATTCATGAAGGCTTACATAAATTCGTCCAGGAGACTCGATGTGCTTTTGAAATTTTAGTCGATTCTCGACAAAAAATTTAGCTAGAAATTGACCTTTGCTCTTCGAATTGATTCGAGCATACATATCCTCCTTTAAGGGTCTTCGTATAGACTGGTCAGGGTCGATTAGGTCTTCCCTCTCCTCGCTGATCATAAGTACGTATTGTCCCACTCGCAAAGACGATGCCTTGGATATTCTTCGTCGTTCTACAGTGGTCTATCCTTTTGCCGGATCTCAAGGTCCTATCCCTTTCCCTTTTGCCATGCCTATAACGACTCTGTCTCCGGTCGTATTCCCAAATGACGAATATAAGATAGAAGGTAATATTGGAGAACTATTACTTATTCATTATGTTGAATCAACTTGAATATATATAATACAATCAATCTAAAATAGGTAACTACCAATCTGTAATAGGTAATTAATCTCCTACAATAATGTCTCTAGAATAGGTAATTACCAATATATAGTAGCTAATTAATTTCCTACAAATCTAGGCAATATTACAAATCAGGATAATATTGATTACAATGTAATAAATTCTTAGATATTGATATTTATGGTCAAGTGTCTTTATCATGCCCTCGCAAGATTGAGCATCGTGAGGTCATGATTTCAATCTTGTTCGCCAATTGTTGGAAGCGAGAGCAAAAAAGAGGTTTGGTGAGTGCATCAGCTAACTGGTCAGCAGTGGAAACATGAGCAACTCGAAGAGAACCTCCTTGAACTTGTTTCTGGATGAAGTGATAGTCAAGAGCAACATATTTCATGCGAGAATGGAATACCGCATTTGAGCACAAGTTCGTTGCACTAATGTTGTCACAGTAGATGACCGATTGTTGAGTTAAAAAAACATGAAGCTCGGTGAGTAGAGAATAAATCCAACAAAGTTTTGCAGGTGTCATGGCCACAGCTCGGTACTCGACCTCGGTAGAAGAGCGAGCCACGATCCATTGTTTCTTTGAACTCCATGATATTAGATTACGACAAATATAGATGAGATATAAACTTGTTGATGTGAAATCATCTTTATTTCTAGCCCAACCAACATCTGAAAATGCATGTAGTGAAAGTAGTAAGTTGCGGTAGAAAACAACACAATGAGCAATAGTACCACAAAGATACCACATTAGACGCTTTACTGCATTTCAATGATCAGTCTTGGGGTAGTGCATGAATTGTGATAAATTGTTGACAGTGTAAGCAATGTCCGAACACGTGAGCGATAAGTATTGGAGACTACCAACAATGGCTCTGTATTCAATTGGATCGGAGAGGGATGATCCAGAATGAAGAGTGAGTATTAGAGTAGTGGTAAATGGCAAAGACATGGGATTTGCATCGGTCATGTGAGTGCGAGTACGAAGATCATGGATATATCGCCGTTGAGAAAGAAAGATGCCATGCAGATGTGGAATAACTTTAATTCCAAGGAAATATGAAAAGGGGGCCAAGATCCTTGAGGAAGAATCTGTTGGAGAGAAGATGAATAAATTTTTGTACCGATGTATCGTTGTTTCCTGTGATAATGATGTCATCAACGTAGTCCAAGATATATATCATGACACGTGATAAGCATTGCAGATGAATAGTGATGTATCGGCATAATAGTTAGTAAAGCTAGAATTGATGAGGAACTGACGTAGCTCATGGTACCATGCACGAGAGTCTTGTTTGAGACTGTATATTGCTTTATGTAGTTTACAGACATGATGAGGATGGTCTTTGTTAATAAATCCTTGTGGTAGTACCATAAAAATATCCTCTGAGAGAGAGCCTTGGAGAAACACATTATTGGCATCAAGTTGGCGCAGTGACCAACCACGAGTAACGCCAATAGAGAGAACAAGTTGTATTGTTATTGGTTTGACCACATGATTGAACGTGTCATGGTAGTCAATACTTGGTCGTTGGTGGAACCTTTGGCAACTAAACGTGCTTTGTACCTGTCAACAGAATCATCAGATAGACGTTAGTCCAAAAAATTTACTTGCAACCAACGATATTTTGGACTAGTTGAGAGGGAACAAGGGTCCATATCTCATTCTGAACAAGAGAATCAAACTCCTCAGACATTGTATGACGCCATTTTGGATCTTTGATGACCATGGGTTACTGTAGAGGGTTCTAGGTCAGATTTGGTGGAAAGTTGGGCATTGAGATTGCGTTTTTGGATTGGTTTGTGGATATTATTTTTGGATCGAGTAACAATACCCTGATGTGGAGGTGGAATAGGTGTCGATTCTGGAGGTTGTGGTGATTGGGGTATGGGTGAGTTGGATTCAGATGATGGGTTTTGGGATGACATTTGGGTGGAGGGGTGCGGTAAAGATGGAGTCGCGAAGCTGAGTCTCGAATTTGGTGTGAGAGTGATACTTTTGGATAGAATAATAAATGTGGTGGGTATGGTACTTGTGGAGTCTTGATTGGATTCCACTTGAGGGGGCGGGTACTAGATTAAAAAATGGTATGATAGTGGATGGGGACGATGACTTGGAAGGGATCCAGACATGGGACATTGAAGAGGAAGGACGTGAAAGCTTGCGTTGCTTGGTTTTAAAAAGCATAATCGACACGACGAATTTAACATGACGAGATGTGTAAAGACGTGAGGTAACTGGATCAAGACAAAGATAGGCACTTTGTGTAGAGAAATAACCAAGAAAGACACAAGGGGTGGAACGTGAAGATAGTCTATGAGACGAATATGGATGCAACCAATGACAACATAGACACCAAAAACTTTATAGTTTAGAGTGGTCGGAAGATCTGACAAAGAGTTTTGCGTATGGTGATAGAAGTTGAAGTGTGAAAGTGGATAGACGATTAATGAGATAAATAGCATTGGAGAATGCATATAACCAATATGACAAGGGCATGGATGCATGTGAGAGGAGTGATAAGTATGTTTCTACAATATGATGACGACGTTCAGAATACCCCCATTGTGTTCATGAGTGTGTGGGGGTGAGATTAAGTGAGATATCCCATTAGAACTAAGATATGAAGAAAGTATTTGATATTCCCCCATTGTCAGAATAGAGTATGATAATTTTTTACTGAAGTAGCTCTCTACGAGTGATTTGAAGCGGGTAAAAATGTCATAGGCATCAAATTCTCTTTTAAGTGGATAGAGTGATGTATTTTGTAAAATGATCGACAAAAATAACATAATATTACTCGAATATATGGAAGAGGTCCACACATTAAAAAATATTATTTCTGCGAAAAAGTTAAAACAAGAGTGGAAACAGAGAAATGTAACTTACGACTTTTATTGCATTGACATGCATTGCAATTGAAATTAAAAGATGATGGACTTGAGACTTCTAATTGAAATTCAGCCATAATATGTCTAAGGACTGTTGGTGATGTCACGCCCCGATTCGACAAACCGTTCGTCCTCGTTTCTATTATGCCGAATCGATCATCCTCGCTAAGGCGTGATGTCGTATGAGTCTGGAGTTGCACTCGTACAAGGCAAGAAACGTTACATTTGATTTTTTTGAAACACCAAGTTGAAACTTAACAAATCACATCAGAATTAAACACACAATTTAGGAAGATAGAAATATGCTTTTCATTCATAGCTTGCAACGAAGTGCAAGTCGTAATTACATTGGATGTCGTTGCGGCTACATTGACTGAAACATAAGAAATATACTCGACAATCTGCCTGAACTAACACTTGACGTTCCATATATTCGCCCTTTTATACAATGCAAGCCTTCGATGAATTAGCTTCAAAATACTTCAGAATAGGAAGTGCTTCAAAATGCCTCTCCGAACTTCAGCTTTGGCTTAGCGACGTACACCCCCAAAGTCCTCGTCACTTGTGGGATTGGAGATTAGTACACTTGGAAATGGACTAGTGAGTACGAAACCACTTGTCTAAACCGACTATGATTGTTAAGATAGGCATGCATTGGAGTTTTCTTTCTATTTAGAACTAAATGAATTTATTTCATATTAATAGTCTTCCATTTGAAACAGTAAAAGCATACAATGAACATAATAATTTTTTTTAATTCTTACCACGGTCGTGCTCGTTCCTGCATAAAATTGTAACGCCCCAGTCCCAAAATACGTAGGACTAGGTACATCGACATGCCAGCTGTATACATACGAAGTATACTCCAATATATGAAAATCTTGTATGAATACATAAGCTGTAAAATACAATGAACCAAGAGTAATATAATCTCATCCACAATGAAGAATAAGGATATCATATAATCAACTGTAATAAGTCTTTATACAATACGTTGGGCGGAGACAAAGTCCACTACCAACTATCTCAAATAAAATGTACAAGAAGTGATTGATAAAATAACGAGACGAACCAAGCGCAATCGTCTTCGAAAGAATGGAGAAGATCACGGCCTTGGCTAGAACACATGCAAATTCACAGAAATGCACACCTGGAGAGATAACCAGGTCCTCAGAGGGACGTAACAAGATAGAGGAAGAACATTCCATAAATACTGAATACAAAATATGCCACAAAGAAAGTAAGTGACAAGACAACAATAAGGTAATCTAACCGTACTACAGTATTTATGCAGTTAAGAACAAACCTCCAACGCATGGGCACTCTGGCTCAGTAACAGTAATCTCAGGTATGGCCCATCAGGATACCAGGGACCTCAAAGCATAACATTCATCGAATGTCAGAGGCCAGCAGTAAATCAGTATCAGGATCCAGGACCGTATCTCCCGCGGAGATAACCGACAATAGGGAAGTGCATACTTGGCCCATACGTTAAGGAACTGTTCTTCCCATCCAATGTCTAATAGAGTCACATCCATGACTCATATACCTCTACTAACTGCTAAGTCTCCTAACATGCCTCTATTAGCAGTTAGTCCTAACGCATGCGCATGGGGGATCAGTCCACATGCAAGAACCTCTACATGCTACTCATCTCACACATCCTCGTGGTAAAACTGTGTCAAGGTATACGCAATACACTACAAACGGTAGTCTCTTAACTCTAAGTCCACATGCAATCAAAGAATAATAACAAAGTACATCTAATATCACTGAGCAGGCAGTAAATCAAGAACTGAAAATAAATGAACAGTGATATGTAATAAAATACAACTTGAATATAAACAGTATAATGGCAAGGTATCTTGCCTGAGGTTATGTGCAAAAGAGAATAATCTAGTAGCTCGAACAGACAAATAAATGAAGCAAGAAAAGCCAAATCCCGCAGATGACTCCGGATGCTGCAACAAATATCACGAACGAATTTGGAATAAAATATATACCTAGGAAACGCCTGTCAAAAAGTTAAATTCTGGAACAGGGGCAAAATTGTAATTTTGGGTCAAAACGATGTCCGTCGTTGGACCCGCTTTGCACCAAAATGCGTGCCAATTTCTACGGTCTCTAATCGTCAAACTATATGTCTACAGATTTTTTGATGAGACGAACCCAAAGGTATGTCAAATTTTGGATTCCGGTGGGCTGTGCACAAAATCGCCCGTTGAGTGGGATTGTGGGCCCGCCAAAATAGCGTCCCGATCAAGGTCTCAGAATCGGACCAAACTTGGCACACAGGACCAGAAAAATATTTCGAGTCCAATGGCGTAAGTTTCATCGCGATATGATGAGTGTGCACAAAGTTGTGACTTAATTTGCAAAGGGTCGATACGGGGTATCCCGACGGATACGCACTGATTTCGTCGCGCATATGCAACGAAATCGGGTTCCGTCAGTTCCCACACGTCGACGACATCCATACGCGCCTTTCGATGCATATAGTGCGCGACCACGTTGCCCGGTTCGTCGGGGCGCACGCCGTATCGGGTGTTTTTCCACTTTTTGAAAACAGAATTTACAATTTTTCGTGAAACTTTAACAACGTGTAATTTTCTACATACTAGATGAAAAGTGAATCCAGAAGGTGCGTTACAATCTCGGTTATGTTGTATTTGACTAACTTTAATTAGTTTTTACGAAAGTTTAATGGACAACGAGAAAATTGGCCGACAAGTTGGTGTTTCCAAAATAGTTTTTAGCTTCGTCTCGATTTTTCGAGCAAGTTGGATGGCCATGTCGAAATCCACCTAGGGGATCTCGAAGAGGGTCATGTGGGCTTTCTACACGAATTTACGGATCTAAAAACGGACTAGAATCGAGAGAGAAATCAAACGGAGAAGTTGGGTACCTTAAAGTGGGAATCTGTTGTTGTTGTTGTGACGACCGGGAGGCGGGACTGCTGTCGCTCCGGCGAGGTTGGGCACGCACGTCGAGAAGAGGGAGGAGGATGGATGAGGAAAGAGAAGGAAGGAGATTAGGGTTAGGATTTTATAACATATATATATATATATATATATATATATATATATATATATATATATATATATATATATAAAGAAAGGGTTTCGGCCATAATACTAAGCTGTTGTTACTAAAGGGGTAGCCCCCCCCCTCCTTCATGGGCGCACCATGCAGCATGTATGCTGCTGTTCTACTCGCTAGCATATGTGTGGGTGGTCGGGTGGGGCCGACCACCCTTTATGATTTTTTCTTTTTCTTTTTTTCTTATCTTTTTTAATCTTATCTTATAACTTTAATATATATATATATATATATATATATATATATATATATATATATATATATATATATATATATATATATATCCATAAATACACCAAAAATTTATTTAAAATCCAAATACCATTTAACAGTCAACTATCCAATTATTTAATATATTTGAGCATATCTACATATATATAAATTCTATCCTTAATAAATCAACTCAACTAGTAGTAATATTTAATTAGGAAAACATGTTTATTAAATCTCCACAAAATAACTTAAATTATAATAAAATAATAATAATCGTCCCAATGGGTGAACTTTACCGCTCACCCATGTATGGGTCCAGAAAATTGTACCATCTTGTAAAATATTATTTTATTAATAAAACATAAATTTTGTACCAAAAGTCAATAAATATTCAACAAGTCTCAAAATTATTTAAAAATATTTGTACACACATAAAATATTCCTACATGGCCATCTCAGTCACCCCACATGCTCACATGGGCTTAAATTTGTTCGGGCCCTGTTCGGGCTGAATTGGCCAAATCGGGTCATCAAAAAAAAAACCATAAATTGTATAAATTTATTTTTAAGTCTAATAAAATAATTAAAAAATAATTAAAAAATAGGGGTTTTACATCCTACCCAACTTACAAGAATTTCGTCCTCGAAATTTAGGATTAATAGGGTAGATAGGGTTGGGAAATAGGAAGAGTTCGTCAATACCATAATACAATTAAATTTTGGAGGGGGCGATGAAACGGCGTTCCACACAACCGTGCATTAGAAAATTGTGGAGTTGATATATAGAAAAAAAATATATCATGATTATGGAATTCAAATAAGGATTGCTAGTGAAGGTAACAAAATTTTGAATATCCAATATTTTAGAGAACAGTAAGAAATTGAGTAGACCAAAGAGAACAAATTAGACAGTTAGGAAATGTGATCCCTTAAGGGAGAACTGGATACTAATCGTCTTGGTCGGGGTTTGATTTAAGTGAACGATTAGAATCATTCTAGAGTGCTCAAGGATAATTGGGAGGACACGATAACAATTCTAGGGTTAAGGAACGAGGAGTAGTTAAAGGCGAGAATACAGCCACATGAGTCGGTCGGTGGCTATCTACATTTCGTGTATATATAACTGATAGGCAACTAAAGGTGATACCTTGAGTCTATCTAGCAAGTGCAGTGCCTTGTCTTTCCAAAATATGTAAAAGACAAGAACCACAAAGGTTTCAAAGACGAGGTTATTGAGTACGAATACGAGGTTCATAGGCGAGGAAAATAATTCAAAGAGAATTGCCAAGGCTGTCGCGGATGAGACTCTAGGGCAAGTTTAACTATGTCTCCATCCACGTAGAATAATATGTGATAAGCGAACAAAAGTGCAATAGGTTGATCAGACCATCATGCACCGGTTCTGATTAGACAATATGTTAGTGGGTGCACCCAATAAAATATGTCATGATCAAGCTTGACAACGAAATAAGCTTGCAAAATTGAAGCTACATTAGCAGCATGGGGTAGTCAAAATATGTGCAAGGGAGGTACTGATGAAGGAAATTAAATAGTCCAAGATCTTTTAAAATCAATGCTCGCCCAAAGTTTGGGCCTATACAGTTGTCCTAGTGTTTCTTCATTTATGGCTTGGTAGACTAGATAAGGTAGGGTCCTCTGAATTTATAGTCTAAGCGAACTTACCAATGTGGTTCACAAGGAAAAAGGTTTGTTAGGTGGTGAGGTATTCTACCCAACTTACAAGAGTTAAACTAATAGTATCATGGGACAATGGGTCAAGCAATCAAGATAAAGTACAAATTTAAGCATTTAAGGAATTTAGTAGAACACAATCACATATCGGGTCGAAAGAATTGAGTCGAGGTTAAATTCCTATCCGTGGTCGAAAACATATCGTTATCATGGTAAAGATTATAGTTTGGCCATTTTGACCATAAGGTCATATCAAGAAATAGAGTACAAGAAGATGGGTTTTGGTGGGACATGATATGTCTACAGGAAGGTGGGCTTGTCTAGGTCTTATATATGAAATTTGTTGGGAGAAAAAGTGTAGTATTGTACTCCAAATATACAAGTCACGGTAGGGAACGCCAGAAGATCAAAAATAGAAAGTGGGAGTTCACGCGGTGATAATTAATGTACAAAATAAAGAAAATCAAGTTAAAGCATGAAATAAAATTAATTAAAGAATCCAGTAAAAATAATTTAGGAATACAACTCTGGAGAGAAGATAGTCTCCTAGACGAATACAGTTTAGGAACCATTAACTCATTATTCAAATTGCAAGTGGGTTAGAAGGTCGCAATTAAAAGATCTAGAATTGAAGGAAGGTCGAGTAAGCCGAGGTGGAAATATAGTCACATAGCTGGGTAGATGACTAACAACACTTGTGTATAAACTACTATCATGGTCATAAGTGACATGGCAATTAGTGTGGAATACTTCTAACTCATTAGGGCTACCTTTGTGGCCTACCATTAATATTTTAACGCGTGCTTCCTCCAACAATTTCTGATTAAATAAAAAAAATTTCACCAAAATTTGTACTCACTCTAAGCCGTTCAAATACATCATAAAAATTTAAATCACTCTCATAAATCTCAAAGCAAAATTTTATCACGTTACTACTAACATTTTCCAAAATTAACGTTTAAATTCAACTATTTAACTCAAGAGTTCATAATTTACGAATCCATAAAAATTTCACAATCAATCAAAAATTTAACACTCTAAAATTTTCAAATAACTCATAATAAAACTCTTAGCATATTAAAAGCAATCTCAAAAATTAAGCACAATGCTCTCATCAATTTTAACTTCTATTCATGCTAAATTATTCCAACAAAATCACAACTTTTAAATGGTAACTTCCTTTAATCAATCAAAATAACTTTCCATCACATCCTTCGAAATTCTTCCAAAAAATTTAATATTAGCAATCCCACATTAAACTAAATTTTTCAAATAATCTTATCAGTCAAAATCTTTTTTTTTACCAAAAATCTAAATAGATTTGTAAATCCTCAATCATAAGACACCATTTAAAATAAAAATTTCTCAAAATCGTTTTCATAACTTTCAAATATTTTAAACCAAATTTTACCGTCATTACTTCCACTTAAAATTCAAAATTTACTAAACACGAAAATCGTAAGTTGTACAACTCAAATTTAAATAATTCCTACGACCATTTTTAAAAGCTAAGATCATTTCAAACCAAATTTATAACTGTTCAAAGGTGCATAAATATAATACAATAAATCATGAACATTAAAACTCAAAAATTAAATAAATTTTATATTTGTTCAAAGATGTATATCTATCACCCAAACTCATAAATATCACAACTCGAAAAGCAAATCAATTTTATACTTGTGCAAGGATGTATAATTATAATCCAATAAATCATAAATATCAAATCTTTGAAAATCAATCAATTTCTTAAACCAAGTATGAAATCCTATAAATTCTCTGGTGTTTACTATTTAGAAATCTCAAGGTTAAAACTTTCCGTGGTAATATCCTTCTTTACCAATTACTAATCATTAAATCACACAAAAAAACCTTTTTAACTCAATTAGAGTCTTGAATGTATTCCAATTGCCAATATAACCATTCTAGCCATGTGTTTGACCTATGAGCATATACTAGTGTAGTCATCTTCCTAGTTGACACTAAGCGTGAAATTAAGAATCAACGGTGGAAAGGAATCAAGCAAGATGCAGTTCAAGGAGGTCGAACAAGAGTTCGGAATTTAAAACCAAGGGAAGAGGTCAAGCTGTATGGATGAGATTCCTAGATTCTAATCCTATGTTACAGGCTCACATCGGTACAATTACGTAACCGAAGTGACAAACTCGACCTGCATGGGCCACCACAAAAATATGTAATGCCCTAGTCCCAAAATACGGAGGACTAGGTACATCGACATGCCAGCTGTATACATACGAAGTATACTCCAATATATGGAAACCTCGTATGAATACATAAGCTGTAAAATACAGTGAACAAAGAGTAATCTAATCTCATCCACAATGAAGAATAAGGATATCATATAATCAACTGTAACAAGTCTTTATATAATACGTTGGGCGGAGACAAAGTCCACTACCAACTATCTCAAATAAAATGTACAAGAAGTGATTGATAAAATAACGAGACGAACCAAGCGCAATCGTCTTCGAAAGAATGGAGAAGATCACGACCTTGGCTAGAACACCTGCAAATTCACAGAAGCGCACACCTGGAGAGATAACCAGGTCCTCAGAGGGACGTAACAAGATACAGGAAGAATATGCCATAAATACTGAATACAAAATATGCCACAAAGAAAGTAAGTGACAAGACAACAATAAGGTAATCTAACCGTACTACAGTGTTTATGCAGTTAAGAACAAACCTCCAACGCATGGGCACTCTGGCTCAGTAACAGTAATCTCAGGTATGGCCCATCAGGATACCAGGGACCTCAAAGCATAACATTCATCGAATGTCAGAGGCCAGCAGTAAATCAGTATCAGGATCCAGGACCGTATCTCCCGCGAAGATAACCGACAATAGGGAAGTGCATACTTGGCCCATACGTTAAGGAACTGTTCTTCCCATCCAATGTCTAATGGAGTCACATCCATGACTCATATACCTCTACTAACTGCTAATAGAGACATGTTAGGAGACTTAGCAGTTAGTAGTGGTATATGAGTCATGGATGTGACTCTATTAGACAAGTATCCCGTACAACCGAAATGCAGCATATGACTCGTCGAAATTGTCGTTACCACCATGGCCGTCTTCGAAACCGTACCGCACGAATATGAGAACTCTATCTCGCTAGGAAGACGAAACACAAATCTCTTCTCAGTGTACTCGATTATTGCATGCCAAGTGCCCAACCAATCCATGCCCAGGATTATGTCGTACTCTTTGGTGTCTAGTACGATCGCTTCCAAGGATAGATTTCTTTTTTCGATGTAAATATGGCCATTCCTATAAATAAGGTTCGCAGGCATATCGACTCCTAATGGAGTGCTAACGCTAATTTTTATATCCAGTGATTGTATTATAATATTATTTTTTTGCATAATCAGCAGATATAAAACTATGTGTTGCACCCGAATCGAATAGAACTCGAGCAGGTATATTTTTATAGAGTAATATACCTGTTACAACAGTATCGGATTCGAACGCCTCGTTTCGAGTCAATGCATAGACCCGGCCTTGTGCTCCATAGCATTGATTCGGTGGGTTCACGGGTACCGCATTTGCGTCTTGCAGTGTAGGCGCTCTATACTGATTTGGAACGTTCCTTGGTGGGTTGTGTTGATTTGAATTATTTCTTGGACAATTTGGCGGTGAATGGCCTCTCCCACCATGTCATCTCCAGTTTTCAAATTTGAGGATAAATTTGTCAATTTTAATATTCTAATATTTTTGTGAATATCTATTTATTAATATTGTGTTTTGGGGTTTTATTTGATCGGGTTTGAGTTTTGTCTCATTTCGACTTATTTTAGTGACCCGGGTTAGTTTTGGACCCAATTGGACCCGACCAAATTATCATAACCAAATCCAAATGTTTATTTTTGACTAATCCTGTTTGATTGTAGTGGAATTAGAGTTTAGAATTAGATTTAGAACTTGGAATTTAGAATTTCCAAGTTACCATTTGGACCCCAACTCAAAACCACTCTTTTCTTTGACTTGGAGGCATTTTGGTAAATTACCAAATGCCCCCAACCCTCCAAAATGTGGCCGGCCAGAATTTCATCCCCTCCCCCTTCTTAATGCAAGAAAGCACTCTCTCTCTCTTCCTTTCTCTCATTCCACAAAAAATCATTTCTTTTCCCTTTTGCATTTTAAGCTCTAAAGGTAAGCAAATCTCTTCTAATTCTTCTCCATACTCTAGATCTCTCTCTAATCTTGGTGCTAACCCTTGTTTACCTCTCATTTGTGGTTTTGATCTAGGTAGATCTAGCTTGGTGGTGGTGGAAGCATAGATTTTGTGCTTTGACCTAAAAAGAAGTAATTTTAGGACTTTTTCTTGGGATTCCAACTCTCAAGAGGTAAACCCTCACTCTAGCCTTTGTAATTACTTCTAATTAATGTCATTTACATATTAGAGGATTCCTGAGGTAGAGGATAATCCATTAGGAGAGATTTGAAACCCATTGGACCCGATATGGGACTTTTGGCCTAGGTTTAGTGCCAAATTTAGGAAAAATCCTAAATTAGTATATTTGGGTGTTGTCCCTAAGCTAATTAGACCTAATTAGGTTAGTTTGGGTGAGATGAGGCTAGGTACGTGTCCATATTTGGATACGTGGGGTCGTTTCGCGAGAAATCATGAAAATAAGCTTTTTCAGGATTTTCGGGTTCCAACACACGGGTGACTTTTTGTCCCGACACTATAATCGACAAGTTAGCACTTAGAATAGGTCATAATCATTCTTTAGAACTCGTGGGTAGAGCTTGGGCCGAATCCGGATAGGTTTGGTGTCCGTATCGCGAATCAGACACCCGGAGTCGCCAGAATGGCCATTTGGCCATTCGGACCTCGTTTCTCGTTTTCCGCTCGAGTGCGCGAGTTAAATTGCTTGTGTGGGGTACGTGTCTAAGCCCTAGAGGGTATAATTGCGAGAATTTGGGTATTCGAATAGGTTTATGGATGTTTTGGATATATATAAATATTAGTGTTTGTGTATGTATATAGAGATAGATATATGTATATATATATACATGTGTTAATGTGTGTGTGTGTGATTGTGTTGTGAGGATTATGTGTTGTGTATGGATGTTAGAGAGTGTGAAGAGAGTAGGAGAAGGATGTATGTATGTATGTAAGTATCTATATTTCAGTGTGTGTGTGTGTGGGGGGGGGGGGTGTTTATGTATATTTTTGTTTGTGTGTGTTAGAGGTTGTGAGTGTGTTTGTGGATAGATAGATAGATAGATAGATAGATATGTATATATGTGTGTGTGTGTCTATAGGAGAGGTTAGATGAGAGGTTTTATGAGAGGTTAAATAGGATGTTGTATGTTAGTTGAGTGTTAGTATCATATATGTTAGAATATTGGTAGGTGGGTTGTTAGAAGTTAAGGTAATGTTAGAAGGATATGTTAGAGGTTAGTTTAGAGTTAGATAGTGCTAGGTAATGGTTAGATAGGTTAGTGTCTTGGTATCTTAGGATACCAAGAGTGGTATCTCAAGGTAAATGTGATTTACCTTGGTATGGGCAAGGTAATGTGAATTACCTTAGTAATGGGTAAGGTAAGGTATTTGTGTTACCTTCAAGATAAGGTATTGAGATACCAAGTTAAAGTATCAAGATACAATGGTATGGTATTGGGATACCATGGTATAGGTAGAGGGTTACCTAGATACTAAGGTAGAGGTAAGTTATAGGTTTACCTTATAGGTAAGGGTTTACCTAGACTAAGGTATTTATACCTATACCAAGATATTGGTATCGAAATACCAATAGGGCCAAGATATGTGGTTTCTTGGTAGGTAAATGCTAGGAATAGGATACCTAGACTAGAGTTGATCCCATTTGACCATAGTTGACTGTTTTGACTCAAAGTCAACCAAAAGTCAACATTAGACCTAAAATTGACTAGAACTTGACCATAGTTGACTAATTGACCAAAAGTCAACTGTGAGTCAACCATTAGCCTAGTTTAACCTAGATTGGACTAGGAGTTGACCAGTTGACCAAAAGTCAATTGTAAGTCAACCTTTGACCTAGTTTGACTTTGTGTGACCTAGTTTGACTTAGTATGACCTAGGGGTGAGCATTCGGTTTATTCGGTTTAAATCGAACCGAATAACCCAAAACCGAATTGGACCGAAACCGAATAAGCAAAACCGAAACCGAACCGAATTGGCCCAAAACTGAATCAAACTGAACCGAATTAAATCGGTTCGGTTTTCGGTTTATTCGGTTTATTCATATTTTTTGATTTTTTTGTTAATATATATAGTAACTAAATATACATAGACATATTTAGTATATACCTATATATATTTAGTATATACCTATATATATTAATACTTATATATATATATATATATATTTTTTTTTTAATACTTATATATATATATATATATATATATATATATATATATATATATATATATATATATATATATATAGTAGACACACACACACACATATATATATTAATTAATTAAATTTTTTCATCCGGTTTTCGGTTTTGGACCGAAATCGAAACCCAAAACCGAATAAGAAAATTTAGTATTTTTAAAACCGAAACCGAACCGAATTTTTTTAAAACCGAACCGAACCTCTTATTCGGTTCGGTTCGGTTCGGTTTTCGGTCCAAAACCGAATAATGCTCACCCCTAGTATGACCTAGTGTGACCTAGTTTGACTTAGTGTGACCTAGTGTGACCTAGTTTGACTTAGTTTAACTGAGCTTGATCTAGATTTGCATATCATATACTGAAAATTATGCCAAACACTATAAAACCCTAATTAACTCTTGTATATCTCATATTTAGGTCTGTGGCTATCCTCTGAGACTCGATTTCTATTGACTGCTCAGGACCGCAGGCGAGTACATTCTCTGATAGTTTTTATTGTCTTGATATCTTCTATATCTGATTCAGTTGTAGTATCTTACTTGATTCCCGACATGATGGTACACGGACTAGTATACATTGGATCTTGTCATGAGAGGTTATTCCTGGTTTACCTGGTATATGAGTACATTGTTCGATCTTGTTTCTTGTACTTGTATAGACATCGATTTGGGAGTAGGTTAGCCCCCTGCTCTTTAAATTCTGTGTCATGACGTGTCATGGTTGGATCCATTATACTACTCGGGAATGGGGAGTTATTAGAGGTTATGTGATCAATACCACTCCTGTATTTCTGTTACTACTTGCATCATAGCTTTACCCTTGCCTCACATAGGGTAAATCCTGACCTGTGTTACTACTTGTCTCATAGCTTTCCATTGTGGCCGGCCTGATTCTTATTTTCTTGTATTTTCCGACTCATAGTCGGTCAAATGGAAGAGCCTGATCATGTGTCCCAAGCCGATCATATAACGCTCTAATATCTTAAGGCTTTACATTATACATCAGTTATTATTGTACTGCTCTAGTATTTCATACCCTGACATGAATCCAGATTTACATATTATGTTTATATTCCAGTCTTGATATTTCATCTTGTATTTTATTATAACTGTCTCTTATAAAGTTTGTCAATTCACATGTAACTGCTGTTAGCGTTTTTACTTGCTCATATCCTGACAGGATAACTTTGTTGTGTTTTTCAGAGGATTTAGATACATACTGCCCGACCTTCTACGGGTTTGGCATAGACGCAGATTACCACTTGGATTTAGTGGAGCCGGTGCCTTTAGAGGATGCACCACCGGTAGGGATCTAGACTAGCAGGTTTGACTGGACTACGTTCCAGCTTATTATTTTGGCTTGTAGTATATTATTATTTTAGGATATGTACATTGTGATATACTCTATATCTCTGGTTGGACGTTGTGACTTGCATATATTTCTATCTTTTTTATTTCCATCATATCTTTATCTTTTCGTGCGTATCTTCCTTAGATTCATGTGATTGAGTTATATATATATATTCCTCCGTGCGGAGATGACAGGTACATATATATTATTGATGTTAGATTTTATAGACGACCTATACAATGTTCTACTACCGACACGATCGTACGCTGGACGTACCCATGTGCTCGTGCCCCTAAACAGGGTACGGGTTGTGACACATTTTTGTAGTGGCCCATGCAGGTCCATGTCGCAACTAGTGCGATCTCGTAAAAGTACTCGACTTAGAGTACTAATTATGAGCCTGCAGTTATGATATAGGTTCTAGGTTATGATAGGAGTTACTCAGTCACATTTTAGGAAAATTTTCGATCTTTTGATTATCATGACAACTCGTCTTGTATTTCAATTTAATTGTTCTTCTTTGATAATATCTTATCTTGTGCCATATTGATCTTTTGCTTGAATCTGTCTCCAGAATGACAATGACTCGAGCTCCGGCCGCTGGATCCGGTACAGTGCCGGAGAGGTCCGATCCGTCGCAACCTATTCCTCCGGATTCGAGTGTGGCAGTCCAGGAGGCTGCCCCTACTGTTTCTACCAACCAGGCGGTAGAGGCAGCAGCACCTGAAGGTCCTCCACAGCAGGTTCAGGGGCCTAGTGTCGTCGTGCCTGAGACTCTTCCACCTCCACCTCTATTGCCGGTAGACGCTACACAGATGTTCGCACTTCTCCAGCAGATAATGGAGGCACAGTGAGCACAGACTGAGGCATCGCAGCGTCAGACAGAGGCTTTGAGGCAGAGCATGGAGAATACTTATCAGTTGGCTATGGCAGCAGTCAAAAAGGTGTTTGCGGCTCCAGTTCTGGGTGTTCTGGTCCAAGAGCGACATCAGCAGCAGTCGAGGCCTGGTACAGTACTGGACTTCAAGAAGATGGTCCCTCGAGAGTTCAAGGGAACCGAGGGCATCCTTTACGCCGATGATTGGCTAGAGGACGTGTAGAGGAGCCTGGGGCTGGCAGAGATCCCGAAGAGGCTGTAGGTATCAACAGCGGTGAGCCAGTTCTTCGATATTGTGTTAACATGGTACCGTACGGATCCTCGTGTGTCAGTAAGAGGGTTGTCTTGGGAGGACTTCAAGAGGCTCTTCAAGGAGAAGTTTTATCCTGATGTAGCTCTCAGCACGTTGGAGGTCCAGTTTGTCGGACTGGTCCAGGGGAACTCGTCGGTGGACAAGTATACAGCGAAGTTCTTTCGCCTGAGCCAATTTGCCCCAGGGATAGTTCAGGATGAGGGAGAGAAGGCCCGCAAGTTCAGAAGGGGCCTCATCCATGTTGTTCGTTCTCACACATCTGGGCTTCACGAGGCGACTTTTGAGCAGATTCTGATGGATGCTCAGATAGCGGAGGAGGACTACGGTCTTAGGCCCAAGAGTAGCGGTGATACATTGGAAGCTAGTTCTAGTGCGGGGCCGACCAAGCGTCCCTACATTCAGCAGAGGCCGTTCCAGCAGCCTCTGTTTCAGCAGCATCAGGCACCAGCACTTGTCCATCAGCAGCAGGGACAGGGACAGGTTCCTCAGTATATTTAATGTGGGAAGCCGGGGCACACCCGAGAGGTCTGTCAGAGGAGGTTGGGCGTTTGCCTGTCCTGCAGAGCTTCTGACCATGAGCTGAAGAATTACCCTGTTCGTGCAGCCAAAGGAAGTCAGGACATAGCGCCACCTACTGAGCTCCAGCTGGACCTGCAGTTCAGCCGAGGGGCCCGCCACTTCAGACGCAGCAGCAGCGTTTGTCCAGCATCAGAGGAAAGAACCCCAGGACAGGGCATTTATACTGGCATCCGAGGAGGCTGAGCCCGTAGCAGATGTCGTGGCAGGTTCTGTTCTTCTCGATTCATTTCCTGCATTAGCCTTATTTGACTCTGGTACAATGCACAGTTTTGTGTCTGTATCTTTTGCTCTTAGGTACAATATTATTGTTGAATCCTTGGGTAAAACTTACAAGATTATGACTGGGGGAGGCATTAAACTAGTCAATAATATTTGCAAGGGGCGGAGTGTTACACTGGGAGGCCGAAAATTTGAGTGTGTATTTGTTCGTAATGCCACTTTCGAGCTACGATGTGGTACTCGGTATGGATTGGTTGAGCAGGCACCATGCTAGTATAGATTGCAGAGGAGACAAGGTTTTGTTTAGGCCATCGGATGAGCCAGAGTTTGAGTTTTCCAGAGGAGCAGCTGAGCTGGAAGATGGATTCTGTGGAGCCTTGTTGGCGGGGCAGGAATTGCCACATCCATTGATAGCAGAGTTCTTGGATGTTTTCTCCGAGGAGTTGCCTGGGATGCTGCCAGACAGAGATGTCGAGTTCTCTATAGACTTGGTACCGAGCGCTGAGCCTATCTCACAGCACGTCTATAGGATCAACAATAACGAGTTGGCAGAGCTGAAGAAGTAGGTCGACGAGCTGCATGACAAAGGTTTCATCAGATCCAGTTCTTCACCTTGGAGCATACTTGTTCTGTTTGTACCGAAGAAGGATGGTACGGTACGCATGTGTATCGATTACAGAGCGCTCAACAACCTCACTATCAAGAACAAGTACCCGTTGTCGAGGATTGACAACTTGTTCGATCAGTTGAGCGGTGCGAAGGTATTTTCGAAGATAGACTTGAGGTCCGGTTACCATCAGCTGAAGGTGAAGCAGGAAGACATTCCGAAGATAGCTTTTCGGACTCTGTACGGCCAGTACGAGTTCACTGTTATGCCATTTGGGTTGACCAACGCCCCAATATTATTCATGAACTTGATGAACAAGGTATTCCATCAATACCTTGACAGGTTTATGGTGGTCTTCATAGATGACATCTTGGTCTACTCAAAGACGCCGAAGGAGTATGAGGAGTACCTGCGGATTGTATTAGAGACCCTCAGAAAGGAGAAACTCTACGAGAAGCTGTCGAAGTGTGAGTTCTTTCTAGAGCAGGTAGAGTTCTTGGGTCATGTTGTGACCGAGCACGGGATCTCAGTAGACCATAAAAAGATTTCAGCAGTAGAGTCTTGGTCTACACTCAGTTCAGTTGCCGAGATTCGGAGCTTTCTGGGTCTAGCAGGCTATTGTTGACACAAAGTCACAGTCAACCAAATATTGATAACATTGACTAAATAATAATTGTAATAATTTGATACGACACATAACGACTACATCCAGCTCAAGCCAGACGACAGCTCAGTTTTGCAAATACAAGTCATTTTTGAGTCTGTACTTTTATATTTATTGAGTCTAGAATGATTGTAAGTTGAGTTGTGCTGAGCTCTTGAGACTAAACCCATAACCTATCCAAAATCCATAAAGCTCCACATCCAAAATAAGCCCATTGGACCCTTAGAACTATTCTGTGCTCTGGAGACAGAGTTCGGGCCGAACTCTGCCTCCACATAGAGTTTGGGCCGAACTCTGTCCCCTAAAAATTAGCACCCTAATTTTTAGGGTTGGCTGGTTGCTAGTTGTCCAACGGCCAAATTTTTGAAAATTCCTACCAGAATTCTGGCCGAATTCTGCCTGCTAAAATCCTATAAATAGGCCAAGAATTCTCTTATTTTCATTCATCCAATCTTCTATTCTCTTCTCTCTTAAGCTCAATATAAGCCATACCCTTCTTCATCTACTAGCCACAAGCTTCCTAAGTCTCGAGTGCTCAGCATCTCTCAGTTAGGAGACTTGTGCAAGAGTTCAAGAAGTCGCTTGGAAAATTCTAAGCATCGCCACTGCGATCCTTTGTAAGAAGTTGACGTGCTCTTCTGAAGAAAAGGGACGGGGTGTAACTACTATTTCATAAATAGTAGATTTAATCCTGAGCTAGAGTTCTCAGGCCTGGACTAGTCCTCCACGAGGGAAACCAGGTTAAAATCGGCTGTGTTTGCGTATGCTTTCTTGCTCCTTATTTATTTCCGCACTTACTCTGATTATTCTTAGATTGTGAAAGAGTTTAATTTTTAATTGGCTATTATCGCTATAAACTCTATTCACCCTCCCTCTAGAGTTGCCATCTGTTCTTCAATTGGTATCAGAGCTCTGTTCTCTTTACAAGGACTTACATCCTAGAGCTGATCCATGGCAACCACACAATCCTTGATTTCCAATCACGGTGAAGGACAGTCCACTCATAGGCCTCCCCTATTTGATGGAACTAACTACACATATTGGAAAATAAGGATGAGCTTTTATCTCAAGTCTTTAGACTTTGACCTGTGGACTATCGTCACTGACAGTTACAAAAAGCCCGCCAGGATAGTTGTCAATGGTGATCTTGTTGAAAAATCACATGACAAATATTCTGACGAGGAGAAGAAACAGGCAAGTCTAGACGCAAGAGCTATTAATGCTTTATTCTGTGCTATAGACAGGAATGAGTTCAACAGGATATCTACATGCACCACATCTCACGAAGTATGGAGACTTTTAGAAGTGACGCATGAAGGAACCACCCAAGTCAAGGAATCAAAGATAAGTCGTCTCACTCAAGAATATGAGGCTTTCAAGATAAAGCCAAATAAGACGATCACGCAAATGTTCACAAGATTCTTCGACATCATCAACCCCCTGTCTTCGCTCGGCAAGCAATATTCAAATCATGAGAAGATTCGCAAGCTCCTTAGGGGGCTACCAAAAATTTGGAACCCTAAGGTGACAGCCATCATAGAAGGAAATGATCTCACGACCATGTCCATGGAGACCTTGATGGGAAAGCTGATGACTCATGAGCTTGACCTCAAGGACTTCGAAGAGCCTGCTCCCAAGGCTAAGGAGATCGCACTCAAAGCTCACCGACGGAGGGCTGAACCCGAAGAGACGGATGACGACAACTCAGAAGATGATGATCAAGCTCTTATGGTCTGCAACTTCAAGAAATTCCTTCGCTTCAATCGAAGAAAGAAGGAACCACAAGAAGATGGCGAAGAAGAGCCAACCTGCTACGGTTGCAAGAAGACTGGACACGTCCGAAAAGATTGTCCATTCTTGAAGAAGAGCAACCGCTATGAGAAGCCATACAAGAAGACTTTCTCAAAGAAATATGCCAACACAAGCATTTGGCATGAAAGCGAAGCTAGTGACTTCGAGGAAGAAAAGAACTCTCCTCAAGATATGGCTAATGTGTGCCTAATGGCGACGTCCGAAAAGGTATCAAACGAAACTCTTGACGACTTCACTTTTGATGAACTTGGAGATGCTTTCACCGATTTACTTAGTGATCACAAAAAGGTCATTGGTAAATACAAACATGCCAAGGACAAAATCAAAAGTCATGAAATCGAAATACAAAGACTTTCTTTATTACTTGATAACATTAGAGACACTTCACCCACGGATGTCACTGATGAGGTATCTAAGCTTAAAATAAGCTTATATGATGCCGAAGCACGCATTGAACAACAAACACAAGAAATCACAACACTCAACACGGAGCTTGCAGAAGAAAAGAGTAGACACAAGATTTCTATTACTAAGATGCATGGTTTGAATGCTAAGATTACTGAATTGCAAGCTGTCTCTAAGAAACTAGAGACTAAATTGGGAAAACAGGTTGCTCAACCTCAAACCCAAGAGACACACACAAAGCATGATACTTCTCATACTAGTCACCCACGTAATCCACCTACAACACGTAATCATGCTTACATATACACACACTTTCATAAAGCACACAAACCACATGCACGTAGAAATAACTATCATATGTCACAAAATCATCATGCTACACATAGATACAATCATCACAATGTTGCACAAAAACAACATTACCATCACTCTACATATAGACATCATCACCATGCTACTCCATATAGACAATATCACCATGCCACTCTACATCACTCTACAAACAGTCATCATCACCATGCTAATTCTACATATCATCATACTTTTCCTCACCACTCTGCTTATAGACATCATCAGCATGCTCCTAATATAAATAGGAATGCTACATGTACTTATTGTGGTTTACACTGACACATTTTACCATAATGTAGAATTAGAAGATTAATAGATAGAAAGATATATGCATGGTTTCCAAAAACTAACTCTTCAGGACCCTCAAGAACTTGGGTATCAAAGGTCACATCTACTATTGATGTAGGTGAACCTTCCTTCCTCAACTAAGAGTAAGTGGATTCTCGATAGTGGATGCTCACGGCATATGACGGGAGACGCAAATCTTTTTGCATCACTATCGATGAAGAGAGAAGGATATGTATCCTTCGGCAATAACCTAAAAGGTTATATTATAGGTAATGGTAATATTGGTTATCCTCCCTCTCCCGTAATAAAGGATGTCTGCCTAGTGACCGAGTTAAAGCATAACCTGCTCAGCATCAGTCATCTTGCTGACCATGGATATGACATTAACTTTGGACAAAACAAATGCCTTATTTATGATAGGTCAACAGGAGACATTATTTTTGAAGGGGTAAGAGAGGATAATATTTATATTTTCTATTTGTCTATAGATACTAACAATGCAGGTAGATGCCTATATGCTCATAAAGATGAAAGATTACTGTGGCACCAGCGTCTTGGTCATGCCAATATGGATACTATATCCAGGCTATCGACCAAAAAGCTAGTTAGAGGCTTGCCCGATATCATATTCAAAAAGGACACCGTATGTGTCGAATGTGAGTTGAATAAGGCAACCAAGTCCTCTTTCCATTCCATAAACTCTGTAAGCACTACTAGACCCTTGCAACTACTCCATATGGATTTATTTGGCCCTAGTAGAGTAGCCAGTCTTGGTGGAAAACTCTATGACTTTGTTATTGTTGATGACTTTTCAAGATTTACTTGGGTTTTCTTTCTTGCAAATAAAAGTAATGCTATTTCGGTTTTCAAGATTTTTGTTAAGAAAGTTCAAAACGAAAAAGGCTACATGATTACTCGTATCCGAAGTGATCATAGAGGCGAGTTCGAAAATTCTGATTTTGAAAAGTTTTATGATTCCAATGGTTTTGATCATGAGTTTTCTTGTCCAAGAACTCCTCAACAAAATGGTATTGTGGAGCGGAAGAATAGGACTCTTGGCGATATGGCTAGAGTCATGCTGAACAAGTTTTCACTTCCGAAATACTTTTGGGCTGAAGCTGTCAGTACAGCATGCCATATTTTAAATAGGGTGCTTATTCGTCCTATTACGAAGAAAACACCCTATGAGCTTTGGTTTGGGAGAACCCCAAATGTTTCTTATTTTAGAGTTTTTGGCTGTAGATATTTTATCCTTAACACCAAAGACAACTTAGGCAAATTTGATGTCAAAGCTGACGATGGTATTTTCCTTGGCTATGCTGCCAAGAGCAAGGGATATAGAGTTTTTAACAAACGCTCATTAATTGTGGAAGAGTCTACAAATGTGACTTTTGATGAAGATAACAGTGCAGCAGCTACTCTTGATGATGATGTTGAGCCATCAACTTCTACTCCAATGAATACCACAACCGAAACCAATTCTCTGGAGGGCTTGCCAAAGAAATTCTCTTTCAAGCCATCACACCCAGAAAATTTAGTGATCGGTGAGGTGTCACGTGGAATAACTACTAGATCATCATTAAGAGACTTTATTGCTAGCACTGCCTTTATTTCATAAATTGAGCCGAAAAACATTTTAGAAGCTTTCAATGATGAATTTTGGATTTCTGCTATGCAAGAGGAACACAACCAATTCGAGAGGAGCCAAGTATGGGAACTCGTTCCTAGACCGGCTAATCATTCGATTATTGGTACTAAATGGGTTTTTAGAAACAAAGTGAATGAAGATGGTTCAGTCACACGCAACAAAGCTCGTCTAGTAGCCCAAGGATACAACCAAGAGGAAGGTATCGACTACGATGAGATATATGCTCCTGTTGCTAGATTGGAATCCATTCGGATGCTTTGTGCATTTATAAATTTTCAAAATTTCAAATTATTTCAAATGGATGTTAAAAGTGCTTTCTTGAATGGATTTATTAAGGCGGAAGTTTATGTAAAACAACCCCCTGGTTTTGAAAATCATAAATTTCCCGACCACGTGTTCAAGCTAAAGAAAGCGCTGTATGGCCTCAAACAAGCCCCTAGAGCTTGGTATGAACGGCTAAGCAACTTCTTGCTTGAGAAAGGTTTTTCAAAAGGGAAAGTTGACACTACACTTTTCATAAAATCTTTCAAAAACACTATTCTTTTAGTACAAATATATGTAGATGATATTATATTTGGTTCTACTGATGAAACCCTTTGTCAAGATTTTGCCAAGTATATGCAGACCGAGTTTGAGATGAGCATGATGGGGGAGCTCAACTACTTTCTTGGGCTGCAAGTCAAACAAATGTCAAATGGAACCTTCATCTGTCAATCGAAGTATACAAAGGACATACACTACAACAAATATGGCCTACAATAGCATGCGCAGAACGCTATAGAAAGCCTTCTATAGCATATTATGTCTGCTATGATCGCCCACGCTATAGTATGTCCAGACATGTGAACGCTATAACATTATAGCGTTCATGAATGCTGTAGAAGGTTTATAGCGTTCGTGTATGCTGTTGATGGTTTATAGCGTTTATGAATGCTGTAAATACTTTATAGCATTCTAGAACGCTGTAGATAGTTTATAGCGTTCGTGAGTGCTGTGGATTACTTATAGCGTTCATGAATGCTGTGGATTATTTATAGCATTTTGTGAATGCTGTGGATGATTTATAGCGTTTGATGAATGGTTTGATTTATTATAGCGTTCATCATATGCTATCGTGGTAGCAGCAATTTAGACATTTTGAGTGCTATAAACCTGCTACAGAATTTCATATTATTTCATATCTGCTACAGAATTTCATATTTCATAACCTGTTTTGTATCACATATAAATAACAATAATCGTAAACAATTTCAATCGCAACTTGCATTTCGATCAATCAAGATATAGTAAAGATTTGCCAAAATATGAAATGTTTCATTAGAACATTCAAGATGTACAAAAAGTAGTAGTCATTAAAACATTCAAGATGTAGAAAAAGTTGTTGTACGCCAAAATAAATCATTCCATTTACAAAGTATCTGTAGTCCAAAATAAACTATTCCATTTACAAATATCTGTAGGCCAAAAAATAGGTCGATCGCCTCTTTCCTTCTAGCTATCCACAACCATCAAAAATTTATACGTCAACCTACACAAAATTGAGAAGAAAATACATTATTATATAAAAAATAAGATAGAAACATTTGAAACCATGAAATGAACTAAGAGTATTACCAAACAGCTTTTACAGCTACTTCTCAAAGAATACGCAAAAACAGTCCTGATAAGCAGTAGTAAACCAGATGATGTCAAAACCTGGATAATAGTTCAGATAAGTTCAGTTTTCCAAAATCAGCAGCCAAGCTAATACTAAGCTAACTACAAAGCACAGAGAAAATGAGGTATAGGCAATAAAGGTTTAAACAAACATGTATAACAGAGACGATCCAAAGCTAGAGAGGTTTATGTGATGTCATGGCAGAATTGATGAGAAAAGAATGAAAGGGAGAAAATGGATTATAGGCTCCACAGAAGTCAGCAGGAAATCGTCTGGATGTGTGCTGCTCTTAGGCAAAAGGAAGAAAATAAGGTGTTCAGCACACATGAGAAATCTAAGAAGAAACTTATGTTGGCTATAAAAAGATCCCTATGTTCAGGTAAAGGAAAACTTGATATACAAAAATATAACCAATATGCACATTGTTAAGTTCATAGAGTCCTAATTATTTGTAAAGACTATTGTGTTTACCATAACTCTTCTGTGAGAAGTATTATTGATCACTATAACTAGCGCTAGATTAAAGATATACAAACACAGAATACATCAACAGGGCCGTTATCAGAATAGAATAGACTAATTTTCTAAAAACTTGTATCAAAATCTAAAGAGCATGCCTATTGAGAATTACACTCAAAATAACATACTTATAATCGTAATAAAATAAAGGCAGCTACTTCTCATATATAGTCTTCACAAGCAACAACTACAAATTAAGATAGTGATCTCATACCTTCCCTAATGAATCAAATCCATCAAGTTGATTGAGTAGTTCCATCAATGTACGTTGAATCTCTCTATCAGCACTGGTCCCCTCACTAAAACGACGTCCACCAATGGCGTCGATTTCATCCATGAATATGATGCATGGCTGAGGAAAATAAAGAGCAATATTAGAACAAACATTTCTAGCAGCCCAAGAGACAATATTCATGTAAGATGAACTCTAAAGAAGGAAAAAAAACAAAGAAGATTCAGTAAATTAGAGGTTAATCTTTTCATTAGCCGCAGATATAGGTGAGGAAACACAGTTGTCCAGAAAAAAGAAATGTAGCTCAGTCATTTTTTCCTCACTCCTGTTTAACTTCTCTTCCCGGTCTAAACAAAGGAAACAACTTCTATAAGGTCCCTTCCGTTAGCTACACTACAATCACATCCATTGGAATTTTGGAAACGAATAAAAACCCTATGTTGTAGCATGATTACACAAAGTTGTAGCATGATTGAGGGATCTTCTTTTCATACTTAAAAGTAAACAGAAAAAAATGGGAAGTCAGTCCAAGAATAAATTCTTACTTGGTGGTCCCGTGCATAGCCAAACATCTCTCTGATCAATCTTGCACTTTCCCCTATATATTTGTTAATGATAGCACTTGATACAACCTGCATGGAGTATCATACAGAATTCAGCCACAAAGCATTTAACTAACATTAATGCTTAATTTTCAATACCTACCTTCAGAAAGTTGGCATCTATATTGCTAGCAATTGCTCTGGCCAATAGGGTCTTCCCTGTTCTAGGAGGGCCATAGAGGAGGACACCCTGACATCATTCAGACAACTTATTACAAATTCCATGTTAATAATGCAATATAAAAAAATAGTTTTCTCAAAAAAATACAAAAATTAATTCTTGGAAAAAAGAAAAAGCTCAAAACTATGAAGTAGCACTAACAGCCCAGAGCCTATGAGTATTTAAACAAGAATAAATTTCAATCTTTAAAGCAATAGTTCTCGAGGAATTTAGACAATAAGCTCAGAGTTACAGAGTTACCTTTGGGGGTTTAATTCCTACTCTAAGGAAGAGTTCAGGGTTCATGAGAGGAAGTTCAATGGACTCTCTAAGTTCTAGAATCTGATCAGACAAGCCACCAACGGCAGAGTAACTAACATTGCTTGGATCTTCATGAAGCATATTATAAACAACTGGATCAACCTGGAATCAGAAAAATAAACTGCTCATATTTCATGCCAAGAAGAAATAGAATTTACAAAGGAAAACATCATTTACTGCCTGATAACCAGAGATGCAATACTACATGGAGGTCCTTTATTGCCTCACATGGAAGAGCTCGCATAATGGTAAGAGTTGTCATATCGAGAACCACGCGAGTTCCAGCTGTAAGCTTCTCTTTATCCACCTTACTGTGACAGCCAACGACATATCTTGGGCCACTACTAGCTTTGACTATCACTGAAACATAAATAGGCCATCCATTGGATAGTTGATATTAGTAAGAACCCCATGCCAAAGACATTTAGAACTAGTTTATAATATTCGATTACAAAGAGAAGCCACAAGAAGCAATACAAATCAAATAACAAGACATAAAAAAATATAACTAAATATTCAAGTGTAGCAAATTCCCTTGCATATTCAATATGAATGTGTAAAGTTCCGCTTCAAAGATGAGGTGTAAGATTACCGAACTGATCCTAGACCAGTATTACAGGAAGTTACGAGTTTGATCTGATTTGCTCAAAACTGGCTAAATTAAAAAAAAAATAGCTTGCAACTGAAAATATCAAACATTTTCAAAGAAGGTGATTTCAATCATCATTTCAAAAATATTGATATTCAATAATATATTGTTCACTAATAGTGGCATTATATTATGTTTCACGACAAGACGCTTGCTACAAAAAAAAGATAAATTATCCACATTATATTTGACTGTTTTTCATCATTTATTGCATCTCAATAACCACGAAATGTGTCCACCATTGTTACAACTCCAAATAAGTAGGCAGTCAAAATTAGCTCAAGCTAAAAAATAACAAAGTACGTTATAGGCTTTCCAAAATAGATTAAATAGAATGTACACATTCTTTAATGGCAAAAATGGTATTTGACAAAATTAAGGGGTGGCCAGCCAAGGTGATTCTCATCCTTCACCACCCATAACTATGTGACTATAAACACTTCAATCAATGTGTAAACCAACATGGTTTAAAAGACGAAAAATTTGACTACAAGTGTCATCTCCGAGAGCACGATCACCAACAGCGTGACCAATATATTCTCTCACTGGGTTATAATATATTTAATGCTAAAAAAGGTATTTGACAATTAGGGGGTGGCAGAGAAATTGATACTTGTCTTGGTATTATTATGACAACTTGGGTGGTAGAAAAATATCCAGACCAAGAAAGTCGAAGCAGAGCTTAATGAATAGAAGAAACTTGGGATGTTATACCAAACTTATTTGAAGGAGTGATGGATCGGTGATTAATAGATGAGGAAATGATATGTTTATGGACAGTAGTTACTGATCTATCTTCTATGTTTTCTCTTGACTTAATTTTATACTCTACTCTACACTTTCTTAGAAGTTTCACATTTAAAAAGTAGATCCATGAGTTTATCCAAAAAGTGGACTAGAAAAGTTTTTATAGAAATTGTTCTAGCACATCACCCTTAAAGTAAATCTGAAGCTAATGACTTTGAGAATCCAAGTAAATCACAACAAAATGAACGAGTACCGATTGTCAGGATGAAAACGTATTCTTTCTAACAAATAATGAACATTCGACATCACACAAGCAAAATACTATTTCACCATAACTCTCATCATAATCCTATATAATGCAGGATGGAAAAAAGTATAGTTTATACTAATAGACCATATAAATAGATGCTCACTGCAATTCATTATCAACAAAATGTTTAAAAAGCAAGCATTCATCAAACTATGAAGTTTGGTTTGAAACCTCCAAGTAAAATGAACTTTGCATTACTATTCGAAGCATATTGACTTTCTTAGCCAGCTTCCAGATAATCGAGGATCAAAAGATTCAGCATAAACTTATTTCAGTATTAGTCGAGTAAATTATAAACATACTAGTCAATCACATTTGTACCATGAGTGCTTGTCTAGAGCCATGCCTCATCGCCCAGATATATCCGTGTTTATCTAGCCGCCGGTCATGTAACAATCTATTTATCGTCTTAATGACAAAGATAATAGTCAAAGCCCTATTATTAAGCCACACAAAGAAGATATATGCCACCCTAGTATATTTTTCCCAAAAGGATTACATAGCACATGCAAAACAATCTCAGAAATTTAAGCTAAAAGACAATAATGATATAATTTAAATGACTGAAAGCATTCAAATTGTAAGCAGGTTAAATGTAATCTACGGCTTTAGAAAACATGTAATCCCTGATTGTTTACATTTGCAGAATCATCAATCACCTAGTCAAAAGTATTATAGAACCCAACAACTGTTTCCAGTTTGACGAATACAAAAAGGGCATCTGTGAATGGTGCTGCTTCGTCAAATGGGTGAGAATGTGAAACCCAATGAGGAAAAACAAGGCTTTAGAAGTAGAAATCTTGCATTCATGAGAAGCTCCGACGACCAGAAGTGGTTTCGGTAACAAATGTTTTCCAGCCATTGCTCGCTGCAGAAGAACGCACTAGCGACCTATATAATACAACCTATAATCTGAGCCGATATAAAAAATAACAAGATTAAATACAAAATTTACATATCAAAAAAATGGATCATCACCTTAGTGAACCGAGTCTTGGAACTAGGGTTTACTCATTCCTTCTTGGGAAAGGATCCACACTATGAAAGAAATAACAAAAAAATCAATTCAAAACCCTAATCCTGGTGAAATTAAAAACCCTAAGGAATTTGGGAACTCACAAATTCTTCTAACTGCCCTTCTTTCCCTTCAAAATCATGAAAACAAAGATCGATCCTTCCTGTAGATGAATTACGAGACTTAACAAATATTTCCATCAAATAATCCATAAATAAGAGAAAAAGACAGGAAGAAAGAGAGGGCTGCACCGGCATCCTTGTGGAGGAAGAGAGAGGGCTTCACCGGCATCCTTGTGAAGGAAGAGAGAGGGCTTTACTGACGTCGAAAGAGGCAGGGAGAGAGAGCGAGGGCTTCACCGACGCCCTATGGAGAGAGAGAGAAAGAGAGGGCTTCTCCAGCGCCCTTTGGGAGGAGGGGAGAGCTCCTGTTGAGACCAACAAAAAAAATGAGCAAAGGGGGAAGGAAACACCTTCTCAACCCCTCTGCTTTAGTGCCCAATTTTTGGTTGGAGGGCGGTAAAATGAAAATTTTGGAGGATAGGTGTGGGCTGAAAGCAAAGGGGGAATGAATTTCCAAACAACACTTTTCAAATGTTGTATTTATTATTTAAAGAAGACAGATGTTGTAAATTTATATGCTTTTACGTCAATGTGCTATAATTTGTTCTTTTATCATGTAAAAACATTTTTTCTCCTAAGATTCGAACACGAGATCTGTTTTGACATACAAACATATGAATATTTTATATTCTATAGCATTCAGAAAATACTATAGATAGATATTTTTATAGAACAGCAAAAAGAACGCTATTGTTGATAACATTCTATAGCGGGGACACCTGAACGCTATAGAAAAACTGCTATTGTAGGCCATATTTGTTGTGCTGAAGAAATTCGACCTTGACAACGTCAAATCAATCAGCACTCCTATGGCTACTTCAACCAAACTCGAACCAGATGATAGCGACAAACTCGTAGATCAACGTAAGTATCGAGGTATGATAGGCAGTCAACTTTACCTTACTGCTAGTCGTCCTGATATTATGTTTAGTGTTTGCCTATGTGCTAGATATCAAGCAAATCCTAAGAAATCACACATGATCGCGGTTAAGCGTATCTTTCGATACCTTAAGGGTACAATTACAGTGGGCCTATGGTATCCCAAGTCAACATCATTTGAACTCATTGGTTACTCTGATGCTGACTTCACCGGATGCAAGGTCGACCGTAAAAGTACGAGCGGCACGTATCATTTATTAGGAAAGGCTTTAGTCTCTTGGTTTAGCAAGAAGCAGAATTCTGTCGCACTATCCACAACAGAAGCTGAATACATCATAGCTGGGCATTGTTGTGCACAAATTCTGTGGATGAAGCAAACCCTTGAAGACTACAACTTATCTTTCATGCACATTCTAATATTTTATGACAACACTAGTGCTATAAATCTTACTAAGAACCCCATTTGTCACTCACGCACGAAGCACATTGAAATACGTCACCACTTTTTGCGTGATCATCAGCAAAATGGCACGATTAACTTAGAATTTATTGACACTGATCATCAGTTAGCAGATTTCTTCACAAAACCATTATCCGAAGAGCGCTTCAATTTTCTTTGTCGTGAACTTGGAATTTTAGATGAAGCTGTTGTAAATTAAAATAAACCTGCGTAAATATCGAATATATCTTGATTCTCTTATGATGAACTTGCTATGGGTACAAGCCGAAAGGGCCCTTCTGACAACAAGGCATAAAAGCCTAAGCGACACGGTGCACTAGTCCTTTGGACTACCGCTAGCTGGGATCCGGCCCCTGCAGCTAACCTATGACAGCTTCAAAATATTGAATTATGATATATTTCCTTGTTTATTAAAAGGTTCATTTTTATTTATCACTTGCTGAAATACTATTTTTTCAACTTCATATTGCTGCTTTAAACTCACTATCTGCTATTCTTCTGGATCTTTTCTGTATTTATACTCATTGGTTTCTCTTTTACTTAACCAAATTTCTTACTTTTCTGCCTGATTCCTGTTCTGTGACCAGGACCCAGAATTCGGGCCGAACTCTGCCCCTACCAGAGTTCGGGCCGAATTCGACCTGACTGTTCCAGAACCGGGAACAGTCCCAGCCGTTGATCAAAAGTAAGATCCAATGGTCATGATTTGGTCCGACCAAGAGAAACCCTTCCCATATTTTCGGTCTCTCTTCCCTCTCCTTCCTTCTTACCACCTTTTCCAATTCTCTAACACAATTCTCTCAAAACCCCAACTCTAATTTCTCCTTTCTAGAGCTCCATTCTTCCCTAAACTCAAGGAGAAGACTTATTTTTTTCAATTCTCTTTCATTGTTCATCACTAGTTTGAGGTATAATTTCTTACTTTTCTATATCTCAATTTCTTTCATTATCCATTGTGTTATGGCTCCACGTTTGCTCAACCGCGGGAAGAGACTTCGGACCGAGGGTGCTTCCTCGTCGAATGCTCCTCCTCCCGTTGCTCCGCCCGTTGCACCACCGGTTGCACCGGCTATTGAACAATAAATCCATCCTTTGTTCAATCCTCCTCGTCCACATGATCCAAATACTTTTGACGACCGAATTTTTGTATCACTAGACGCATCAAATGATTGGTTTAGTAATTTTCGGATACGTCCGTTGTTTGCGGGACACCCCATCAAATTTACTATATTCTCACAAAATAATGCACTCTTTAATGACCTTTGCCTTGATGAACTTGTTACCACAAATTCGGTCATTTATCGTAGTGCCATTCAAATGTTTTACTGCAACTTAACTCGTGATGATACTCATATTTATTCACGAGTTACGGGAAATGATATCTCATTTGATGATTTTGAATTGGCCGAATATCTTGAACTTCAAGAGCCAAATTCTTGGGAAAAGCTTGTTGAAGCTAGATCATTTTAATTTCCCGAAGGAATTTCACTTGAAAGCTTCAAGGACGACTTGTGTAGCCCTAACACTCGTCCTCGTATGCTTTTGGCTAAATTCCTCAATCCCTATTTCTATGAACTTCATCGAATCATATTCAACACCATTCTACCCAAAGCGGATTCTACTGATGAAGTCACTTATTTTGAAATCTCGGCCTTATATCATCTCCACTTCCATGTTCCCTTTAATATTCCACGCACAATGATGGATTGGATGATCAACAGTAGGAAGAAACCAAGATCTTTGGTTTATGCATTATACCTTCCTATGATCTTTCGTGCTTTTCATGTACCCCTTGATGAGTGTCCATTCTTACCTGCCCCTGTCTTCCTCTCTAAGGCAAGGAGGCTTCAGGCGGCCATTGGCTCACCAGTAGTGTCTGAGCATTCTGATGATGAGCCAGATGCCCCTCCTCTTGGACAGGATCCTCCTTCTGCCACTCTTAAGTCTCTTCAGACCTTGTTTCGAGATCGCTTCACTTTGGAGGACGATCGTTGGACTCAGCTGGATTACCGGACTACTTTGCAGATGAGTGCTATCAGCAACTCGCTGCATGACATTCGGTATTCTATGTCTCGCCATCCTTCCATGCCCATTCCTATGGAGGGAGACCCCGATCGTGAGGGATTTCGTATTGATGACCCTTGGGTTCGTCGCTACATGGATCCGGATGCGGCATTTGTGGACCCACGTCGCTCTTTTACTGATCCATCGGACGGCACCGGGCCCTCTCATGTTCGATGATGGATATGGACTACTTTTGATGCTGCTACTGAGGATCTTAGATTATGGTTTATGCATTTTATTTTAGTTGCTTTTATGTACTTGGTTTGTAGTAGACTTATTATGAGTTGTGACTTTTGAGACTTTGGTAGTTCTATTATCAGTTTATATGACTCTTGAGACATTTGGTCATTATCTTAGTTTATATGCAGTTTCTTCTCCTTTGGGTGTGTTTGCCAGTTATTATTTGTTATCTCATATTTCTAAATGCCAAAAGGGGGAGATATGTGTATATTCTGTTTTTATATATGCTTTTGGTTTATATGTACTTTTGGAAGAATATTCTTAACATGCCAACAAGATTCATATCATTGTTTACGGGGGAGCTATTCTTAAGCTCGGCACTAATTATGGGGGAGCTATATTTTTGTCGCCTCATGTGTCCAGGTATGAATACTGAATATACAAATTATTATTTTTGTCAATTATCAATATAGGAGAGATTGTTGACACAAAGTCACAGTCAACCAAATATTGATAACATTGACTAAATAATAATTGTAATAATTCGATACGACACATGACGACTACATCCAGCTCAAGCCAGACGACAGCTCAGTTTTACAAATGCAAGTCATTTTTGAGTCTGTACTTTTATATTTATTGAGTCTAGAATGATTGTAAGCTGAGTTGTGCTGAGCTCTTGAGACTAAACCCATAACCTATCCAAAATCCATAAAGCTCCACATCCAAAATAAGCCCATTGGACCCTTAGTTCTATTCTGTGCTCTGGAGACAGAGTTCGGGCCGAACTCTGCCTCCACACAGAGTTCGGGCCGAACTCTGTCTCCTAAAAATCAGCACCCTAATTTTTAGGGTTGGCTGGTTGCTAGTTGTCCAACGGCCAAATTTTTGAAAATTTCTACCAAAATTCTGGCCGAATTCTGCCGACTAAAATCCTATAAATAGGCCAAGAATTCTCTCATTTTCATTCATCCAATCTTCTCTTCTCTCTTAAGCTCAATATAAGCCATACCCTTCTTCATCTACTAGCCACAAGCTTCCTAAGTCTCGAGTGCTCAGCATCTCTCAGTTAGGAGTCTTGTGCAAGAGTTCAAGAAGTCGCTTGAAAAATTCTAAGCATCGCCACTGCGATCCTTTGTAAGAAGTTGACGTGCTCTTCTGAAGAAAAGGCACGGGGTGTAACTACTATTTCACAAATAGTAGATTTAATCCTGAGCTAGAGTTCTCAGGCCTGGACTAGTCCTCCACGAGGGAAACCAGGTTAAAATCGGCTGTGTTTGCGTATGCTTTCTTGCTCCTTATTTATTTCCGCACTTACTCTGATTATTCTTAGATTGTGAAAGAGTTTAATTTTTTAATTGGCTATTATCGCTATAAACTCTATTCACCCCCCTCTAGAGTTGTCATCTGTTCTTCAGCTATTACCGGAAGTTCGTCCAGGACTTCTGTCGGATTGCAGAGCCGATGACTAGACTTACCAGGAAGGACGTAGAGTTCGTCTGGACTGAGGAGTGTCAGGATGCCTTCAATGAGCTGAAGAAGAGGTTGACCTCAGCTCTTATCTTGACGTTGCCTTCTGGGACTGGTGGTTTCACGATCTACAGTGACGCTTCTGGAAAAGGCTTGGATTGCGTTCTTCAGCAACATGGGAAGGTGATTGCCTATGCATCTAGGCAGTTACGTCCTCATGTGAAGAACTACCCTACCCATGATCTAGAGTTGGCAGCTGTTATCTTTGTCTTTAAGTTGTGGAAGCATTACTTGTACGGAGAGCGAGTTGAGATCTTCATGGATCGCAAGAGCTTGAAGTACGTGTTCACCCAGAAGGAGTTGAACATGCGACAGAGACGGTAGCTCGAACTGATGAAGGACTTTAATATCTCATTGCAGTACCATCCAGGTAAGGCCAACGTAGTTGCAGATGCCTTGAGCAGGTATCCAGTCGCTATATATTTGACGGCAGATCGTCATCTTTGGCCGATCTGGATAGTTTGGGTATCGAGGTGATTGTTTTGGGCATGAAGATTCAGATGTGGGGCTTACAGATTTAGTCTGAGTTGATGGACATAGTTAGATCAGCGCAGTATGATGATGTTGCCCTGAGGAGCTTCAGGGAGCAGGTGTAGGCAGGTTTCCTCGATGATTTCTCTATAGCCGAAGATGGGTCGCCGAGGCACGGTGCTAGAATGTGCATTCCGAGTGGAGATCTTCGGGAGAAGGTTCTTCAGGAAGCGCATCGCTCTCAGTACTCTATGCATCCTGGAGCCAACAAGATGTACAGAGAACTGAGAGAGCACGTATGGTGGTATGGCATGAAGCGAGAGGTAGCTCAGTTTGTATCTCGCTGCTTTGTGTGTCAGCAGGTAAAAGCCGAGAGACAGAGGCCAGGTAGACTACTATAGACACTATCCATTCCAGAGTGGAAGTGGGAGCACATCACCATGGACTTTGTGTTCGGACTTCCGCGATCTCCTGGAGGGAAAGACTCGATATGGGTCATCGTTGATATATTGACCAAATCGGCCCACTTCTTGCCTTTCAAGGTGGGTTTGTCTACGGAGAAGCTGGCAGAGCTGTACGTGCGTCAGATAGTCAGATTGCATGGAGTTCCGGTGAGCATAGTCTCGGATCGGGATAGTCGTTTCACTTTCCATTTCTGGAGGAGTTTACATACTAGTTTGGGCACCCAGCTCAAATTCAGTACCGATATCATCTTCACATGGTAGAGTTTGCTTACAACAACAGCTACCAGGCCAGTATAGAGATGTCACCATTTGAGGCTCTATACGGACAAAGATGTCGTACTCCTTTATCATGGGACGATGTTGGCGAGAGGGTATTGCTTGGGCCGGAGATGATGGTGGATGAAGCAGAGAATGTTAGACTGATTAGAGATAGACTTCGGGTGGCTCAGGATAGACAGCGGCATCGGGCCGATTGCCACTGGAGACCATTAGAGTTCGAGGTTAGTTTTAGTTTCTTTTGTGCTTGTTTGTGATTATTTGTTTGATTTGTGTGCTGAGTTTTATTTTATGTCTAGGCTACTGATATGGTGTTCATGAAGATTTCTCCGACAAGGGGCACGCTTCGCTTTGGCCGGGGCGGGAAGCTTAGCCCACGCTACATCGGGCCTTTTACTATCTTTGGAAGGGTCGGTGTAGTATCCTATCGACTAGACCTGCCGACTACGCTCGAGGGAGTACATAACGTGTTTCATGTGTCACAGCTGAGGCGGTACGTGGTAGATCCTAGCCATGTATTGGATCACTCCACGATCGAGGTGGGGCCTACTCTCAACTATCCGGAACAGCTTGTGGAGATTCTGGATCGTCGGGAGAAGGTGCTCCGGAACCAGGTTATACCCTTGGTCCGTGTTGCATGGAGGCTCCACTCTCCAGGTAAGTCTACCTGGAAGAGGGAGGATGACATGCGGGAGAGTTATCCTTATCTTTTCGAGCCTTGAGGTTTTGTTTTGTTTGTTTCTTGCTTGTCTTTCCTGTACTAATTTTCTCTAATTTCGAGTACGAAATTTTTTTAGGAGGGTAGATTTGTCACCTCCAATTTTCAAACTTGAGAACAAATTTGTCATTTTCAATATTCTAATATTTTTGTGAATATTATTTATTAATATTGTGTTTTGGGATTTTATTTGATCGGATTTGAGTTTTGTCTCATTTTGACTTGTTTTAGTGACCCGGGTCAGTTTTGGACCCAATTGGACCCGACCAACTTAGCATGACCAAACTCAGATATTTATTTTTGACTAATCCTGTTTGATTGTAGTGGAATTAGAGTTTAGAATTAGATTTAGAACTTAGAATTTAGAATTTCCAAGTTACCATTTTGGCCCCAACACAAAACCACTCTTTTCTTCGACTTGGAGGGCATTTTGGTAAATTGCCAAATGCCTCCAACCCTCCAAAATATGGCCGGCTAGATTTTTATCCCTCCTTCTTCTCGTTGCAAGAAAGCACTCTATCTCTTTCTTTCTCTCATTCCACAAAAAATCCTTTCTTTTCCCTTTTGCATTTTAAGCTCAAAAAGTAAGCAAATCTCTTCCAATTCTTCTCCATACTCTAGATCTCTCTCTAATCTTGGTGCTAACCCTTGTTTACCTCTCATTTGTGGTTTTGATCTAGGTAGATCTAGCTTGGTGGTGGTGGAAGCATAGATTTTGTGCTTTGACCTAAAAAGAAGTGATTTTGGGTCTTTTTCTTGAGATTCCAACTCCCAAGAGGTAAACCCTCACTCTAACCTTTTTAATTACTTCTAATTAGTGTCATTTGTATATTGGAGGATTCTCGATGTGTATGATAACCCATTAGGAGAGATTTTGAACCCATTGGACCCGATTTGGGACTTTTGGCCTAGGTTTAGTGCCAAATTTGGGGAAAACCCTAAATTGACATATTTGGGTGTTGTCCCTAGCCTAATTAGACCTAATTAGGTTAGTTTGGATGAGATGAGGCTAGGTACGTGTCCATATTTGGATACGTGGGGTCGTTCGTGATAAATCATAAAAATAGGCTTTTTTTTGAGATTTTCGGGTTCCAACACACTGGTGACTTTTTGTACCGACACTAGAATCGGCAAGTTAACACTTAGAATAAGTCCTAATCATTATTTAGAACTCGTGGGTAGAGTTTGGGTCGAATCCGGATAGGTTTGGTGCCCGTATCGTGCGGTATCGCGAATCGGACACCCCGAAGTCGCCAGAATAACCATTTTGCCATTCGGGCCTCGTTTTCGCTCGCGTGTGCGAGTTAGATTGCTTGTGTGGGGTACATGTCTAAGCCCTAGAGTATAGAATTGCGAGGATTTGGGTATTCGGATAGGTTTCAGGATGTTTTAGATATATATAAATATTAGTGTTAGCGTATGTATGTATATATAGAGATAGATATATGTCTATATATACGTGTGTTAGTGTGTGTGTGTGTGTGTGTGTGATTATGGTGTGAGGAGTATGTGTTGTGTGTGGATGTTAGAGAGTGTGAAGAGAGGAGGATATGTATGTATGTATGTATGTATGTATGTATGTATGGATGTTTATGTATATTTTTGTTTGTGTGTGTTAGAGGTTGTGAGTGTGTTTGTGGATAGATAGATAGATAGATAGATAGATATATGTATATATGTGTGTGTGAGTGTCTATAGCAGAGGTTAGATGAGAGGTTTTATGAGAGGTTAAATAGGATGTTGTATGTTAGTTGAGTGTTAGTATTCTATATGTTAGGATATTGGTAGGTGGGTTGTTAGAAGTTAAGGTAATGTTAGAAGGATACGTTAAAGGTTAGTTTAGAGTTAGATAGTGGTAGGTAATGGTTAGATAGGTTAGTGTCTTGGTATCTTAGGATACCAAGAGTGGTATCTCAAGGTAAATGTGATTTACCTTGGTATGGGCAAGGTAATGTGAATTACCTTAGTAACGGGTAAGGTAAGGTATTTGTGATACCTTCAAGATAAGGTATTGAGATACCAAGTTAAAGTATCAAGATACAAGGGTATGGTATTGGGATACCATGGTATAGGTAGAGGGTTACCTAGATACTAAGGTAGAGGTAAGTTATAGGTTTACCTTATAGGTAAGGGTTTACCTAGGCTAAGGTATTTATACCTAAACCAAGATATTGGTATCGGGATACCAATTTGGCTAAGATATGTGGTATCTTGGTAGATAAATGCTAGGAATAGGATACCTAGGTTATAGTTGACCCCGTTTGACCATAGTTCACTGTTTTGACTCAAAGTCAACTAAAAATCAACATTGGACCTAGAATTGACTAAAATTTGACCAGAGTTGCCCAGTTGACCAAAAGTCAACTGTGAGTCAACCATTAGCCTAGTATGACCTAGATTGGACTATGAGTTGATCAGTTGACCAAAAGTCAACTGTAAGTCAACCTTTGACCTAGTTTGACTTTGTGTGACCTAGTTTGACCTAGTTTAACTTTGTTTGACTGAGCTTGACCTAGATTTGTATATCATACACTAGAAATCATGCCAAACACTATTAAACCCTAATTAACTCTTGTATATCTCATATTTAGGTCTGTGGCTATCCTCTGACCCTCGATTCCTATTGACTGCTCACGACCGCAGGCGAGTACATTCTCTAATAGTTTTTATTGTCTTGATATCTGCTATATCCGATTCAATTGTAGTGTCGTACTTGATTCCCGACACGATGGTACACGGACTAGTATATGTTGGATCTCTTCATGGAAGGTTATTCCTGGTTTACCTAGTATATGAGTACATTGTTCGATCTTGTTTCCTGTACTTGTATAGACACCAATTTGGGAGTAGGCTGACCCCCTGCTCTTTAAATCCCGTGTCATGATGTGTCATGGTTGGATCCATTATACTACTCGAGGATGGAAAGTTATTAGAGGTTATGTGATCAATACCCATCATGTATTTCTGTTACTACTTGCATCATAGCTTTACCCTCGCCTCACGTAGGGTAAAGCCTGACCTTTGTTACTACTTGTCTCATAGCTTTCCATTGTGGCCGGCCTGATTCTTGTTTTCTTGTATTTCCTGACTCATAGCCGGTCAAATGGAAGAGCCTAATCATGTGTCCCATGTCGATCATATAACGCTCTAATATCTCAAGGCACCATTTATGTTTATATTATACATCAGTTATTACTGTACTGCTCTACATTTCTAGTATTTCATACCCCGACATGATATCCAGATTTACATATTATGTTTATATTCCAGTCTTGATATTTCATTATAACTGTCTTTTATAGAATTTGTCAATTCACATAGAACTGCTGTTAGCGTTTGTACTTGCTCATATCCTGACAGGATAACTTCGTTGTGTTTTTCAGAGGATTAAGATACAGACTGCCCAACCTTCTACGGGTTTGGCATAGACGCAGATTACCACTTGGATTTAGTGGAGCCGGTGCCTTTAGAGGACGCACCACCGGTAGGGATCTAGACTTGTAGGTTTTACTGGACTGCGTTCCAGCTTATCATTTTAGCTTGTAGTATATTATTATTTTGGGATATATACATTATGATATACTCTCTATCTCTGGTTGGACATTGTGACTTGCATCTATTTCCAGCTTTCCCATTTCCATCATATTTTTATCTTTTCGTTCGTATCTTCCTTAAACTCATATGATTGAGTTATATATATATATATATATATATATATATATATATATATATATATATATATATATATATATATATATATATTATTTTATTTTATTTTTGGAAAACCAAAATTCATTGAAACGGAAACAACGCACAGAATACAAACCGACCGAACACACTGGCCCACACACGACCAGACCAAAAACAAAAATTCGAAAAATCAAAACCCGCACGCCACCCCAGGAGGGGTGCACATGGCCGCTCTACGCGGGGCCCGAGGGGACAAGACCCGACGCGGGGACCAAGAGGGATGGGACGCACCCCGATGGGTCTCGGGCGCCCCCACGCGCAGCCAACGAGGAGGCCCGGCAGGGGAGGGTCCGTCGGCGGGGAGGGCGCGGCGCCGGGGGCGGCGACTCGAGGGCACCGGGAATGGCGTTGAGCTCCGGCGAAGGAAGGGGAGGAGCGCAACCTTCCGCGGCGAGGGACTAGGATGAACCGCCGGAGAGGGGGAGATCCGCCAGGGGGGAAGGGGGGCCTCCGGGGAAGGCTCCACGGAGGAGGAAGAGAGGAGAGGAGCAGCGGCAAGGGGGTGGGTCTCACCGGGAGGGGAGCCGATGCTGGGGAGGAGGGGGGCGCCGGTGGCATCTGGAGAGTAGAGGTCTCCGCCGGAACGAGCGACGCGAGGGCGAAGGGGAGATCGGTGGAAGAAGCACCGGGGGTCGAGGGGAGCCACGGCGGCGGCACGACGAAGAAGCCCACGGAGACACCGCCACAGACCAGGGGTAGGGACGGAGCTCCAGGGGAGTCTCACGAGCCCGAAGGAGACGCCCGAGCAGGGAGAGCTCCGGCAGGAGCAGGCCACCAGCACGGCCGAGGAAGCCAAGACGGCTAGCCTCCTCGGTGGGTGGCTACGAGAACGCTAGGGGCAGCGACTCGCTTCCAAAGCGAGTAGGACCGCCTCCACCTGGGGGTTGGCGGGGATCCATACCTACCCCGAGTAGGCCGAGTGAAGCCAGTAGGCGCCGTCCGGGGAGGAGGGAGGCGGAGAGGGGTCGGAGACGGAGGGGACTGCTGCCAAGATGGGGAGGATGCTCTCAGCCGCGGCGGAGGGGACCCCCGTTGAAGAGGAGGGAGCCATGGCTGAGCAGTCGGCGGGAGGGGGAAGGTGGCCCGAGGGAGGCTCAGAGGAGCGTAACTCCGGGCGGACTTCCGCGCCCGAGGCGGTGGGAGGCGGTACAGAGGCGATGGGGAGACCTTCAGCCGAAGCAGGGAGAGGGGCTGGAGGGAGGGCTCCGAGGGAGGGGAAGACGCCGAGGAGAGTGTAGAATGAGGCCCGGGGGGGCGGCTCAGGACGGGGGAAACGCTGGGAGGAGCCACGGCCGAGAGGGAGGGCGGCACAACCAGAGGGACGGTGGCAGGCAGGCCATGCAGATCGGGGACTGGCCGCACAGCGCGCAAGACGCCAACGGGGACTGGGGGGGCCGAGGAGGGAGGGAGCCGATGACGGCCGCAGCAGCCGAGCGCGACGGCGCCTCCTACGCCGGGGGCGGCGACTGCGCCGATGAGGGGACGGGAAGGGAGTCGGTCCCCCGCACGACGGGCAAATGCTACTGCGCTGAGAGGGTGCCCGGAAGGGACCCGGCCGACTGATGAAGGGGCCGGGGAAGAAGGGGGAAGCCCAGCGGTGGGGGTGGCGGCCGGAGGCGGCCGGCCACCGACCGGGGCCGAGGGGGCTGACCTCGGGGAGCGGAAGCTCACCCACCTGAGGGATCCAAGCCCACATCAGATTTTTATTATATATATATATATATATATATATATATTCCTCCGTGCAGAGATGACAGGTATATATATATATATATATTGTTGATGTTAGATTTTTTTAGACGACCTATACAGCATTCTACCGTCGATACTGTGGCGTAGGCTGGACGTACCCACGTGCTCGTGCCACTAAACAGGGTGCAGGTCGTGACACGCCACATTCATTATATTTCCTAAAGAAACAATTGTCCTTGTGATGCCCCGGTTTGTCGTAGTTCTTACAATATAATCCGGAATGGAAATGTCGATTCTCTAACATATCTGGACGCTTTTCTACTCCCGATCCTCCAGCGTCATTAGGACGCTTGTTGAAATTATTACGAACGACAGACACGGCTCGTTGTGACGTACGGCCAAAGATATGCTCGCTATCATGGGCAGCATCGTAGGATTCGTGGTAGGTTCGGCACCTTTGATTCATGATGTCCCTTTGCAGTTCGTCATTCAGACCTTGTTGAAAATATTCGCACCAGGCTTCCTTGTTGGGCAGAAAGGCACCGACAAACTTTTCCAGTTTTAAGAAGTTCGAGTCGTAATCGTCACAGACATATTTTTCTGTCTCAACATCATGAACTCGTCTTCCTTTTGACAACGAACAACGCGAGGAACAAATTGCTCAAGGAAGGCTGCCTTGAACACTTCCCAGGAAATCTTGTCTTGGGATCAATTTCATAGATTTCCTGCTTCTTTGTCGCCCACCAGTCGTAAGCTCTCAGTTGTAGGTGTAGCGCCGCACATGCTACCCTCTGGGACCCTTCGATGTAGAGAACATTAAATAGGTCTTCTATCTCCGTGAGCCATCCCACTATCACATCAGGCTCTGCTCGTCCATTGAACTTCGGCGGGTTCATCTTGTGGAACTCACGTTGTTTTGAACAAGGAAGAAGAGTTCATCATTTGGGGTTGAACTTCTTCCTCGACTTTATCATGAACATTTTGCCTCTCTTCGGAAGCCACGACCGTTGCTTTGGTGTTGCCCACCATATTGTGTATGATTTACGTTAGGTCGTCCATTTGCTTCTGCTGCACACCAAATTAGGCTTTGATTTGCATCAGAAGCTGTTGCTACTGGAGCTCCATCAACTGCAGCATTTTCTTCATGGTAGTCTCGCTAGGACTAGCACCCTTCGAACTCGATGAACTATCCACGACGTTGGTTGTTGTGCCAGGATTATTTTTATTTTTCTTTGTCATTCCTACAAAACAAAGTAAATCCATTAGTATTTTTACAAAATATCTACGAGCTTACCTGTATGGAACTTTTATTTCACACAACATGTCGACAAGCATTCAATCGAGTAATTGCAACCAACATTCCATATAAAATATTTCTCGAAAAATCCGAGGAAACATAACTGTGCTTTGATACCAATTTGTCACGCCCCGATTCGAGAAACCGTTCGTCCCCATTTCCATTATGCCGAAACGATCGTCCTCGCTAAGGCTTGATGTCGTACGAGTCTGGAGTTGCACTCGTACAAGGAAAAAAATGTTACATTTGATCTTTTTTTTGAAACACCAAGTTAAAACTTTACAAATTACATCAGAATTGAACACACAATTTAGGAAGATAGAAATATGCTTTTCATTCATAGCTTGCAACGAAGTGCAAGTCGTAATTACATTGGATGCCGTTGCGGCTACATTGATTAAAATATAAAAAATATACTCGACAAGCTGCCTGAACTAACACTTGTCGTTTAATACATTCGCCTTTTTATACATTAAAAGCCTTCGATGAATTAGCTTCAAAATACGTCAGAATATGAAGAGGTTCAAAATGCCTCTCCGAACTTCAGCTTTGGCTTAGCGACGTGCACCCCCAAAGACCTTGTCACCTGTTGGATTAGGGATTAGTACACTTGGAAATGCACTAGTGAGTGGGACGAACCCACTCGTCTAAATCGACTCTGATTGTTAAGGTATGCATGCATTGGAGTTTTCTTTCTATTTAGAACTAAATGAATTCAATTCATATTGATAGTCTTTCATTTGAAACAGTAGAAGCATACAGTAAAACATAACAATTTCTTTCAATTCTTACCACGACCGTGCTCGTCCCTGTATAAAACAGAGATAATATTTATAACTGCACAAGAAAATAGGTGAGCATGCTACTATTTTATATGTGCGGTGAATGATGCTATGCCCCACGAAGGACTTTTATATGTCATTGCGATGTGCCCTATTATTTTGGGTTGCAAGCCCAACTAGAGGTCCCGCAATGTCCCACGCCGAAGCACGATTTTATATGTTCCCCTAGGTCGATACGGTTTTGATGCCCCGAATACCATTTCGAGGAAAGTTAAACTTTTACACAAGTTGTCCATGACCATGCCAATGCGTGAACAGTTTAATATATAAAATAGGTTGTATAGCGTGGACAGTATTGAGCATCATCATCATATTTTTCCAACTTATGCAATGAATCATTTTCCTCAAAGTCGTACTTCCGATTTAGCGTCCCGTGGGCACCAAATTTCCCGAGGCACCGTAAGCCATAATCGACGTTTCATATTATTTCGCAGCACGTGAAATAGTCTATCTCTTTTCTAAAACCTTAAATTTTTTCGTTTTGGTCCGAAACTTATATTTTCAGAGTAATTACTCTAAATCGATCAATTTTTCCTGAGTTCTTGATCTTAGTGGATTGACATACATTTAACTTGGCATCATCGATTTGAATAAGTTTGAGACAAAAGAATTTTGTTTGCGGGACAGAGTAGAAAAGAAGGGACCGAACCATCGACCAAGTATTTGATCGTGCCGAGGGTCGAGGCGCTTCGCAACGTTCATGCTTCAATTACGCGAGCTCCTGCAATGGCACCAACACTTAGTCAACATTCCTTCTTTAATCTTTCTTTTCAAAATTCATAGAATGCATTCAAAAAATGACGCAAAAACACATTCATCAAAACCAAGAGGTAAAAGTTCCAAGAAAATCATACAGCAGTCCGGTCCCGTCGAAGGAATTCTTATATAGAGCTCATTCGCCAAGACGCAGTTTGCTGTATCTAGGACTTATTCCAACATAAGTCGTTCCATTAATTGGACTGATTCTCGTAACATTCGTCCAAATCAATTTGATCGATGCCGCAAGGTGTTATCGTTTAACAAGAGCAACGATCGAGTCAGATGGCCATCTAAGTTCCCGATCGATCTGACTCGGCGCAAGCATACTACGGAGTCTGTCGCCTAGTAGAAGCGGGACACTATAGGTGACGGATGACTAAGCGATGATACCACTCGAACGAAGTGGTCTTGACGCTGGAGAAAGCAACCAATGGAGAATACTTGAGTGAACTAATTGGCCATTCATACACACCACCTTAGTCTGTCCTTGTAGAAGTGTTGCCCCCGTGTGAATATCCTTCACATGAAATAAAGATGGTAAGAATTCGATGGATGTATTGTTAGATTTGCATAATTGAGAAATAGATATAAGATTTTTACGTATGGTAGGAACACAAAGCACATTCTGAAGTGAAAAAGTATGTGAAAAAAGTGTTTAGAGATGTAGAACCAGTATGAGAAATAGGAAAATCTGTGCCATCGCCAATCATAACGTCCTCAGTCCCCGAATAAGGACCTTGAGTTGAAAGATTACTCAGGTCGATAGTAACATGGTGTGATGCACCACTTTCAAGAAGCCAATTGGTGCTTTCGAGTTGTCAGTTGTTGTAACATTGGCACGTGGATGTCATGGAGATGGAGTGTCACGCCCCGATTCCATAGAATCGATAGTCATCCCCCGGGCGTGATGCCATGCGAACCTAAATTGCGATCGCACAAGGCACATTCATAAGGCTATCCGAAACACAACATCAAGTTAGAGTACACAGAGAAATTGATAGACACATTTGAAATAGAAGTAGACTTTTCATTGATAATAAAACTTCATTTACATTGACTTCATTACATTCATTGCCGCACGGGCTACAACATGACTCGACTTACAAAACGAACGCCGATGAGATAGTCGTTCCATACATTACATCCCTTTTTTACAAGCAAAATATAACACTTTCCACCTGCTATCGAGGCGAGTCGAGTCATCATCTTCTTTTGGACTGAGTGCGGGGTCTTCTTCAAAAGAAATCCAGAAACAAGCCTTCACAAGCGGACGAGGCTTCAAAAGTGCCTACGCCGCCTTGAGATTTTAAGCGGCACGCCCTTCGTAGTTTGGGGTACCTGCGTGGAGAGCGAGGATCAGTACATTACACTTTGTACTGGTGCGTGGCTATTTAAGTTCCAAGCTCTCATTTGGTTGAAGAGTTTCTATGACTTAATGTATGAATGTTTCTAACCATCCTAATGGATTTCAACAAGCATATGACAAGCAATAAAATTTACGTCGAAACTTACCCGCGGCGGACCGTGCCGCGCCTTATAAAACTTACCAAGTTCTTCCCTGTCAATTGTTAACATTTTTCATATCAAGTGCAAAATGTACGTGTGATTAGTCACTGGCATCACAAGCCATCCTGGACGTATAGCTTTGTTAATCGAGATCCTTTCAACGCAAGTAGCTAGCTCCGTTGCAAGTCCCCGCTGAACCTGTGCTGAAACCTTATGCACGACTATACCCTATTTCCTCCTAGGCCGAAACAGTCCCGTGGCCTCGGGTTGCCGCTCGAGGAAACTATCGCCTTGTCGACAAGTTATCCATAACCGTGTGAAGATATATTTTTCTTTTTAGTTATTAAGACATAGCCTACATTCTCTTTGAAAACTTAATCCTTTTCCCGTGTTCGTTCCCTTGCATTTATCCTTTCATTCGCACAACATTATCGATTTACCTAGGAAGTGGGTCAAGAAGAGAAGGGTCAGCCACTCACCTTGAGTTTACTTCTAGCGAAAGAACTTGTTGGTCGCGCTAGACGTCGTCTACGCGATTACCGAAAATCGCACAAGCAACCGATTAGAACACTGTATTATTCAAGAAGTTCGATAGAAAATACGAGTTCAAAATACAAGCCATGAAAACCATCAAAAATATTCACGAAAATACATTCAGAAAACAAAGCCAAAACCAACGCAAGCGGCGTGTAAAGCAGAGCAACGGGAGGTCTCTTCCGACTTAGCCGCAGAGTCAATCCTTGAGGTGCAGCCCGCTGAATATGGGACTTGGTTCCGAAGAAGACATTCCATAACGAGGAATGTATCTTAATTCAACCGTTCCCGTTCGATCGACTCGATCGATCCCGACCTATCGGTCCCGACCCAATCGATAGCGACAGTGTTCCTTTCTCGTACACCCCATGGACGGAGTACGGGGCACGATGTAGGGACGGGGCACTACACCATAACCAACTAAGAAAAAGTTTTGTCCTCGAAACTTAAAATAGAACCTACCTCTACGAGAACAATGAAGGGAACTTTTCCTTCATTTCTGACTCAAGCTCCCACGTCGACTCTTCGATCGAATGGTTCCTCCAGAGGACGCATACGAGAGGGATAGCACGGTTACGGAGAAGTTTATCCTTGCGCTCCAAGATTTGTACCAGCTCTTCGACATATAACAAGTCCGTCTTCAGGTCCAGCTTACCCAAATCCACAACATGGCTCGGATCATGCACGTACTTCCGTAATTGCGATAGGTAGAAGACGTCATGTACCTCTGACAACGCAGGCGGCAAGGCGATTTGGTAAGCTACCGGGGCGACTCGCTTTAATATTTTGAACGGGCCAACAAATCTTGGGCTCAATTTCCCCTTCGCACCGAACCTGGAAACTCTCCGTATGGGCATGACTTTCAAGAATATATGGTCGCCTTTCGAGAACTCGAGGGAACGTCGGTGCGAGTCAGCATAGCACTTCTATCAGCTTTGTGCTATCTTCAATCTCTTTCGTATTAACTTGACCTTCGGCACGGTCTGCTCCACCAGCTCCGGACCAAGTATCTGTCGTTCCCCGACTTCATCCCAGCAAATGGGCGATCTGCACTTCCGGCCGTACAAACTTCATACGGCGCCATTTAGATGCTGGACTGATAGCTGTTGTTGTATACAAACTCGGCCAGCGGTAGATGGACGTCCCAACTTGACTTCAAGTCGATCGCACAGAGTCGTAACATTTCTTCGAAAATTTGGTTCACCCGCTCTGTTTGGCCGTCAGTCTGAGGATGATAAGCTGAGCTGAACTTCAACTTGGTCCCCAGTGCTGAATGAAGACTACTCCAGAAGCGCGGTACGAACCGTCCATCCCGATCCGAGATGATAGATACTGGGATCCCGTGCAGCCAAACTACATCGTCAAGGTATATCTGAGCAAGGCGGTCGACGCTCCAAGTAACTTTGATGGCAATAAAGTACGCTAACTTGGTTAGTCGATCGACGATGACCCATATAGCATCGTTACCCCGCGGCGTCCTCGGCAAGCCAACAACGAAGTCCATAGTGATGTGATCCCATTTCCACTCTGGGATGGCAAGGTTCTGCATCTCCCCGCCCGGTCGCTAGTGCTCGGCTTTGACTTGCTGACAGGCCATACATTTTGACACAAAGAGCGCTATGTCCCTCTTCATGCCGTGCCACCAAAAGACAATGCGGAGGTCCTTATACATCTTGGTGCTACCAGGATGCAAGAAATATTTTGCATAATGTGCCTCCGACATTATCTCCTTTCTAAGTTCTTCTCGTCCAGTACGCATAGCCGTCCCTTCACTCGCATCACTCCCGACTCGTCTTCTGCAAAGTCGGACGCTTTTCCTGTCAATATCAGCTTTCGCATCTTCTCCAGGTATGGGTCGTCCTTCTGTGCAGACTTGATCCTCTCCAGTAGGCTCGGTTCCACCCACAGTTGTGCCAGTTTTACGTCTCTAAAACGAACTCGGAGTTCAATGCCCATTCCTTCCAAGTCACGCAGCAGTCGATCGTTGATGTATAACGAAGCTAAGTACTTTCGACTCAGTGCATCCGCTACCACATTTCCCTTGCCCGGCGTGTAGTCGATTGACAAGTCATAGTCTTTGATCAGCTCGAGCCATCGCCTCTGCCGTAAATTCAATTCTTTCTGGGTGAAGAGATACTTGAGGCTTTTGTAGTCCGTATAAATCTTGCATGCCACGCCAAAGAGATAGTGACGCCACAACTTTAACGCAAACACAACCGCCGCTAATTCTAGGTCGTACGTGGGGTAGTTCTTCTCGTGCGGCTTCAACTGTCGGGAAGTAAAAGATATCACCTTATCCCGCTGCATGAGCACACACCCCATGCCCTAGCCAGAAGCATCGCTGAAGATTTGAAATCCTTCCGTCCCTTCAGGAAGAGCAAGTATCGGGGCCAAAACGAGCCATTGTTTGAGCTCCTGGAAAGAAGCTTCACAGTCGTCTGACCACTTGAATGCGACTCCTTTCTGGGTGAGGCGAGTCAACGACGATGCAATCTTCGTGAAGTCCTTCACGAAGCGTCGGTAGTATCCCGCCAAGCCTAGGAAGCTTCAAATTTTGCTAACTGATGCGGGCCGTCTCCAATCAGCGACTGCCTCAACTTTCTTTGGACCGACTGCGATGCCTGCGGCGGAGATGATGTGCCCAAGGAATGAGACGATGTTCAGCCAGAATTTGCACTTGCTCATCTTCGCATACAACTGATTTTCTCGAAGGATTTGGAGTACCGTCCGCAGATGCTCTGCATGTTGTGCTCGATCCTTCGAGTAGACGAGGATGTCGTCGATGAAGACTACTACGAATTTGTCAACGAACGGACGGAACACCCGATTAATTAGATCCATGAAGACGGCAGGGGCATTTGTCAGACCGAACGGCATTACCAAGAACTCGTAGTGGCCATAGCGAGTGCGGAAGGCAGACTTCGGCACGTCATCTGGCTTGACTTTGAGTTGGTGATAACCCGATCGCAGATCAATCTTCGAAAACACTGTTGCACCTTGGAGCTGGTCGAACAAGTCGTCGATGCGGGACAGGAGGTATTTGTTCCGGATGGTAGCTTTATTCAATTCCCGATAGTCGATGCAGAGCCGCATCGATCCATCCTTCTTCTTCACAAATAGCACGGGCGTACCCCACGACGAGACACTCGGACGGATAAACCCTCTGTCGAATAATTCTTGTAGTTGTGCCTTTAGTTTCTTCAGTTCTACAGGGGCCATTCTGTACGGAACCTTCGAGATCGGCCGGGTGTCGGAGAATGTGTCGATGGTGAACTCTATTTCTCGATCGGGCGGCATGCCGGGTAGCTCGTCCGGGAACACGTCAGGGAATTCTGCCACAACGTCGGTCTCACCCGCATTTGCACCATCCTGTTTCATGTCACGAACGGACGCCAAGTAGCCTTCGCATCCGAAATACAGCAGCTTCCGAGCCGAGATTGCCGAGATCACCATGCAGGTCGACGATGCTTCACCACACGAATAACAGAATTCGGTCACTCCAGGTATGCGGAAGGTGACCTTCTTTTCTGTGCAGTCGATGTTTGCGTTGCAAGGACCGAGCCAATCTATGCCCAATATGATGTCGAAGTCCTTCATGTCTAGAACTATCGCATCAAGACCGATCTTTTGACCCCCAATACATATGGTTCCTCCCCCGTAGGCTAAGTTTGTGAGTAGTGGCACGCCCGAAGGCATGCTTACGCTAAGATCAAGGTCTAACAACATTACAGGAAATTTGTGCTCGACGACGAAGTCCGCCGATATGAAAGTATGCGAAGCGCCTGAATCAAATAACACATGAGCAGGTACATTATTGAAACTCAATATACCTGTCACGACAGTGTCGGAAGCGAACGCCTTGTCTCGAGTTAGAGCAAAGACACGCCCCTGTGCATTAGGGCGTCGGTCTTTGATACTTTAACTAACTAGGGTTGTCACAAGCCTAATTACTAACAAGATGTAGTGAGATTATTCCACAGCCACAAGCCCTGCAGACCATCCAGGTTACCCAGGTCGAAAGATTAGGGTTGAATTCGGGTGGGTACATCGTCTAGGAAACGCATGTACCCTTAAGTAGCTTGAACGGTGCAACACATGACAGTGTGCTGGAAATGTGCCCTACTCGACGGCAGGCTACAGATCCCAGGCGCGCCCAGGTAACAGGATTGCCTGTAGCTGGGAAATCTCTTCATGACTAATGTGTTAATCTAGTTATTAACCTTAGTCCATTTCAATAGGTACTCCTGACCGTGGTACTCAGGAGTCCCCTCCTAAACATGATGCAAGACAGGACTGGATTATTTGTACAAGCACAATCACCCACGGTGTCCAGGATTAATTATACAAGTCATGTCATGTCAGGTAGCCGTCGCAACAGCTTATCAGATATATCATGTCAGGTTTATCAGGTCAAGTGTTCTTGTCAGGAGTGCGCCACGACGGGCCACTATCAGGTCATGTCAGGTTTTCTTGTCAAGAGTGCACCACTATGGGTCACTATCGTGTCATGCTCAGGTACCATTCCATGATTATCAAGTTCACGACAAAAGGCGTAAGGATATAAAATGGACGTAAAATATCTAATAAAATATCAATATTCAGGGCTATAGAAGAGTCATGCGGCTAAGTCATATGCGGTCAGGGAAGGATAGACTCATACGGCCCAATTAGGAGAGCGCATGCGGCCAGGGTCACTGGATCCCATGCGGCTAAGACAAGGGGGCGCATGCGGTCAGGAAGATAGGAAACTCATGCGGCTGGGGGAATGGGTCTTATGCGGCTAGCTGGCCAATCAGGTACATGCGGCCGGGGGGAAAGTGTGGTTCCATACGGCTCGAGAAGAAGCAACCCATGCGGCTGCGGGGAGTAATGCCCATGCGGCTGGGAGCAAGTGTGCATATGCGGCTCGCGAGTGTTGAGTTCATGCGGCTCAGGGTGATGTCCTCATGCGGCTGGGTCAAGCAAGTCTCATGCGGCCAGCGGAAATGGCGCATGCGGCTGCAGAGTTCAGAACTTATGCGGCTGGGAATTGAGTGAGTTATGCGGCCAGATGAGTTCGGCCCTCATGCGGCTCAAGTACTTCCAGCCATGCGGCTGAAGAGAACACTTGCCGCATGAATATTCATGCGGTCAAGTCAAGCACTGTTCATCTTCTCCAAAAATTTCAGAGAAGAAGAACACCATGAGAGCCAAGTCCTCAAGCTCCATAACTCCATCATCCGGAGCCTAAATCCGAACTTCCATAGGTCAAAATAGGGTAGAACGAAATTCTCTACAACATGGAACCATCAAAACTAGGAAATAACAAGATTAAGTAGATCAAAACCCAAGAAATTCGAAAATAATGCAAACTTAGATCTACAAGAATCTAGCCATGGAAATTGGAAAAGCCAAGTACTAAAGTGCATTATAATGTAGTAAAGAAGAGAATGGAGCAATAAAATCAGAGTTCCTTCATGAAGCAAGTTGCACTTGCCTAGACCTCTCTCTTCTCTCTCTGGTAGGTAAGGAAGTAATGGGAAAGAAGAAGATGAGTAATGAAGAGAGAGAATAGAGAGAATGGATTAATAAATACAATGGTGGTGGTAGGTAGGGGTTCATATTGGTTCATATTGAACCAAAGAAAACCGAGCCAAGCCGAACCAACCCAAGGAAATAACCAAGCCAAGCCAAGAAGGAATTAAGCAAGGAAATCATGCAATACAAGAATAAAATACGTACACGTATTCCAAGAATACGTGATACGAACCACAGGCTTTACAACTCTACTCACCTTAAAAGAATTCCGTCCTCGGAATTTAATCAAGAGGCTAGAGGAGCAATGACAAGCTACATTAATCACATGCAAGCTATAACTAGGCAGACAATCACTCATTCAAGCAAGGAAATTGAAGTCATGAGGCATAAGAAAGACATTATACCTCACGAGTCAAACAAGTCGGGATATCGCGATCGGATATCATTCTCACGCTCCCACGTTGACTCACCCAAAGAGTGATGACCCCAAGCAACTCGGACTAACTTGATAGTCTTGTTCTTGAGGATCTTCTCTCTCCGGTCCAATATAGACACGGGCCTCTCCTCATACGAAAGGTTGGTACCAACAACCAATTCCGAATGATCCAGGATGTGGCTCGGGTCCGGGATATACCGTCGTAATTGGGATACATGGAACACGTCATGCACCTCGCTTAGCGACGGCAGAAGAGCGAGACGATAGGATACATCTCCTACTCGCTCCAGAATGTCGAACGACCCTATATACCTAGGACTAAGCTTGCCCCGTACGCCGAAACGAATGACGCCACAGTTAGGCAAAATCCTCAGGAATATATGATCGCCGACCGAGAACTCGAGAGGACGCCGATGAGAATCGGCCCAATGGCGCTGGCGATCTTGTGCAACTCGAAGATAATCTCGAACTCTTCTGACCACTTCAACTGTCTGAGCGATCATTTTCGGACCGAGCATCTGTCTCTCTCCAACATCATCCCAAGCTAGCGGGGATCTGTACTTCCTACCATATAGTACCTCGAACGGTGCCATCTGGATACTGGCCTGGAAACTGTTGTTGTATGAGAACTCCACCAGGTGCAAGTGATCTTCCCATGAACCACTGAAGTCAAGTGTGCACGATCTCAACATATCTTCAAGAGTCTGGATCGTGCGCTCCGACTGACCATCTGTCTGCGGGTGATAAGCTGAACTGAACTGGAGGCGAGTCCCCAAACTCTCTTGCAAGCTACGCCAAAAGTGTGACGTAAATCTAGAATCTCGATCTGAGGTAATACTGACTGGCACACCATGCAATCTGACAATCTGCCTGAGGTACATCTCCGCTAGCTGAGCCGTCGACTGACCAACTCTGAATGGAAGAAAGTGAGCCACCTTCGTGAGCCGATCAACTATAACCCAGATAGCATCTCTGCCAGCTGGGGATCTAGGTAATCCAGTCACAAAATCCATGGTCACATGCTCCCACTTCCATTCTGGAATCGGTAAGGGCTGAAGAAGTCCAGCCGGTCTCTAATGTTCAGCTTTAACTTGTTGACAAACCAAACACCGAGAGACAAACCGAGCTATCTTCCGTTTCATACCATTCCACCAGAAGTGCTGACGGATATCTCGGTACATCTTCGTACTGTCAGGATGGATGGAATACTGAGAACTGTGTGCCTCTGACATGATCTCCTGCCTGATATCTCTACTGGATACACAAAGACGCTTCCCATGTCGAAGTGTACCGTCCTCATGAATGCATAGCTCTGGTCTTTGACCTGCCTCGCACTCTGCTCTGAGTCGCTGAAGCTTGGAATCTGCCGACTGCGCCATCCGGATCCTCTCGACTATAGTGGACTGAACTTGCATACTGGCCATCAATGCCACACTGGAAGGGAGAACAACTTCTATACCCATCTTCTGAAGATCTGCTAACAGCTCTGGTTGCGCTGTTAGAAAATAAACTCTGGCTCTCCTGCTCAAAGCATCTGCAACAACATTGGCCTTCCCAGGATGATACTGCAGGTTGACATCATAATCCACAAGAAGCTCCAGCCACCTTCTCTGACGCATGTTAAGATCCTTCTGGGTGAAAACATACTTCAGACTCTTATGGTCGGTGAAAATCTCTACCCTATCTCCATACAAGTGGTGCCTCCACAACTTAAGTGCAAACACCACTGCTGCCAGCTCCAAGTCATGGGTTGGGTAATTCCTCTCATGATCACGAAGTTGTCGTGACGCATAAGCTATTACCTTCCCATGCTGCATCAGAACACATCATAAACTCCTGCCTGAAGTATCACAATATACTGAGAATCCTCCGGTCCCATCTGGAAGCGTGAGAATAGGAACTGTTATCAGGCCTCGCTTCAACTGCTCAAAAAAACTCTGACACTCTGCCATCCAAGCAAACTGCGCATCCTTGCGGGTCAACTGCGTCAATGGCGCTGAAATTCGAGCAAAATCCGAAACAAACCGCCGGTAGTAGCCGGCCAATCCAAGAAAACTACGAACCTCTATAACTGTGCTGGGCACTGGCCATGACTCAATAGCTACAATCTTCTGGGGATCCACTTCCACTCCTCCTCTGGTGATGATATGACCCAAGTACGAAATGCGATCGAGCCAGAACTCGCATTTACTGAACTTGGCATATAACTGGTGCTCCCTGAGAATCTGAAGAACAACTCTGAGATGCTGCTCATGTTCCGCCTCACTCTTGCTGTAGACCAGGATGTCATCCAAGAACACAATCACAAACTGATCCAAGTAAGGCATGAAAATGCGATTCATGAGATCCATGAATACGGCTGGCGCATTGGTTGCTCCAAAAGGCATAACAAGGAACTCCCAATGCCTATATCTCGATCTAAAAGCTGTCTTCGGGATGTCCTGCTCTCTGACTCTGATCTGATGATATCCTGAGCGCAAGTCGATCTTCGAAAATACTGATGCCCCTTTGAGCTGATCAAACAAGTCATCTATCCTCGGAAGAGGGTATCTATTCTTGATTGTCACTGAGTTCAAGGTACGATAATCAACACATAGCCTGGACGTACCATCCTTCTTTTTCACAAGAAGCATCGGGGCTCCCCAAGGCGATCCACTAGCACGAATGAATCCCTTAGTTCTGAGTTCCTCAATCATCTTGTACAATATCTCCAACTCTGACGGCGCCATCCTGTAGACTCTCTCTGATACTGGGGCTGTCCCAGAAATCAAGTCTATAGTGAACTTGATCTCCCGCTCTGGAGGCATACCTGGTAGCTCTTCTGGGAAAACATCTGGGAACTCATCCACTATCCTGGGCAACTGTATTGCTGCTACTGCCATCCGCAATACTGGAGGAGAAGGTTCAACTGCTCCTCTGGAAAAGAAAAACTCTGGCTCACCTGGAATGCTAAAAACAACCCTACCAATATGGCAGTCTATTCTAGCATACTGGTTCCTCAACCAATCCATCCCTAGGACCACATCATAATCGGCCATCGGGAACTCTATCAATCTAGCGGGGAATTCTCTACCGCTAACTACGATCCGACACGAAGAAAACACTCTATCTACTCCCACAAGTCCGTTACCAGTAAGTATATTGAGCCTTACTGATAATGACTCGGGCTCCAATCCTACCCGTGTCGCGAATCGTGCAGACATAAATGAATGCGATGTACCAGAATCAAATAAAGCTGAAGCTGGAAAGGAGTTGACGAGAATAGTACCTGCCACTACCTCTCCTGGTGCCAATCCTTCCTCTGCGGTCATCACCATAGCATGACCATGCCCTCGGGGCGCTGGTCCCCTCTGCTGAAATCCTCGCTGCCTATTCTGGCTCAAGGCTTGGGCTTGTGTATGCTGCTGGGGGTTCTGCTGCTGGAACATCTGGGACTGAGGCGGCAAGGGCCTCGACAATGGGTACTGCTGCTACTGCTGGACCGGTGCTGGTCCTCTCACCGAAGAGCTAGAAAGGTTGGACGATGATGAACCACCCCTGTTCGGGCAGGATCCAACCCTGTGGTCTGCTGCTCCACAAACCAGACACAATCCCTGCGCCCTGCGACACTCTGCCACCACATGGCCTGGCTTCCCATAATGAGAACAACCCACTGCGGAAGATTGCTTCTGCTTCTGCTGCTGCTGAGGGTACGTCGGAGTTGAATGCTGAACCGACGTTACGGAGGCCGCTCGCCTCGGAGCTCCAATAGTCAAGGCCCTGGCTGCCGGGGCTGGTGCTGAAGACTGATTCATCTGGCCGTGAGATCTCTTCCGACCTCCGGTCCTATCCACAATCCTCTGGGAGGTATACTCATACCTCCGGGCTGCTCACAAGACTGCATCAAAAGTCTGATGCTCAAACTGTTCAACTGCCAATAAAATCTCCAGGTGAAGCCCCTGCTGGAATCGCTGGGCTCTATCATACTCGGTTGCCACCAAGGTGGGAGCAAACCGATGAGTCTGGAAAACTCGGTCGCATATCCGTCGACCGTCCTGTCCATCTGCTTCAGATTGGTGAACCTGGTCTGCAGATCATACCGAGCCACGGCATCGAAATACTTGGTCTGGAATCTCTCTCTGAACACCGTCCAAGCAATAGGTGCTGCTAATCCAACGGCCTGAGCTGCCCACCAGTTGCGGGCAAGATCTAACAACTGCAGGCGCACAACTGCCACCTTCTCGTTCTCTGGAGTCCGGGCTGCTTCTAGAACCACCTCTGTGTCCTGAAGCCAAGCATCTGCTGCGATAGCATCTTCACTACCATCAAAGAATGGAGGGTTCAGGCGCTTGAAGCTGTTGGCCGCGCTGTTACCCTGATGACCTCCTCTGGTCAAAGCATCCGTCACTGCCTGTTGCAAGGCATCTCCACGACGATCTTGAGAAGCTATCAAGGTCCTGACGAGTCCTACTAATGTGCCATCATCAGGTTCGACAGGCTGGACTGGCTGAACTGGGGGCTCTCCATCAGAAGGCACGACTATGGAGGCTACTCCGGAATGCTGGGCTTGATCTCCGGGTTGTTGCTGGTCCGCGGGAGGTGCTCCGCCTTGCTGGTCGGCAGGACCACGAACAATGCCGCTGAAGAAGACGACATAGGGAACAATAAGGAAGGACCAGGACAGATCAACGATACAAGTACATGATCAGGACAAGAATCCAGGGATTCCGAAGATGCGAGCAGAGATCAAGGACGAATACTGATTGAGACATCTATTCGGTAAACCCTCACATATCTTGATTTACAAGACCTGCATGGGCCACCACTTAAACCATGTCACGCCCCAGAACCAGAATACTGGAGAGCGGGGACAGACATAGCCAGCTACGTATATTGAAATGGATTCCATCTCGCTATACGGTCACGGCTGTCTAGATACATGAGGGTTTACTACAAGCCAACAGTCTCCTATGGTCATGAACAAGCCTATTGTCTCAATCACAAACAAGTAAATAGATGTTACAAGATATATGATCATTAAATATACAATAATAAGGCGTCCCAAATATTACATATTCAGCTGATCATGAAGCTAGTCGTTACAAAATGTTAGGACTAGCAAGAGTTTAGTCATACATGATCAACCCTAGGATCTGTCAATCATATTACAGCCCGTTGGCAGACAGTAAATAAGTGCAATCGAGCTAAACAGGTGCTCGTCGGCTAAACGCCTCAAAAGAATATTTTTACAATAAAGTGGGAGATCAAAAATAAATCCACTCGTTGCCAGGGTTCCGTCTAGTGGCCACCATCTGGATGGAAGGTCGGTAGATCCTATGGAGCTGCTCCAAAATCTAGCCATACAAAACCAGCTGGGTCAGATCCCAGAAAGAGCAAGTGCCGCAAGGAAGCTTCACTTAGGAACTAAAACCAGCAATCAGCACAAAATATAAATAAAAGTAAGGACTGGAAATAAGAAAATACATCAGGATGATATATGACGAGATAACCATGGGACTATTCAGAGAACCAGGTTACAACCCGTAAACCAAACAAGGACCGGGGTTGTAACCCTTCGTCTGAACAGAACTTGGAATTCTCACCATTTATCGGTAAAATAACTACAAGCATTTTGGTCATTTAATAATCTGGAACAGGATCAGGGCAAGACTAGACCGGTTAGACTCTATCCAATCATTTCACGGCTAAGCAAGAATTACGGCTTGATACTTTAACTAACTAGGGTTGTCACAAGCCTAATTACTAACAAGATGCAGTAAGATTATTCCACAGCCACAAGCCCTGCAGACCATCCAGGTTACCCAGGTCGAAAGATTAGGGTTGAATTCGGGTGGGTACATCGTCTAGGAAACGCATGTACCCTTAAGTAGCTTGAAGGGTGCAACACATGACAGTGTGCTGGAAATGTGCCCTACTCGACGGCAGGCTACAAATCCCAGGCGCGCCCAGGTAACGGGATTGCCTGTAGCTGGGAAATCTCTTCATGACTAATGTGTTAATCTAGTTATTAACCTTAGTCCATTTCAATAGGTACTCCTGACCGTGGTACTCAGGAGTCCCCTCCTAAACATGATGCAAGACAGGACTGGATTATTTGTACAAGCACAATCACCCACGGTGTCCAGGATTAATTATACAAGTCATGTCATGTCAGGTAGCCGTCGCAACAGCTTATCAGATATATCATGTCAGGTTTATCAGGTCAAGTGTTCTTGTCAGGAGTACGCCACGACGGGCCACTATCAGGTCATGTCAGGTTTTCTTGTCAAGAGTGCACCACTATGGGTCACTATCGTGTCATGCTCAGGTACCATTCCATGATTATCAAGTTCACGACAAAAGGCGTAAGGATATAAAATGGACGTAAAATATCTAATAAAATATCAATATTCAGGGCTATAGAAGAGTCATGCGGCTAAGTCATATGCGGTCAGGGAAGGATAGACTCATACGGCCCAATTAGGAGAGCGCATGCGGCCAGGGTCACTGGATCCCATGCGGCTAAGACAAGGGGGCGCATGCGGTCAGGAAGATAGGAAACTCATGCGGCTGGGGGAATGGGTCTTATGCGGCTAGCTGGCCAATCAGGTACATGCGGCCGGGGGGAAAGTGTGGTTCCATACGGCTCGAGAAGAAGCAACCCATACGGCTGCGGGGAGTAATGCCCATGCGGCTGGGAGCAAGTGTGCATATGCGGCTCGCGAGTGTTGAGTTCATGCGGCTCAGGGTGATGTCCTCATGCGGCTGGGTCAAGCAAGTCTCATGCGGCCAGCGGAAATGGCGCATGCGGCTGCAGAGTTCAGAACTTATGCGGCTGGGAATTGAGTGAGTTATGCGGCCAGATGAGTTCGGCCCTCATGCGGCTCAAGTACTTCCAGCCATGCGGCTGAAGAGAACACTTGCCGCATGAATATTCATGCGGTCAAGTCAAGCACTGTTCATCTTCTCCAAAAATTTCAGAGAAGAAGAACACCATGAGAGCCAAGTCCTCAAGCTCCATAACTCCATCATCCGGAGCCTAAATCCGAACTTCCATAGGTCAAAATAGGGTAGAACAAAATTCTCTACAACATGGAACCATCAAAACTAGAAAATAACAAGATTAAGTAGATCAAAACCCAAGAAATCTGAAAATAATGCAAACTTAGATCTATAAGAATCTAGTCATGGAAATTGGAAAAGCCAAGTACTAAAGTGCATTATAATGTAGTAAAGAAGAGAATGGAGCAATAAAATCAGAGTTCCTCCATGAAGCAAGTTGCACTTGCCTAGACCTCTCTCTTCTCTCTCCGGTAGGTAAGGAAGTAATGGGAAAGAAGAAGATGAGTAATGAAGAGAGAGAATAGAGAGAATGGATTAATAAATACAATGGTGGTGGTAGGTAGGGGTTCACATTGGTTCATATTGAACCAAAGAAAACCGAGCCAAGCCGAACCAACCCAAAGAAATAACCAAGCCAAGCCAAGAAGGAATTAAGCAAGGAAATCATGCAATACAAGAATAAAATACGTACATGTATTCCAAGAATACGTGATACGAACCACAGGCATTACATGGGTTGTCCCCGGTAACCGCCGTGGTTCGGACGCTTTGATGCGTGATTGTTGCCTCCCGTATAGCTAGGACGTTTGTGATTGGAGTGGCGCACAACGTCGTCAGCACCGGAAGGATGCAGTCTCTCAAGACGGAGAGCGTGATTCAGAGCCTCGCCCATGGTCTTGTACTCTGGGACCCCGACATACGCACCGATAGAGTATCGCAGACCCACTTCGAACCATCGCACATGGCACTCCTCTGTAGGCAGAAACGCACTAGCAAACTTGGACAACTTGTTGAATTCTGCGGCGTACTGTTCTACTGTCCGGTTTTCCTGTCTCAACTGCATGAATTCATTCTCCTTCGCTTGACAAACGGCTGACGAAAGGTAATCGACTTCAAAAGCTTTGCGGAACGTGGCCCAAGAGATCGGCGCTGAGTTGTTGTCGCGTCGGATCGCTCGCTTATGTACGGCCCACCAGTCGTGCGCGTTCAACCGTAGCTGAAGTTGTGTGCAGGCGACTTACTTGGATTTTTCAATGCCGAGCAGCTCGAAGTGATCTTCCAGCTCTTCCAACCAATCGATTGCCAAAGAGGGACCCTCGGTGCTGCTGAAGGAAGTGCGGCACGCCTTCTTGAATTCTGACACTTCAAAGTTGTACTTTTTCAGTATCGCTGGTTGACGCTCGGGCTCCTCCGTGTCAACTTCAATGGGTTGGATCATCGGCACGGTGGTAGTAGGTGCGGTGATGGTAGACACAGTCGCAGAATTTCTGTTGGCCGCCATTGTTTGGACGATCTGCTGAAGGATATCCAGCTGCTTTTGTTGAAGTTTCGCGTGTGCGTCGAAGCGAGCTTCGAACTAGGCCTGTCGTTCCTCCGTCTGTTGATGTCGATTCTCGGACTGGTTTTGCTGCGCCTCCATCATGCGCAGCATCCTTTCGATGGTATCGTTAGAAGGTCCGCCCCACGAACGATGCGAACTACTAGAGCCGCTAGAAGCTCTCTGCTCTCGCTCGGCCGTGGGTTCCGTCACTTCTGCGATACGAAGGCAAACGCATCAGTCACAAATTATTACGGACTCATTGTATGGAATAACTTTTCTCATCGATACGAGGTCAAAGGTTTGGAACTCTAGATACGAGGCCAAAGGATGTAAAGCTGTGCTCTGATACCATTATGTCATGCCCCGATTCCGTAGAATCGATAGTCGTCCCCCGGGCATGATGCCGTGCGAACCTAAATTGCGATCGTACAAGGCACATTCATAAGGCTATCCGAAACACAACATCAAGTTAGAGTACGCAGAGAAATTGATTGACACATTTGAAATAGAAATAGACTTTTTATTGATAATAAAACTTTATTTACATTGACTTCATTACATTCAATGCCGCACGGGCTACAACATGACTCAACTTACAAAACGAACGCCGATGAGATAGTCGTTCCATATATTACATCCCTTTTTACAAGTAAAATATAACACTTTCCACCTGCTATCGAGGCGAGTCGAGTCGTCATCTTCTTTTGGACTGAGTGCGGGGTCTTCTTCAAAAGAAATCCAGAAATAAGACTTCACAAGCGGACGAGGCTTCAAAAGTGTCCACGCCGCCTTGAGATTTTAAGCGGCAAGCCCTTCGTAGTTTGGGGTACCTGCGTGGAGAGCGAGGATCAGTACATTACACTTTGTACTGGTGCGTGGCTATTTAAGTTCCAAGATCTCATTTGGTTGAAGAGTTTCTATGACTTAATGTATGAATGTTTCTAACCATCCTAATGGATTTCAACAAGCATATAACAAGCAATGAAATTTACGTCGAAACTTACCTACGGCGGACCGCACCGCGCCTTATGAAACTTACCATGTTCTTCCCTGTCAATTGTTAACATTTTTCATATCAAGTGCAAAATGTACGTGTGATTGGTCACTGGCATCACAAGCCATCCTGGACGTATAGCTTTGTTAATCGAGATCCTTTCAACGCAAGTAGCTAGCTCCGTTGCAAGTCCCCGCTTAACCTGTGCTGAAACCTTATGCACAACTATACCATGTTTCCTCCTACGCCGAAACGGTCCCGTGGCCTCGGGTTGCCGCTCGAGGAAACTATCTCCTTGTCGACAAGTTGTCCATAACCATGTGAAGACATATTTTTCTTTTTAGTTATTAAGACATAGCCTATATTCTCTTTGAAAACTCAATCCTTTTTTCGTGTTCGTGCCCTTGCATTTATCCTTTCATTCGCACAACATTATCGATTTACCTAGGAAGGGGGTCGAGAAGAGAAGGGTCAGTCACTCACCTTGAGTTTACTTCTGGCGAGAGAACTTGTTGGTCGTGCTAGACGTCGCCTACGCGATTACCTAAAATTGTACAAGCAACCGATTAGAACACTGCATTATTCAAGAAGTTCGATAGAAAATGCGAGTTCGAAATGCAAGCCATGAAAACTATCGAAAATATTCACGAAAATGCATTCAGAAAACAAAGCCAAAACCAACGCAAGCAGCGTAAAAAGCAGAGCAACGGGAGGTCTCTTCCGACTCAGCCGCAGAGTCAATCCTTGAGGCGCAGCCAGCTGAATATGGGACTTGGTTCCGAAGAAGACATTCCATAACGAGGAATGGATCTTAATTCAACCGTTCCCGTTTGATCGACTCGATCGATCCCGACCTATCGGTCCCGACCGAATCGATAGCGACAGTGTTCCTTTCTCGTGCATCCCGTGGACGGAGTACGGGACACGATGTAGGGACGGGGCACTATATGGAGGTTGAGTTTGTCATTGACAAAATATACGCTGTTGTGGATTGAACTGCATATTTGTTGGTGTCAAACGAAATAGAGGACATTGTTGAACTGTGTGTCCTTGAGCATGACACCCTTGACACTTTTTGATATATGGACGAGGACAGGTACGATCGGTCTGCATATTGGAGTTGGTTGGTGTGTGTCCCGGCGATCATCGGATCCTTGATCCATTCGATGAGGAAGATGGCTCTTATACCATGACGAATGTAAAGGAGATGTTAATATTGGAGAATTATTACTTATTCATTATGTTGAATCTGTAGGATCGTTGAGCACCTCTAGAGGGGGGTGAATAGAGTGAGTGCGAGTGCAGCAAAAAATAATCACCAATTAAAAAAATTAAAAATAGATAACTACGACAGAGAATAAAGAGACAATAAATAAATATAGCAAGAGATAGAACGATCAAACTCAGTGACACAGCGATATATACTGGTATTCCTCTGAGAGGACAAATCCAGTCTCGAGTACTCTTGTTCGATGTTAATCCACTATGGCACAAGCGAATTGAGAGCTTGCAGTCTCTTACAACACCGTGCTTGGTGATAAGTGCATGACCGACTTCACAACATCGTGCTTGGCGACGAGCGCACGAGCGGGTCCAAAAACATAGATATTTTCTGAACTTTGAACGACCTCTTTACAACTCTTGAGAACCAAAAGACTCTAGATCAGATAGATATTACTGGCTTTTGGCTAAGAGATGTGTAGGTGGAATATGAAAGCTTTAGATCAAATAAAAACACTTATTGAAGAGAGAAGAGAAGATGAATTATTGAATGATTTGAAATGAGAAAATCTCTTCTATTTATAGGTGTTTTTGAGGACCGAACTCGGACAGAATTCGGGTGGAGTTCTAATGCAAAGATTTTGCAAACGAACGTTGTATGCAGATTTGGAGGCAAGAAATATTTGAATTCAAACTGACCGAACTCGGCCAGAGTTCAGACCGAACTCGGACCAAACTCAGCCTGAGTTCTATCTCAGTACAAATATAAAATCTTTGTCAAATTCGGTTGCATAAAAGTGAATGGTATGTTTGGTAAGTGGACTTTAGATGGGTAGGCTGTATAGGAGAGTGGACTGTGATTAACCTAAGCCAGTAGTATCCAGTTGATCTTATAATTTATATTCTAGACTCAATAAAGATAAAATACATAATAAATTGTAAAATAACTCGGACCGATTCCAATAAAAATGAGCTTCAGAATAATGATTTGCATGCTTGCTGGTGTAGTAGTACGCTCTTTGATATTGATTTCATTTGACCTGAAATGATTACCAGCAGTTCGTATATTTTGTGCATTGACTTAAGTCATTGTCGATTATCAAAATCGGGTGTGACCATGGAATGGGCCAACAATCTCTCCCATTTTGATAATTAACAAACTTGAGGCTATACCAAAATATATCTAACTAAAATGAAATAAAATACCTGATTTGTTCGTTTTGAAAAAGTTGTAAATGGTATTTGCATTTGCTGTCACGACTCGTTACCTAAATTGTTGGGCCGGGCCGAGCCATGTCCAGCCTACGCTTGGTTAAAGCGTAGTAAGCTGTTCTAAGAATAGACAATAAAGGATCTAAGCAGCTAACAGTTCTAAAATCATATTTTAAAGTTCATCACAACACAGCATGTAGAAGCGAAGGTAACATAAGCACAGACTTAATAATACACTTCCAAGTATCTAACTGGAGACAAAGTCCAGTATCCAAATATAAGTACAGACAAAGTCTAAGTCTCAAAACACAAGAAAGATAACTAAGCAAGGTTTCCCGCTGGGGCCTCTTCTGGAGCTAAGGCCAGGTCCTCAATGCAGTACCATAATATGTAACACATAGTATTTCCTTCTCGAAAAGTGAACCTACAACGTTATCCTGTCAGGACGGAAGCAAGTACAACCTCTACAACTGAACTACTAAATATATAATGAAAGAGATGTACAACAAGAAACATGGTGTGATAAGTCTATAAAACAAGAAATACTGGAAACATGGCCTCATGGTACAACTGGGATCACAGTATCATAGTAACATAGGGAACATGACATATCTGGAATCATGGTATATCTCATAATCTGTCATGGCAAGGATACATATGTCATAGAGACAAATGTATATATACTGTTTAAAACTGTAGCAGGTACGTGATCGTCAATAGGTGTACAATGTGCAGCGGCACATAATGAAATGTAATTCCGTACAAGTATAAAGGCGATAGATGTACATACGCACAAATACAGCTTTGAGAGTAAGTCCTACGGCGCAGTAACATATAAAATGAAACTTTGCTCGGTACTGTAGAGGGGGCATGATCACGTACTCAACTATCAGTTTCCCCATAACCCATATTCTAACATGTGAGAGATACGAGAACAGTAAAAACATGTGGGAGATACTGGGAGTAGTATAAGCATGGCAGGTACTGGGAGCAGTATGAAACATGTTAATACTCCGAGTAGTATAAAGCATAGTGAAACATGTACTGAGAACCAGTAGGAAGCATGTGAAGATATGATAACTGTCCTAAGCATGGCAAGTACTGAAAGTAATACAACATGTGAAGATTTAACTTGCTACCTCAAGGATCAGTATTTTAACATGGTTAATACATGTTCTAGCATTAAAAGACAGTAAATGAGTTTGTAGATGTACTTGCCTCGAGCAAAGCAAGAATACTAGTACGAAGATATAGATGTCCGGTGTCCTGTCAATAATGATATACAAGCTCAGCATCTAAGTCATGTTCGAGATTTTATACTAGTGGTGTGACACGACTCCTGACTGGATACTAGACAAGTGGAGACCTAGCATAAAAGTCTAATGTAGAGTGACACTATATCCAAACTAATTCCTAGGATCTTTATACTAGTGTAAAGGGTGATCCAATACTACAATAACTCAAAACAATACAAAATATTGCAAGTCGTAACTACTCAATAAATAAATCAAACTGTACACTAAGTTCCAACAATTTTTGAGATAGACAAAAAACTAAATTATATATAAAATAAAGTACCAAAATGATCCTTGTTAATTATAGAAATTTATACTAATTTTTCTGGAATTTATAAACCCTCATAAATATTTATTAAAAATCAGCAAACATAAATATACTGAAAATGAGTTCTATTTTCTCATTTTTATAAAATACCAAAAGCACTTAATAAATGCTGGAAAAATTATAATAAATTAGCTAAATTAACATAGTATTTATATACAATTTTTTCCATATTTTTATAGCAATTAAAATATATATATATATATCCAAAAACAGAAAGTAACAATTTCTGAAAAAATAATTAATTACAAATTAAGGATAATACATAAGCAAAATCTACAGATGTTGTCGGATGATAAAATAGATATCACCAACGTGTCTAGAACGGTCAAATTAGCTAGGATAGCCTACTCATAAGTCCAATTTGGACACAGGAGTAAAACGGTAATTTTGGGTGAAAATGATGTCCGCCGTTGGACACACTTTGCACCGAAAAGCGTGTCGGGATAGAAGTCTACAAAACCTAGCAAATTATATGTCCACGAATCCAGAATGATGATATGAACCCAATGGTATGTCCGAAAAGGAATTCCGATATGCCGATCTCAAAATGATACGTTGAATCGGAAAGTGGGACCCGCTTTGCACCGAAATGCGTACAAGGGCCCACGTTCTCCAAATCAAGCAAACTTTATATGAAAACATGTCAGAATGACGCCATGAGTCTATTGGTGGTGTCAGAAATTGAATCCGGAGTCCCGGGTTCAAAAATGGAATTTAACAAGTGCAAATTAAAGAATTCAGACGGCCAACTTTTGCGTCGAATTCGACCAACCAAACGTGCTTATAATGAAATAAGACCTAAAGGAGACAGAAAGATGGTTATACCAGCTGCGCACAGGAACTAGTAGCGTGCCAACCGGAGCTGCGATGACGAAGATATGAGCTGACAAGTCGGCTCCACGAAACTGTCCAAAAACAGTTCAATTTAAAACGTCAACTTGGTGGCCAGTTTTGAGGTATCAAACGACGAAATTAACGGACGAAAATTGAGAGAATTGAAGATGGATATACCGAGATTACGACGGAGCAAGGAGTTTGCCGATCCAACGATCGGATCTTCTGAAAAACGTGTGCGAAGTTGCTGCGACGGAGCGCACTTTCTGAGTTTAAATCGCGCGTGCGCCGACGGGATTTCAACGTAAACGCACGAATCGCCTATTTGGCTCGTCGGGAAAGGAGGTGGCGGCCTAGGGGTGGTCGCCGGGGGGTCGCCGGGTTGTGGGGAGCTCGCAGGGGTGGTGGACCGGCCACGTGGTGGCACACGGCCACGCCCATGCACGCGCGCGCGGGGGTGGCACAGCAACCGCTGCTGCTCGCTGCTGCTGCTGTTGTTTGCACGCGCGCGGCTGTGGCAACGTGGGGCGGCGGCTGCGGCGGTGCATCGTCGGGGCATGGCGGGGATGCTGCCCGGCGGTGGTGGAGTTGAAGTGGTGGTGGTGTTTATGGTGGTGGTGTTTAGGGTGGTGGTGTGTGGAGATGGTGTTGAAGAAGAAGAAGAAGAAGTGGATGATGGTGAGGAAGTGGTGGGGAGTAGGAGGAGGAGAGGGAGGAGCTCGGGAGGAGACTCTCGGCCAGGGGAGGAAGAGGGGGTCGGCTGGTGTGTGTGTTGAGTGAGAGAGAGAGAGAGTTGTGTGTATATATTTTTGTATGTGTGTGTGTTGTGTTTAATAGAAAGAGAGAGAGTGTGAGAATAGATATTTAGAGAGAGGGAATAGAGAGAGAGAGAGTAGGTGTCACGACCCGTACCCTAGTGTAAGGGCACGAGAAGTGGGTACGTCCAGCCTACGCCGCAGTGTCGGCGATAGAACGCTGTCCTAGGTCAAACATCTAACAATATAAAGGTACCTGTACAGTATATACACTCCGAATGAAGGTGACAAAGCAAATACAGTCTCAATCACATCTAAGGTAGAGCATGATAAAAGATAGATAAAATATGAAATCTACAAAGAGATACCGCAGATAGAAGTCTAAATGTTTAAGATACACAAACCCAGAAAACATCTCAAATCTCAAATACAGTAATCCATAAAGTAAATACAACTCAAGACAACTAAAATAACTATCTATACAACCTCTACTGTGTCTCCTCTAGGCTAGCAGGCAACCTCCAAGCTATCTGTAAAATTTATCAACAGGTCCAGACAGGACAGGAGCGAGCACAAAACATCTCACGCAGTTCATATCAAGTTAGGAAATATAAAGCATGCAATAGAGTAAGGTACAGGAAACGCTGAAAGAGAATGTATATAAAAAACAACAGAGATTTGATAATAGGAAATATCTATATATAATACAAAAGAACTGTAAGCAATGTGTGATTTAGAGTACAATATGGTTATGTAAACGGTCTAGGACAATACAATGGTAACTCCATTGTACGTGAGTGTACAATAGACATATACAATAGTTATACAATGTTGTACAATAGGATTTGAGTACATAACCAATTCTACTCCCCCTCCCCAATCAATACACAAGGATCCACTCCAGTTACGTTATCTTGTACAATAGTGTACAATGTTATACAATAGATGTACAATGTTATACAATAGATGTACAATGTTATACAATAGATGTACAATGTTATACAATAGTTGTACAATGGTCTATCCCTGGTACTCAGGTGATAATGAGAGTACAGTATGCACAATGAGTATACAAGGATATGGGTATTCAATAAATACAATATGTAAGTGAAACGCACATCACAATATGTATTTAGTGAATACAAGGGGATAACATCTCAAAAGAAGATCCATATAGTACCAATCCGTGATAAAAATCGTGTCAGCATCAAGTACAGTAATCTAGAGCAAGAATGTAAATCCAGACAAGTATGAAACGGTCAGAGAATGTACTCGCCTGATAACCTGAACATCTGATAGGTATAGAAGTCCAAACTGAAGCCACAGAGTCCTATTTAGAGCAACACAGGTCAAGATGTATACGAGAGATGATAAATAAAATGTACAATACATCTACATGCTGTCTAGGTCAAACTAGACTAAAGTCAATACTTTGTCAACTCTAGTCAACCACACTAGTCAAATTAGGTCAACTAGGTCAAGTCCTAGCCCAAACAAGTCTAACAAGTCTCACTAGGCCTAACCAAGCCTAGGCTAGCACTCACACAATCACAAGATAATGTGAACCACAATAATGCATAATATAAAATAGATAATATATATAAATACATACCTTCATATATACATGCATATCCACATTACATACATATTTATATATATATGCATACGTTACATCATGCATATTTACATAGTTACATAGATATATACATTCATGCACATTTAGATACATACTTTTATACATTATATATGTTAACATTCATTACAATGCATTATATTTTACTTATACCTTTGATTGATTCATTCATATATGACATTCATTCATGCATATTACATACTTACATGCATCTATACATTATATACATTGTATATAACATGTAAAAATAGAAGGGGAAAAAAAGGGAAAAACTGAAATGGAAAGGGAAGGGAAGGAAAATGTAAAGAAAAGGGAAACAGTGGACATATACATGCTTGCATCATATATTCTACATTACCATACATACTATCATTATATATTACATTATATTATTTATATATTATGCATTCATATCTATCATTACATGTATACCTTGCATTCATATCTAGCATTCACTATATACTTTCATGCATACATTGTATATTATTCTTTCATTCATGCATTTATGCATTGCTTACATACATTATATTAATTGCATTCCTACATGCTTGCATTCAACCATATATATACATTAATGTAAAGAGGATATATATCATATATATATATATCATTTCATACATCTAACACATCATGTATTACATACTCTATATTCATTTAATACCCATACTACATAGGCTCATTGGTTACACAAAATGTATATATCGTATAGTCACTCTTCTACTTAAAACCAATACTGTACCAATTGGGCATTCACTAAATTCTAAGATTAAAGTATGTCGTAGCCCTTTGTGTTAGCTTTCCGAAACTTTAAACGGATCGCATTTTCGTGTCCGGAAGCTCCCAGAATCGCAAAAATACCGAAACACGTTCGTCTTTCGTACAGCTGACACTCAAATAATTCTACAGAAAGTTACAGAAAGAATTTGGCTTATTAAAATATATATTTGGAAAGCTAACTTCGATACAGTTCTTTTAAAAAAAACGGGAGATAAATCGGATTTCTAAGCTAAAAGTTATTACATTTCTAAGTTGCTTTAGTTAATAAAAACGTGGATAAATATTATGACGAATTTGACAAAAGAACACATATAGGCCAAAATACTTGGATACAAACATAGGTATCCAAATAAAACTCATTCTAACCATCCTAACTAATATCAATCCACTCTCTAACTATTATAAAATTGAATTTAAATATCTATTTAAACTATTATCATACATACATACACATGGGGTGTCCTAATTTGGGATCTATCAAGTATGACACAAGACACATATCTAAATTCCTCAAGAGAGCTCCAAATGGCCTCAAATTTGAATTTAAATGGGACACATGCATGAGGATGGATCCTACGGATTCAAAACTAATTTATATGCAAAGAAAATCAATTTAGATGATGGGTTTTACCTATTGGGAGTGGAATCCCAATGAAATCCTTTAGGACACGGCTCCGATACGAAGATCCCTCAAAGTGGACACTCCTCCTTGCACTCCTATTCCAATCCTTGGTAGCACCCTTCCCTTGGAGAATGGGAATGATTGAGGGAAGGTTTGGTGAAGGAATGATTTGATTTGGAGATCAAATCAATGGGAAGGCTCTCTAAAATTGGGGAAGAACAAAAGGAAAATAAAAGAGGCAAGATTGTAATGAATGAAATGAATCATTCTCTCCTAAAGGTGGCTGTCATAAAGTGTCCATTAGGGCTAATGGAAAATGTCCTAATTGCCCCTCTCTAGTCTTATATGGTTAAGTCTAGACTAGGTTCAAGTTTGGGGTCAAAATGATCTAGTTTTGAGTCTATAACTTAACCATTCTAACATGATAAAAATTAGTTTAATTAACTAACTTAAATGTTGGGTTTTGTGGGTCATGCTTAACTTAATATTGGGTCCCATCTAGAGTTTAAGCTACCCGGTCACAATACAAGTCGGAACGAGACGAAACTCAAACCCGACTAAACAAATCCAATAAAAACAATATTAAAAATATAAAAAATTTCCAAAATATTAAAATATAAAAATGACCAAAATTATAATACATCAATTTAAATATTATTAAAATAATCTAAAATTTACCAATTAATCAAAATCCTAAATAATTCAAAAGTCACAAAATGACCAAATTACCCTTAGCCTAAAAAGTTGTAAATAGTCATTCTAATCACATGGTTAGGTCCCCATGGTCATGGTTAATCTCTAGGCTCAACAGTTCTAGGGTTCACTAGCTAACACATCAAAATTATAACTCACCAATTTTAAATAGTATTAAATTAATTAAAAATTTCTATAAATCATAAATCATATTATTAAATAATAAAATTTTACAAAAATTCAAAATTACTCTCATTTTAGAAAAGTGGGTGTTACAAGTCTACCCTCCTTAGAAAATTTTGTCCTCAAAATTAAGATGGTCGTACTTCTTCTAGAGTCTCGTCCCCAACAATCAAAGTCTCAGAACTTACCTAAATCATACAATTTAAAAGAATGGCACACAAGGTCATGGCATACGGTGGTAGTGTAAGTCTCATCTAGGTATACTAGTTATACTAGACCAAAACAATCATAGGGTATCAAAACTTACAAGCAATCAGGGGTGTTAAACTGGAAAAGATATAGAAATAACAAATCATCAAGGCTTTAAGGCATAATCAAAATCAAAATTTAAAGCACAAATATCGAGCGTTAAAATCTAATCACAATATATATATATATATAGAGAGAGTGTTAGAAGGAAAAAAGCTAGCATTATGTAAGGGTTATGTGGTTAGTGTGTATATGGGTGTATGTGGACATGTTCATAGGGTTAGATAGTAGACATGTGTGTGTGTGTGAAATATACATGAAAGTGTATAGGAGGATTTGGGTTTCAAAACAATAGCTATCAAGTTACACTACTCATGGCATATTGGTTAAACAATCTACAATGCACAACCTATTTACTCATAACATGCATGGCTAACCATATATATACATATATCTATATGTATAGAGAGGTAGAGATTTAGTTATGTATCTATATACATTATAACATGTATGCATAAACTCTATATATATGTCTATATAGATATATGAACATAACATAGAGAGGAAGGGTTAGGTTTACATGGCAGTGTATACTAAGTTAGGGTGTGTGTGTCCTTGTAAATGATTATAGCTTTAGTATTGAAAGGTTAAACCCAGTTTTAGTTCAGTATTTACATACAAAATCTGAAAATAAGCTAACATTTAAACCAGTGTAATATTAACATAATACAGTTTCAGATTTTAGGGGTTTGATACATCACAACCAACTCAATGCTCCCAACACATCCTAACATGATAGAGATAAAACCCTAATATACTATCCATACATTCAACAATGTATATACCTCAAAATATTACATTAAAAAAAACGGCAAATTGAACTAAACATTTGGAATCCAGTATTAAGGGTTAATATGCATACGGTCTCAGATTTGACAAATTCAAACACAAAACCTAACCAATTTCTTTAAGAATTGAAACCATGTATATAACATACATGTACAGTGGTGTAAACAACAACTAATAATATGAAATTTATATTTAAATTACGAATTTAAACTGGAAAAAAAAACAGAGAACTATTCTCTGATACTGTATTGTATCAGAAATATTGGGGTTTTGAGAATTTAAACATCAACAACATATTAATATGTATTTAGATAGGTTAGTAATCAAAGTGTAGCATGCATACGTGTCAGACAAAGTGTCTGTGTCCACTATATATATTCTCATATCCCAATATAAAAATCAAATTCTATATCAAGACCAACATTTAGATTCCTACCAAGATTGTAAAGTAGGTGATTGATGTAATCAAGACAGTTTTATTATTATTATTATTATTATTTAATACAAGAATAATAGCAAGAAGAAAATAACGATAAAATCTGTTCTGCTTATCTGTTTAAAAGAAGAACCATTTTGAAACCAGAGCTATAATATCAAATCCAAGATAAGGTCTAGCAAAATCATTGATTCATTGTATTAAGAAGAAATTCATAGTAAGAAGTTACACAAGGTTTATAATACAGCTAAAGCTACTCCTAAGTTAAATAATGAGAAGCAAAACAAACAAAACAAACAATAATTCTTTTTTTAAACTAATACAAGTAATAATGGCAAAATAATAATAATGATAAAATCCTTTCTTGCTCAATCTGTTAAAAAAAGGGACCATTTGAGATCAGAGCTATACAAACAAGTCTAAGATAAGGCCTAAGGCAATTCGTCAATTCATTACATTATGAAGGAATTATATCCAATAAAGTTATACAAGGGATTATATCAACAATTAAAACTGTTTTTTACTCCTAAGTTAAGTGATGAAGAAATAATTTTTTTTAAGGCTGAAATACAAGGTAGAGATGATTGTTTTTAAAAAAAAGCTTTAGAGATATAATATGATAATCATATGCATCTTCCTGAAATTATGTTGTCAGAATTCTGCCACGCCAATAAGCATAGCTGCAATAAACGATAGAGTCCATAATAAGGCATACACCCTATAATCATGTTATCAAGAATTCTTACCACGCCACCCGGTATGGCTGCAAGAAAATCTAGATTTCATAACTAAGATAAGTATAGCTATATCAGGCTCTACGTCCTTGTCATGCTAGCAAATATGACTGCAATAAATTCTAAATTCCATAATAAAGTAGACTTTTACCTTTCTCACTGTCCTTATCAAGTATGTTATCAGGTTATACCTTAATTCCAAAAAATATATATATATACATATAAATACAAACTCAAATTCAACAACTAACATCAAGATTCAAAATTTAACAATAATCCATCAAAAATCATATAAATACAGACTCAAATTCAACCACTAACATCAAGATTCAAAATTCAACAATAATCCATCAAAATCAAGTTCAATAACAGAAAGTAAAGGTAAATCAAATCAGGAAAAAAATAGATTTCAAATCGAAGTTAAAATAAGATTCTCAAGGGTCATCCCAGGAATCTCTCAAGGAGGCCAAACTGTGATTGAGTACCTTCAAAAATCTATCCTAATCCTACTGCAAGCTGTAGTGATACTCTAGTTCGAATACCATACATAAACTCGACCTGCATGGGCCACCACTAAAAACGTGTCACGACCCGTACCCTAGTGTAAGGGCACGAGAAGTGGGTACGTCCAGCCTACGCCGCAGTGTCGACGGTAGAACATTGTCCTAGGTCAAACATCTAACAATATAAAGGTACCTGTACAGTATATACACTCCGAATGGAGGTGACATAGCAAATACAGTCTCAATCACATCTAAGGTAGAGCATGATAAAAGATAGATAAAATATAAAATCCACAAAGAGATACCGCAGATAGAAGTCTAAGTCTTTAAGATACACAAACCCAGAAAACATCTCAAATCTCAAATACAGTAATCCATAAAGTAAATACAACTCAAGACAACTAAAATAACTATCTATACAACCTCTACTGTGTCTCCTCTAGGCTAGCAGGCAATCTCCAAGCTATCTGTAAAATTTATCAACAGATCCAGTCAGGACATGAGCGAGCACAAAACATCTCACGCAGTTCATATCCAGTTAGGAAATATAAAGCATACAATAGAGTAAGGTACAGGAAACGTTGAAAGAGAATGTATATGAAAAATAGCAGAGATTTGATAATAGGAAATATCTATATATGATACGTAAGAACTGTAAGCAATGTGTGATTTAGAGTACAATATGGTTATGTAAACGGTCTAGGACAATGCAATGGTAACTCCATTGTACGTGAGTGTACAATAGACATATACAATAGTTATACAATGTTGTACAATAGGATTTGAGTACATAACCAATTCTATTCTTCCTCCCCAATCAATACACAAGGATCCACTCCAGTTACGTTATCTTGTACAATAGTGTACATTGTTATACAATAGATGTACAATGTTATACAATAGATGTACAATATTATACAATAGATGTACAATGTTATACAATAGTTGTACAATGGTCTATCCCTGGTACTCAGGTGATAATGAGAGTACAATATGCACAATGAGTATACAAGGATATGGGTATTCAATAAATACAATATGTAAGTGAAACGCACATCACAATATGTATTTAGTGAATACAAGGGGATAACATCTCAAAAGAAGATCCATATAGTACCAATCCGTGATAAAAATTGTGTCAGCATTAAGTACAGTAATCTAGAGCAAGAATATAAATCCAGACAAGTATGAAACGGTCAGAGAATGTACTCGCCTGATAACCTGAACAGCTGATAGGTATAGAGGTCCAAACTGAAGCCACAGAGTCCTATTTAGAGCAACACAGGTCAAGATGTATACGAGAGATGATAAATGAAATGTATAATGCATCTGCATGCTGTCTAGGTCAAACTAGACTAAAGTTAACACTTGGTCAACTCTAGTCAACCACACTAGTCAAATTAGGTCAACTAGGTCAAGTCCTAGCCCAAACAAGTCTAACAAGTCTCACTAGGCCTAACCAAGCCTAGGCTAGCACTCACACAATCACAAGATAATATGAACCACAACAATGCATAATATAAAATAGATAATATATATAAATACATACCTTCATACATACATGCATATCCACATTACATACATATTTATATATATAGGCATATGTTACATCATGCATATTTACATAGTTACATAGTTATATACATTCATGCACATTTACATACATACTTTTATACATTATATATGTTAACATTCATTACAATGCATTATATTTTACTTATACCTTTGATTGATTCATTCATTCATATATGACATTCATTCATGCATATTACATACTTACATGCATCTATACATTATATACATTGTATATAACATGTAAAAATAGAAGGGGAAAAAAAGGGAAAAACTGAAATGGAAAGGGAAGGGAAGGAAAATGTAAAGAAAAGGGAAAACAGTGGACATATACATGCTTGCATCATATATTCTACATTACCATACATACTATCATTATATATTGCATTATATTATTTATATATTATGCATTCATATCTATCATTACATGTATACCTTGCATTCATATCTAGCATTCACTATATACTTTCATGCATACATTGTATTTCATTCTTTCATTCATGCATTTATGCATTGCTTACATACATTATATTAATTGCATTCCTACATGCTTGCATTCAACCATATATATACATTAATGTAAAGAGGATATATATCATATATATATCATTTCATTCATCTAACATATCATGTATTACATACTCTATATTTATTTAATACCCATACTACATAGGCTCATAGGTTACACAAAATGTATATATCGTATAGTCACTCTTCTACTTAAAACCAATACTGTACCAATTAGGCATTCACTAAATTCTAAGATTAAAATATGTCGTAGCACTTTGTGTTAGCTTTCCGAAACTTTAAACGGGTCGTATTTTCGTGTCCGAAAGCTCCCGAAATTGCGAAAATACCGAAACACGTTTGTCTTTCGTATAGTTGACACTCAAATAATTCTACAGAAAGTTACAGAAAGAATTTGGCTTATTAAAATATATATTTGGAAAGCTAACTTCGATACGGTTCTTTTAAAAAAATGAGAGATAAATCGGAGTTCTAAGCTAAAATTTATGACATTTCTAAGTTACTTTGGTTAATAAAAACGTGGATAAATATTATGACGAATTTGACAAAAGAACACATATAGGCCAAGATACTTGGATACAAACATAGGTATCCAAATAAAACTCATTCTAACCATCCTAACTAAGATCAATCCACTCTCTAACCATTATAAAATTAAATTTAAATATCTATTTAAACTATTATCATACATACATACACATGGGGTGTCCTAATTTGGGATCTATCAAGTAGGACAGAAGATACATATCTAAAATCCTCAAGAGAGCTCCAAATGGCCTCAAATTTGAATCTAAATGGGACACATGCATGTGGATGGATCCTACGGATTCAAAACTAATTTATATGCAAAGAAAATCGATTTAGATGATGGGTTTTACCTATTGGGAGTGGAATCCCAATGAAATCCTTTAGGACACGGCTCCGATACGAAGATCCCTCAAAGTGGACACTCCTCCTTGCACTCCTCTTCCAATCCTTGGTAGCACCCTTCCCTTGGAGAATGGGAATGATTGAGGGAAGGTTTGGTGAAGGAATGATTTAATTTGGAGATCAAATCAATGGGAAGGCTCCCTAAAATTGGGGAAGAACAAAAAAAAATAAAAGAGGCAAGATTGTAATGAATGAAATGAATCATTCTCTCCTAAAGGTGGCTGCCATAAAGTATCCATTACGGCTAATAGAAAATATCCTAATTGCCCCTCTCTAGTCTCATATGGTTAAGTCTAGACTAGGTTCAAGTTTGGGGTCAAAATGATCTAGTTTTGAGTCGCTAACTTAACCATTCTAACATGATAAAAATTAGTTTAATTAACTAACTTAAATGTTGGGTTTTGTGGGTCATGCTTAACTTAATATTGGGTCCCATCTAGAGTTTAAGCTACCCGGTCACAATACAAGTCGGAACGAGACGAAACTCAAACCCGACTAAACAAATCCAATAAAAACAATATTAAAAATATAAAATTTTCCCAAAATATGAAAAATGACCAAAATTATAATACATCAATTTAAATATTATTAAAATAATCTAAAATTTACCAATTAATCAAAATCCTAAATAATTCAAAAGTCACAAAATGACCAAACTATCCTTAGCCTAAAAAGTTGTGAATAGTCATTCTAATCACATGGTTAGGTCCCCATGGTCATGGTTAATCTCTAGGCTCAACAGTTCTAGGGTTCACTAGCTAACACGTCAAAATTATAACTCACCAATTTTAAATAGTATTAAATTAATTAAAAATTCTCATAAATCATAAATCCTATTATTAAATAATAAAATTTTACAAAAGTTTAAAATTACCCTCATTTTAGAAAAGTGGGTGTTACAGTAGGTCGGTTGGGGGGGTGTGTGAGCTGGTAAAGAGAGGGGAGGGGGTGAGGTGGTGTGTAGTTTATAATAGGAGAGAGAGGGTGATATATATATATATATATATATATATATATATATATGTATATATGTATATATATATAAGATATTTTGAGATATTTAATAAAGTAGAGGGAGGAAGAGATATTTTCAAAAATAGGAAAAATAGAAAAATTAAGCAGGGTATTTGAGCAGTCATGAGAGGGCAACCTGGAGCTTGGGTTCGGGTTCGGTCGAGCCGGGTCGGGTCAAAATCGAACCGGGTGCAATAATTGAATTAAAAATAGGGATTTATAATCGTGGGTAAGTAAATAATATACGGGGACTCCAATAAATAGGACACAAGCGTCATGTGGGTAGTAGGCTTCATATGGGCCATGTTCATACTTTAGGTTGACTAGGTTGGATCGATGTCGGGTCCCGAAATTAAATTGGAAAATAAATCAGGTTTCACGGTAGAAAATAAATCGGCCTAAATTGACCCGAAAGTTGTGCGAAGAAAATGAAGCACAAAATGGAGTATCTGAGTGGGACACGAAGGTCATGTGTGAAGAGCATCTCGAGTAGATCATTTATGAGAAGTTGGTTCTGAGAAAATGACTGGTCTGGTGCTCCTAAATTAAAAGTCACGGTGACGTGCAAACGAAGATCAAAAATAAAAGTGGAAATAATTATTCAATGATTAATTGGTCTAAGTTGACCCGAAGTTGTGCGATACAAAAAGAGCACAAGGGAATGAATTCAAGTGGGACATGATATATCAAAATGAAGATAATCTTGTCTACTTCAAAACCCATGAAGAGAGTTCACAGAGATTGGCATCCCTGACGCTTCAGAAGTCAAAGTCACGGGAAGGAACATTAATGATCAAAACAATTAAATAATAAAACATTTTATCGAAAATAATTCATTCAGAAAAAATAAAAATAAACCCTGAAATTCAGGGGACTTACATCCTACCCACCTTACAAAAATTACGTCCTCGAAATTAAAAATCATCCAATAGGTCAAATTATAACATGTAGCTGCTCTGGCTACGATACTCAATCTGCTACCCTTGTAATCATCTCTTCCGTTTTCCTTTACAATCTTTTTGGTTCAGGTTCAACAAAGTCCTTCTATCATAAACTACGTCATATATCCTTTAGAATCTTCCATACTAACATGAAACTTTTATGTATACCCTAAACTATAGGTCATTCTCTGGGTATGTCTATAAACCTACATTGCTTGATCATCAACCATATTTTCAACCTCAATTGTAAATACTTGATTTCCTTGTCGTATCCTAAGTATCCATATTCTATCAATCCACAGTTCCTTAGCATCATTCGTCGTCAATCATTTCCTACAGTTTCTTCTTGAAATTATACATTCAATACTTATCCTTGGTGTAGAGCCTTCTTCTTTTTACTCAACAAGTCCTCCGAATATAAATCCTCGATTTTAAAACTCCCGATTTATTAATTACCAATGTACATATGTCTTTGTCTTGTTCTTTGTCTTTTTAACTGATATCTTTCCGATCTCGTACGCAATACGATAACTCATTCTAATTTATTCTATACCATTCCACATATCGATCTATCCTCTAGTCACATGTAATCAGCTATAGATAACCAACCAAAATTCTACAAATGCTAAATCCTCAAACTGCTAAGCACAAGATTCTAATCCTCAATCCATAGTCACAACAATATAATATCTCATTATTCCATCTTAGATACCCTATCATCAAGTCATACTATCAATACAATCGTTCTTAATGGTTTCCAAGTCTACTATAGTCAGTCACCCATACTCGTCCTATAAGCTTAATCTAACCAATCCCTAGGAAAAGTATTTATCACAATCACACAATACATCTATAGTTATACTACAGAATCAGTTAACGAGGTTTGGCTATTTCGGTCGCCTATGAAATAGAAGTTAACAAGGCCTAAGACTGGGTCAAACAATCAATAACAGTGTCCAAACAAGTTAAAGGTCAAGCAAGACAGGAAAGTTGATCAAAATATCTCCAAAAATGGTACGAAGACAGCGAGATGCATAACGAAAAGAATTATCCAAGAGGTTAACAAAGAAAAGTTTAGTCAAGTCATAGAAAAGATGGAACACAAAAATAATTATGTCCAAAAAGATAACATGAAAGCAATCCTGTTGGAGAGTCCTAGAGAACCTATAATCCAAGTTGTAGATGTAGATAAAACAGAGTTAATCAAGACGGGGAAGAATGATAATAAGAATTTATTCTTGCTCAATCGGTCATAACGAAGTGAACCAAGTTGAGATATGATCTGATAACCATACACGTCTTCCTAAAATTATGTTGCCAGAATTTTCGCCCCACCAGTAAGCTTAGATGCAATAAACGATAGAGTCATAACTATGGTATACACCCTAAAATTATATTATCTATAATCCTCGCCACGCCAACCGGTATGGCTGCGAGAAAATCTAAATTCTATAAATATAATAGTATATCCAAAATCAGGCTCTATGTTTTTGTCATACCAGCTAATATGGCTGCGATAAATTCTAAACTCCATAAATAAAGCAGACGTTTACCTTATCAGAATATATAACAATTCAATCCACAAAATTTATCACGATGCAAGATCAAAGTCAACAACAAAAATCAGAAATTAAATTCAACAACGAATTTAAAGGAGAGTAAATAGAAATAAGTGAAAACAGATTTCTAGGTAAGATTAGAGTGAGATCCTCAGGGGTTATCCCAAGGGTACAAACTTGGTCTAAATTGACCCACTAAAATACAAACAAGAGGGTAATTATAGCTAACGGTCCTATGCTGTGATGAGTTCTCCTATGTTGCAATCCTAGAAATCCTCTAGGTGTTATAAATGTTATCCCTAGTGTTATCAAGTTGTCCTAGATCCTAATTGCAGGCATGTTTGGTACAATAACGCAACCAAACAACTTAAGTCTGGACCTGTATGGGCCACCACTAAAAATATGTCACGACCCGTTACCCAAATTGTTGGGCCAGACCGAGCCATGTCCAGCCTACGCTTGGTTAAAGCGTAGTAAGCTATTCTAAGAATCGACAATAAAGGATCTAAGCAGCTAACAGTTCTAAAATCATATTTTAAAGTTCATCACAACACAGCATGTATAAGCGAAGGTAACATAAGCACAGACTTAATAATACACTTCCAAGTATCTAACTGGAGACAAAGTCCAGTATCCAAATATAAGTACAGACAAAGTCTAAGTCTCAAAACACAAAAAAGATAACTAAGCAAGGTTTCCCGCTGGGGCCTCTTCTGGAGCTAAGGCCAGGTCCTCAATACAGTACCATAATATGTAACACATAGTGTTTCCTTCTCGAAAAGTGAACCTACAACATTATCCTGTCAGGACGAGAGCAAGTACAACCTCTACAACTAAAGTACTGAATATATAATGAAAGAGATGTACAACAAGAAACATGGTGTGATAAGTCTATAAAATAAGAAATACTGGAAACATGGCCTCATGGTACAACTGGGATCACAGTATCATAGTAACATAGGGAACATGACATATCTGGAATCATAGTATATCTCATAATCTATCATGGCAAGGATACCTATGTCATAGAGACAGATGTATATGTAATGTTTAAAACTGTAGCAAGTACATGATCGTCAATAGGTGTACAATGTGCAGGGGCACATAATAAAATGTACTTTCGTACAAGTATAAAGGCGATAGATGTACATACGCACAAATACAGCTTTGAGAGTAAGGCCTACGGCACAGTAACATATAAAATGAAACTTTGCTCGGTACTGTAGAGGGGGCATGATCATGTACTCAACTATCAGTTTCCCCATAATCCATATTCTAACATATGAGAGATAAGAGAACAGTAAAAACATGTAGGAGATACTGGGAGTAGTATAAGCATGGCAGGTACTGGGAGCAGTATGAAACATGTGAATACTCCGAGTAGTATAAAGCATAGTGAAATATGTACTGAGAACCAGTAGGAAGCATGTGAAGATATGATAACTGTCCTAAGCATGGCAAGTACTGAAAGTAATACAACATGTAAAGATTTAACTTGCTACCTCAAGGATCAGTATTTTAACATGGTTAATACATGTTCTAGCATTAAAAGACAGTAAATGAGTTTATAGATGTACTTGCCTCGAGTAAAGCAAGAATACTAGTACGAAGATATAGATGTCCGGTGTCATGTCAATAATGATATACAAGCTCAGCATCTAAGTCATGTTCGAGATTTTATACTAGTGGTGTGACACGACTCCTGACCGGATACTAGACAAGTGAGGACCTAGCATAAAAGTCTAATATAGAGTGACACTATATCCAAACTAATTCCTACGATCTTTACACTAGTGTAAGGGGTGATCCAATACTACAATAACTCAAAACAACACAAAATATTGCAAGTTGTAACTACTCAATAAATAAATCAAACTGTACATTAAGTTCCAATAATTTTTGAGATAGACAAAAAACTAAATTATATATAAAATAAAGTACCAAAATGATCCTTATTAATTATAGAAATTTATACTAATTTTTCTGGAATTTATAAACCCTCATAAATATTTATTAAAAATTAGCAAACATAAATATACTGAAAATGAGTTCTGTTTTCCCATTTTTATAAAATACCAAAAGCACTTAATAAATGCTAGAAAAATTATAATAAATTAGCTAAATTAACATAGTATTTATATACAATTTTTTCCAGATTTTTACGGCAATTAAAATATATATATATCCAAAAACAGAAAGTAACAATTTCTGGAAAAATAATTAATTACAAATTAAGGATAATACATAAGCAAAATCTACAGATGTTGTCGGATGATAAAATAGATATCACCAACGTGTCCAGAACGGTCAAATTATCTAGGTTTGCCTACCCATAAGTCCAATTTGGACACAGGAGCAAAACGATAATTTCGGGTCAAAATGATGTCCACCGTTGGACACACTTTGCACCGAAAAACATGTCGGGATAGAAGTCTACAAAACCTAGAAAATTATATGTCCACGAATCCAGAATGATGATACGAACCCAACAGTATGTCCGAAATAGAATTCCGATGTGCCGATCTCAAAATGATACGTTGACGCAGAAAGTGGGACCCACTTTGCACCGTAATGCGTGCCAGGGCCCACGTTCTCCAAATCAACCAAACTTTATATGCAAATATGTCAGAACGATGCCACGAGTCTACTGGTGGTGTCAAAAATTGAATCAGGAGTCCCGGGTTCAAAAATGGAATTTAACAAGTACAAATTAAAGAATTCGGACGGCCAACTTTGGCGTCGAATTCGACCAACCGAACGTGCTTATAATGAAATGAGACCTAAAGGAGACAGGAAGATGGTTATACCAGCTGCACACAGGAATTGGTAGTGCACCAACCGGAGCTGCGATGACGAAGATATGAGCTGACGAAGTCGGCTCCACGAAACTGTCCAAAAACAGTTCAATTTAAAACGTCAACTTGGTGGCCAGTTTTGAGGTATCAAACGACGAAATTAACATACAAAAATTGAGGGAAGTGAAGATGGATATACCGAGATTGCGACGGAGCAAGGAGTTCGCCGATCCAACGGTCGAATCTCCCGAAAAATATGCGTGAAGTTGCTGCGACGGAGCGTACTTTCTGAGTTCAAAACGCGCGCGCGCGCCGACGGGATTTCGACGTAAACGTACGAATCGCCTATTTGGCTCGTCGGGGAAGGAGGTGGCGGCCTTGGGGTGGTTGTCGGGGGATCGCCGGGTTGTGGTGAGCTCGCGGGGGCGGCGGGCCGGCCACGTGGTGGCGCACGGCCACGCCCATGCACGCGCACGCGGGGCTGGCGCAGGAGCCACTGCTGCTCGCTGCTGCTGCTGTTGTTTGCACGTGCGCGGCTGCGGCGGCGTATCGCCGGGGCACGGCGGGGATGCTGCCCGGCGGTGGTGGAGATGAAGTGGTGGTGGTGTTTATTGTGGTGGTGTGTGGAGATGGTGTTGAAGAAGAAGAAGTGGATGATGGTGAGGAAGTGGTGAGGAGTAGGAGGAGGAGAGGGAGGAGCTCGGGAGGAGACTCTCGGCCAGGGAAGGAAGAGGGGGTCGGCTGGTGTGTGTGTGTTGAGTGAGAGAGAGAGAGAGTTGTGTGTATATATTTTTGTATGTGTGTGTGTTGTGTTTAATAGAAAGAGAGAGAGTGTGAGAATAGATATTTAGAGAGAGGGAATAGAGAGAGAGAGAGAGAGAGTAGGTCGGTTGGGGGGGTGTGTGAGCTGGTAAAGAGAGGGGAGGGGGTGAGGTGGTGTGTAGTTTATAATAGGAGAGAGAGAGTGATATATATATATATATATATATATATATATATATATATATATATATATATAAAAGATATTTTAAGATATTTAATAAAGTAGTGGGAGGAAGAGATATTTTCAAAAATAGAAAAAATTGAAAAATTAAGCGGGGTATTTGAGCAGTCATGAGAGGGCAACCTGGAGCTTGGGTTCGGGTTCGGTCGAGCCGGGTCGAGTCAAAATCGAACCGGGTGCAATAATTGAATTAAAAATAGGGATTTATAATCATGGGTAAATAAATAATATACGGGGACTCCAATAAATGGGACACAAGCATCATGTGGGTAGTAGGCTTCATATGGGCCACGTCCATACTTTGGGTTGACTAGGTTGGATCGATGTCGGGTCCCGAAATTAAATTGGAAAATAAATCAGGTTTCACGGTAGAAAATAAATCGGCCTAAATTGACCCGAAAGTTGTGCGAAGAAAATAAAGCACAAAATGGAGTGTCTGAGTGGGACACGAAGGTCATGGGTGAAGAGCGTCTTGAGTAGATCATTTATGAGAAGTTGGTTCTGAGAAAATGACTGGTCTGGTGCTCCTAAATTAAAAGTCACGGTGACGTGTAAACGAAGATCAAAAATAAAAGTGGGAATAATTATTCAATAATTAATTGGTCTAAGTTGACCCGAAGTTGCGCGATACAAAAAGAGCACATGGGAACGAATTCAAGGGGGACATGATATATCAAAATGAAGATAATCTTGTCTACTTCAAAACCCATGAAGAGAGTTCACAGAGATTGGCATCCCTGACGCTTCAGAAGTCAAAGTCACGGGAAAGAACATTAATGATCAAAACAATTAAATAATAAAACATTTTTTCGAAAATAATTCATTCAGAAAAAATAAAAATAAACCCTGAAATTCAGGGGACTTACATTTGCGTTGCTTTTTTAATTTTTGGTATTGCTCTTTCTCCCCCTTTGTCAATGTTAAAAATAGATTTGGCTCTCCCGTAATGTGTGAAGCCAACAATATTCATCAAAAGACAAAGAAAGTAATGATAGAGTAATAACCACAAAGAATAAGATATCCACAAATAACAAGTCATAGCAAAATGAACTAGAAATGAAATACGAAAATGTCATACATAAAGAAAGATACATTCAACACAAACCTACAAAAGATCATCATCTAGTAAACTGCATCCAAAAGAACCACTAAGTCCTCATCACATCGGCGTATCGTCACCAACAGGAGCATCTGGTGGAAAGTATGCAATAGTAGGATCAAAATGAGGAAAAGTTATCTCATCATCGAACCTAGGTCCAGGGAAGCCGGGGTGATGAAGCATAGTGACTGGATGTGTAGGGTCATAAAAAAGACTCCAGTGAATGTTAGCAAAACTGTGTCGCAACACCTGAGCCTGGGTGATATGGTGGAACTCAAAATCAAGATAACCTTGATGTTGTTGCGCTGAGAGGGCAACGAAATCATCAAAGCGTTGATAGAAGCCGGGGTCGAAACCCGGAGCAGGGGCTGGAGCAGCAGGAGCAGGAGGAGCCTCAGGGTCATCATCGTGAACCGGAGCAGCAGGTTCAGCACTAGGAAGCAGAGGGGGAATATGATACAACCTAGACCTACTGAGTTCAATGGCAGTGGCGGAGTAAGGACATGTTTGAAGATCAATATCAAACCTTCTGAAAATAGAAGCCAAGTACATAGGATAGACAAGGTTGCATCCCGCACTTTTGCAGTTAAGCTTCCATGCCATGACAGTCTTTGGAACAGAGAAAGGGATACCAAAATGAATATGGTACATAGCTGATAACTCCATAAAAGTAATCTTGTCAGAAGATCCCTTCTTTGGAATAAGAACAGAAAAGATAAACCTATGAATTTCATAGAAGTTTTGATTCAAATGTTTGGAATACACCCTACGAGGAACAGGTTTAGGGTGACACAATAATTCTTTGAAGGAATCAAGGGTTACACATTCAGGGAATTGGACATGGTGAATATCCACTAATGTCTCACCTACATCAAGAACATAAAAATATTCACTACTATCTGTGGCATTGAACTCTAGTTCCTGCCCAGCTACACAAGAATAAAAGTTATCGTTGTTTTTTACTTGCAAATTGCAGTAAAACAAACGAACATCATTGTCATAGATATTTTCAGCAAATTCAAAAAAATCTCAAAAAACAAGATAGTTGAAAGTAGGGGCATACTCAAAAAAGATAGTAAAATTGACACGTGCCCCAGCACAAATTTTACGACCCAAAAAAGAATCGAACCAAAGATCAGAAAATTCCCTATCGGAAAAAAGTCTGGAGTCGTAGTCATCAGTTCCAGTAGGACGGTCTGGACTAAAGACGTTGGTCAGAACATAATCTGAGGAAGACGATCCTGCTTGAGAGGGGAAATTCTCTTCTGATGTTTGGGTGCCATTGATAAAGAAGAAGATAAACTGAATACCTTGAGGTAGAAGATGAAGAAGGTGGAGAGGATGACCGCAAGACTCCAAAAAGCTTGAAGAGGAGGAGGATGAGGAGCTTCTCTAGAGATTTGAAGGGGTTTTCTCGGTTGAGGTGCGGAGAAAAACAAAGGGAAGAAGATGATTAAATAGGCTAGGGACGGGTGTTCAGTTCTGAAAATCCGCACAGTACTGACCGAACTCGGTCCGAAGTCGGTCATAGTTCGACCCGAGTTCGGCTGCTTGTATTCCCAATGTCATAAATGCAGTATGAGTTCTAAATTTAAATTAATAACTGTTACACTCCTTCATTTAATAATTTCCATTACTTTGGGTTAGCTGTAGAGGCCGGATCCCAGCTAGCGGTAGTCCGAAGACTAGTGCACCGTGTCGCTTGAGGCTATTTACGCCTGTATGACAGAAAAACCCTTTCGGCTTGTACCCAAAAATAATTTCCATTAATAAATTACAAAGTTTCGAGTTATAAAATAAATTTAATAAACATATTACATTATGAATCTGAAAATTCAAGTATGCCGAGCTCTCGCCGCATAATGTTAAAGCGGTCTTCAGCCAATGGTTTTATGAAAATGTCTACTAGTTGATGATCTGTGTCAATAAATTCTAAGCAGATGTCCCCGTGTTGTTGGTGATCACGTAAAAAGTGATGATAAATTTCAATGTGCTTTGTGCGTGAGTGACATACAGGGTTCTTAGTCAAGTTTATAGTGCTAGTGTTATCACAAAAAATAGGAATCTTAGTGTAGTGCAAATTGTAGTCTTCTAAGGTTTGCTTTGTCCACAAAATTTGAGCACAACAGCGTCCTACGGCGATATACTCAGCCTCAGTAGTTGATAATGCTACAGAATTTTATTTCTTGCTAAACCATGAGACTAAAGCTTTTCCTAGGAAATGACATGTACCACTGGTACTTTGATGGTCTACTTTACATCCTGTAAAATCTGCATCCGAGTAACCTATCAGGTCAAAGGATTTGGTTTTAGAATACCATAAGCCGACTGTTGAAGTTCCCTTAAGGTATCGAAAGATATGCTTAACGGCACATAGGTGTGATTCCTTAGGATTTGTCTGGTATCGTGCACAAATATAAATATTGAACATAATATCAGGACGACTAGTAGTTAAATATAATAAACTATAAATCATACCTCGATACTTATGCTGATCGACAGGTTTGCCACTTTCATCATTGTCAAGGTTTGTTGATGTAGCCATTGGAGTTCTGATTGGCTTTACATTTTCGAAGTCGTACTTTTCAGTATGTCTTTCGTATATTTGGCTTGATTGATGAATATTTCCTTTGAGTGTTGTTTGATCTGAAGTCCTAGGAAGAAGTTCAGCTCTCCCATCATATTCATCTCAAATTCACTCTGCATATACTTAGCAAACTCTTGAGAAAGTTTTTCATTAGTAGATCCGAATATGATGTCATCAACATATATTTGCACAAGAAAAATATCATCATCTACAGACTTGATAAAAAAGTTGTATCAACTCTTCCTTTTGAAAAACTATTTTCAAGTAAGAAGGCACTTAGGCGTTCATACCAAGCACGAGGTGCATGTTTGAGTCCATAGAGTACTTTTTTATGTTTGAAGACATGATCAGGTTTTTCAAAATCTTCAAAACCAGGGGGTTGTTTCATAAACACTTCTTCTTTCAAAAATTTATTTAAAAATGTACTTTTTACGTCCATTTGAAATAATTTAAAATCATTAAAACATGCATATGCACAAAACATGCGGATAGCTTCTAGTCCAGCAACAGGAGCATATATCTCATCATAATCAATACCTTCTTCTTGATTATAACCTTGTGCCACTAGACGTGCTTTGTTGCGTAGAACTTATCCATCTTCACTTAGTTTATTTTGGAACACCCATTTGGTACTAATTATCGATTGACCAATAGGTTTAGGAACGAGTTTCCAAACTTGGTTTCTTTTAAATTGATTAAGTTCCTCTTGCATGACATCATTCTAAAACTCATCATTAAAAGCATCTGCTACATTCTTAGGTTCTATTTGTGAAATAAAAGCTACATTTGTTGCTATTTCAGAATATCTAAGAGAAGAGCGTGTACTTACACCTTTTGATATATCACCTATAATAAGCGTCTCTGGATGATCTGGTAAGAACTTCAATGATTCAAATCTATGAGTCAGATCTTCCACGGGACTCTTATCGGTTCTGGCTTGTACATTTTCATCATCACTGTCGCAAGATCGGTGACTATTGAGCTCATCAAAAGTAACGTTAATCGATTCTTCAACAATCATAGAACTTTTATTGAAAATTCTATATCCCTTACTCTTAGCAGCATATTCGAGAAATATCCCTTCATCTGCTTTAGAGTCGAACTTTTTCAAGTTGTCCTTGGTGTTCAGGATAAAACAACGACATCCAAAAACTTTAAAATAAGAAATATTTGGAATCCTTCCAAACCAAAGGTCATAAGGTGTTTTCTTTGAGATGGGTTGAATTAACACCCTATTCAAAACATGACAGGCTGTACTAACAGCTTCTGTCCAAAAATATTTAGGAAGATTATGCTGATTTAGCATGACTCTAGCCATCTCGCTTAGAGTATGATTCTTCTGCTCCATAACACCATTCTGTTGAGGAGTTCTATGACAGAAAAATTTGTGGTAATATCCATTATCATCACAAATTTTTTTGAAATCAGTATTTACGAATTTGCCACCATGATCACTTCGGATACGAGTAATCATGAAGCCTTTTTTTCGTTTTGTACCTTTTGTAAAATAACTGAAATTCAAAAATTGTATCACTTTTGTTTGATAAAAAGTAAACCCAAGTAAAACGAGAGAAATTGTCAACAATAACAAATGCGTAGAGCTTACCGCCAAGACTAGCGACTCTAGTAGGACCAAATAAATCCATATGTTTCAACTACAAAGGTCTAGAAGTACTTATAATGTTGATGGATTTAAATGTAGACCTATGTGTTTTGTTCTTTTCACAGTCAGCACATACCATATCTCTCTTGAATGGTATCTCAGGGAGTCCTTTTACCAGCTTCTTATTGCTTAGTCGTGAGATAGTATCCATATTCGCATGACCTAGCCTCATATGCCATAGCTAGCTTTCATCTAAGTTTGCGACTAGGCATCTTCCTGCATTATTAGTACTCTCTAGAAAGAAAACGTAAATATTGTCTTCTCTAATCTCTTCATATACGGGATTACCAGATGACATATCATATATTGTACATTTGTCTTTAACAAAATTGATGACATAACCATTATCTGCCAAGTGACTTATGCTCAGTAGGTTATGTTTCAATTATGTAACTAGACAAACATCTTTTATTATAGGATAAGGAGATATACCAACAATGTCATTCCCAATGATATCACCTCTCAAGTTATTTTTGAAGGACACGTATCCTTCTTTCTTCGTCGATAGCATGGCGAACAAAGATGCATCACCAATCATGTGCTGCGAACATCTACTATCGAGGATCCACTTGCTTTTAGCATGAGAGAGTTGAGGGTCCACCTACAAAACAAGTAGAATCCTTTGGTACCCATTTACTGAAAGGTCCATATTGATTAGTCTTAGGTCTCCAAATCAATGTGCGATTGTCAATAAGCTTTCTTGCTAAACAATACTGTGATATGTGTCCGTGAGTACCACAGTATGTGCAAGTAAGTTTTGAAAACGTGTTAGTAGAATTTATGTTGACATGCATATGTGATTTCTTTGAAAACCTATAAGTGAAAGCATAGTGATATTCGTATTTCTTACGTGCTTTCTGTGTTTTAGTCCTCTTAGGTGTATGCTTAGCATTAGGACTAAACTTAGGCTGTGTCACAGGTATAGCCTGTTTGCCTAACTTGATTTCTAACTTTTTAGAAACCGTATAAGACTCTTCATATTTAGCAGTCATATCTATGAGTCTTTATTCTGTGACCAAGTGCTTCTTCTTTTCTATGTCATATAACTCTTGTATCTTGACATAGTCTCTTTCTTTCTTTTCAATTTTGAGGATAGCCTCATGATAGTCTACTTTAAGCTTGGTTATCTCTTCCGTGTTACCGGTAGTAGATATCTCTTTAATGTCTTCAATGAGACTTGACAGTCTAGATATTTCGGTTGTATATGCCTTAATCTCTTTTCGAGATTGCTTATACTTGTCAAGCACATTTTTGTGTTCTTTAAGTAGTTCGCTGAAGGAATTTTCTAACTCATCGAAAGTAAAATTATCATACAAAGGATTTGAGGATACCTTATCAAAAGCCATAAGACAGACATTGGCATTTTCGCAGGGTCTGTCTTCTTCCTCTGAATCACTGGCATCACTTTCATGCCAGATACTTGTATTTGCGTACTTTCGACTAGTTGATACTTTTCTGTTTGATCTTGATCTATCGTATGGACTGCTTTTCTTTGAAGTTGGACAGTCCTTCTTCATATGCCCTGATTTCTTATATCCAAAGCATATTATTTCTTCTTCATTGCTTTCTTGGATATCTCTCTTCCTTCTATTTGATTTTTCAAACTTTAGAAATTTTCTGAAGTTCTTCACTAGCAGGGCTTGTTCATCACCACTTGATGATTCTTCCTCAGAATCATTGTATGTTGACTTTCTGGCTTGAGCTTTAAAGGCGATAGATTTTTCCTTTGGTGTAGCTTCTTCAAATTCTTACAGATCAAGCTCATGGGTCATAAGCTTGCCCATAAGTATTTCCAGAGTCATAGTGGTGAGATCGTTTCCTTCAATGATTGCCGTTGCCTTTGGGTTCTAGTTCTTGGTTAGAGCCCGTAGCACTTTTCTGATCTTCTCGTGATTACTGTAATCCTTACCAAGAGATTGCAAAGGATTATTAATATCAAGGAAACGAGTGAACATCTATGTAATTGACTCACCGGATTTCATTTTAAAAGATTTATATTCTTGTGTTAGTCTGCTGATTTTGGATTCCTTCACTTGGAAAGTACCTTCATGAGTTACCTCAAGAAGTTTCCAAATCTCATGAGAAGTCTTACAGGTTGAAACTCTGTTAAATTCTGTTTTGTCAATTGCACAGAACAGTGCGTTAATGGCATGAGCATCCAGACTAGCCTTTGCTTTTTCAGCCTCTGTATATTTGTCATGAGGCTTGTCTGTAAGTATGCCATCAACTACTGTAGGTGCCATTTTCTTATAACCGTCAATAACTATAGACCAAAGATCAAAGTCAAGAGACTTTTAAAAAAATGTCATTCGTGTTTTCCAGTAAGTATAGTTTGTTCCATCAAATAGTGGGGGTCTATTTGTGGATTGCCCTACACTGTTGAATATTGATTTCACGGCTGCCATATATACTCTCTGAGGTTTGTTATATTAGAATATAACCTACTCTGATACCAATTGTAGGACCGTTGAGCACCTCTAGAGGGGGGTGAATAGAGTGAGTGCGAGTACAGCAGAAAATAATCACCAATTAAAAAAATTAAAAACAGATAACTGCGGCAGTGAATAAAGAGACAATAAATAAATGTAGCAAGAGATAGAAAGATCAAACTCAGTAACACAGCGATTGTCACGCCCCAGAACCAGAATACTGGAGAGCGGGGGCAGACATAGCCAGCTACATATATTGAAATAGAATACATCTCAACTATACGGTCACGGCTGTCTAGATATGAGGGTTTACTACAAGCCAGCAGTCTCTTAAGGTCAAGCCTATTGTCTCAATCTCGAGCAATTAACAGAGTTACAAGATATTAGAGCATCAAATATATATATATAAGGCGTCCCAAATATTACATATTGGATGATCATGAAGCTAGTCATACAAAATGATGGGACTAGCAAGAGTTCAGTCATACATGATCAACCCTAGGATTTGTTAATCATATTTACAGCCCGTAGGCAGACAGTAAGTAAATGCATCGAGCTAACAGGTGCTCGTCGGCTAAACGCCTCAAAAGAATAAATTTACATATAAGTGGGTGAAACAAAAAGGAAAACCCACTCTTGGCCCGGGTTCCGTCTAGTTGTCACCATTGGGCTGGGAGCTTGGTAGATCCTCGGGAGCTGCTCCGAAATCTGGCCACACAAAACCAGCTGGGTCAAACCCCAGAAAGAGCAAGTGCCGCAAAGGAGGCCACAAATAAGAACAAAAGCCAGCATATCAGAACATAAAGAATAAAAGAAGGTACAAGTAGTAAGGTACACAGAGCGATAAACGACTAGGGACGTGGAACCATTCCGGGAGCCAGGTTACAATCCTTAAACCAGACGAGGACTGGGGTTGTACCCCTTCGCCTGAATAGCTCACCGTCTCTACCCATTTATCGTTAGAAATAAGTAAAGCAATCAAGATCAAGAGTTCCAGGTACAGGGGCTAGACAAGACTTAGACAGAGCTGGACACCATTCATTCACAATCGGTCAGGCAAGTACTACGGCTTACTACTTTAACTAACTAGGGTTATTACAAGCCTAATTACTAACAAGATGCAAGTGAGAATTCCAGTCCCAAGCCCTGCAGACTATCCAGTTATCCTTCCGCGGGTTGAGAGTTATAGGTGGGTACATTGCCCGGGAGACAAATGTACCCTTAGGTGACTTAGAGGGTGCAACACATGACAGTGTGCTGGAAATGTGCTCTACTCGACGGCAAGCTACAAGTCCATTAAAGCGCCCAGATAACGAGATTGCCTGTGACTGGGAATTCTCCATGTTCTAATTTGATCTAATAATTAGCCTAATCCAATTTAGCGCGAGTCCCTGGCCGTGGTACCCAGGAAGTCACATCCTAGACATGATGCGAGACAAGTCAAGTGGATTGTACAAGCAAGCAAGCAGGAGCACCCACGGTGTCAAGTTGATTATACGAGTTAATTACAAGTTACAAGTCAAGTCAAGTCAGGAGTGCGCCGCCACGGGCCACTATCAAGTTATCAAGATAATTCATGTCAGGGTACTGTCAGGAGTGCGTCACTACGGGCCACTATCAAGTCAGGTTGGTCATGTCAGGAGTGCACCACTACGGGTCACTGTCGTGTTATGCTAGTTCCTTGTCATACCATGCTATGTACAATAGTCATTCCAAACATATTAAGCAAAATCAAGTTCATGTCAAAAGGCGTAAGGATATAAAATGGGCGTAAAATACCTAATAAAATACTAATATAAAATAGGACTATAGAAGAGCCAAGATCAAGAAATAACAAAATTCATCATAGACAAGTAGGTTGTGCAGGGTATGTACTGCACAGGGTGCCAAGTGCGCAGGGTGAGCTGCGCAGGGTACCAACTGCGCAGGGTGCCAAGTGCATAGGGTGAGCTGCGCAGCAGATGGATTGCGCTGGATCAGGTTGCGCAGGAATGGATGGCGCAGGGTCAGATTGCGCATGAGTGGAGTGCGCAGGGATAGATTGCGCATGAGCAGACTGTGCATGAGCAGCCTGCGCATGAGCAGATTGCGCATGAGCAGATTGCGCATGAGCAGACTGCGCATGAATCCATGCGCACTCGGGTTGAGCGCAGTTCGCCAAGGGGCAAGCTGCGCGGTCGGCGCTACGCTAAAGAGTGCTGGCCGAGGGGGATGCGCAATCCAGCCCTGCGCTAAAGAGCGCAGGCTGCTGTCTTCTTCTCCAGGCCGAGAAGAAGACTCCAAGAACTCTAAGGTTCAAAACTTCATATCTTGGTAAAATCAAAACCAAATCTAGATTTTCAAAGGTCTAACTTGAGTAAAATTGAATTCTCTTCCACATAGAAGCATCAAAACCCACAAAAATCCAACCAAAATAGATCAAAACCATGTAAATTCGAAAATTGTCAAAACCTAGATCTAGAAAAATGAAAGCTCCAAATCACAAAATGTCAAGTTCTAAAGTTGTTCTCTATGGCCTAATCTAGCTAATGGACAAATAAAAAGTGGTGCTTATTTGATGGCAAGGTGCACTTACCTATGGGTTGGGGCGTTGTGTAGAGGAAGGAAGAAGAAGGAGATGGAGAAGTAAATGAAAAATAAAGAGGAGAGAGAAAAGTTAGGTAGGATTTAATGGAGGTAGGTGTGTTGTATTGAGGGTAGAGTGTAGGTTAAAGTGCTCCACTCATGATGAACCAAACCAAACCAACTCTACAAAATAAAACCAAGCCATGGTCCAAACCCATTTACGAGAAACCAAAATCCGCTAGTCGAGAAAAAATACGTGCCAAAATCAAATACGAGCACAAATACGAAATACAGGAAATGGGGGTGACAACTCTACCCACCTTCAAAGAATTCTGCCCTCAGAATTTAATCAAGGGGCTAGAGATTGTCACGACAAGCTATACTAAGCACAGACAAGCTACACTAAGCAGTTCAATCATACAATCATACAATGCAAGCAAGGAAGGGAAAACGTAAGGCATAAGAAAGACATTATACCTCACGAGTCAAACAGGAAGGGATATCGCGATCGGATGTCGTCCTCACGCTCCCACGTTGACTCACCTAGAGAGTGATGACCCCAAGCAACACGAACTAAGTTAATAGTCTTGTTCTTGAGCTTTTTTTTCCCTCTGGTCCAAAATAGACACGGGCCTCTCCTCATACGAAAGGTTGGTACCAACAACCAATTCCGAATGATCTAGGATATGGCTCGGGTCCGGGATGTACCGTCTTAATTGGGATACATGGAATACATCATGTACCTCACTTAGCGACGGCGGAAGAGCGAGACGATAGGACACATCGCCTACTCGCTCTAGGATATCGAACGGCCCTATATACCTAGGACTAAGCTTTCCCCGTACGCCAAAACGAATGACACCGTGGGTAGGCGAGATCCTAAGAAATACATGGTCGCCGACGGCAAATTCTAAGGGACACCGATGAGCATCGGCCCAATGGCGCTGGCGATCCTGAGCAACTCGGAGGTGATCTCTGACTTTCCTGACCACTTCAACCGTCTGAGAAATCAGTTCTGGACCAAGCATCTGCCTCTCTCCGACATCGTCCCATGCTAACGGGGATCTGCACTTCCTGCCATACAGAGCCTCGAAGGGTGCCATCTGGATACTGGCCTAAAAACTATTATTGTTCGAGAATTCCACCAGGTGCAGGTAATCCTCCCACGAACCACCGAAGTCAAGGGTACACGACCGCAACATATCTTCGAGAGTTTGTATAGTACGCTCTGACTGCCCATCTGTCTGCGGATGATACGCTGAGCTGAACTTGAGACGAGTCCCCAAACTTTGATGAAGACTACGCCAGAAGTGCGATGTGAATCTCGTATCCCTGTCTGATACTATGCTGACTGGCACTCCGTGAACTCTGACGATCTACCTGAGATACATCTCTGCTAGCTGCGCCGTCGACTGTCCAACTCTAAATGGAAGAAAGTGTGCCACCTTGGTAAGCCTGTCCACAATGACCCAAATAGCATCTCTGCCTGTCGGAGATCTGGGTAACCCAGTCACGAAATCTATGGTTATGTGTTCCCATTTCCATTCTGGGATCGGTAAAGGTTGAAGAAGTCCAGCTGGCCTCTGATGTTCAGCCTTGACCTGTTGGCAAACCAAACATCGAGAGACATACCGGGCTATCTCTCTCTTCATACCATTCCACCAAAAGTGCTGACGAATATCTCGGTACATCTTCGTGCTGCCTGGGTGGATGGAATACTGCGAACTGTGAGCCTCTGCCATGACTTCCTGTCTGATATCTCCACTGGGTACACAAAGACGTGTGCCGTGTCGAAGTGTACCATCCTCATGAATACATAACTCTGGCCTTCTTTCTGCTTCACACTCTGCTCTGAGCCGCTGAATCTTGGAATCTGTTAACTGTGCTGTCCGGATCCTCTCAACTATGGTGGACTGAATCTGTAGGCTGGCCATCAAGGCCATATTGGAAGGAAGAACCACTTCAATTCCCATCTTCTGAAGATCTGCCAATAGCTCTGGTTGCGCCGTCCGGAAATAAACTCCGGCTCTCCTGCTCAATGTATCTGCTACTACGTTGGCCTTCCCTGGGTGATACTGCAAGTCCACATCATAGTCCACAAGTAGCTCGAGCCATCTTCTCTGCCGCATATTAAGATCCTTCTGGGTGAAAACATACTTCAGGCTCTTATGATCAGTAAATATCTCCACTCTGTCTCCGTACAAGTAGTGCCTCCACAACTTAAGTGCAAACACTACTGCTGCTAGCTCCAAGTCGTGGGTCGGGTAATTCTTCTCATGATTACGGAGTTGACGTGACGTATAAGCAATTACCTTCCCATGCTGCATCAAAACACATCCCAATCCTCTGCCTGAAGCGTCGCAATAAACTGTGAATCCTCCGGTCCCATCTGGAAGGGTGAGAATGGGAGCCGTTATCAAACCTCGCTTCAACTTCTCAAATGATTCCTGACATTCTGCTGTCCAAACGAACGGCACATCCTTGCGGGTCAATGGGTCATCGGCGCTGAAATCCTTGCAAAATCAGAGACGAACCGCCGGTAGTAGCCGGCCAATCCAAGAAAGCTGCGAACTTCTGCCACTGAGCTGGGTACTGGCCATGCCTCGATAGCCACAATCTTCTGGGGATCTACTTCCACTCCTCCTCTGGTAATGATGTGACCTAAGTAAGAAATGCGATCGAGCCAGAACTCGTATTTACTGAACTTGGCGTACAACTGGTGCTCTCTGAGAATCTGGAGGACAATTCTGAGATGCTGCTCATGCTCTGCTTCACTCTTGCTATAGACCAGGATGTCATCAAGGAACACTATCACAAATTGATCCAAGTAAGGCATGAAAATACGGTTCATGAGGTCCATGAACACTGCCGGTGCATTGGTCGCTCCAAAGGGCATAACTAGAAACTCCCAATGCCCGTACCTAGATCTGAACGTCGTCTTCGGGATGTCCTGCTCTCTGACTCTGATCTGGTGGTATCCTGACCGCAAGTCTATCTTCGAGAAAACTGAAGCCCCCTTGAGTTGATCAAACAAGTCATCTATCCTTGGAAGAGGGTATCTGTTCTTGATTGTCACTGAGTTCAAGGTACGATAATCTACACATAGCCTGGACGTACCATCCTTCTTTTTCACAAGAAGCATCGGGGCTCCCCAAGGCGATCCACTTGCACGAATGAATCCCTTGGTCCTGAGTTCTTCAATCATCTTGTACAAAATCTCCAACTCTGAAGGCGCCATTCTGTAGACTCGCTCTGATACTGGTGCTGTCCCGGGAATCAAGTCGATGGTGAACTCGATCTCCCGCTCTGGTGGCATCCCTGGAAGTTCCTCTGGGAAGACATCTGGAAACTCTTCAACTATCTGGGGCAACTGTACTGCTGCTACTGCCATCCGCAATACTGGAGGAGATGGCTCTACTGTGCCTCTGGAAAATGAAAACTCTGGCTCTCCGGGAATACTAAAGACAACTCTGCCAACATGGCAGTCTATCCTAGCATAATGGTTCCTCAACAAATCCATGCCTAGGACTACATCATAGTCTGCCATAGGGAACTCTATGAATCTAGCGGGGAACTCCCTACCGCTAACTACGATTCGACACGAGGAAAACACTCGATCTACTCCCACAAGACCATTACCAGTAAGTATATTGAGCCTCACTGATAATGACTCGGGCTCCAATCCTATCCGTGTCGCAAATCGTGCAGACATGAATGAATGCGATGCACCAGAATCAAATAATACAGATGCTAGAAAGGTGTTGACGAGAATAGTACCTGCCACTACCTCACCTGGTGTAACTTCTTCTTCCATGGTCATCATCATAGCCTGACCTCTAGCTGCGGGTCCTCTCTGCTGGAAACCCCTCTGTCGGTTCTGTGCTGGAGCCTGGGTGATCTGCTGCTGGTTCTGCTGCTGAAAGGCCTGGGCCTGAGGCAACAATGGCCTCGGGTACTGTTGCTGCTGCTGAACTGGAGCTGGGGCTGGTCCTCTCACCGAAGAACTAGAAAGGTTGGATGATGATGGACCTCCCCTATTCGGACAGGTCCCTATCTGGTGGTCTGCTCCTCCACAAGCCAGGCACAATCCCTGTGCCCTATGACACTCTGCCACTACATGGCCCGGCTTCCCGTAATGAGAACATTCCACCGCGGAAGACTGCTTCTGCTTCTGCTGCTGCGGGTACGTCGGGGTTGAATGCTGAACCGACGTCACTGAGGTCGCCCGCCTCGGAGTTCCAATGGTCAATCCCCTAACTGTCGGGGCTGGAGCTGATGATTGGTGCATCTGGTTGTGGGACCGCTTCCTGCCTCCGGTCCTGTCCACAATTCTCCGGGAGGTATACTCATGCCTCCTCGCTGCCTTCAATACTGCATCGAACGTCTGGTGCTCGAACTGCTCCACAGCCAATAATATCTCGAAATGCAGTCCCTGCTGGAACCGCTGGGCCCTATCGAATTCGGTTGCCACCAAGGTGGGGGCGAACCTACTCAGCCTGGAAAACTCGGTCGCATAGCCATCGACCGTCCTGCCTCCTTGCTTCAAGTTGGTGAATCTGGTCTGCAGGTCGTACCGTGCTACCGTATCGAAGTACTTTGTCTGGAACCTCTCTCTGAATGTCGCCCAGATGACTGGCGCTACTAACCCCATGGCCTGAGCTACCCACCAATCGCGAGCCAAGTCTAACAACTGTAGGCGTACCACCGCCACCTTCTCATTTTCAGGTGTCCTAGCTGCTTCTAGAACCACCTCGATATCCTGAAGCCAAGCGTCCGCGGCAATCACATCTTCACTGCCGTCAAAGAAGGGAGGGTTCAAGCGCTTGAAACTTTTGGCCGCTTGATTCCCTTGGGGACCTCCTCGGTTTAGTGCATCATGAACTTCCTGGTGCAAGGCATCGCCTCGACGATCTTGGGATGCAAGCAGTTCTCTGATAAGCCCTACCAAAGGTCCCTCATCCTGTCTAGCTGGTTGAGCGGGCGGAGCTGCCTGAACTGGAGGTTCCGAGCCTCCGGGAAGCATAACTCGGGAGGCTACTCCAGAGTGCTGAGCTTGATCTTCCTGGCGCTGGGGTGCTTGTCGAGCTTCCTCTGGCTGGTTGGCAGGTCCGGGAGTAATACCGCTGAAGAAGACGACATAGGGAACAATAAGGAAAGGACCAGGACAGATCAATGATACAAGCAATGTGATCAGGTCGAGATTCTCAGGGATTTGAAGATACGAGCAGAGATCAAGGACGAATATTGATTGAGACATCTATTCGGTAAACCCTCACATTTCTTGAATGCCAAGACCTGCATGGGCCACCACTTAAACCGTGTCACGTCCCAGAACCAGAATACTGGAGAGCGGGGACAGACATAGCCAGCTACGTATATTGAAATAGAATACATCTCAACTATACGGTCACGGCTGTCTAGATATGAGGGTTTACTACAAGCCAGCAGTCTCTTAAGGTCAAGCCTATTGTCTCAATCTCGAGCAATTAACAGAGTTACAAGATATTAGAGCATCAAATATATATATATATATAAGGCGTCCCAAATATTACATATTGGATGATCATGAAGCTAGTCATACAAAATGATGAGACTAGCAAGAGTTCAGTCATACATGATCAACCCTAGGATTTGTTAATCATGTTTACAGCCCGTAGGCAGACAGTAAGTAAATGCATTGAACTAACAGGTGCTCGTCGGCTAAACGCCTCAAAAGAATAAATTTACATATAAGTGGGTGAAACAAAAAGAAAAACCCACTCTTCGCCCGGGTTCCGTCTAGTTGTCACCATTGGGCTGGGAGCTTGGTAGATCCTCGGGAGCTGCTCCGAAATCTGGCCACACAAAACCAGCTGGGTCAAACCCCAGAAAGAGCAAGTGCCACAAAGGAGGCCACAAATAAGAACAAAAGCCAGCATATCAGAACATAAAGAATAAAAGAAGGTACAAGTAGTAAGGTACACAGGGCGATAAACGACTAGGGACGTGGAACCATTCCGGGAGCCAGGTTACAATCCTTAAACCAGACGAGGACCGGGGTTGTACCCCTTCGCCTGAATAGCTCACTGTCTCTACCCATTTATCGTTAGAAATAAGTAAAGCAATCAAGATCAAGAGTTCCAGGTACAGGGGCTAGACAAGACTTAGACAGAGCTGGACACCATTCATTCACAATCGGCCAGGCAAGTACTACGGCTTACTACTTTAACTAACTAGGGTTATTACAAGCCTAATTACTAACAAGATGCAAGTGAGAATTCCAGTCCCAAGTCCTGCAGACTATCCAGTTATCCTTCCGCGGGTTGAGAGTTATAGGTGGGTACATTGCCCGGGAGACAAATGTACCCTTAGGTGACTTAGAGGGTGCAACACATGACAGTGTGCTGGAAATGTGCTCTACTCGTCGGCAAGCTACAAGTCCATTAAAGCGCCCAGATAACGAGATTGCCTGTGACTGGGAATTCTCCATGTTCTAATTTGATCTAATAATTAGCCTAATCCAATTTAGCGCGAGTCCCTGGCCGTGGTACCCAGGAAGTCACATCCTAGACATGATGCGAGACAAGACAAGTGGATTGTACAAGCAAGCAAGCAGGAGCACCCACGGTGTCAAGTTGATTATACGAGTTAATTACAAGTTACAAGTCAAGTCAAGTCAGGAGTGTGCCGCCACGGGCCACTATCAAGTTATCAAGATAATTCATGTCAGGGTACTGTCAGGAGTGCGCCACTACGGGCCACTATCAAGTCAGGTTGGTCATGTCAGGAGTGCACCACTACGGGTCACTGTCGTGTTATGCTAGTTCCTTGTCATACCATGTTATGTACAATAGTCATTCCAAACATATTAAGCAAAATCAAGTTCATGTCAAAAGGCATAAGGATATAAAATGGGCGTAAAATACCTAATAAAATACTAATATAAAATAGGACTATAGAAGAGCCAAGATCAAGAAATAACAAAATTCATCATAGACAAGTAGGTTGTGCAGGGTATGTACTGCACAGGGTGCCAAGTGCGCAGGGTGAGCTGCGCAGGGTGCCAAGTGCGCAGGGTGAGCTGCGCAGCAGATGGATTGCGCTGGATCAGGTTGCGCAGGAATGGATGGCGCAGGGTCAGATTGCGCATGAGTGGAGTGCGCAGGGATAGATTGCGCATGAGCAGACTGCGCATGAGCAGCCTGCGCATGAGCAGATTGCGCATGAGCAGACTGCGCATGAATCCATGCGCACTCGGGTTGAGCGCAGTTCGCCAAGGGGCAAGCTGCGCGGTCGGCGCTGCGCTAAAGAGTGCTGGCCGAGGGGGATGCGCAATCCAGCCCTGCGCTAAAGAGCGCAGGCTGCTGTCTTCTTCTCCAGGCCGAGAAGAAGACTCCAAGAACTCTAAGGTTCAAAACTTCATATCTTGGTAAAATCAAAACCAAATCTAGATTTTCAAAGGTCTAACTTGAGTAAAATTGAATTCTCTTCCACATGGAAGCATCAAAACCCACAAAAATCCAACCAAAATAGATCAAAGCCATGTAAATCCGAAAATAGTCAAAACCTAGATCTAGAAAAATGAAAGCTCCAAATCACAAAATATCAAGTTCTAAAGTTGTTCTCCATGGCCTAATCTAGCTAATGGACAAATAAAAAGTGGTGCTTATTTGATGGCAAGGTGCACTTGCCTATGGGTTGGGGAGTTGTGTAGAGGAAGGAAGAAGAAGGAGATGGAGAAGTAAATGAAAAATAAAGAGGAGAGAGAAAAGTTAGGTAGGATTTAATGGAGGTGGGTGTGTTGTATTGAGGGTAGAGTGTAGGTTAAAGTGCTCCACTCATGATGAACCAAACCAAACCAACTCTACAAAATAAAATCAAGCCATGGTCCAAACCCATTTACGAGAAACCAAAATCCGCAAGTCGAGAAAAAATATGTGCCAAAATCAAATACGAGCACAAATACGAAATACAGAAAATGGGGGTGACAGCGATGTATACTGGTATCCCTCTGAGAGGACTAATCCAGTCTCGAGTACTCTTGCTCGATGTTAATCCACTATGGCACAAGCTAATTGAGAGCTTGCAATCTCTTACAATACCGTGCTTGGTGACAAGTGCACGACCGACTTCACAACACCGTGCTTGGCGATGAGCGCATGGCCGGGTCCAAAAACAGAGAAAGTTTCTGAACTTTAAACGACCTCTTTACAACTCTTGAGAACCAAAAGACTCTAGATCAGATAGATATTACTGGCTTTTGGCTAAGAGATGTGTAGGTGGAATATGAAAGCTTTAGATCAAATGAAAACACTTATTGAAGAGAGAAGAGAAGATGAATTGATTGAATGATTTGAAATAGAAAATTATATTCTATTTATAGGTGTTTTCGAGGACCGAACTCGGACAGAATTCGGGTGGAGTTCTGATGCAAAGATCTTGCAAACGAACGTTGCATGCAGATTTGAAGGCAACAAATATTTGAATTCAAACTGACCGAACTTGGCCAGAGTTCGGACCGAACTCAGACCGAACTCAGCCTGAGTTCTGTCTCAGTACAAATGTAAAATCTTTGTCAAATTTTGTTGCACAAAAGTGAATGGTATGTTTGGTAAGTGGACTTTGGATGGGTATGTTGTATAGGAGAGTGGACTGTGATTAACCTAAGCTAGTAGTATCGAGTCGATCTTATAATTTATAACATAGACTCAATAAAGATAAAATACATAATAAATTGTAAAATAACTCGGACTGATTCCAATGAAAATGAGCTTCAGAATAATGATTTGCATGCTTGCTGGTGTAGTAGTACGTTCTTTGATATTGATTTCACTTGACCTGAAATGATTACTAGCAGTTCGTATATTTTGTGCATTGACTTAAGTCATTGTCGATTATCAAAATCGGGTGTGACCATGAAATGGGCCAATAGAATCAACTTGAATATACACAACACAATCAATCTAAAATAGGTAACTAATCTTTAGTAGGTAATTAATCTCCTACAATAATGTCTATAGAATATGTAACTACCAATATATAGTTGCTAATTAATTTCCTACAAATCTAGACAATATTCCAATTAGGATAATATTGATTATAATGTAATAAATTCTTAGATATTGACATTTATGGTCAAATCTCCTATATCGCGTGGGTCCCACAAAAAACTTGTAATTTATTATTATTATTATTATTATTATTATTATTATTATTATAATATATATATATATATATATATATATATATATATATGTATATATATATATATATATATATGTATATATATATATATATATGTATATATATATATATATATGACCAAAGACATGAATGCGGAGAAGCACATTTAATTCCACGTTTAGGAATAAATGTGAGTGCGGAGTGGATACGGTGAGATACAAATGCTGGTGCAAGCTTTCGAGTCGAGCCTGATGCGGTGAGATACAAGTATGGGTGCGGACCTTCAGGCCGAGTTTGTAGGTCTTCGGACCAGGACTCTGTAACACAATTATCTGTTCATATATATATATATATATATATATATATATATATATATATATATATATATATATATATATATATATATTCTAATTTATTTTTAATGTAAGTCTCAATACGTGGATATTGAAGGTTAAGAAGCAAAGGAAAAATAAAAAAAATTGAGGTAAGAATACCACATTTAAAAAGGGAAATACCGTATCAATTTTCTTCTATTCCAACTAAATATAAAAAGTCACATAACATCATTTTCTACTCCTACTTCAGCCCACCAATCAAATATAAAACTTACAAATATCCCCTTTTTTTATACTTATTTTATTAAGCAAACAAATAATTATTTACTTTCTAAACATTAAAAAAAAACGTCACCCTACTTTTCCCCTTAAGCCAAACCAAAGACTCGACTTTCAAAAAAAAAAACTTTCAAAAAAAAAAAAAGACTCAACTTTCTCTTCTTTCCTTTTAGGATTGTAAAGTTACCATGTATGTAGCTAATGGTCACTGGGTTGTACAAATGTAAGGAGTCTATTTAATAATGTATTTTGGCTGGAGATGACAACGGAACGGATAGGGAGTAGGGTAGAAGCCGGAGACCATACCTTCCCTTTCCATTCTCAGAGTAGTGTTCTAATTTTTGTTCCCATTCTGCGGTCGGATTCATTTTTTTACCCATATCTCCGTACATGTCTCCCGCTAAACAATATACTTCTCGTCCCGTCTCCGTCTCGTCATGTTAACATTTTCGGGGCCTAGTTTCTCCGTCCTGTGTTCCGTTAATAAATTTTCATATAAGAATGTAAGCTTAAAAAAGCTGTTTTCATTCAAAACAAAACAGATCAATGAAACCTGATTTTATAAATAAAATTATATACTACTAGATAAATCATGAACATGTACCAATCAGTTGCACATACGGATATAATAATCGGGATCGAAGATTTACCGTAACGGGGAGCACTAAACCCATATCCAATCCTGAACTCAACCGGAGAATTTTAATCACCATCTTTGCCTCCGATTTTAAATTCGTAAACACGTTTCTGTCAGATAAAAAAAATCAGATCCCGTCAGAATCGGAAGAAATTGTCGGACTTCCTTGAATTGGTTTCTTGATGTCTTAAGCATTCAATCTAATATGGTAATTCAGTTGTGTGCAAAAGATATTACAAAATTTACATATTTGTTATTTAGAATAATATTATTTGCATGTATAATTGTAATCTTTGTTGCTGTAAATACAAGTTATTGTATGTTGTGACTTATGATGCTCAATGAAAAGAGAATAAAAGAATATGAGGGTAATAAATATTGGTCAAATTTATGAATCGTGATTGTCTGTGTTGTTGTCTTGACACTTTATTTTAGCTTTCTTTCTGCTTATTGGTTAAATTGCAATTGGAGACTATGAAAGAAAAGAAAGAAAAAAAATCTTGCGGTGGATGTTTTACCTACTACCCAAATCAAACTCACATGCATCATAACATAGTCAATAAAATTATGAAATGATATACTTGCATTCTAAAAACCTTTTTTTTTCCCATCAATCTCTACTTGCAATCTATAGGATAAGTAATTGCTTCACCTCCGTCTTCATTTCTATTGAAGGTCCACATACGTTTGCCTACATTTTTATTTTCATTTCCACTTCTATGTTAGCCTATTAGCATAAAAAAAGTTAAAAATGAAGTGTCTATACAAAAACACTGACAATTACGATTCATGAATTTGATCGTCAACCACCACCGATGTTTATTACCCTCGTATTCCTTTGTTCTCTTTTCATCAAGTGTCATAAAGTCACAACAAACAATAAACTCATATTTATAACCACAAAAATTATAATTATAAATGCAAATTATATTATTCTTCACAAGTTTGCAATTTACTATTAAAAACTTTAACTTTGCAATTTATCGTCATAAACTTTCAAAAAAATTGTATTTAGCTAATCAAATTTTAACAACAATCTTCATCATGATGTAAAAAAAAAATTATTTCTACTATGGACTTTTAAAAAGCAACACTAATCCCGAAAGAAAGACATGATAGATATATTATGATAAAGACAAATTCTTACTTTGTTCTTTGACCTCGTTTAGTTCGCAAAAAGGGTAAAAGAAAGGAAATCAATTATTTGCTCTTTCATTTTCGTTACTTTTTCTTTAAAAAATGTAATCTATATTAAAAGAAAATTGGCCTTTGAAAAGTTTCGAAAAATTGGAATAAACGCCTCGTTTGGTTACCGGAAAGGAAAGGAAATCATGGGAAGTTACAATTTCCATCTAATTTTCTTTGGTGTTTGGAAAGGACAAAAAAATTAGAAAAAAAAAAAAATGAATATTCTAAAGTAGAAATTATTTTACTTCTATATGAAAAAAAAAAATTTTCTCGTACTTTTCTTTCACATCCAAACATGATAAATGAATGATTTTTTTCCTTCTTTCCAATCCCATAATTCTACCGATCAAAGGAGGCCAAAAAGTAGTAAATATTTGAAGGTGGATCGTGGGATGAGTAGGAGAATTATTTTTCTCGTATTTTTATTTTTCTTGGTTTTTTTTTTTACATCCACTCATTAAAATAAAAACTTTCTTTTCTAAAGGTCCTGAAACTAAAATATAATCTCAAGTGAAGAAGACATCACACATTTTAAAATTTTCTATCCAACAAGAAATTTCTAGTGGATGGGATGATACAAGCTTGACATTACAACTTGTATTTTGCATCGACACAGTTTGGAGGGAGTGACAGGCACTAGGCACCAATTGAGACGCATGCTGCTCCAGAGCCAATGGTTTCTTGCCAGGTGTCCCGAGCGGGGTCGTTTTGGATGATGCATTCACTTCAATCGAGTAGATTTTTTGTCGTGAGAGAATTCTTTTTTCTTTTTTTTCCTTCTTTGGGGGAGGATCCGTTCCTACGGAAGATGGTCCCGTGTGCCGCCCACACAAGCTGTCGTTTTGCGCCCAACACAAGGTTTAGTGTTCGGCCACACCAATCAGTTCTTATACTTATTTTTAGGGATATTTTAGCTTTTTTTTAAGGGATATTTTAGCAAATATTTTAATTCTAAATGTAAAAAATTATCATATATTTTTAATATTTTAAAAAAAATAAATTTTTTATTTCGTACGAAAACAGTTAAAATTATGATTAAAATAGTGAAAGTATATTTTATTTCTATAACTCTTCGATACAAGGAATATGAATATTTCTTAGTTTTTTTAAAAATAATACGGATATATATGTTAATTTTTATATTTTGAATAGGAACGTTTGCTAAATTATTCTTATTTTCCAAACAAATATTTGTTCCTTCTGTTTTATTTTGCTTCCCATAAGCCTTGTTGTTTATATCCAGGTCCGGACTTAGTATGAAGCCCATGAGGCAGTTGCCTCAGGTCCTAAATTTTGGAGGGCACAATTTTTTTTTTGTAGTATACATATCCATCCACTGCAGATGGCCAAGCTAGTTATGTTCTAATAGTATATGTCAGCCCATTGCAGACAACAGATAAAACCGACCGAATAGTAAATTTAGAACCCGTGGCCCACTGCAACCAGCAGATAGACCTAACGATTTCTTTAGGGCCTGCTTGGCAATTGTAGGGGTAGCGGTTATGAGGTGTTTTTAGAGTACCGGTTATGAGGGGTCCGATTTTGGATGGTTTTTAAGTAGCGGTTTTTAAACCAGTCCAATCCATGCTTGGTAATTCACTAACGAGCAGTTATGAAAGTTTTTTTTTTACACAAATAAATTAAATAGGAAAGGGTATCAGTAAAAGGTCACCTACGATCTCGATCTCTTGTGGAACCATGCTGAGTCTGGCGGTTGTCCCAAGCAGAGGAGGATTGTCCAAGTCCGAAGTCTTGTCAGACTTACTCGTGAGCCCGTCCTGTACAGAGCTCCAAACAAACCTGAGACGAGATGCCGATGTCTAGTTTTATGGTTTTGTAGGTACTCCTCAAAAGTGTTCATACTTATTTGAAGAACCAACTTTATTCCTACACAAGCAGGCTGTGGATAAGCTTAATTGTGCTAAAGAATTATTAGATATGCTATCGATTTATTGGAGGTCGCTCAAATCGTCATGGAGGTCCAAACAGTGGTGGGTGGGTACCCCTTCAAAAGTATAGCTTGTCGCAAATAATGAAAGGAAAGGAAGTGACGAAGTTGTGCCATCAAAGTCTCTTCCTATGGAGTCTTTTGGCATTGCGGCTGCGGCTGAGGCTGAAAATAATAATGCTGAGGATAGGGATCGTCCCTATTTTGGTGCTTTAGCAAGTGACCTTGCTGGAGGGCTGTGGTGTGGACCTAAGAATTGTGGATGAGGAAGAATCCTTGTAGTTAGATTTATATGTACCCGGAAGAATTTTTTTTTTCTCTCTCTTGCAAGTGAGGCAAGATAAGACGACTCTTGCATCAGTTGGTGCATGTGGTTAGGGGGGCACCACTGGACCCAGATTTGGATTGAGCAATTCTAGCATGGCCGTTTTTTAACGTATGTAAGTTGCGCAATTGTATAGGGTAGGGCCCCATAAACTGGAATGTTCAAAAAAACATATGTATATATTGTTAATATGATATTTTTATTTTTAGATTTAGACTTCATTATTATTTAGAAATTACAGTAACATACCTTTAGAATGTCAAAAAAATTTTAGCGTAGTTAGAAAAGTCACTTTTTTAGTATTTGTACATGGCCACCTTTGCGTGTCAGAAGTAGCCTTGAATTCTAGTGTTCTTTCAGTTTCGAACATGTATAAACTGAGTCCATTGTTATGAAATTCCTTGCTGAGTTACTGGTGATAGATAGGTGATCAAGGACTTCATTCGCCCTTAGGACGATCAACAGAAGAAGAGTTGCGGCTAGCAGACAATGGGAAGAAGAAAAGCGAGAGAAGGGTGGACAACAGTGAAGAAGAGATGGAGAGGAAGGCGACAAGGTTGGTAAACCATAGCCTAAAAGAGGGGAGCTGTGGAAGGAATCCAACCTGAATCGATCTGTTTGAGGAAGTCTATGGGGGGAATTCCAAACAAAGGAGGAGGGCAAGCTAGAAGATAGAACACTCTCCATGAGTGATATGTACTAAATAGGGGTTGCCCACAATACTCAAGGGAGGAGACACCAAGTATTTGAAATAATATCGTAACAAAATCAGGTGAAATTCTTCGATGCGAATCCAATATCCTAGGCAAATATATGTCGGCCAACGATGGTTGGTTAGGGGGGAGTTGGATTTACAAGTGGAACCCAAAGTGGTTAATGGGGTTAAGTAGAGATAACAAGCGACGACTTAGTGGAAATGATAGTATTGGAAGAACACGATTGTCAGAGATACGTGATGGTTATGAGACCATTCTTTGGACAACTTCGTGCATATGCCTTTAGGGTATGGAGACTCGAAGGAGATATGGGAACCTTCTCAAGAGAGAACGTGTTCTAGTTCATAAAGTTTAACTAGTTGATGATCTTGAGAAGGTGTTGGAGAACGACTCTTAGGCATTTGACGGGAGATTGGTAGTAATGCGGAGGTGGGATCCAAACACAGTTTCGAGAAGGATAGGCTCACAATAGTTTCGTTTTGGATTCACTTACAGTGGCTCTCTCCACAAATATGGAGTTCCCAGTCAAGCATGAACTTAGCAAGCATTGTTGGCACCCCAACCAGGACATCCAAACCAACAACAAAGAGGCAAAGATTAGCGTATATCATGATCTTTGTAAAAATAAAGGCGTCGGTTTCATGACCCGCACCCGGAAGTTCGGACACGAGTACGTGGAAACACTTCCAGCCTACGTCGCAGAGTCGACGGTAGTACGATGTTTAATACTTAAGTAATATCCAAATCCAGCAACATAATATAAATCGTGATAACAAGATTCTAACTCAATCACAAGTGTTAACATGTAGATATGAAATAGAAAGACAAGTCCACAAAATTCAATCCAGAAAGTCAGATACATGAATCCTCAAAATAGAGTACACCTCAATAAATATTCCGACAACAGAAATCTAATCAACAAGTAAGTAAAATGCTAAGCTAAATCTAGGCATCCTCCAGTGGTAAGTCTGCAACTGCATCCTCAGGTATACCATGATCAGTCTCAGGTATCACGTTCCACTCCCGTAGGAGCGATCGTCCTCGCTAAGGCGTGATGCTGCGTGAGCCTATAGATTGCGCTCACGCAAGGCAGGTCCATAACGGATGATTACAGGCTAAGCGACGGGGGTCGTCGCACAGAAGCCCAAGCAGAAACATTGAATAGTCAGCAGCAGAATTTTGAAGTAAAACACAAGTCATGCAAAATACTCTTTTATTGATATTGAACAAAGATTACAATGTGGGCACGAGGCCAAATTACAAGTCTCTCAAGCTCACTTTTCTCTCATATTACAAGTCACTCTGCTCTCTCTCATTTCTCAATACAAGCTTCAAGCGACTAATGGCAGATTCTTCGGAATGGCGATGTCCATATATTATGTCCCGTATAAGTTCTGACTCCATGCGGTCGCACGTCTCGAAACGCTAAGGAACTCCGTGTCTCGACGCATCCAAGCGAGCTCCACGCCATCGGACTTCTACCTGTGCTCGCACATGAAAACTGTGTGGGTGTCAATACTCAACTGTACTGGTGGAGTGAGCTCCTCGCCTACCCATACAAAACCGACACGTTCATTTACTTTGTGCAGTTAAATCCCTTTTGATTGTCTTTCTAGTCTTACCTTAGGGTCAATTTTAGGACAAAGACGCCTTGGCCTATACTTGGCAATGCAACGACAGGGTCGTGCTATACTCTATTCGTGGCTTCAATATATATTCGAGGTAGTGCCTCGCCAAGTAGAAACTTATGCAAACTCGACCGTGCCAAGACTTTCACTTATTTTTATGTACCTCTAGAACATTCTCGTGCCAATGACGTCAAGGAGACGACTCGTGCTGGTCGTGCCAAAAGACTTGATCGTGCCTTAAGATCGAGGTCGTACCTCCCAAGGATCAACCTGTCACGCCCCGCTCCCGTAGGAGCGATCGTCATCGCTAAGGCGTAATGTCGCACGGACCTAGGTTGTGGCCCGTACAAGGCCAAGTCCAGAAATGGCCGATTTGAGCTAGGCCACAGAGCCGCACAGAGTGTCCCCATTTGCAGTGGAAAGCAAATAAACACAAGTAGAAGCGAATTCAAACTCTTTTATTGATATTCAAGAAGTTTACAAGCGGCGCTAGGCCAATATTACAAATCGCTCAAGCTCTCTCTCTGAAACATAAAAGGCGTGCCAAGTGGCTTACAAGATGGAATGATTCATGGCGATGTTCCGATACATTATCTCCTGTATATGGTGCTTTAGTTCCATGCAACGCTCCAAGGCTCCAGAGATAGCTCCGCGCCTTAGCACGTTCGAGGGAAGCTCCGCACCCGATGACGTCTCCTGCATCCTGCAAGCAGACTGTGGGGTTATCAGTACATTGTTATGCACTGGTGGGGAGGCTAGCTCGCCCACAATGCTATCATTACCAAACACGTCCCATTTACTTTTTGTGCACCGTCTATCATTTATTGCCTTTCTAATCTTGTTTTCGGATCAGTTTCATGGCATATTTCGTAACCTATCTCATGTTGTCGAATTCAAGTGTCTGCATGGAAATACATGCACCACTTACCCATACTTACCGTCCGGCCTTCCCTGTCCAAAGTAAACCAAGTTAGTCAACAATTCACATGTAGTAACTTAACGTAATTCATGTAAACATTCAATGTTAAGGGTGTGTCCCTGCCTTAGGTTCTAGCACGTCGTAGGAATGTTCTAGCACGTCGTAGGCATGTTCTAGCACGTCGTAGGCATGTTCAGAGTGTTACATTTCAGGCATGTTCAGAGTGTTACATTTCAGGCATGTTCAGAGTGTTACATTTCAAGCATGTTCAGGATGTTACATTTCCAGCATGTTCAGGATGTTACATTTCAAGCATGTTCAGGATGTTACATTTCCAGTATGTTCAGGACGTTACATTTCAAGCATGTTCAGGATGTTACATTTCCAGCATGTTCAGGACGTTACATTTCAAGCATGATCAGGAGGCACTTCATTTAGTTAACTTAGATTACTTGTTTCAATGCAAGGACTTGCACGTGGATTGCCACCAGCATAGTCCACTTAATCTACATGCATGGATCGCTGGCATCACAAGCCATTTTGGACATATCACGTGGACATTCTCACCTATCGAAGCGTGATGGCTGATACACCTTGATAGTCTCTTGAAATGTCTGGCCTTACGTCTCCTTGAGTGGCCGAGCCCCCACTCAAGGCAGCCCGTAAGCCCCATGTCTGATTCTGCCTAGGCCGGCCACGGTATTCCCCCCATCGCCCGTGCCGCAGAATCCTTCCTCATGACGGCCACGGTATTCCCCCCATCGCCCGTGCCGTTTGTCCACGACCATTTCGTATTTTACTTGTCATTTAACATAACGGCTGTCTTTGAGCCATAATGCGTTATCAACCAGGTTGGCGTCCGTGCAGCGCGGGTAGCGAGTCCCATTGTACGTGCCCGTCATACCTGTCGCTAATGTCTTTCATGTCTTATCTTTTATTCACTCTTTTATTTCTTTCTTTCACTTGTTCGTGCATTCATTCATTTTTCACGTATTCAATCATTCATTCGTTGATTCATTCATTCACTTATTCATTTATTCATTATGCAACTTCCCGTGCGGGAGTCGCCTTGACGACCCATCGGTCTCGAAAATTTTCAATGTTGCTATACTCTACTCGGAACGACTATGTCGATAGTCTTCCGTTTCATTGTTGTAAACCATTCATTGTTTCATTGTTGAACGCGTAAGGGACTTGAACGTAAGCTTGTGCCTTAGCACGAGCGTGGAGCACGGTACGAGAGTTCTCACATTTTTCCATGTTCTTTTCCATGTTCTAAACAAGCATGCAAGATGGGATTATTTCCTTAGCTAGGTACGTTGAGTCATTCATTTATTAGCATGCACGGTGTTATCGCCTAGCGATTCTAGAAATAGTGTTCGTATTGTTATGTGTCTAGGCTAAGCAAAGACAGATTCATTGGAGCCACCCACCTTAGCAATGTTCGTATCGGCCGAGCGATACTCCGAGCGCGCCTTCGAAAGTCTAAGTCTGGATTCCTCTTGACGGGCCAATGTAAGCCTTGCATCGATTCTTCATCAGGTCGATGCCAACTCTTCGGGTCAATGGCTCGTTTGAGTCATTGCACTTGCCGTTTGAATCGGCGTTCCGCTAGGACGGAACGGGTCGTTACATAATACACCACTCAAAATAAGTCTCGTCCTCGAGACTTCCTGAGTGCAGGTCATCCTACCGTTCCTTAACCCATGTCATGTACGTATCTTAGACAATTTCTGTCGAATGGCTTTACCGCTCGATGGCATCGAACTATACTCGATACCTTTCCATGTCCCGTGTCTGCATATGTTTAGTCGATTTTATTGAATAACTTTTTATTTACTTTAGAGTTGATGGTACTTATTCAATTCAAGTGTTTCTTCGTCTTGGTTGCTATTTCTTCGTGTCATGGGACTGAAATGGTCGCACGAGGCACGTTGTAATTCGTCAAATGCGAGGGTTATAGGCTGAGGCAAACTCACTCTCGTTTATCTCGGTCATCGAGATGACCCGATTCGCTTCTCAAGCGTGCTTGTCCACGAAATCAGTATGATTTCTTCTTAGCGGGGTCGACCAAGTCTAAGTAATTTTCTTCCGATTCAAGACCAAGTATTGCACTATCATCGAGTATATCTTCCAATCAATGGTTTAATTCGTTATACCAACTTTTTACTTGCACGATATCGATTCCATATCGTTCGCTTGTTTAGGGCCAATCTTGTTGTCGTTCACGCACACTCCGCTCACACGTTTTTTCGATCCTGAGCCACGCTCGTACTAGTATCATTCCTTTCTTTTAACACGATTTCAAGTTCTCGACACTTCCATTCCTCAAGTCATACTTGAACTCAACGTATCACTTGGCTGGATCGCGCACGCATTACAGGCGTCCCCAAAATGCATGCATTCAGTCAAGCCGTATGATAGAGAATTCATCATTCTCACTCGAGTCGCATCGTGCACATACTCAGGCGTCCCTAAAATATATGCATGTCAGTCGAATCTCGTGAGCAGGGTTTCCTATTCTTGCATCATTCAATCCATCCATGTCAATCCTCAAGATCAATCTTTTGATTGCAAACACTTGAAACAGGGCATCTCGCCTAACCGCTAGGGCATTTTTCAAGGCTAAGTCAATGTCAGGATTGGAATTATAGTTCCCCAACAATAATGCCAACACTGACCCCAATCCTAGGGTCAAACCAAAGTCAGTTGTAGAAGCATAAAAAAGGAGGGATCTTGCTTTTAATCCCACATCGGAAAGGAGAAGAAGAGAGCTCTCATTCCACTCTATATATAGAGCCCTCTTGCCTCCTTTGAAGAGGGCACCAAAAATAAATAAAGAAAAGGGAGCCCGTTATCCAGGGAGCCCGTTCGAGCCACAAAAAGTTGCAGTTGTTCTTCTCTTCTTCTGGGTTGGCTGCAAGGTCTTTACTCGCTGTAATGGCGAGGATAATTTGGACTCTGAGTACTATACGCCCCACGGGCTGGTACGAAGAAGTCCAAGGCGGCACGGGCCATGCGCCTCAAACGTGCTATGCCAGCAGTAAACCAGAAGCATGCGCTCACAATCATGCGCGCTGCTGATGGTAAGCTGTATAAGGTCGATTCAGGTACTTCTGCGCCAGAAACGAGCCGACCTTCAAAGTCCTTGTCTCACTTGGGCGCATCTATTGCGTTCACAACCAAGTCGAGCAAGGCAAACCCAGTGGTCTTGAACTCCCGCACCTCCTCTGGTTGTGCGTCTGAGGTCCGTTCAAGTCACTTTAAATGTTGTTCCCCCACTACTGATCGGGAGATCAGGGGGCGCAGCATTCACTTGACCACCCCGACACTTGGCCTTGCCATACGCCTGATGGGGGTGTAAAGGTGGCACTCTCACTTGACCACCCCGGCGCCTGGCCTTGCCATGCGCCTGATGGGGGTGTAAAGGTGGCACTCTCACTTGACCACCCCGGCACTTGGCCTTGCCATGCGCCTGATGGGGGTATGAAGGTGGCACTCTCCTCTAACGATTTGCGTAATATGATCATTCACAAACGCCGACCAGGAGAGCCGACCAACAAGCATAATGCGCCCCTCACAGGGCACACTTGTGCTACGGTCGCCATCAACTGCTGCTACCGTAAGACAGTGGCTCCACCACCAAGGCAGTCTGTGTTCCAACAGTTGCAACCTGCAGTACCTGTCTTCCAGCGCATCACTCCACCCCGTCAGAGTGAATCACTTCCTCGTCAACGCACAGGCGCATCTACCAGCCTGGGGCTCTTATCTTCTGAAGGAGTTAAAGTCAGAGAGTCATTAATGACTCGAAGAACTCAACAGACGAATCAATGAAGATGCGTCATGCAACAGATGCGTCGGTCAGATACAGCGCATCACACAGACGCGCCCTTCAACACCAAGCGCCTCATAGAGGATACGCCCCCATGCGTCCCCATACGTCTAGTGGAACGCCGATCGACGGCCCACTCAGCTGTCCATCGAATGTCAAAAATATTAAATGTTGAACTGACAGAGTTGGTAGCACTCCTCCCGAAGTCTGAACAGTTGACAGCTTTTTTCAGAAGACGAAGCGTCAGCAACGTCAGCACCATCATTACTTTCCTCCGACAGCTACTGCCACATGGCCACCCAAATCATCTCGCATGCGCCTCTACAGCCATGCGCCCAAATCTGCATGCGCCTCAAAAGCCATGCGTCTCAGACTTTTCACTGATCCCTAAAGACGGAAGGAAAGTCACCATTAAAGCTCTGCATGCGCCTCAAAAGTCATGCACCTTAGACTGCTCTCTGATCCTAAAAGACAGGAGTTAAGTCACTTCTGAAGCCTCGCATGCGCCGCAAAAGCCATGCGCCCAGAATGGTTCGTGACTCCTAAAGGTTACGAGCCAAAGTCTCCTCATGCGCCCAATCCTAGGCGCATCCTACCAGATCATTCCCTACCAAATCAGAGATCTCCGAGCCATGGGTCGATGACACGTGTCCTTTGACTCGACTCACCCAAGATCTCAGCAACAGAAAGATCTTCTTCTCTGCTACGTGCCGGTCCACAACAGCAGTATGAAGAATTCAACCCCTCGATCAGGGTGCATCGTTCATACGCCTCCATCAGCAATCAACACGTGGCGTCCCCGCGTACAGGCGCATCCTACATGCGCGCATGAGCAGCCAGCCTACAAAGCTATAAATAGAGGGATCATTTTCTTCTTCCGAACGTACACACATCTACCTACCTACACACGGACAGAACACACAACCACCAGAGAGGCAGATACAGACACTCAACGTCTTTCTCCTCTCAGCAAGCTCCAGCACCCAGAGCAATCCAGACCTTCAGAGAACCGATAACCGTCGTCAAATCGTCAACGGAGTCAACGCATTACCACTCACTCCATCGGCACAAAGGACCCAGATAAACAAAAGTGTACTCCTAGGACTACATCTAAGTCCTATATTGTAACACTGTTCTGTTTGTATTAAAATTTGCAATCAAAGAATTTTAATGGCAAACAAGCTGACGACTCTGCTGGGGACCTCTTTCTCCTCCACCGAGAAAGCTGTGTCGCAATCCGACGACGTGAAGGTGGGCTCCTCCCATAAGACGCTGGTCATACGCCACAATCAATAGGCGTATGAGGAGTTCATCTCTGAAGGAAGTGCGAGTCCTTCGAAGCGGCTGCCGAAGTCGAAGAAGACCCGCCGAGTCTGGGTGCGCAAGGTCGACGCCTCGGGCACCACCACCGAAGGGGATGCGCCAATCCAGCCTTCCCTTCCTGCTGACGCCCTCAGCAACCAAGATGCGCCCGCTGGTGCGGGTCATCTCTCAGGGAAACGTGCGGCTAAACACGTTCCCCAGCCATCTCCCTCTCAGGCGAGGAAGATGCGTCGACGGAGCAGGGGCGCAGCCAATGCCCCGCGCATCACCTTTGATGCGGCATAGAAGGTCTCTGTCTTTGACAGACTCACTCGCTGTAGTGGCGAGGAAAATTTGGATTCTGAGTACTACGTGCCCCAGCGGCCTGGTACGAAGAAATCCAAGGCAGCATAGGTCATACGCCCCAAACGTGCTATGCCAGCAACAAGCCAGAAGCATGCGCTCACAATCATGCACGCTGCTGATGGTAAGTTGTACAAGGTCGACTCGAGTGCTGCGGCGCCGAAAACGAGCCGACCTTCAAAGTCCTTGTCTCACATGGATGCATCTACTGCGTGCACAACCATGTCGAGCAAGGCAAATCCAGTGGTCTTGAACTCCCGCGTCTCCTCTGGTTGTGCGTTTGAGGTCCGTTCAAGTCACTCCAAATGCTGTGGTTCCCCCACTACTGATCGGAATGCCTGTTTGGTATTAGATCAGGGGGCGCAGCACTCACTTGACCACCCCGGCGCTTGGCCTTGCCATGCGCCTGAAGGGGTGCGAAGGTGGCACTCTCCTCCAACGATCTGCGCAACGTGATCACTCACAAGCGCCGATTAGGAGAGTCGACTGACAAGCACGATGCGCCTCTCACGGGGCATACTTGTGCAGTGGTCACCATCAACTGCTGTTGCAAAACAGCAGTCCCACCAAGGCAGTCGGTGTTCCAGCGGCTGCAATCCTCGATACCCCTCCAACGTCGCCTCGGGAAGAAGATGTCAACAGAAGAAGAACTAATGGTTGCTACATGCAACGTGATCTCCAACTCCTCGTCAGTCCGAAAGGCGAAAGGCAGTTTCTCTTCTTTGTCCAAAAGCCAGCCGAGGAAAACCAAGACAGCTGTCTCGTCCTCTAGAGTGTTCGAAGGCACTCGAGGGAGGAAGATATTCTTGGAGGAAGCTGGGGGTAGCCAGACCCTGGTCGAGCCTCCTTCCGAAGACAAGTGCGTCCAAAGCACACCTGGGGCAGATCCTCGAGGCGAAGTCAGCCTCCCAGAAGCCCCTGAAGACGGGGATATCCCCCAGAACATAGCTGGGGGTAGTCTAGCATCTACGGACCCGAGTTTCGGAGACGAAGAGGCCCCTCAAGACGGAGCTGAGGATAATCAGGCCCTTGCAGACGCACCCATGGTGAATGTTCTCCCGAACATAGCCGGGGGTAGCCAAGACGAGGCTTCAGGAGAGGCAACTCCCCCACAAGAGAGTGAGGCCGAGAGTGAAGCCTCAACCCATCCATCCACTCCCGGCCGCGTCATGACAGTAAACGTGACTGGGGATGATATCGAGTCTGATGCACCGCCAACGGACCTCGTCCAGCGCATGGATACCCTGGAGGGAGGACTCAAAACCCTATCTGCCTCCATGCAAACACTGACTCAAGCGGTGTTTGAGATACGGTCAGCATTAGCCAGGACACCTTCTGTCGGTCCCGACCCAGGGGCCAATGGAGAATCGAGTGTACCCCTTCAACGGGTATCCTCGGACATAGATCGCCGCGAAGCACCTCGGACATCGGAGCCCTCAAGTGCTCAACTCCTGGTGGTACCACCTTCCCTGACTCCCAGCTCCACAGAAGACGTGGTCGAGATGATCAGGGACTTGCGCGAACGCTTTGAGTCCAAGACAAGACAAGAAGAGCGCCAAAAGATGGGCATCCCCCAACCTTATCCCCTCGAATGGAATAAGGTGGTTTATCCTCCTAAGTATAAACCACAAACACTGACGCCATACGACGGGAAGGACTCTCCGCGTCGCTATCTGACGTATTTCCAGTCTCAGATGGGACATCTCCCGAAGGAGGACGCACTACTTACCAGCATATTTGTTGGGGCACTGAAAGGAGTGGCGTACGACTGGTACTGCAGCCTCCCCGACAATTCAATATCTTCCTTCGACGACCTGATGCGTCTTTTTCTTGACCGTTTCTACGACGGCGGAAAGGACATGACAATGGCGTCCTTTATAGAGATACGCCAGAAGGAGAAAGAAACAGTCCGAGCGTTCATCGAACGCTTCCGACAGGCCTGCTTCAGACTGCCCCCGGGTATGCCAGAATATGCGCTTCTCTCCTCCTGCAGCATGAACATGCTGTCTGCAGTCAAACTCTGGCTTAACTCTACTCCTCCTTCCGACTGGAGCTCCTTGATCCTTGAAGCAGAAGCCGCAGAGAAGAAGGCGGCCAATGCTCGTCTTCTGGGAGTCAGTTTTCCTGCCTTCGAGGACAAGGGAAAACGGCCTGCAGCCAACAACCCCGGACGAGAGACAAAGGGGAAACAGGCATTGACTGTCAATGCCTCAAAAGGTGCGTCAGCACCTGCTCAGAAACCTCCACTTGCACCAAGCCGAAGGAGGTTTATTCGTTCAACGACGAAGACACCCTACAACTCTTTGAGATACTGAAGCAGGGTGACAAGATCAAGCTTCCGGATCTGAAGCGTCCCGATGAGGTTGGGAAAGTGGACAACCCGAGGTACTGTCACTACCATCGATTTGTCGGACACCCAACCAAGGACTGCTATGTCCTCAAAAATTACATCCAGCGCATGATCAATGCGGATGTAATCTCCGTCGACTACGAAGAAAAGACGGTGTCAGCCAACGTGGTGTCACTCCAGTTTGGCACCCTGCCGTCGACTACAACACAAGATGGCGTCGTCCCCATCGCTAAGACGACAATGGAGGTGGTTAACCTACCACCTGCCCATGACAATGTGAGTGGACTCATCCCACTCACCACATCTCGGGGAGAGATCCTATGGGTTCACCCCGATCTCGTCTCCGAGGTGACTCAACCGGAGGTACGCCCTACCTCCAAATCCAAAGGCAGGAAGATCAAGTCTTGCCGCACGATCTCTTCTTCAGCGGAAGAGGCACTTCCTGTGCAGACGCGTTCACAACAGAACGTCCAACCCGACGAAGCTGCCGTCGAGGTGGTGCCTCCTGGCACCGTCCCTGCTGTCCAGGACGAAGGCCCGTCTAAGCCCCCAGCAGCCAATAAGCAGAAGCAGATAGAGGCCCGCTTCGACAGGCCTCTACGGAAGGAGAATGCTTCGGGGCTAGCCAAGCCCCACAACTTCGACATACTGGCACAACTGGCCAGTACTCCTGCCCGCCTATCGCTGTTCGAGCTTCTTCGTCTTTCCAAGGACTCCCGAGAAGCTCTCTGTGAAGCTCTGAAGGATGCTGAATCCTTTCTCAGTCAGGTCAAGCAACCTGAAGATCTCCCGACTGTATGCACGCACTGTCATTGTGCGGATGAGGTTATCCCCAATATAACCTTCACCCAACAAGACATGCTGCTCAAACACAACTGACACAACAGGCCGCTGTACTATACAGGGTATATCGGTTCAGTCAAGGTGAAGTGGATTCGGATCGATCCGGGGTCTTCCCTCAGCATCATCTCGAAGACTCTGCTCTCAACACTGGGGATCCCAATGTACCGACTGGCGCCCTCCAACACAACAATCAGTGGCTTCAACGCCAGCAAAAGCGAACCACTGGGCAAAATACGACTAAAGTGCCACATCGGTAACCTCAGAACCGAGGTCACTTGTTATGTCGTGGACGCTGAAGTCAACTACAACCTTCTGTTGGGTCGCCCATGGCTGCATGAGTACATGGTGGTGCCGTCCACGCTCCACCAACGTATGAAGTACGTGTCCAACAACAACGTCATCCGTACGGAGTTCGCAGACATCGACCCTTTCAAAGGGATTGAAGCCTACTTCACCGATGCTGACTTATACAAATCACTTGACGGGGAGGAAGCCAATGATGCTGACGACGAAGCAGAAATGACAGCAGAGCCGGACATGGAGCCTGAGGTCACCCCCGACGCTCCTTTGAAGATCCGAATCAAAGGCAAACCGCCTCAGAAGTTGCCTCCCATGAGCATTAAGCTACCCGGGAAAGCACCAGCTGCTCCTGAAGCTCCCCTGAAGATACGGCTCAAGGGAAAGCCGCCTCAAACATCGGCTCCCCTCGTGGCAAAACTATAGGGGAAGGCGCCAATCACTGGAGCTACAGTGGAGGCACCTCTGAAGGTGCGTCTTAAGGGCAAGCCGCCGCCATCTCAGCCGCCAGAGAAGGCTCACGTAGTCCTCTCGGACTCCAAAGCCAACGCTGTGGTGGACTCTTCCGATCCTACTCCAGTGCTTACAGATGAAGAGTTGGGGGAATATATCTCGGCTGATGTAGATGCCCCTTCTCTAGACAATGTAATCCCGCGGGATAAAATCTCATATTTCATCAATAACAGAGTGTCTTTTAATTATTCTAGTCTTCCACATTGGAATGCCATGTATACATTAGATAACGCTCTACGGTCGTTGCAAACACAAATAACGACCGTCCATCATGTAAATCGAGTAGTCCCGTCCCAAGGGGTCTGTTACATAGTCCCACCACGGAGTCGAGATGAAAAATCTAGCATCTTCGGCAAGGTTGAGCGTCATCAAGACCTCCCGCCACTCGAGCCAGAACCAGATGCCGGCAGAATGCAACTCTATCGGTACACGGACAAGGCAAAGTACCTCATCCAAAAGATGGGTTACGACCTAAAAAGCGACAAAGGCCTGAACTACGGCAAGGGTCGACGTCTCCCTCTCCGGCTTCCAACACCTAAAGGAAAGCCGTAGGACTATTACAATCGAACTCGACGGGGGGTAGGCTACGTCACGCCGCCGTCAACTCCAGAGAGTTCAGATACGGAAGAAGTAGAACATTCTCACTCGTTTGAAGCATCAACGTGGGACTCCGATACCAGTATCGGCTCAGTCTTCAAGAGGGTGCTGTCAGCCAACATGACGTCTGTACAATCTCAAGAAGGCGAAGACCAAGCGCCGGAATTCTTCGAAGAGGAACCCTAGGCTCAACGCCTAGGACAACAATGGGAGTCTCGTTTTGAATTGCGTGAACCTCCCACCGAAGATGAAGTCGAGCAGATCGACCTTGGGGATGGATCTTCTTCCAAACCCATCTTCATCAGCAAAAGCCTAAAAGGACAAGACCGAAAATCTTTAATCCAGCTGGCTAAAGAATATATCGACGTCTTCGCTTGGAGCTACGAAGATATGCCGGGACTTGATCCCCAGATCGCGATGCATAGGCTGAACATCTTATCTGATGCCAAGCCTATCAAACAACAACAGCGGCGCTTCCGTCCGGACATCATGAACGCCATCGATCAGGAGGTAGACAAACTCTTGACCAGCGGCTTCATCCGTGAAGAGCAACACCCAGATTGGGTAGCCAACGTCGTCCCCGTCACCAAAAAGAATGGGAAGATACAAGTCTGTATCGACTTTAGCTACCTCAACTCTGCCTGCCCGAAGGACGAGTTTTCGCTTCCAATCACCGACGTGATGATCGACAACACATGTGGCTTCGAGCGCATGTCTTTCATGGACGGGTATTCGGGCTACAACCAGATCAAGATGTTTCCCGATGACGCAAAACACACGTCATTCAGGACTCCAAAGGGTGTTTTCTGCTACACAGTGATGCCCTTCGGCTTGAAGAACGCTGGTGCGACATACCAACGAGCTATGAGCACCATTTTTCGTCAACACCTTCGCAAGACAGTCGAATGCTATGTTGACGACATCGCAGTCAAGAGCCGTCTCAAACGAGATCACCTGCAAGACCTCAAGACAGTCTTCGATCTCATGCGGGCGCACCAACTCAAGATGAACCCCGCTAAATCCTTCCTAGGGGTTTCTAGCGAAAAGTTCTTGGGCTTCATCATCACGGCGAAAGACATTCATGTCGATCCCGAGAAGACCAAAGCCATCCTTGATATGGACCCTCCGAAGAATCTTCGAGAACTTCGAGGCCTACAGGGGCGTCTGGTATACATCTGGAGGTTCATAGCAAACCTTTTCGGCAAAGTTCGACCCTTCACTCAGCTCATGAAGAAAGGAGTCTCTTACGTCTGGACAGAGGAATGTCAGAAAGCTTTCGATGACATCAAAGCTTACTTGACAAGCCCGCCAGTCCTGGTGGCACCAGTCGCCGGCAAACCATTCCTCCTCTACGTCCGTGCCATGGATCATTCCCTCGGCGCCCTGCTAGCTCAGAACAGTGACACAGGCTATGAGCAAACAATCTACTACCTCAGTCGAACTCTGATCGGGGCCGAACACTGGTACAACCCCGTTGAAAAGGAGTGCTTAGCTTTGGTATTTGCCATCCAAAAGACTCGACATTATGTCTCGGGACAGGCAATTCATGTCGTTTCTCGAGTCAATCCGCTCAGGGTCCTCATGACGAAGCCAGGACCATTGAACTCCCGGCTAGCCACATGGGCGATCTTGCCAACACCATACAACATGGTGTTCGTTCCGCAAAAAGCTGTTAAGGGTCAAGCTTTGGCCGACTTTTTAGCTGTACATCCCATCCCAGAGTCCTCAAGACTCTATAAAGACATCCCAGATGAGGTCCAAGAATCAAACGTCACCGAAGAAGGTCCCGTCTGGCGGATGTTTTTCGATGGCGCTTCAAGAATAGGCCCCAAAGACCAAATCGTCGCAGGAGTGGGGGTGGTATTAGTCTCCCCAGATCAGCTGGTCATTCAGCGTGCTTACTCCCTTTCAAAGCCGTGCTCCAACAATGTTGCCGAGTACAACGCGCTCATTATGGGACTCCAGCTGGCGCAACAGCTGGGGGTGAATCATCTGGAAGCCTATGGCGACTCAAAACTCGTCGTAAACCAGATCAGAGGGCAATACGAGGTTCGCCATGAAGATCTGATCCCCTACCATGAAGTTGCGTTGAACATCATTTCAACCTTCTCCGGGTTCTTCATCGAACATGTACCTCGTCTATAAAATCTGGAGGCTGATGCTCTGGTCGGCCTCGCAGCCTCATTAGCGGCACCCCTCGGGACTCAACACTATGTTACGGTAGTGGGTCGAGACCTGGTCTGTCCTAGAAATAACCTGTGCTCATAAGTGGCCCATGCCATGTCAACGAGTGCTGGTGTTAATGTCCGAGACTGGAGATTCCCGTTCATCGACTTCGATGTCTACGAAATTCTCCCAGAGGACCCGAAAGAAGCCGTCTCAGTCAGGAGGCGCTCCCTTCGATTCTACTACGATACGGCTACTAAAATGCTGTACCGACGCTCCTACGATGGACTTCTCCTTCGATGTTTGTCCAACGAAGAAGCAGCCGAAGCCCTTCGAGAAGCTCACGATTGAACCTGTGGGGCCCATCAACCCGGTCCTAAGTTGCAGGACCGACTGCGACGCATGGGCTACTACTGGCCAACCATGGCCGCTGACGCTGTCGAATATGCTAAGAAGTGCCATGCGTGGCAGCTTCACGCAGACTTCATTCATACACCGTCAGAACCACTCCATCCTACAGTCGCCTCCTGGCCCTTCGAAGCTTGGGGCATGGACATTGTGGGACCGATCACCCCTCCTTCATCGAGAGGGCACCGCTTCATCCTAGCAATCACCAACTACTTCTCCAAATGGACAGAAGTAGTTCCGCTGGCAGAAGTGAAAAGCTCCAGGGTGATCAGCTTCATCAAGCACCACGCCATCTACCGTTTCGGAGTACCCCGGAGGATCATCCACGACAATGGTCCTCAGTTCATTAGCCATGTTTTTTGCAGATTCTGTGACAAGAATCGCATTCAAAACGTGGCATCAATCGCCTACAATCCGGCAGCAAACGGATTGGCCGAGACGTTCAACAAAACTATCGTCAGGCTACTCAAAAAGGTCGTGTCATCTAACAAACGCGACTGGGACGAAAAGCTCGGCGAATGCCTTTGGGCCTACCGCACAACGGTATGGACCACGACAGGCAACACACCATTCTCCTTGGTCTACGGGAGCGAAGCGGTACTGCCTCTCGAGATCCAGATACCCTCACTCCGCGTAGCAATCACAAACCAATTCACAAAAGAGGACAATCAACGTCGTCGTCTGCGGGAACTGGAGGCACTTGACGAAAAGCGTCTCCTAGCTCAACAACGCATCGAACTCTACCAAGCCCGTATATCACAGGCTTTCAACAAGAAGGTCAAGCAGAGGACTTTCCAAGTTGGCGACCTGGTTCTGGCAGTCAGGAGGCCGATGGTGTTGACTCACAAGACACCAGGCAAGTTCTAGCCCAAATGGGAAGGACCTTTCATCATAGAGACGGTATACTCAAACGGTGCTTACCGCCTCGCCAAATTCAATGGGGACTTGTTCATGATGCCCATCAACGGCAAGTTCCTAAAGAAGTACTACTCTTGGCATCTCTCAGACATGTGCTTCCACCCGGAGATCTGTGGACCCAATCATCAGGACTCACAGACAATTCCCTTTCACAAAATCATACGCTTCCGGAACCCAGCTGTTCCATAGCATCCTCCAGTAGAAGGAAAACCACGTCTACATCACCTCTGAGTTATCCCCCTACATCCTACAAAGCGGAATCTTACAAGACTACGCTACCCACCATGTTTACCACGTCCACATTACCTCTGAGTAAACATCCCGTACAGACAACCCTTGCGTTGTCTTACATTGATCGCAGAACTTCCACGTCTACATTACCTCTGAGTAGTTTCGCGTATCCCCCAGGATTATTCCTACCACGTCCATAACACCTCTGAGTAGGGAGATTCCCCCACTTGAATCCCATATTTGCCATGTCCACATCACCTCTGAGCAAACATGAGGGTTCTCTCAAACTTATTATCTGTACCTAAAAACCAAGGTGCGTAAAAGATAATAGGTCCACACAAATCATCAAGTTCATGACAGCAAAAATGAACACACCACAAAAAAACTTTGTATTCTTTATTTTCAAATAGAGAGTAAAAGTTTACATCCCCAGCAGAACTTCCATGTCCACATTACCTCTGAGTAGTTCCGCGTATCTTCCTCCAGAGTCATTCCTACCACGTTCATATTACCTCTGAGTAGGAAAGCTCTACCATCAATCCCATATTTACCACGTCCATATTACCTCTGAGTAAATATGTTGGTTCTCTCTCTCTCTCTCTCTCTCAACTTATTATCTGTACCTAAAACCAAGGTGCGCCATGGATGATAAGTCCACATAAATTCTCCAGTGGAAGTACCAAAACCTATCACGTCCATACTACCTCTGATAGGATTGTCACACCTAAACAGCTCTACCATTCATGCTTCTTGTTCAAAGTATTTCAAAACTTGTCCAAAAGTTTTAAAAACTTTGAAGGGAGTCTTGTAGAAGCATGAAAAAGGAGGGATCTTGCTTTTAATCCCACATCGGAAAGGAGAAGAAGAGAGCTCTCATTCCACTCTATATATAGAGCCCTCTTGCCTCCTTTGAAGAGGGCACCAAAAATAAATAAAGAAAAGGGAGCCCGTTCGAACCACAAAAAGTTGCAGTTGTTCTTCTCTTCTTCTGGGTTGGCTGCAAGTTCTTCACTCGGTGTCATGGCGAGGATAATTTGGACTCTGAGTACTATACGCCCCACGGGCTGGTACGAAGAAGTCCAAGGCGGCACGGGCCATGCGCCTTAAACGTGCAATGCCAGCAGTAAACCAGAAGCATGCGCTCACAATCATGTGCGCTGCTGATGGTAAGCTGTATAAGGTCGACTCAGGTGCTTCTGCGCCAGAAACGAGCCGACCTTCAAAGTCCTTATCTCACTTGGGCGCATCTATTGCGTTCACAACCAAGTCGAGCAAGGCAAACCCAGTGGTCTTGAACTCCCGCGCCTCCTCTGGTTGTGCGTCTGAGGTCCGTTTAAGTCACTTTAAATGTTGTTTCCCCACTACTGATTGGGAGATCAGGAGGCGCAGCATTCACTTGACCACCCCGACGATTGGCCTTGCCATGCGCCTGATGGGGGTGTAAAGGTGGCACTCTCACTTGACCATCCCGGCGCTTGGCCTTGCCATGCGCCTGATGGGGGTATAAAGGTGGCACTCTCACTTGACCACCCCGACGCTTGGCCTTGCCATGCGCCTGATGGGGGTGTGAAGGTGGCACTCTCCTCTAACGATTTGCGTAATGTGATCATTCACAAACGCCGATCAGGAGAGCCGACCAACAAGCATAATCCGTCCCTCACAGGGAACACTTGTGCTACGGTCGCCATCAACTGCTGCTACCGTAAGACAGTGGCTCCACCACCAAGGCAGTCTGTGTTCCAACAGTTGCAACCTGCAGTACCTGTCTTCCAGCGCATCACTCCGCCCCGTCAGAGTGAATCACTTCCTCGTCAACGCACAGGCGCATCTACCAGCCTGGTGCTCTTATCTTCTGAAGGAGTTAAAGTCAGAGAGTCATTAATGACTCGAAGAACTCAACAGACGAATCAATGAAGATGCGTCATACAACAGATGCGCCGGTCAGATACAGCGCATCACACAGACGCGCCCTTCAACACCAAGCGCCTCATAGAGGATACGCCCCCATGCGTCCCCATACGCCTAGTGGAACGCCGATCGACGCGCCCACTCAGCTGTCCATCGAATGTCAAAAATATTAAATGCTGAACTGACAGAGTTGGCAGTACGCCTCCCGAAGTTTGAACAGTTGACAGCTTTTTCAGAAGACGAAGCGTCGGCAACGTCAGCACCATCATTACTTTCCTCCGACAGCTGCTGCCACGTGGCCACCCAAATTATCTTGCATGCGCTTCTACAGCCATGCGCCCAAATCTGCATGCGCCTCAAAAGCCATGTGTCTCAGACTTTTCATTGATCCCTAAAGACAGAAGGAAAGTCACCATTAAAGCTCTGCATGTGCCTCAAAAGCCATGCGCCTCAGACTGCTCTCTGATCCCAAAAGACAGGAGTTAAGTCACTTCTGAAGCCTCGCATACGCCTCAAAAGCCATACGCCCAGAATGGTTCGTGACTCCTAAAGGTTACGAGCCAAAGTCTCCTCATGCGCCCAATCCTAGGCGCATCCTACCAGATCATTCTCCACCAAATCAGAGATCTCCGAGCCATGGGTCGATGACACGTGTCCTTTGACTCGACTCACCCAAGATCTCAGCAACAGAAAGATCTTCTCCTCTGCTACGTGCCGGTCCACAACAACAGCATGAAGAATTCAACCCCTCGATCAGGGCGCATCGTTCATGCGCCTCCATCAGCAATCAACACGTGGCGTCCTCGCGTACAGGCGCATCCTACATGCGTGCATGAATAGCCAGCCTGCAAAGCTATAAATAGAGGGATCATTTCCTTCTTCCGAACTAACACATATCTACCTACCTACACACGGACAGAACACACAACCACCAGAGAGGCAGATACAGACACTCAACTTCTTCCTCCTCTCAGCAAGCTCCAGCACCCAGAGCAATCCAGACCTTCAGAGAACCGATAACCGTCGTCAGATCGTCAACGGAGTCAACGTATTACCACTCACTCCATCGGCATAAGGGACCCAGATAAACAAAAGTGTACTCCTAGGACTACATCTAAGTCCTATATTGTAACACTGTTCTGTTTGTATTGAAATTTGCAATCAAAGAATTTTAATGGCAAACATCGGTAGTGCGGAATTTTTTACCCAAGCTCGCGTCACTCAGATTTCTAAACATCGAACACGATCACCTATTCGTATCAATGCATTCGTTGCGCGTATTCGAATCCATTCAACTCACCAATTCTAACCAATTTATGTATTCGATCACGAGGTCATCTAGCTTTGACAATATGTTGCGCCCCAATCTCATGCGAGTCCGATTATCTACGGTAGTTCATGAATCACCATGCAACGCTCCCGCGGAATAATCATTCTCATCGGGGCGTAACTCTTGCTTGCGTCTAGACTAATTCATTCTCGATACGCGGATTGGACCTACGCAATCCTCAAGTTCAATTATCAAGCACACCACGTCATTCTCAAGTTCACCTTCGCGTCACCACAAGTCGAAGCACACAATTTGCCACGCCATGCTAGTTCAATCACCCCCGCTGTATGAATCACCATATCAGCACTCACGCGGAGTGAACGCCCTAATCGGCGCGACGCATGTGTGAGGCTGGAGTTGCGCTCGCATAAGACAAGAATGTCGACGTTGGGGTTATCGTCGAAGCAATCCAAACATTTTATTTTCATCCAAGCCGAGATCTCTATTCGATAGTCCGACCGTCATTCATTCAACCAGAAAATCCTCGAGCCACGTCTATATTTTCCTCGACACGTTTCAATATCCCGAGTATAGCATCCGTCAGAACAATGACATTTGCACGATCGTCATTCGCCGAGTCAGAGTACCCCCGAGTTATGGCATATCGATCTTTGATACGCCTCAATACCATCGACGATATGCGTAACCTGACGATCTTCCTTTGTAACCAATTTCGAGTCGTACGACTGATGCTATTGTCCGAACTGGATATACCACAATTCCATTCGATTCAATCCAAGATCAAGTTCGATTGCTATTTCTCAAGCTAGTTTCAATATCGTTCTCCAAAACTCAAGTCACATTTCATTTGACCCAAATCCGAAATCACAAGTGCTATCCTCTAGCTTCCTCGATCGAGACATACATCTTTATTCATCGTTCCGAGTTATTTTCTAACTTGCGTTGTCAATTGACAAGTTGTCCGAACGACATCTCGTTCGGGACATTCGAAGTCACGACCAACTAAGCGTGATGCATTCTAAGGTGTTGTGCGATACCATCGCTTGCCGACATACTCGTTCTATCCGTAAATCCTTTAGCCTTGCTCGAACAATTTCTATAACGTCCATACACCACTCAGGGTTCGAGCCACTCGATTAGTCGTCGACACTCATTCTTAGTCTTCTCCGAGCCTATCACATACACCACTCGGGTTCAAGTCATTCTATAAATCCTCAAGAGATCATTCGATTCCCAATCGATATGTTCAATCGTGCGTTCGCCGTTCCTCAAAACTTAAATCAATCTTCTGTGCACGCCTAAGCGTGAATTCGATAGCGTTCCTATCGATATACACTCTAAGTGTAGCTTGTTTCCGACCGAGCGGTACTTGATATCGCTAGCAACTCTATTGCACCAAAAAGTCGAGGTGCACGACACGCAGACTAAGTTGTGCCGTATAACCATCTCGTGCGGACTATATTCCGAGTTTGCATGCTCAATTGCTAGGGTCGTCGTAGGACTAGTTAGGCATGCACACGACATGTTAACTTTAGCACGTATTTTCATTCAAGACAAGTTGACACCGTTCGGCACAAAGGCCTACCAATACATTCGGCGATAGCCTACCAATGCGTTCGACTGAACGCCTGAACGAGCTTTTGAAAATATTAGACTTATTGTATGGAACATCCCAAGGCACAATGAGAGAGAGCGTACACTTCTTTCTTCCAACGACGAGCTTTCAAAACTGAAAAATCGACGTGAAGTCCAAGGACGTAAAGTCGTGCTCTGATACCAATCTGTCACGCTCCGCTCCCGTAGGAGCGATCGTCCTCGCTAAGGCGTGATGCCGCACGGGCCTAGGTTGCGGTCCGTGCAAGGCCAAGTCCAGAAACGGCCGATTTGAGCTAGGCCACAGAGTCGCACAGAGTGTCCCCATTTGTAGCAAAAAGTAAATAAACACAAGTAGAAGCGAATTCAAACTCTTTTATTGATATTCAAGAAGTTTACAAGCGGCGCTAGGCCAATATTACAAATCGCTCAAGGTCTCTCTCTGAAACATAAAAGGCGTGCCAAGTGGCTTACAAGATGGAATGATTCATGGCGGTGTTCCGATACATTATGTCCTGTATATGGTGCTTCAGTTCCATGCAACGCTCCAAGGCTCCAGAGATAGCTCCGCGCCTTAGCACGTTCGAGGGAAGCTCCGCACCCGATGACGTCTCCTGCATCCTGCAAGCAGACTGTGGAGTTATCAGTACATTGTTATGCACTGGTGGGGAGACTAGCTCGCCCATAATGCTATCATTACCAAACACGTTCCATTTACTTTTGTGCACCGTCTATCATTCATTGTCTTTCTAATCTTGTCTTAGGATCAGTTTCATGGCATATTTCGTAACCTATCTCGTGTTGCCGAATTCAAGTGTCTACATGGAAATACATGCACGACTTACACATACTTACCGCCCGGCCTTCCCTGTCCAAAGTAAACCAAGTTAGTCAACAATTCACATGTAGTAACTTAACGTGATTCATGTAAACATTCAATGTTAAGGGCGTGTCCCTGCCTCAGGTTCTAGCACGTCGTAGGCATGTTCTAGCACGTCGTAGGCATGTTCAGAGTGTTACATTTCAGGCATGTTCAGAGTGTTACATTTCAGGCATGTTCAGAGTGTTACATTTCAAGCATGTTCAGGATGTTACATTTCCAGCATGTTCAGGACGTTACATTTCAAGCATGTTCAGGATGTTACATTTCCAGCATGTTCAGGACGTTACATTTCAAGCATGTTCATGATGTTTCATTTCCAGCATGTTCAGGATGTTACATTTCAAGCATGATCAGGAGGCACTTCATTTAGTTAACTTAGATTACTTGTTTCAATGCAAGGACTTGCACGTGGATTGCCACCAGCATAGTCCACTTAATCTATATGCATGGGTCGCTGGCATCATAAGCCATTTTGGACATATCACGTGGGAATTCTCACCTATCAAAACGTGATGGCTGGTACACCTTGATAGTCTCTTGAAATGCCTGGCCTTACGTCTCCTTGAGTGGCCAAGCCCCCACTTAAGGCAGCCCGTAAGCCCCATGTCTGATTTCGCCTAGGCCGGCCACGGTATTCCCTCCCCATCGCCCGTGCCGCAGAATCCTTCCTCATGACGGCCACGGTATTCCCCCCCATCGCCCGTACCGTTTGTCCACGACCATTTCATATTTTACTTGTCATTTAACATAACGGCTGTCTTTGAGCCATAATGCGTTATCGGCCAGGTTGGCGTCCGTGCAGCGCGGGTAGCGAGCCCCGTTGCACGTGCCCGTCATACCTGTCGCTAACGTCTTTCATGTCTTATCTTTTATTCAATCTTTCATTTCTTTCTTTCACTTGTTCGTACATTCATTCATTTTTTACGTATTCATTCATTCATTCGTTGATTCATTCATTCACTTATTCATTTATTCATTTTACAACTTCCCGTGCGGGAGTCGCCTTGGCGACCCATCGGTCCCAAAATCTTTCAATGTTGCTATACTCTACTCGGAACGACTATGTCGATAGTCTTCCGTTTCATTGTTGTAAACTATTCATTGTTTCATTGTTGAACGCGTAAGGGACTTGAACGTAAGCTTGTGTCTTAGCACGAGCATGGAGCACGGTGCGAGAGTTCTCACATTTTTCCATATTCTTTTCCATGTTCTAAACAAGCATGCAAGATGGGATTATTCCCTTAGCTAGGTACGTTGAGTCATTCATTTATTAGCATGCACGGTGTTATCGCCTAGCGATTCTAGAAATAGTGTCCATATTGTTATGTGTCTAGTCTAAGCAAAGACAGGTTCATCGGAGCCACCCACCTTAGCAATGTTCGCATCGGCCGAGCGATACTCCGAGCGCACCTTCGAAAGTCTAAGTCTGGATTCCTCTCGACGGGCCAATGTAAGCCTTGCATCGATTCTTCATCAGGTCGATGCCAACTCTTCGGGTCGACGGCTCGTTTGAGTCGTTGCACTTGCCGTTTGAATCGGCGTTCCGCTAGGGCGGAACGGGTCGTTACACAACCAGACTTAACCAACTTGCCTTACGGTCCTTCCTGACATAACTCGAGACGACTCGATGACGACGCCACATTCATGCCGAAGCACGTGTCCTTACTATAGCCAAATCTTAGGCTCCAGAATGGTGTTACAACCGTGCATACCTAACCCGTGTCGATCCAAGGTTAGCGCTTGCTATAAGTATACCTTGTTAACCCAACTTGTAACTTGCTAGTACTCGATGTAATCCAAAGGCATACACGCGGATAGCCGCTCTTATGCCGACACATCTATATAAGTGGTCACTAGCAATGTCAAGCAATACTGGATCTTTACATACGGTGACCATTCGCGTGCGAGGTACGAGATCCCACCGAATGACCCGCAAATCGAGTCGTACCGTCGATTAAGGTCGTACAATATCTGCTCTTCCTCCTAGGCCGACACGAACACGGCGCCCCGGCGATCGTTCGAGGAATTTCCCTTGCGCACAAGTTATCCAATGACCATGCAAGACTCAACTCGATCTACCAAGTCCTTCCTTAATCATGACCATGCTTTCCAACTTTCTATCAAGACTTCCAAGTAGCTGGACCGATATCGACGATAACCAGTCGCGTGGACTTCCTTATCGAGACTCCCAAGTAGCAGGACCGATCTCGTGATCTTCCTTATCGAGACTCCCAAGTAGCGGGACCGATCTTGTGATCTTCCTTATCGAGACTCCCAAATAGCGGGACCGATCTCGTGAACTTCCTTATCGAGACTCCCAAGTAACGGGACTGATCTCGGCGACAACCAGTCGCGTGAACTTCTATCCTTTGAAATCCAGGGAAGGACCACTAAGTAGTCTTCCATCTTAACTTGAACATAACGTGTTCCTTTGTCCGTGGCATACTTATCCTTAAACCAGCCGTGGCTCGTGCCTTAGACTGACTTATTCTCTAGGGGACACTATCGCTCAAGTCACGTACTTTATATGACGAGCCTTGAGATCGTGGGACTATGTGACTTGACAACCGCAGAAAGAGCGAAATAGTGCTAGAAATGCCTTTGATAGACCAACATAACTTTGCCTAACTCATTTGTGCAACAACTTGACGAGCAACGACTGCGTCAAGCTTTGCCTCGAGGGAACGTGTCGTGCACGCGTTTGACTTGAACAACCAAGTTCTTTAGGGTGCATAGACTTATGCCACAAGCCGTGCACTGCAACGTGCACTGTAACTTAACCCGTGGGATGAGCAAGACAATGTCAAGCCCTGGGCGATGGGACCGTGCATGCTTTATTAAGCATTCATGCGGGCGATGTCTATGACTTAGGCTAATTTCGGCATTGTGGCAACTTAGACCAACTTCCTTCTCCCAAGCCACGGGACGAAGGACAGAGTGTCATTTTGAAAGCACGCTGAGCAATACTTCTAAGACGACCGTGAAACCTTTTTCCATGTTCTAACACATTCTGATCCGACTTGGGATTATTCCCTTAGCTATGTGGATGCGTCTCTTTTATTATCAAGCCTACTTGTGCAGTTGAATTTTTTTTTGTTTTATTAGTGTGAAGGCCAAGCTGAGACAAGTTCACCAAAGCCATCCACCCGAGCGAGTCTTCGAGCAAGCCGTTGCGTGGCTAAGTCCGAACGCCGTCGGCCTTTTGATTCCTCCGATTGACTGAGCGGGACGGGTCACTACATCAGGTGTGCCATAGTAAGTGGAGTACCAGTCCTCTAAGTCATCGTCTAAAAATATGGTTATCCGACCAGGATGGGGGTAAGTACAATATATGATTTACTATTTATAATATGATAGGAACTATATAACATGAAATAGAGTAAGAGAACAGAAATGAATAAACTGTAATCATGATCTGACAAGTATATAAACAAGAAAAGAAATAGTCATGACATGGAATCAAGACATGTGACATAATCAATATGAAAAGCATAAGTCATAACTATACTAAGTGCATTTGAAATACCACGTTCCATAAGTGATCAGGCTGAGGGATCTACATGGTATGACTCAATCATACGTGACGTGTATGATCAGCTATTAGACACGGTAACACAGAGTACGAGATTTTGATCACATATATATTAAGGTATTTCATGTCAACTAGTAATCATGGATCCTAATCACAACACTAAACAAGAAATAGATAATCACGGAAACACAGTAAACACTGAACACTGTAATCGTGAAATAGAATCCACAAACACTAATTTTGTGTAATAATCATGACATTAATCATGAAATGTGCACTAAATCATGAATATAGTAACTATCAGGAAATGAGAGCGATCCTTGTAAGTACTTACCTTGGGTATCTGAAGTCGACGTACGCGACACGAATGTTTCGACACAAAAAGTATTAATATCTAGATTCCAGAATATAATAATAATCCCCAAAATAAAATCGTCCGGAATAAGTGTCCAAAGATCATGTCGTCCAATAGTAACCCAAGATCGATCCATCATCCAATATAGTCCATAATTGATCCATAGAAGAGAATCCATAATTCGATGATTGATTTAAAAGATTGAGCAAAGTCACAAAAATAGGAAACGCACGATTAGATCAAGATGATAATCGAAGAAAAATGCAAGATTAAATACATAAAACTATTTTGGAAAATATTTGAAATAATATTTTCAAATAGGCTAAACCAAGTCACATAATATTATCAAATGCAAGATGATAATCGAAGGAAAATGCAAGATCAAGATGAAACCAAGTTTTATTAGTAAAAATATTTGAAATAATATTTAAAAATATTTATTAGGCTAAACCCTTAATTTTGGAAAATAGGATTTATAGGTAAAATATGCTTTAATTAGATAAAATAATATATTAATATTTTAGATTTCCTAATCAAACAGGTTTAAAATCTATTTATTAATAATTTTGAAGAATAATTATTATATATTTATTTGATATACAAAATATAAATAAATAAGACAAATAGTATAAAATACATATACCTAATTATACCATACTATATATATATATATATATATATATATATATATGTGTGTGTGTGTGTGTGTGTGTGGCCCTAAAACTTGGATCTAGGCCTGTCCCAAAAGCAATAACCCAAAATATAACTCACTAGGCTCTGAGCCCAGCCTGGCCCACTAGGCTCAGGCCCAGCACTGTCTTCTACAAGTTAATAAAGAAAAAAGAGGGACAGAGAGATAGAAAAACTAGAATGTAAAAGAAGAAGAGTGAAGAAAGAGAGAGGGAGTTTGGGATTGGAGAGAATCACCGGTGGAAGCTCACCGGAGTGGTGACCACAATAGCTACGACGGAGCGGATCTGATGCTACTACTGCGTCGTCGGAGGAGCAGCGCTTCCGGGATCGGTTGGATCTGGATCTGGAGGGAACGAAGACCTAGATGTCTGGGGCAGCGCTGGAGCTGGCCGTGGAGCTCGGTGGAGGCTCGGCGGAGCCGAGAGTGGCCAGATCTGGCAGTTGGTGGTCGTGGGGCACAAATCTCGAGCGGTCGTCAGTGCTGGAGTCGTTGACAAGGGTTGGCGCAGTTCGATGGTGACGTCAGACTTGGCGACTCAAGGCGGAGTAGGAAGGGTGTATGGTGAGAACGGTGGTTGATTGGGCCGGAGCAGATGAGAGTGGGTGGATGATGGTGTGTGGTGGTGTTCGTGGAGGCCGGGTTGGGTAGTCGGGGCGTTGTATGATGTGGTGGTCAGCTCTGAGTGGTGGCTGGGTCGATGATCGAAGGCGGTCGGGTGTGGTGGACGTGACGGTGAGGGTGATGGCGAGTATTGTTCAGAGGTGATGTGAACAAAGGCTACATCGTCTGAAATAATCACTAATTTATTTAGTGAGAAGATATTTCATATGATACGATCTTGCTACTTTTACCTATGTTTATTTCATGCAGATCAGAGTCAGATTACATCTTTTGAAAACACTTTCGAAAACCAACATTTCATATCTTTCCAAATCATAGCATCTACGATATAGTCCATTTCCAAGCATATTATCAATTCATTTCAAATGACAAGCTCATCATATTTCATGAGTCATAATCATCTCATTTCTTTTAACAGGACATACATTTCTGTGCAACAGATTATTCTCTATTAACAAATCATGATCTGAAACTTAAGCAACACACATATCACTTTTTCAGCAATTTTTACCATAGCCGACAGTTCATCCCTGCACAAGACAATGATTAGCATATATATATAATGTAACTAATACATGTTTCATGTTCGTCTCTGCATTATTAGCTCTTACAAAGATATTACCGATACAAGCAAACTCGATTGGCACTGTGACTCAAGGCTCAGCTCTGTACTAATATATATGCATACCAGCAGCTGTGACATCTCCGGTTCAGCTCTGCACTGATACACACACATACTAGCAGTTGTGGCTCATGGTTCAGCTCTTCACCAATCAACACCTATCTATATGATGGTATATGGGTCATTCCTCATGGTTAGTCGTTGTGACGGTTCGGTTCATCTCGTCACTAGTGGACACAGATATCGACACCCCATGTATGAGATGTCTCTCCTAGGCCGAGTGGTTCCTACTGCCCCAGGATTCCACCAAAGGGACACATTTTACCTTGTGCATAAGTTATCCGAGGCCAATGCATGCTCTAACATTTCTATCAGATAAATCAAAGCTATTCACATATGGGTGAGATTTTACAGATTGATCAGATTTGTCAGATAAACGACACATTCATTTTGTGCCTAAACAGATATACGACATGTTCTTTTCGTGCCCTAACAGATATATGATACGTTCATTTCGTGCCTTTATTCTTTTCGGATCACATAGCCAACAGCTTCTCTCTTTTCTTATTAAACATTTCAAGGAGTCAAAATCTATCTTTATCTTGGCAACAACTCATTTTGGTTTAGCATGGCAACATTCTTACCGATCATGGCAGCATTCATTTCTTATTAGTAGGCAACAATCTTACTTCTTAGCATGCAGGTTATCTCATTTCTTGTTTTAGCATAGCAACATGTAAATTCTCTTATAAGCATACTGATTCGCCATATTAGCATTCACAAAAATTACCATCTTGTTATTAGCAATAACATTCATTCAAAAGATTCTTATTAGACGTGAAAGAATCAGAAAATGAGTTTTCGTCCACTCACCCAGGGTAATCGTCTTCTGTTCCAGAGTCAGCAAATCCGATCTTTCTGTTTATCTAGTGCTTTCGCGGAGCGGGGCACTACACACGTATCATGATCTAATGAAGCGTCGCATGAACGCGTGTGGACGTGACCCTGCACGAAGTCGAGCGCCGCGGGACAATGCCTCTCGCGAGAAGTCATCTCTTGCAAGACACTGCCTCCAACTGGAACTGATCAGTAACTATTTTATTGGAGTTTTGGCTATAAATAGCCTCAATTTTTGTGCAATCAGGAACATAACCAATGTCTACTCTTCTCAACCAGTTTCTCAACACTTAGTGTCTATCACCTTGCATTCTTGGCCTTCTCTACGAGAATTTTAAGATGTTTTCCTTGAATCTACTACGTCTTCCTTACCTCTAGTAGATGCGTCATTGAATAACACTAAATTTATTCTCAAGTAGAATTTTTGAAGTTCATATCTACGAAAAAGAAAGTCTCGCATCGTCCTTGCACTTGAAGTCGAATCGTTAACGAAGTAAAAGAATTACGCGATTCGATCTCCACCGCTACACTCTCAAGAATCTCAAAGACTTGTACTTAAAATTTTCTTGTATTTACATTCATTGTAATAGAAATTCTTTGTGATGGAAAAGATATAAAGTTTTATTTGAAAGAAATTATACTCATCTTTTCTATTTAGAGCTTGAGCTTGGCTCGAGCTTGTTTATATTAAGCTTGAGCTTGGCTCGAGCTTGTTTATATTAAGCTTGAGCTTGGCTTGATAAGCAAGCTTGATAAACAAGCTTGATAAGCTCAAAATCAAGCTCGTTAAGCTTGATTTCAAGCTCGATCAACTTTATTTCAAGCTCATTAAGCTTGATTTCAAGCTTAACGAGCTCGATTTCAATTTAGTTATGTTTGAATTCAAGTACCTGTAATATTAACAATTTATTTATAAAAATTTAATTAAATTTTTTTCTTATTATCAATTATTAAGGACATATACATATATAATGCACACAAATATATATATATATATATATATATATATATATATATATATATATATATATATATATATATAATTCAACAAAGAACAAACGAACTTCTAAATAAACTCCTAAACGAGCTTCTAAACGAGCCAGCTCGCAAACTCATAAACGAGCTAGCTCGCGAGCTCAAACGAGCCGAGTACTTCTAAATTTGATCTTGGCTCGTTTATTAAACGAGCTCGAAAATGAAGCTTGAGCTAAGCTTGTTTACTAAACGAACCGAGCTCAAACGAGCTTTTATCGAGCCGAGCTTCGAGCAGCTCGCGAACGGCTTGGCTAATTTGCAGTCCTAGTAACGTTCATCCTAGGTGAAGTTCTACTCGGGAGACGCAGGTCCTTTTGTTTGGTTGAAAGATTGTGGTCTTGTTGTGGACAAACAAAACACCACTCATCAATCAACAAACACCACTGTAACGTTCATCCTACTTTCACACATGACATGGGTCCGGCCCGGACTTGATATAAGAGGCGCCCCCCCCCCCCCCCCCCCCCCCCCCCCCCCCCCCCCCCCCCCCCCGCCCCCCCAAAAAAAAAAAAAAAAAATTCTTTAATATATGTAAGTCCAATTTTGAACAAAAGTCCAACAAACTAACACTAATCCTCTTAATTGTATACAATTTTTTTAATACTATTTATTGTTTTATTTCTTGAATCTATTGTATATTCGGATAAAAAAAATATGAACATTAAGCTCACTTTTAGAGTTCTGACTCAGATCTTAGACCATCTCCAATGGTGATTTCTAAAATTGAGTTCTTATCCTACTTGACATTGTACTTTAAGAATATTTCTACCCTAGTTGGAAGAGTTTCTACATAGAAATTGTATACATACAAAAAATGCTCTCCAATGGTTCTCCATTTCTATCCTATGTGTCACATAGTAAAAGAACTAATTTAATGGTGTGGGGTCCAATAATAATTGTCATGAGAGATAGAAGAATTTCTATGAGAGTTTCTACATGTAGAAACCCTCCTAGAAAGTTTCTATCCTACATCATTGCCACATAGGATAGAAATGGTGATAGAAACTACCATTGGGAGAAATTTTTTCTAAAATGGATTTCTTCCATAGAAATAGGGAAGATAGAAACCACCATTGGAGATGGTCTTAATATCTAAAGCCACTCTACTTTGTCACCCCTCAGGCTGCTGTTCCTGTGTACCACCCTTTCTCGAAGTTTATTTCTCGCTAAAATTGCCAGCCCATGCCGTTCAGTGTACATGTTCTTATTCTACTTCTACTGGCGGTCCCACCCATCGTCCACTAAGAGATGCATCATCGCTCTCACCCATTGCCGAATCCATGGGTTGGATTGTTCTAGCCGGAGATAAATTTGGTTGTCCCTTGTTCTTGACTCCAAAAAAAGATATCAAAATAATTGATGGCGAGCGGATTCGCAGCGACGTCGAAGTCTCCGGTTCTGACGACATCGTGAAGCTCGGATTTCGAGTTTCAATCTTTGAGCTACTCGAGGCTTTTCGAGTGGGAACTTAAAATATGAACCTGGTGAATTGGTAGTTCAACAAACATAGGAGTTGAGATGGATCGCGGAGGCTCTATTGACGGAGAGGTGGGGACTTACAAGTCTGAGGGGGTGGTCCTGACCGGAGGGGTTGTCCAAGCTTGATGGCTCGTCCGGCTTACCCCAGGGCCGGCCCTGCTTGCACCTCAAAAATGAACGAGTCCTTTTCAATCCTCTTTTGGGGATGTTATCCCAATGTGAATACCTCAAGGTTATCGACCGGCAATCAGACTTTAGCATAAAGGACTCGATTCTCTTGATAACAACTTCATCTTCAAAGTTGTGGTTGAAACTGCAGTTTGACAAAACATTTGAATAAGAAATCCCCGTGCTCTCTACCAAACACTACACAACAGATGTTCTCTCGTGCTGTAATCCTAGCAATGTCGCGCATGCTGACATGCCACATCACTTGTACTACCCTGTTCTTTGTCAGAATATCACTGTCTCCACATACCAATTAAAAGCCGTTACAACATAATCGTCTTACTCTAATGCTCTTGGCTTCTTTTAAGTCACCACTCTTTCTTCATATCTGGCAAAGTGGCTTCATCTGAAGTAAAAGAATAAGCAATCTTGCCTTTATCTATTACCTCTTCTTCTAAAATGGAATATTGTGGATGACCAAGTGTTGTAACAAAAGAGTTGTTACAACAGATCAGAGCTGACGGATAAAAGCAACTCTCTAGAGGAGGGGGGAGAGGAGTTGAACAGAGTGTATGTCACAATTACTCGGTATAAATTCAGACTAATTATCAGCTATAGAATATCAAGCAGTATATGGAAAGTAAACTGAGTTTGGAAATCACAAACGCTAACACTGCAATGTATACCGGTTTCTCTCTCTCTCGTGGAGAACTGATCCAGTCCCGAGAACTATGCTCGGCATTAAATCCACTATTTGAACAAATAGCTTACAACACAAGTTTTGATCCGAAACGTTTGCCGACTTCTTACAACCACGTACTTTGATCCGAAGAGCACGTCGACTTCATGCTGAAAAAGCAAACTTAGATTTCCAAGCTTTTACAACTCGAACAACTTAATCAAAACCGCACTTTGGCACTTAGAGGATTTTGAAAGTTGTTTCTTGAGAGTAAGAAGCTTAGATGATAGAAGATATGAAAGAAAGAAATGAATGAATAGACTCATTAAAATAGCATGGAATGCTTTGCTATTTATAGGCTTTTGGGGTGACCGGAGCAGAGCTCGGTTCTCAAACGTTCGAAAATATGAACATTGATAGCCTATTCTCCAAAAAGAACGATATTCAAGGATGTTGAGTCAATGGGGACTGAGTTTGGTATGAACTCGGGCAGAGTTCAATATGAATTTGGTAGCCATGTTTACAGAAAGTTCCTGATTTGATTTTAGGTTGTTTGACTTGGTTTGGTGTAGAGTTTAGGCCTGACTTGAGTATTGGATTTGATCTGGGTTTAGGTAGAATATTTTGAGTGAGTATCTACGACTTACATAAGGTCTAGACTCAATAAAATATAAAATACATAAGTGAAGTGAAAACAACCAAATGCATAACTTGCAGCATTCTTTGACATTTGTCTGGTACGATCTTCAATTGCAAGATATCAATGAGGGTTTAGTTAAGTATCAAAATCGGTTTGGCCCTAACCTAATGGACCAACAGTAGATTAACCTTTTGGTCATGCAGTTTAAACTAACAAAACAAAAAAGAGCATCCTCCTCATTGACTCCTGTAGTGTTCACTCACTGCAATTGACAAAGGACTGCAACTCCCTGACATGCAAGCTGCAACTACTTACGCATGTGGGAAACCAGAATAATAGAATAAGATATCCTCGGGTTTGCACCAAACATTACACAACAAATGCTCTCAAAATCTTCTAATCCCGTGTCATCGCCACCCCAGTTGTACCTTTATCTTGGTCAGAGTAACACTTCCCCCACCCAAGATGATTAAATTAGGGCTCTCGCTCACAAACAAGATCTTATTCTAGTGTTTAGCTAATTTGAATCGTTCAGTTCCGGCCAGTGACTTCATTCAATCTAGAAGTATCAAGTCATCTCGCTTTTATTCAGATGATAAGGTCCATCTAAATCACAAGTTCCTGCGAACGGATTATGGATGATGACTGGAGTTGGTGACATGGAATCCTTGATTCAATTTGGCCATTCTAAATAAAAATCAGAGGCAGACAAGGTCACGTATTAAAATGAAGCTTCTTACCTTTCTTCTTATTCCATGGAACATGATAAACATCAGGTGCATTCATATATTTGATGTCTAGAAACTAGAATTGACGATTACATGTGGATGTCTGATCTTCCAAATTTGCATATTGTTTGGTCAATGAACTAGCTTCCAGGAATCTCCGTATCATCCCTCTCAGTTTCACCTATTATATATAATAACAAAAAGAAACAGAATGAGTATTGCGGGCGAATCCAGATAGCACGAGGCAAAAAAAAAAAAAAAAAATACCTGCATTCACATTCACCTTTCAAGATCAAGATAATTGTGCTTGTTTACTTGCTTGTTAATGCTGGGGAAGTTTTTTTGGGAGATAATGATTGGGTTAGTTATTTCACCTCTATCAATTTAAAAGTTAAGTGAAAGTTGTCAAATTACAGAACATCAACCAAACTTGTTGAACCGGAATTAGAAAATGCCAACAAAATCTAGTAGAAACCAAATGCATACATCATGATTCCTAATTCCTCGTGAACTGCAATTTATAGAATTCCAATTTGATACAACCAAACAATATCTCAAGGAGAATATGATTTTGGCTATGGAGGAAATACTGGACCTATATGGATTTAATTGCAAACTTCAAAATAGAATTTGACCTTTTCATCCTCAGGTTTTCAATGGCCCAGCTTACTAATTCTCCCAACCTTACAGGACATCTCAGTTTACAAAGGCCAGCCTACACATGCTCTATACAATTTTGGCATTTTTCGAGTTTTATACACAAAACCTCAGAATATAATAGACTTGTAAAATCCCAACAATTTCCTATATCAGTTGAAAGTGTAACATATTATGTATGTTTATTACCGCCGATTCCTTGGAAGATTCTTCGAGAATGGAATCAACTGACAGTTCAGTACAAAAATGTCTGTCCAAACTGATAGATCAACATAAACACATGTTCCATTGATTGGGCACATCTGAGATGAACACATGCCCAGGGTTGGGTTTTTCAAGTATGATATATATATCTAATGAGCCATATCAGTTTTAGCAAACAGCATATTTCATTCCTACCAAACTGATTATTTGCAGGTATGATATATCTAATGACGCAAAACAACATTAACTTTGGCAATGTCTTTGTATGCTGGAATTGTAGTTTATCAAAATTAATTTCTTCTCTTTTTCTTTGACACTATTATTTTATGAGTTTTCAGTTTCATTTTATGCATCAATGTTTCAATAATGATGTGCTAATATTTTTTAATTTAAAAAATGTAACCAAAATTATTCCCATGACAGCGTGCAGACAAAACACTAAATAAATATTTATTTATTAAAATAAAAATTAAAAAAAATAACATAGTAAAAAGATGTTTTCTCGGCATGTGGGTAAAAGACTAGTTTTACTATACTTGACTTACAAAATAATATGTAAATAATAGTAACAACACAAATAAGGTATGAAAATTTGATTTCATTATAGCAATAGGTATAGGGATGCCAAATAAGGGTCTATCCTTACTGGGGATATCAAGATAGGAGATGCTCAAATTGTCGGGATAAGCCTTCATCTGTATGGGATAGTTTAGTTAAGAAAAAAGGGTTGAGCCCATACTATCAGATGGACATTCTTTCATTCTCTATGGAAATGAATTGCAGAGAGAACGGGCTTCTAATTCTCTGTTAGCTTATAGAGAGAACCTTGAACATTGACGAGCCACTCAAGAACTAAAATAAAATCTTCATACTTGTGATGTATTCACAGTTTTCCTTTTCTTTGAGTAAATTTGATTCCTTCTTTGTCTACTAAGCTTGAGCTAAATATATTTGTACGAACATCGATAGAAATGTTTAATGCTTCACTTTCCTCATCTCTTTAGCAATAAGTCAGCTAAATAAACAAAACCAAAGGTTGAGAAAAATTGTACCGACAAAAGAATGATGCAGATAAGCAATAACCATTTGGTTAGTCTACATGATAAGCTAACTAGAACTAAAGCAACTGCATGAGCATCTTCACATGATCATCTGTCTCTAGAATGTTTCTTCCTTCTCAGACTGCATTTTTCTTATACATGTAAGGTAATTTAAAACTTCTGTGATAAAAGGTGTCTAGAGGTAGTAATCGTAGGTAGCCTCCTTGTGCCAAGCCAGTGTTGAATGCATTCTAATTGTCGAAGAATAAATACAGCTAAAATTAACTTCATATATTGTCATATTTTGAAAGGTGTGAAACCATAGTTTACAAGTTAACTAGTGTTCATAGCTCCACCTCTTAACATACTCTGAAAAACATTAAACCAGAAATGATTGACATGGCATACAGGAGTTTGAGCATAACATTTTATTGTATGAGAAGGAATCTATTGTTTTCTTCATTGTAGCAAGTGGAAGAAGTCCAGACGAAACAAACTTAATACTAAATACAATACAATAACAGATTAGGGAAGAGAGCACACCACTATGCACAAAGCGAAGCGAGAATTCGTCGAGGAGGTTCAAATGATCGTCGTGCATGCAAAACAGCCAAGTTATCAAGTATAAGGATATCACCCTGCTTCCAAGGTATAGCAACAGATTCCTCTTCAAGGATCTTCAAGCAATCATATATGATATCTGCAGGCAAAGGTGTTCCATCCCCAAAGGTAACTGCCTTAACAGGATCATTGAGGGCATCCTGCCAACCAGTATAAGCAGCCACCATGCTATTAAACCATATCTTCCGTCCTCTAGTTTCGTCAAATTTAACAGCTGATATTGGGCCCATAATTGATTTAACACCATCTTCCGTCCATTCCAACTTCATACCAAGTTGAGCAGCCCTAGAACATTTTAGAAACTAGAGCATCAAGAACGTGTGATAATTCATGCAAATAAAAAGTATAGAAAATATAGCAATAAGTGAAACCAAGTTGTGTGGTGAAAGTCCAAAAATCAATCAATACTTGTATATTAAAAGTTGGAGATGTCCAGCCTGCAATAATAACATAAACAGCAGAAGAGCTTTTACCCCAAACCATTAGGGTGAGCTACAAAATGCTTCTTCTCCATTAGCATCTGGTATTGACATGTAAAAATGAATACCACGTAGTTATACAATTTGATAGGAGATAAAGGAAAATTTTGAAAACTTCACATGGATCCATCTCTTTCTAGGGGCACCTCCTGTAAGACATTAGCATAAATGGCTATGATAAATTATTAGAAGCCATAGTACTTCAATTTATTGAAGAGCAAACATTGAAGAATTTTTAACGCACAAATTGTATAGCTTTACATGTCTAAAATTAAGCAGAATATTATGGAGAAAGGAGTAAAACTCTCAATACATCTAAACTCAATAGCCAAGAGAGTATGGTTAATATAATCATTGCATAGTGAAACTTCCTGTTTAAAAAAACCAGAGTACAGATCTTTGGGAGTACATCTCATCCCAAGAAATAGGAACCTTACTGTTTATCAAGGTTCAGAAGCATATGGTTCCAGTACTTGTTTGCATCTCTTCCCATGTGAATCAGTATCAGTAGTTTCTGGGGTTTTCTGTTGTTTTGAGTCAGTTGGTTTTGGTTGTTTCAGAGATTTTTTACACTCCAATTCCAATCCGAAACATATCACTGCCGATACTTAAAATTTGTTTTTAATTCAATAGAAAAATTATTATACAAAGTCTGGAGGCGTAGTTTGTTGAGGAAAACATTTAATAGTGTATCAAATCAAACACTTGGGTTCTTGTGGGTCTCCCACGAAGTCTATTCTAAGCCAATAATGATCTAATTATAGGAAGTGTGCGACATTTTTTAATGCATAATAGATTCATATGTAATCTGGTGACTACTAGTTTCCCATCATAACTTAGAAAAGATGCAAATGATTGCTAAAGATTGTGATATACATAAATCAAAAGGTTTTAAAAATATCTCAAGTAACAAATTTGATCCAGCTTTAAGATTAATCATCGAAAATTGTATTAGATTAAAAAAAGAAAACTGACTTTAATTGGCGCAAGTACTCCAACAATAACTATTACACAAGAAGTGAAAATTCCAAAGACCCTTATTTCTAATATATACCAGTCTAATTATAAGAATCAAAACAATTGTGAGGTAAAGAATTTGATTTCTGTTTAAGTGCCTTTGGTTGATTTTTGTATTGTTTTTTCAGTTATAAGTGTTGCCGCTATTTATTTTCTTCTTGTATATTGGAGACAACAATAGTGGCTGCGTTGCTTGAGTGAACGATCCACCAAGTGATTCTGATCTTTGCCCAAGTGCATGTCGTCATGCGAGCATAGAACAACATTTCACAATGAACTAGCAAATTCACTTTAGTCTAAAGCGGAGGGGACTTTACATGACAATTTAGAAAACATAGTAAAGGTATCTAGAACAACTCAACCACGAGGGTTTAAGTGTAATTTTCCCATATTACTATAAAATATGAAATTCAAAGCCTTTAGCAGATAAATTTCCCATTATGCAGCTTCTGTTTGTATTCCTTTAGTTCTGTTTGAAAGGACGCAGTTACCTTGGATTATTCCTATTAGGATCCAAAAGCCAACGCCTCCTCTATTAAGAATGGAGACGGCAGGTTGGATAATTGGCTCAGACAACCTAGCAGTTGGGACACTTACCGGTGTGTGAACAAATTTAGCCAGATGTGAATGCTCGGGTATCTGTTAAATGATTTTAAACTAACTTTAGCATTCCTTTTGACTATGGATTTGAGGCAATATTGGATATTTGGAATGTAGTGATGGCTAGGATTTGTTTGAGGTTAGATTTGGGCTATAAATATGAGCTTTGATGTAATCATAGTTATTAGGTATGCTCATAGGCGAGATGCTAAATGCTAAGGGAGGTTATGTCTTGCTACAGCCAAGCAAGAGCCATCATTTTGTTGTGAGCAACTGCGACCTTATACAAAGACCCGATAGCATGCACCTTTCGCCTTCCCCTTCTAGGATTCAAGTGTGTTGAAGTTTCCCTGTTATGTTGTGAACAAGTGCAACCTGGAACATAGTAATGTATATCAGTTTCAAAGACAAGGACCTTTGTCCTTATTATTATGCATGCACCTTGTTTGCACAAGTGCAAACATCACGCAGAGCAACACAGCCATTTCAAAGTCAAGGACCTTTGTCCTTTTAATTGTGCATGCACCTTGTTTGCACAAGTGCAAACCTCGCTCTTGAGCTTTTCACCATGACAACTATGGTTATAATAATATGATAAGAAGTTTAGGTTTCTTTTATCTAGCTTTGAAGATACAGTGTGTAGTGTTTAGAAAGTGTTTTGCAAGTATTCTGTGATGTCTGTTTTGGATGTGTGTTGGATACACCATGATTACTGATTAGTCCAAAATACATAAAGTTGGTGTTATATTCATGTTGTCGGGTTGGTATCCTATCGTATTTGTGCCCATAGTCCTTGCTCATCGTGTCCAGCGGATCAATTTTTATGAGGCAGTGCGACGCGTTAGAACTCTTATTTCATTTCACTCCGCTTACCTCGACCCCATTCTGATTGATCCGCTTCCTCACGCAAGCACTTGTAGTTCGCCCCTTGTTGCATTGCGTTTCATGATCCAGTGGGATGTCTTTTCTAGATAGCCGGTATCCGACGATTCCCGACTGAAATGTCTAGATTTGGGTCGGCTTGGTAGTTTGGCAACACTGATAGACGCTGCGGTTGTCCAGTTGTCCACGACACGAAAAAAGACACCAAAACTGGTGGTGTATCCGCATCCCAGGGTCCATATCGTGTCTCCAACGATGTGTCTTGTCGTGTCATGCCGGGAACATAGTGTACACAACACACACACTCCAATATACCCTATGGCGCACCAAAACAAGTGCCTCGCCCATATTGTGTCGTTTCGTTTTCGTGTCCGTGGGACATAGAATATAAGAGAGAATAATAATGATAATTCGAACAAGTATAAAAATTACTGATCGCAAATACAAGAGCACCATGGTCATCCCGTACCTCTCCTCCGCCACGGTCTTGTCCTTCGTCAGAAACGTGGACTGCCAGCCGCGCCCGATCGGCGAGGACGGGTCGTCCCCTTCGCCCAGCACCCTCGTGTAAACCAACCCCTTCTCCTCCAGCCTCTCCACGAACTCTGGGTACCTCTCCCTCATCCTCTCGTACACCAGATGGCTGAGCACCACCGGCGTCTCTCCGCCGCTCGCCGGCTCGACCTCGCAGAAGAAGAGGACCTTCGCCGGGAACTTGGGCACCTGCGCCATCTCGTGGTGGAAGGGGATCTTCTGGTCGGGAGGGGACTCGTTAGCGGTGAACACGCGGCCGACGACGGAGGTCCTCGGCGCGGCGCCGCCGACGTAGGGGAGCTCCGGGTAGCCGAGGGCGGACACGACGGCGTCGAAGTCGGCGGGGGTGCGGGCGGGGAAGCCGCGGAGGAGGACCGCGCCGGATCGGAGGAGGAGGGAGTCGAGGTGGGGCCTATGGCGGGCTAGGGCTTGGAGGAAGTGGGGGAAGTCGAGCTGCTGGGAGGGGGTGAGGACGGCAGGGAAGTGGTGGGCCCCGGAGATGGTTTTCTGGTGGGGGATTTGGGTTTCCAGGAAGTAGGAGGAAGATGCTTCTAGAGACATTGTTTTCTTATCCTTCTCTCCGAGGACGAGTCTCCTGTCCTCGTCCACGTGAATTCAATAAATAGCAAACAATCACTTTGAATGTGGACGGTAATTCCTACCAAATGCTCTTCAACGAAACGAGCAGCTTATATAAGGCAAATGTTAAAATCACAACGGATTTTGGGCGAAGCATGATTACAAATTTACAATATAACAATATATATATATATATATATATATATATATATATATATATATATATATATATATATATATATATTTATTTATTTATTTATTTATTTATTTATTTATATAAACTAATTTTAATTTTTCAGATCTAATATATATATATATATATTTTTTCTAATATATATATATATATATATATATATATATATATATATATATATATATATATATATATATATATATATATATATAAGTCCTCCTAAAAAAGCTCCCTAAAAATCCTCTTTGTCTCAGCCGTTAGATCTGAAAAATTAACTCTTAGTCTCAGCCGTTAGATCTGAAAAATTAAAATTAGTTTATATATATATATATATATATATATATATATATATATATATATATATATATATATATATATAAACTATCAAAAAAATGGATAAGGACAACATATATTAAATTTAAGTTTTTCTCTCGTTTTTTTTCAAACACTAATTTTAAGTTTTTCTCTCGTTTTTTTTTTTTTTCGGTTAGTCTTTCTTTTCAAACACTAATTTTAAGTTTATGATCCATTCATGAGTGTTTTTTTTTGTAAAAATTCGAATTCAAATTCAGGGATTTCGAACTTCACATTTCTACACATACTCGTTGAGGATAACAAGGGTCTTTCAAAATTTCGATAGTCCTTAATTTTGACAGTGCTAACTACAGTATATAGTAAGAACTGTTAAATTTTTGGTAATCCTAATAAAGAAGTATGTTCCTTAGGACATCATTCACTGTAGTCGTGACTACCAAAATTAACGCAGCCATAAACATTTTTTGTGTTGTCAAAATTTTGGCAATCCACTGTCAAAATTTTGCCAGTCCTAATTCATTGGAGGATTGTCAAAATTTTGGCAGTCTTAATGCATTGTAGGACTGTCAAAATTTGGCATTCCAAGTAATGTATAGGAGTGTCAAAATTTTGGCAGTCCTGAAAACATATTTTTCTGTCTTTGTGACTGTCAAATTTTTTGCAGTCTTGTACATATTCAGGATGTCAAAATTTTGGCAGTCATTCGTCGTCCCAAATGGAACTGTTTATATTTTGAAATTTTGAAACTCCATTAATTGAGTTTGAAACTTCAAAAATAATCCCAAATGGAACTATATACTAAAAAACTATATAACAACAGAAAATATGAATTAAGATTTAGAGATTTAAAACGAGAGAGGAAAAAAAGAATATACATTTTTTTTATTTTAATTTGTGTTGTCCCTAATAAATTTTTAAGAACTTTTTGAATATTTAACATTGAAACTCTGTAGTGTCCTTATTCCTTAACATTTGCCTAATGTAATCTCATACAATTTTCTATTTGCACTAGCATTTACTGCCACATTTCCGGATAATTGATTGCTCCCGGGGAATTTTTTGTCTTGAAATTCAAATAATATTCCTTAGTTCCAGTGGGATTTTTAAGGTGGATTTTTCCAAAAAGGATCTATGAAAGTCCTTGGAAATTTTTCAATTGAGATATTCGAAAATTCAGTTTACTTATATACCTCGTTCTAATTTTATATCGACCTATCAAAGATTACCTCGAAGTATATTTCTCGAGCATGCCAATGTTGCAAGTTGCCATCAAAGGAAAATAAGGTATTTTGATAAAATATGTTGTTTTAACAATACACTAATCTGTATAATAAAGTCTGTGTTTTCTGTCAAAATATAAAAATATGACGATTAAAAGATATGAGATATATTAAATGACTATGAATATAATCCGTATATATATTACTCTTAAAGTAATATATATATATATATATATTATTAAATGGTATAAATAAGAAATAATTTTAAAAATTTAGTGTATGAGGCATGGATAACTAGTTGAAAATAAAATAGCACTCTAGAAGCAAGTTTTCCAGATAAATTATAGAAAATATATTAAAATAAAGAGAAAATTTGAGCTGCACTCCATTTTATTTATTCATATTCATGGTGCACCTCACTGCTTTACCAGAAAGCACGAATCCCCTCACTTTTGACGAAAATCGTCCATAGCTGACGATCAACCCCTTTAATCGACATTTTTTTGACGAAAATATCCTCCCTATTTCTTCTTCCCAAACTTCTACCCCACTCCACCGACCCCTTCCCTCCTCCGGCCAGCAGCTGACCACACCTCCCCTCCCTCCTCCGGTCGCCACCAACCCACCCCCTCCCTCCTCCTTTTCCGCGGCTCCTCCCACCGCCTCCCCAAGCGCTGCACGAGAACCACCACCGTGCAGCTGCATAAACGAATGTAAAATAAGAAAAAGAATTAGTTAAACATGACCACTGTGTAACTTTGGAGATTTCTTTGGATGTATAGAGAGAGAGACGAGGCGCTTCAAGTTGGGCCAAAGAATCATCCCGATGAGGTCGGCACCAGCCCGGGCAGCAAGTTCTGCGTCTTTGGCAGAGTTGATGCCGCACATCTTTATTTTTGGATGGGCCTGGTGAAGAGATCCTTGTATATAGTAATTATCCGGCTTCGCCTTATACCTTTACTTGAGGACTCGCCAGCCTTCATTCGCCACGACTCGAATAGAGTAGGAGCCCAACCTTGAGGTTTGAGCCCTTTTCGAGATTGTTCTGAGACGACATGGCCGTTCCACCGAGGGTTGGTAATCCCGACCGCTACGTGGGCTCCTATTTCATTTTTGTTTCCGGAGATGAATATTGAAATGAGTGGAGAAACCTGATCAAAGAGAACTGTACTTCCTTCGTACCGTGATATCAGAATTTCAGAATGGCTGAACATGGAAAAGGTCACCTGGGGAATAGGTATTCTTGGTCAGCCTTCCTAACGGGACTTGCATCGATGTTAGATTGCGATGTCGCTTTTTCATTTCAATGAAAAACTCTGCCGGGATAGGCTGGAATGGCCCTACAAGAGAGAGGAAATGGTATCAGGTATGACGTTTGCTGAAGTGAGAGGGTCTTTAGACACTCGACTGTCAAGGAGAGGGAGGCCCGCCCAGTACGTGAAGGGTGGGGTCATGTGAGTTCTGAATGAATTTGTTAGTTGAATTCGACTTTGATTTGAAGCTATGTGACTAGAGAGAAATGCCAGGTAATGATGTCACACGATTCCCCAGGTGTAGCTAATGGTCAGCTAAAGGGAGTGAAGGCAGGACTACTTCTTTATCACATTCATTTCCTCCCTAATGGTCGCCTCATGGAGCGGACTAATAAGATATCGTGGAATCAAGAGAGCAACGTTACGGTATACATAGAATCAAGCGTTATCCTATCTCCAGACAGCGGCTGAAAAGGCCCCTGGCTCTAACAAGGAGAACAGACATGGGGAATTAATCTCCGGAAAGTGGAATAAGGGCACTGAATTCGAGTTGTAGAAATGAAGTGATCTTCAGTCAAACCATCGGGCGTGGTACTTATATTAATTAGGCTTGTTGATATACCGTCCCCCTCACGAATCCGAACAACTCAGCCATCCAAACATTGACAGTCTCCAAGCTAGGAATGCGCTTCGATATAATAAGAAGGGGGACCATCAACTTAGCCACACTCTACTCCCAACGGCATAGAAAGAAGGGCGCTTCCAAGGTTCGTGACTCAATGCCAGGTTCGGTACGTTTTGTTACAAGGGGCGCCCAAGATGCATGCTTGCTTGGACGATTGAAATCTGTATTCGAGACTTCGATTTCCACCCTCCTAAAGTAAAGAAGGAATGGAAGCTTGAGCTCAATCCACCAGTGGGGGAACCTATGACTTAAATATTCCCAGGCTTGAGTCTCGAAGATGAACGACCTCAATATCCGATCACACACGAGGATAGAAAGAAGATCAGTTACAGTCCTGGGTTGACGAACGCCTGGCTGGAGTGAGGATGCCTTAGACTTGGATGAATGGCAGGCGACGGGGTGGTCTCACAGAATTCACGAAGCAGAAACATTGAATAACACCAGTAGAAAGTTGAAACAAACACAAGTCATGCAAATAGCTCTTTATTGATATCTGAAACAAAGATTACATATATGGCACAAGGCTCGCTTAAGCTTACTTTCTCTCAGAATACAATTACTCAATTCTATCTCTCATCTCTCAAAACAATTTGACGAGCCAGCAGATGCTTCAGATAGGCGATGTCCATACATTATGTCCCATATAAGTTCCGGCTCCGTGTAGTCGCATGCCTCGAAATGCCAAGAAACTCCGTGCATTGATGCATCCAAGCGAACTCTGTGCTAAACAATCTTCTACCTGTGCCTGCATATGAAAATTGTGTGGGTGTTAGTACACAACCGTACTGGTGGAGTGAGCTCCTCGCCCACCCATAGAAAACCAACACGTTCATTTAGTTTGTGCAACATATCCCTTTGATTATCTTTCTAATCTTGCCTTAGGATCAATTTTTGGACATGGACGTCTGGCATATTTTGTGTCTCTAGACCATCACCGTGCCTCGCACCAATAACATACTTATCGTTGTGCCTCTAGACCATTCTCGTACTTGCAACATCAATGTATCGACTCGTGCTTACCTTTTCGACTCATACTTTGGGACGCAACATGTTTCGTGTCATTGACTTGGTCCGTGCTTCAAATATCGAGGCTGTACTGCCTCATAATTCAACATGACTTAACCAAACTTTGCCTTACGGTCCTTTCTGACTTAACTCGAGATGACTCAATCCCGACTTGTGGAACTTGTGTTGACGACTCAAACACGACACCACATCTCATGCCGAAGCACGTATCTTTGCTTAGCCAAATCTTAGGCCCCATAATGGTGTTGCAACCGTGCATACTTTTTTAACACACTTGTGTCATACTTGCACTTTCTTTGATTCGACCGACATCGTGCATGCGGATTGTCGCTCAGCACACCAACTTATCCATATGAAAGGTAACTGGTAATTTAAGCCATCTTGGACATATAGATGGTGCAGACGAGACCCTTGCAGCCAAGGGTAGCTAGCCCTGTTCAAGTCCCCGAATCACCATGGTGTGTTCTTGCCTAACTACCTTCCTTCCCTCCTAGGCCGATACGGTCCTGTGGCCCCAAACTATCGAATCGAGGGCGCAAAACCTTGTGCACAAGTTGTCCATGACCACGCACATACGAGAAATTCTAGACTCAATATAAATGCATGGTCTAACCGTCACAACTTACTTCCTTTGCTTTGCTTCTTTTCTTTTCATACTTCTTTTGTAGAGCCCAAACCAGAGATTGCCTCGGTGACTGACCTACAGTCCCGACATCTTTCTCCTTAGCGACTGGACTGTAGTCCCGACATATTTCTTAGTGTTTCCATACTCTTATTGACTCAAACTCATGAATGACTAATTGATAGTCTTCCTGCTTAATTTGAACAAGTCCTATTCCATTTAAGTACCCCATGAACTGTGTCATACTCTATACGATGGGCCTTGATACCGTAGGGCGTGCACGTGTTCAACTTGAACAACCGTGTTCTTATTTCGTACCAAGACTGTGCAATAAATCTTGTAATACAACTTGACCCGTGGGACAAGCAAAGGCTATGCTAAGCCTTGCAACATGGAAACATGCATTGAAACTATGGGATAATTATGCTATACCAAGCATTGGACAGTGGGACAGTGAATCATTTACCAAACATTGGACAGTGGGCCCGTGCATTCTTTACCAAGCATTCATATCATGCGACGCCTATGACTATGCTAAGTCCATATTCTTGTGGCAACATAAACCAACTTTCCTTCACCCAACCCACGGGACGAAGGTCCGAGTGTCATTTTGAAAGCATATCGTACAACAATTCTAAGCCGACCGTGGGACCTTTCCATGTTCTAATTCAATCTGACTCTGAGCGGGATTACTCCCTTAGCTATATGGGTTTGTCTCTTTTATTATCAAGCCTTTCAGTGCAATGAAAACTTTCGTTTTATGGTGTAAAGGCCAAGCTGAGGCAAGTTCACCGAAGCCACCCACTTGAGTGTGGAGTTGCCTCGACCGAACAGGACTTCGAGCAAGCCGTTTCATGGCTCAGTCCAATACCGTTGGCATTTTGATTCCTCCGATTGGACTGAGCGGGACGGAGCATTACAATGAGGTCATTGGTGAATATGATACTATGAAGGACTATTACGTACTATTATGGTGCACTCTTCCTGTCAGAGTTCCAAGCCTCACTGAAGATCTCGTAATTCCTCGTTCGTGAAGCACGTTCTATATAATTTTTTCCTAGGTCGAATTGATTACAGTGTGCTGGATATCGTTTTGAGGAAAGTCATACCTTGTGCACAAGTTGTCCATGACCATGCAAATGCGTGAAAAGTTTATCTATAAAACATATGCATGGAACATATAGACTTAAATAAACAATGTAATATCTACTTGTACAACAACTCATTCTCTCGATTCAGTATTGTGCTAATTGGCAACCCATAGGTCCCAAACATTTCGATATCCTGTGGTACCAAACCATATTCCAACAGTTTCGTGACATCGTGCCACAACTATCCACTTCTCATACGAAGCTCATACTCCCCATGCATATATGCACCTAACATACAGTGGTCCATTTCTTAGTATTACAACATGCATGTGACTATTATTTATAAGTTATATTTTACCGGGCAACATCGATGCAAGGACGTTGTAAGGCAATAAGGATTCAATTGCGTGAAGGAGTATAGAAAAGAAGAGATCATAACCACCTACAGAGTAGAGAATTTGTCAAGAGAAGGATAATCACTTTGCAATAATCAAACCTCACTTATGCATCCTCCTGAATAGGGGTGGGCACGGGTCGAACCGGGCCCAAATTTTATGGACCCGAATCGGACCCGTTAATTGGCAGGGCGGGACGGGATGGGTCCAAAAAATATTGGAACCGGAACGGGCTCAACCCGTTCGAAACGGGTCCGAATCGGGCCGACTCGCGGGTCCAAACGAGTCCAAAAATAGTTTAAAAAATTCTAGAATAGTAAGCATTTACATATGTTCTATTATCTATAAGAACAAAACAAGTCTTATGTCTTTCTAAATTCTAGAATTTGTTTACTAAACAATAACTTGTTCTATTATCTATAAACTATAATAGCAAAAAAATTCAAAATTGATAAAAAATACATATCCCTAGAAATGGGTCGGTCCGGGGCCCCATTTATTTTAAAAATATCACCCGCCCTGTCCCGTTAGTATCACACGACCCGCCCCGCCCGTCCTGTTTAAATTCTAAATTTTAGGAACCGACTTGTTTGGACATTTTACGATTCGGACCGGGTCAAAACCGCGGGTCTTGGAACTGTATGCCCACCCCTACTCCTGAATAGCATAAATATCTTGTCAATATCCTTCTTCTATCATTACTTTCAGAATTCATAGAAATAAATGCATAAATCAATGAAAGTGGACAATTGAAGCAATTATTGAAACAAGTTGAAAGTGCATTCATCAAAATTAAGCAGCAAAAACTTTTAAAGAAAACTATAATGAACGGGTATGGAAAGACTCTTATTTAGAATTTATTCGCCACGATATATCCACTATATTTAGGACTCATTCTAACAGAAGTCAATCCATGAATTAGAAAGGTTCTCAATGCATTGTAGGCCTTAAAAATGAAAGTCACGCTGAGTTGATCAGAACAAGGTCCAAAAGTCACGCTGAGTTGATCAGGACAATATTTAAAAGTCACGCTGGGAAATAGCTCATCATTTGTCAGAGTGTAATTATGACTGACAGCACGACAGTCGAAGAATGTCTTCTCGTATGCCACGTATGCACAGAACTCGAGAGATCATAGCCGCCTATTGCGTGACTTTTGAAATCTTCTTCAGCAAGACTCAGCCTTCACCAAGTTGGCGTACCAAAAGAGCTTCTTGTCATTTAATACGACTGACAAAAGCAATCACTGTCAGAGATTTTGTGTCAGTCGAGGCACGTCGAATCAAGACAGCTGGCAGTCCTGCCTCAATCGAGCGTGGATTATGTTCCTTCCCAAAGTCCGCGTATATTTTGAGCTTTCTGTCTCAAGTTTGCGTGGATACTAAAGTTTCTTCCCTCAAGTCTGCGTGGATTTTGAAGCTTTTTGCCCCAAGTCTGCGTGGATTCTGAAGCTTTTCGCCCCAAGTTTGCGTGGATTTTGAAGCTTTCTGCCCCGAGTCTGCGTGGATTTCGTCTTCAACAAGTCTGCGTGGATTTCATCAAATTGGAGTACGTGGCAGCCATGCCACTGATCTCTCGCCTGCGTGTCCTGTAACTTGCACACGACTCATGCATGATTGTCATGTGTCCAACAGTTACAGGCCACGTCCAGTAACTGCTCACAACCTTGCGTATGTTAAATCCTGCGTGATTTTCAACTAGGCACAGGCTGTGAAGACAGTTATCTTTTTCAGTTATTTTTGACTCTATAAATAGAGTTCTTTTTCTCATTCATGGTACAGATACATAGTTATCTAACTTACTGTCAAAATTTTGAGAGCTTTTCTTCTTCGCATAGTCCAAGGAATAAAGCGATCGTCTTCTAGATCGGATTCCTACAGTTGTAATTTTCCCAGATACACAATAAATAAAGTGAATTTATTTATGAAAAATAAATTGGCGACTCTGCTGGGGAAAACTATCTCCTCTTCTGAGATGGCAACAACTCAATGCGACACTTCGTCAATCGGCTCGACGAAGAAGGTGATGACGATCCAATTCGATCAACTCGCCTATGAAGAAATGCAGCGGGCTAAGAGTGGCAAGCCCACTTCAGCCTCCATCATCACTGCCAAGTCGAAGGGACATTTTGTCTATGTCCCTAAGAATCAGTTAGCAGCCAATGGTGAAGTCTCTGCCACAGTGTCTACTCCTAACACTGGCAAGAACTCTACTGCAAGCACGCACACTCTTGTGCGCTCGAAGATGACAACAATCAAAGGTCACACTGACAGTACTGGTTCCTTAGCCAAATCTGTTCCAGCATGCAAATTCAATTCCAAAAGTCACGCTGACAGTACTGGCTCCTTATCCAAATCTGTTCCAGCGTGCAAATTCAATTCCAAAAGTCACGCTGACAGTACTGGCTCCTTAGCCAAATCTGTTCCAGCGTGCAAATTCAATTCCAAAAGTCACGCTGACAGTAATGGCTCCTTAGCCAAATCTGTTCCAGCGTGCAATCTCACGTTCAAAAATCATGTTGACAGCACTGGCTCCTTAGCCAAATCTGTTCCAGCGTGTATTTCTAAAATCAAAAGTCACGCTGACAGTACTGGTTCTTTAACCAAGTCTGTTTCAGCGTGTATTTCATCTAAGAAGAATAGCTCTTTAGCTATCTCTTCTTCTGTGCCAAGTTCTACTAGAACTGGGGGTGGTCTTCCACACAAAGTCCCTTCGAAAAGAGATAACTCTTTAGTTGTTTCTTCTGTTCCTGTAGTTTTTACTTCAGGAACAGCTTTGACTGACAATTTTGTTAGTCAAAGAAAAGGAGATGGTCTTTTGACTACTCTTCCTTCTGGACATTCTATGTCTCAAAACTTGACTAAGTCTAAGAAGAAACATTCTTTAATATCTTCTTCTACGACTTCTTCGAATTGGACACAGAATTTGTCTAGAAAAGGTCTGTTACCAACTCCTAATCAAGGGGGTGGTTCAACTCTTCCTTCTCTGCAAATATCTAGATCAATGGAAGGAAAACTCCAAGTTTCAAAAACCAATGTGTTACCTCCAATTGATCTAAGAACAAAACTTAATCAAACCCGTTTGGGAAACACTTCTGGTGTCAAGAAACTACACCAATCGGAAATGAAGATAAAAGATCCGGATGCAGAGTATGCTAGAAATTATGTGGCTCATATTAATCACTCCCTATATAATCAAGAGCCATCAAGACCTAAGAACCGGAAATATACTCCTAAAAATACACAAGGAGTGTTCTCTGATCTACCTCAATCTTCATAGATAGATCTACGGGAACACCTTCAACAGAAGAGAAGGAATAATTCTATGACAATGGATCATGCTGAATATGACTTCCAGCCAAGAGTCATAATTCAATGCAGATGTCAATCAATGGTTCAGGACTATGTTGATCATGAATGTGATTTCCAGCCGAGAGTCACAATGCAATGCAGATGTCAAACAAAACGACAATCTGTCTTCAATCGGGTTCAGTGTGAACCTATGCCTGATGAAGATGAGCCTTTATTTGCTTCTGTCAACATGACCTCTCGGGATACTGGGGGTAGAGCTGATAGTCCAGATGGAGTATATAGAGGCACAAGAGCAAGAGTCTTGGCCTCTAGTCAAAGAACTTTGATTTCTGAAGATGATTCTGAATTTCTTGGAGAATCTAACTTCCCACCTCTTCCTACTGGAGGTAGTTCTCCTATAATTGACTTTGATGCACAAAGCAATGATTCAGAACAAACGACATCCACCAGTTCATCAATAATCCCTCGTACAGTCACGACTTATATGGTTGATGGGAATACTGATGAACCTTCTTCTTCCTTGACTCCTCAAGAACAAAGGATTGCTTCTTTGGAACAGAAAATGAAGTCTATGGCTGATACTATGAAGTCGATGTATGAACTCATGGAAACTCAGATGCAAAATCGACAGACTGTACCAGATGCCATACCAATTGACACTGTTATAAGTCCAGTACAAGTTCCTCCAGCAATACAATCCAATACTCCTGGACCAGCTCAACCAAATCCTAGTCTCTCCGGAGCTGGAGGTAGTGCTTACAATGTTGTTCCTCCTCCCAACTATTCTCTACAAGCTACAACTCCACAATCCTCCGGAGTTGTCTCTGAAGAATTGAAGAATCTCAAAACTCAATTTGAGGCATTCAAACAAAAAGATGGTTTACAAAGGTTAGGTATCAAACAACCCTATCCGATAGAATGGAAGCAAGTATCGTATCCTCCTAAATACAAGCCTCCTACTATCTCCTTCTATGATGGAACCACTTCTCCAAGTCAGTTTATTAATCACTTTGAAGTGGTGACTGATCAGCTGCAACCAAGCGACGCCCTCCTTACTCGGGTGTTTGTTGGATGTCTCAAGGGAACGGCTTATGAATGGTATAGAAGTCTCCCAGATGGGTGCATTACCTCATTTGCCGGTTTCAAACAGATGTTTCTTGAAAGGTTCTATGAAGGGCTCAATGACATGACTATGTCTGCTCTTATTAGAATCAAGCAGAAAAATAATGAAACTACAGAGGATTTCATTGAACGATTTCGAAGAGAAGCTCTGAAGATGCCTCTTGGAACTCCTGATGCTGTCACCATTGACACATGCAAATCAAACTTGTTGCCAATCATCAGCATGTGGACAGGATCTACCCAATTTCAAGACTGGCCTTCTTTTATAGTTAGCGCCAAGGCCGCAAAAATTAGTGCTGAAACCTTCAAAGGTTTAGGAGTGCAGATGACTCCCAAAGAAACAGGTCAAGGTACTAACAATAATGCTAAAAACAATGCTCGCAAGGGAAAAGAAACTCTTGAAGTTAATCTTCAGAGCAAAGATGCATCAACTGTTCAAACTTCTCCTACTTCTACAACCCAACAACCAAGAGCACCTCGCCCCAAGGAAGAATACTCTTTCGATGATGATGATGTCCTTGGTATCTTTGAATGTCTGCTGAAAGGTAATAAAATACAATTACCTGAAATCAAGAAACCTGATGAAGCTGGTAAGACAGATCATCCCAAATACTGTCCATACCACAGAATGTTGGGTCACACAATTCGTACATGTTATGTACTGAAAGGAAAGATCCAAGAAATGCTTAAGTCTGGAGCTATCTCTCTTACTCCAAAAGAGAAGACCGTCACTTCCAATGTCGTCTCTATACAATTTGGAGACTTCCCTCCTCAACTCCTTGAAAGCGGGATCGTTCCTATTCTCAAGGTGACTCTTGATATAGTGAATATTCCTCCTCCACAATCTGAAGGATTAGTGCCAATCACTTTGGAAACAGGAGAAATCATGTGGATACATCCTGATCTAGTGGCAGATTTTGAATCGCCTTCTCCTCAAAAGACTACTTCTCGAAAGTCCAAGAAGGCTGGAAAGATTAAGTCATGTCATATGACTTCTCTTGGATCTATCTCTGACACAGAGCCAAAAGATAAAAAAGAAGCACTTGTTGGTGCTACTCGAACAGGGAAATCTTATTTAAAGGATTATTCCAAGAATCTTGAGGATACTCCTGATATCCCTCCTGCTGATAAAGACGCTCCTAATGTTCCTCCTGAAGAAGAATCATCCACTGCACCTATTCCTTCCACTGCACCAGTTGAACCTGCTCCTTCCAAGCCTATAGCTCTTGAGAAAGGCAAACAACAGGCTCGATTTGATAAGCCAATCAAGAAGTCTTCTCCTCTTGGACTTCAGAAGCCTTATAACTTCGACATTTTAGCTCAACTTGCTAATACTCCAGCTAGAATGTCCCTCTTTGAACTTCTACGTCTCTCCAAAGAGACTCGGGAGACGTTAAGTGAAGCACTTCTTCAAGCTGACTCTTATCTTGCACAGTTAAAGAAGCCAGATGCAGAACCTGCCACTTGCTTACATTGCAACAGTGTATTGGAGATTATCCCAAATATCACCTTTACACAAGATGACATGCTACTGGAAGATAATCGACATGATCGGCCTCTCTACTACACCGGTTATATCGATACAATGAAGATAGATCGTATCCTCATTGATCCAGGGTCTGCTATAAGCATAATGCCAAAGAGTCTGTTGGATGAACTAAGAATCCCTCTTCATAAGCTTTCCAAGACGGTTACTACTATCCTGTGATTCAATCAAAGCAGGAGTTAGCCCTTGGGAAAGATTCACCTGAAGCTTCAAATAGGCGATTTCAGATCCAAAGTCACTTTCTATGTGATCGAGATCGTGGGATCCTACAATCTTCTTCTTGGGAGGCCCTTTCTTCATGAAAATAATGTGATGCCTTCTACTCTTCTTCAGTATTTTAAATACATTGATAGCAATGGAAGAGTACAAAAGGAAGTCGCTGATATAAATCCCTTCCATGGGGTTGAAGCCTATTTCAATGATTCCCGGATGTATAAAGAAGAGTATACAAGGATAATACAAGCTATGGAGAAAGAGGATTCACAAAGTGAGACTTTAATAATTCCTGTTAAAGGTCGAACTACTCAGCAACAATCTCCCAAACCCTCTGGAGAAGGTTCTTTCATCATTCCGGTGAGTGGATGAATTTCTCCATTACCTCAGTCGTCTACTCAAGATACACTGATCATTCCTGTCAGTGGGCGTACTGCAGTTCCTGTATCTTCACATGTGAAATAGGATACTCTGCTAATTCCAGTTGGAGGGCGGATTACTCTTCCATCTCAAGCTTCAAGGGAGCTCACCTCTTCTGAGCCATTTGTTATCGATCTTAATCGAAACAACGCTTCTTCTCGTTCATCTTCTCCCCCTTTAGTCATTGACTTGGCTAAGATCTCTAAGGCTCAGCCTTCTCCCGATGTAAATACTGCTGCTTTTACATTTAATGAAAAGTCTCCATCTTTGCAGTATATTGATGTGTGTAATTATGTTCATAGTTATTTACATTTGTTAGATGACTTGAACACAATAACCATAGGAGTTGTACAGACTGTTCATACAGATGTATCCCTAGAACCAGTACAATCTTCGTACTTTCTAGTTCCCAGCAGAAAGCCAGGAGACATTCCAATATTCTTCTACAAAGGGCCCCAAAATCCTTCTGATTTCGAAGATGAGGACAAAAACGATGATACTGGAAGATTACAACTACGTCGTTATAGTCAGCAATCTAAAGACATCATTAAAAATATGGGCTATGACTTCAGAACTGGCCTCAACAGTGGAAAAGGAAAAAAATGCCTGTCCGGATTCCTCCTCTGAAATATGGGAGAACGAAATGCGGATTGGGCTATACTGCTCCTACTCCTTTTATCAATATTGTTCATGAAGATCCCGAATCTGACGAAGATAAGAGATCTGATTCTTCTAGTACTACCTCTTGGGATTCCGATACGAGTATCGGTGATTTCTACTGCAACATTCTGTCTTCCAACATGGTCTCCATTGACCGTTCTGAAGAAAGTGATGAAGACGAAGATGAGTTTGAAATCTCACCTGAATCAGAACAATGGGCCCAAAGGTTAGATAATCAATAGGAGTTCCGATTTGAGCAAAAAGAACCTCCGACTGAAGATAAACTTGTTCAAATAGATGTTGGTGAAGAGGGATTCCCCAAACCAATATTCATCAGTGAAAGTATTTCAGAAACTGATAAGCAAGACATGATTAAACTCATTCGTGATTACATCGATGTCTTCGCTTGGAGTTATGAAGATATGCCAGGACTTGATCCACAAATCGCAACTCACAAGCTCAATATCTTGCCGAATGCTAAACCGGTCAAACAACAACAGCGACGATTTCGTCCAGACATTATGGATGCAATTGAAGCTGAAGTTAATAAACTCATGGCCTCTGGGTTTATTCGAGAGGAACAACATCCCGATTGGGTGGCTAACACAGTTTCTGTTCTTAAAAAGACGGGCAAGATCAGAGTTTGCATAGACTTTCGCGATCTCAATGCGGCATGTCCTAAAGACGAATTCCTTCTACTAATCACTGATGTCATGATCGATAATACCTGTGGGTTTGAACGGATGTCATTCATGGACGGGTATTCTGGGTACAATCAGATTAAAATGTTTCCAGATGACGAAAAACACATTTCTTTCAGAACGCCGATTGGTACATATTGTTATACAGTTATGCCGTTCGGTCTCAAGAATGCATGAGCAACTTATCAACGAGCTATGAGCACTATATTCCGTGAACATTTGCGGAAAACAGTCGAATGCTACGTTGATGATATTGCAGTCAAAAGTCGACAAAAGGAGGATCATATCCAAGATTTGAAGACTATATTTGATCTAATGCGTAAGCATCAATTAAAGATGAACCCTACTAAGTCCTTCTTAGGCGTCTCTGTAGTGCCCCGTCCCGCAAAGTCAATCGGAGGAATCGAAACGCCGACGGCGTTCGGAATTGGCCTTACAACGGCGACTCGAAGACATCGCTCAGGTGGGGTAGTTTCGGTGAACTTGTCTCATCTCAGCCTTCACTTAATAATTCGTGTGTTTTCAACTTGCACAAGTAGGCTAATAATAAAAGCTACGAATGCACATAGCTAAGGGAATGATCCCGACCCGTTGGAATGTCTTAGAACATAGAAAATGGTCCCACGGTCTCAATAGAAGTCGCCTCAGCGTGCTTTTAAATGACACTCGATCCTTCGTCCCGCGGCTTGGGAGAAGGAAAAGTTGGTATTCGACACAAACGATGAGTTAGCCTAAGTCATAGGCGTCGCCCGCGTAAATGCTCGATAAAGCATGTTCGTTTCCACTGTGCAAGGCTTGGCATAGCCTTGGCTCGTCCCTCGGGTTAAGTTGTAGGCTTGAGTAAGTTAGACAAAGTTATGCCGGTCGACCTAAGTCATTCCAAGTGTCGTCCCGCTCTTTCTGCGGTTGTCAAGTTAAATAGTCCCGCGATCTCAAGTGCCGTCATATAACGTATGACTTGGGTGATAGCGTCGCGTTGGACGTAAGTCAGTTAAAGGCACGGGCCACGGTTGGCATGATGTAAAGTTAGCCACGGTCCATGGCACTTAAAGAACACATTTTGTTCAAGTTAAGTTGGAAGGCTACGTAGTAGTCGTTCCCTCGAGTTCAAAGGTGTTTTGAGGCGGTCCCTCGGTTGGGAGCCTCGCGTTCCTATCTACGTTAAGGTGTTTTGAGGCGGTCCCTCGGTTGGGAGTCTCGCGTTCCTATCCACGTTAAGGTGTTTCGAGGCGGTCCCTCGGTTGGGAGTCTCGCGTTCCTATCCACGTTAAGTATTCGAGACGGTCCCTCGGTTGGGAGTCTCGCGGTCCCGAGGCACGTTATGCCAAGTATGATTCGGAGCACGAGTTGCTAAGTATAGTTTCGGTCGTACCAACAAATAGGCCATGCATTTACGTGAGTCTAGATGTCTCGTAGGTGCGTGGTCATTGGACACCTTGTCGACAAGGATTTCTGCCTAGACTGGTTATACGCCGGGGCACCGGGCCCAGTCGTCCTAGACGTTATAGCAGCGCATGCCTTTATTGCGTGGGTAGTCGGGGACTTTCCATGGGGCTAGCTACCTTGCATCGAAGGACCCGCCGCCTACCCGAGCTATGTCCGCGATGGCTTGTCATGCCAGTGGCCTTTCATATAGATAATCGGCGTGCTAAGCGGCGAATCCGCATGCACGATGTCGGTCATAACAAAGGAAGTGTAAGCACGGTATGCGTTGAATAGTTGAAATGTGTGCTCGGTTGCACCCAAAGTATTATAAAGTCTACGTTTCGGCTATACGTAAAGACACGTGCTTCGGCACGAGATATGGCATCGTATTCGAGTTCTTAACACCGGTTCCACAAGTTGGTTAGTCGTTGCGCGTTAAGTCGAGAAGGGCCGTAAGGTGAGTTTGGATAAGTCAGGTTATGCTGCGAGGCACGGCCTCGATGTTTGAGGCAACGGGCAAGTATTTGACACGACCTAGTCGTTACGTCCAAGAGTATGGTACGAAAGACAAGTATGAGTCGGTACGTTAACAATGCAAGCACGAGAAAGGTCTAGAGGCAACGTATGGGTACGTTATTAGTGCAAGGCACGAAGATGGTCTAAAGACACTAAATAGGCCGAGCGTCGGTCCTAAAATCGATCCTAAGGCAAGACTAGAAAGACAATCGTAAAGGGGGCTTGTGTTGCACAAAGTAAAATAAACGTGTCAGTTTTGTATGGGTGGACGAGGAGCTCACTCCACCAGTACAGTGGTACTGACACCCACACAGTGTTTATGTGCAGGCACAGGTAGAAGCTCGTGGCGCGGAGCTCGCTTGGATGCGTCGAGGTACGGAGTTCCTTGGCGATTCGAAGCATACCGTCGTATGGATTCGAAGACTTATACGGGACATAATGTATGGACATCGCCTTCCGAAGCTTTCGCTGGATTCAAGTATTGTATCGAGAGATAAGAGAGAGCAGAGTGATTTGTAAAGTGAGGCGAGTGTATTGAGTGATTGTAATCTTGGCCTTGTGCCCCCAATGTAACCGTTGTTTCAATATGAATAAAAGAGCTTCTTTGAATAACTTGTGTTTGTTCTAAATTTCCGCTGCGTGTTCAATGTCTCTGCTTGGGACTTCTGTGCGACGACCCCGTCGCAGCCGCTGTAATCGGCCGTTATGGAACCCGCCTTGCACGAGCGCAATCTAGGCTCGTGCGGCATCACGCCTTAGCGAGGACGATCGCTCCTACGGGAGTGGGGCGTGACATAATGGTATCAGAGCACGGCTTTACGTCCTTGGACCGTCGATTGAATTCTTTAACTTCGATGTTTCCGCAAAACTCTGTTGCTTCCGCAAGTTGTTATCGTTGGTACGCTCTCTCTCAAATGTCCCCCGGCATGTCCATACAATAAGTCTAAATATTTTCGAAAGCTCGAACAAGCGTTCAATCTAACGCAGCAGTAGGCCGTCGCCAAATGCGTCGATAGGGCCTTTGTGCCGAACGTTGCAAACTTGACTCGATAGAAAACACGTGCTAATGTTAGCAAAAGTCGCACGTGTGCCCGAATAGTCCTACGTTGACCTTAGCAAGTCGCGTGCATGCCTAATTAGTCCAATGTCGACCCTAGCAATTGAGCGTGCAAACTCGGAATATAGTCCGCACGGGATAGCTATGCACACGGCCTTTTGGCTAAGTTGTGTTTCGCGTCGCACACCTCGACCTTTGGTGCAAACGAGTCGCGAGCGATATTAAGTATCGTTCGGTCGGGAATGGAGATGTACTTAGAGTGTCTATCGATAGGAACGCTATCGGACTAACGCTTAGGCGTACACGGAAGATTGATTTGGATTTCGAGGAAATAGTGCGAACGACTTAGTGCGTCGATACGATGCGAGCGACTACGCTAGCGATTCGTCGAACGAATCTGAAGGATGTCTTAGCGAATGACGCGAATGTGATTGAGGACTAAGATCGTATGGCTTGAATCCGAGTGGTGTATGTGATAGGTTCGGAGAAGAATAAGAATGAGTGTCGACGACTAGTCGAGTGGCTCGAATCTGAGTGGTGTATGGTTCGTCTTGGAAATTGTTCGAGTGAATATTGAGGATTACGAGTATGTCGGCGAGGCGATGCGATCGTACAAAGCCTTAGAATGCGCCACGCTTAGTTGGTCGTGATTTCGAATGTCCCGAACGAGCATCTCGTTCGGACAACTTGTGAATGAGCAACGTGAGTTAGAAAACGATTCGGAACGATGAATGAAAAATGAATGGTCTTGATCGAGGAAACTTAGAGGATCGCGCGTGCGATATCAGATTGATGCAACTGAAATGTGACTTGAGTTTTGAATAACGATCTTGAAACGAGCTTGAGGAAAAGCGACTGAACTTGATCTTGAGTATTGAGAAAATTGTGGAATATCCAACTCGGACAATAGCATCAACGCACGACTCGAAATTGGTTGCAAAGGAAGATCGTCAGGTTACGCACATCGTCGATGATATTGAGGCGTATCAAAGATCGATATGCGATAACTCGGGGGCACTCTGACTCGGCGAATGACGGTCGTACAAATGTCATTGTTCCATTGGATGCTATACTTGGGATGTTAAAAATGTGTCAAGGAAAAGATAGACTGGCTCGAAGATTTTCTAAGTTGAACGAATGACGATCGAACTTGGCTTGGATGGAAACTGGAATGTTTGGATTTGCTTTGTCGATAACCACAACGTTGACGTTCTTGTCTTATACGAGCGCTACTCCAGCCTCGCACATGCATCACACCGATTAGGGCGATCACTCTGCGTGAGCGCTAGTATGGTGATTCATACAGCGGGAGTGGTCGAACTTATACGGTACGACAATCTGTGCTTCAACTTGTGGTTTGACGCGAAGATGACTTGAGAATGATTCGGTGTGCTTGATGATTAAGTTTGAGGATTGAGTAGGTCCAATCCGTGTATCGAGAATGAGTAAGTCTAAAACTCAAACAAGAATTACGTCCCGATGAGAATGGTTATTCCGCGGGAGCGTTGCATGGTGATTCATGAACCACCGTGGATAATCGGACTCACGTGAGATTGGGGCGCAACGTATTGTCGAGCAAGACGACCTCGTGATCGTATACATGAATTGGTTAGAATTTGGTGAATTGAAGGGATTCGAATATACGCAACGTGTGCAGTAATACGAATTAGGTGATCGTGCTCGATGTTTAGAAATCTGAGTGGCGCGAGCTTGGGTAGAAGACCCCGTATGATCGACTATGGTTTGACCCTAGGATTGGGGTCAGTGTTGGCATTATTGTTGGGGAACTATGATTCCAATCCTGACATTGACTTAGCCTCGAAAAGAAATAGCCTAGCGGTTAGGCGAGACGCCCTGTTTCAAGTGTTAGCAATCGGAAGGATTGATCTTGAGGATTGGAATGGATAGATGGCGTGGATCACGAATATAGGAAACCCTGCTCACGAGACTCGACTGACATGCACATATTTCAGGAACGCCTAGGTATATGCACGATACGACTCGAGTGAGAATGACAAATTCTTTATCATGCGGCTTGGTTGAATGTATGTATTTTAGGGACGCTTGGAATGCGTGCACAATCCAGCCAAGTGATACGACGAGTTCAAACAAGGCTTGAAAGATGGGAGTGTATCGAGATCTTGAATTCGTGTTAAAGGAAAGATTGATACTAGTGCGAGCGTGGCTCGGAGTCGAAGGAACGCGTAGGTGTGTGCGTACGAATAAGTCTTGGCCATAGAAATGGTAGGATGGCTTACCTTCAGGAAAGTCTCGAGGACGAGACTTGTTCTGAGTGTTGTATGTTGTAGTGCCCCGTCCCGCAAAGTCAATCAGAGGAATCGAAACGCCGACGGCGTTCGGAATTGGCCTTACAACGGCGACTCGAAGACATCGCTCAGGTGGGGTAGTTTCGGTGAACTTGCCTCATCTCAGCCTTCACTTAATAATTCGTGTGTTTTCAACTTGCACAAGTAGGCTAATAATAAAAGCTACGAATGCACATAGCTAAGGGAATGATCCCGACCCGTCGGAATGTCTTAGAACATGGAAAATGGTCCCACGGTCTCAATAGAAGTCGGCTCAGCGTGCTTTCAAATGACACTCGATCCTTCGTCCCGCGGCTTGGGAGAAGAAAAAGTTGGTATTCGACACAAACGATGAGTTAGCCTAAGTCATAGGCGTCGCCCGCATAAATGCTCGATAAAGCATGTTCGTTTCCACTGCGCAAGGCTTGGCATAGCCTTGGCTCGTCCCTCGGGTTAAGTTGTAGGCTTGAGTAAGTTAGGCAAAGTTATGCCGGTCGACCTAAGTCATTCCAAGTGTCGTCCCGCTCTTTCTGCGGTTGTCAAGTTAAATAGTCCCACGATCTCAAGTGCCGTCATATAACGTATGACTTGGGTGATAGCGTCGCGTTGGACGTAAGTCAGTTAAAGGCACGGGCCACGGTTGGCACGATGTAAAGTTAGCCACGGTCATGACACTTAAAGAACACGTTTTGTTCAAGTTAAGTTGGAAGGCTACGTAGTAGTCGTTCCCTCGAGTTCAAAGGTGTTTCGAGGCGGTCCCTCGGTTGGGAGCCTCGCGTTCCTATCTACGTTAAGGTGTTTTGAGGCGGTCCCTCGGTTGGGAGTCTCGCGTTCCTATCTACGTTAAGGTGTTTCGAGGCGGTTCCTCGGTTGGGAGTCTCGCGTTTCTATCCACGTTAAGTATTCGAGACGGTCCCTCGGTTGGGAGTCTCGCGGTCCCCAGGCACGTTATGCCAAGTATGATTCGGAGCACGAGTTGCTAAGTATAGTTCCGGTCGTACCAACAAATAGGCCATGCATTTACGTGAGTCTAGATGTCTCGTAGGTGCGTGGTCATTGGACACCTTGTCGACAAGGATTTCTGCCTAGACTGGTTATACGCCGGGGCACCGGGCCCAGTCGTCCTAGGAGGTAGACGTTATAGCAGCGCATGCCTTTATTGCGTGGGTAGTCAGGGGCTTTCCATGGGGCTAGCTACCTTACATCGAAGGACCCGCCGCCTACCCGAGCTATGTCCGCGATGGCTTGTCATGCCAGTGGCCTTTCATATAGATAATCGGCGTGCTAAGCGACGAATCCGCATGCACGATGTCGGTCATAACAAAGGAAGTGTAAGCACGGTATGTATTGAATAGTTGAAATGTGTGCTCGATTGCACCCAAAGTATTATAAAGTCTACGTTTCGGCTATACGTAAAGACACGTGCTTCGGCACGAGATATGGCATCGTACTCGAGTTCTTAACACCAGTTCCACAAGTTGGTTAGTCGTTGCGCGTTAAGTCGAGAAGGGCCGTAAGGTGAGTTTGGATAAGTCAGGTTATGCTGCAAGGCACGGCCTCGATGTTTGAGGCAACGGGCAAGTATTTGACACGACCTAGTCGTTACGTCCAAGAGTATGGTACGAAAGACAAGTATGAGTCGGTACGTTGAAAATACAAGCACGAAAAAGGTCTAGAGGCAACGTATGGGTACGTTATTAGTGCAAGGCACGAAGATGGTCTAAAGACACTAAATAGGCCGAGCGTCGATCCTAAAATCGATCCTAAGGCAAGACTAGAAAGACAATCATAAAGGGGGCTTGTGTTGCACAAAGTAAAATAAACGTGTCGGTTTTGTATGGGTGGGCGAGGAGCTCACTCCACCAGTACAGTGATACTGACACCCACACAGTGTTTATGTGCAGGCACAGGTAGAAGCTCGTGGCACGGAGCTCGCTTGGATGCGTCGAGGCACGGCGTTCCTTGGCGATTCGAAGCGTGCCGCCGCATGGATTCGAAGACTTATACGGGACATAATGTATGGACATCGCCTTCCGAAGCTTCTGCTGGATTCAAGTATTGTATCGAGAGATGAGAGAGAGCAGAGTGATTTGTAATAGGCGAATGTATTGAGTGATTATAATCTTGGCCTTGTGCCCCCAATGTAACCGTTGTTTCAATATGAATAAAAGAGCTTCTTTGAATAACTTGTGTTTGTTCTAAATTTCCGCTGCGTGTTCAATGTCTCTGCTTGGGACTTCTGTGCGACGACCCCGTCGCAGCCGCTGTAATCGATCGTTATGGAACCCGTCTTGCACGAGCGCAATCTAGGCTCGTGCGGCATCACGCCTTAGCGAGGACGATCGCTCCTACGGGAGTGGGGCGTGACAGTCTCTAGTGGTAAATTTCTCGGCTTCGTCATTACCTCTAAAGGTATACACATAGATCCCGAGAAGATCAAAGCCATCCAAGAGATGCGTCCTCCACGCACCTTAAAAGAGCTACGAGGATTTCAAGGAAGGATCGCTTATATCAGGAGATTCATCTCTAATCTTTCAGGACGCTGCAGACCATTCAACAAACTTATGAAGAAAGGTGTTTCTTTCGTCTGGAATGATGAATGTCAGAAAGCATTCGATGATATAAAACAATATCTGATGAGCCCTCCAGTATTGGTACCTCCCGTCTCAGGAATTCCATTTCTCCTATATACCCGAGCAATGAGTCATTCATTGGGTGCATTGCTCGCGCAAAAGAATAAAAATGGTCATGAACAAGCCATCTACTATCTCAGTCGTACTATGACCGGAGCTGAACCTTGATATTCACCGGTCGAAAAAGAATGTCTAGCCTTGATGTTCGTTGTTCAAAAGACACGTCATTATATCATTGGTCAGACTATTCATGTCATCTCCAGAATCAATCCTATACGGGTCATGATGAAGAAACCCAGTATTTTGAATTCTAGATTGGCTAACTGGGGAATCTTACTTGCTCAGTATGATATGCATTATATTCCTCAGAAATCAGTCAAAGGACAAGCTTTAGCTGATTTTCTGGCTGCTCATTCAATTCCAGAAGATTCAAAACTCTATGATGAAATCCCAGATGAAGTCCTAGATTCAAACCAAATTGCTGAAGAAGATTCTACTTGGCGTCTATTCTTTGATGGAGCTTCAAGGATAGGTCCTAATGGTGATATTGTCGCTGGAGTTGGAATCGTTCTTGTATCGCCAGAAGGTCTTGCTATCCAAAGAGCTTATTCTCTTGATCAGCCGTGTTCAAACAACGTAGCTGAGTACAATGCATTACTCATTGGTCTTCAACTCGCTAAACATCTGAATATTCGACATTTGGAGGCGTACGGAGACTCTAAACTCATTGTCAATCAGATAAGGGGTACTTATGAAGTTCGCCATCAAGATCTGGTTCCTTATCATAGATCAGCTATATCTATGGCTTCTTCATTTGAAGAGTTCTTCATTGAGCATGTTAGGCGAGCATGTAGCACAGAAGCTGACGCTCTTGCTAATCTTGCGGCAGTGTTAGCTATCCCGATTAGACGACAACAGATGATTGTTGTCCGCAATCGAGAATTATTTCATCTCGAAAATAATCTGACTCTAGGACTTCCAGTTGACATTGAAGAATCAACATCACATGATGTCAACGCAATAAGAGGATTTAGATTTAGTCGTAAATCATTATCTTCTTCATCTGATTCTAGCATGGAATTCATCTTCAGTAATTCAGCTGAGACTCAGAATACAGATAAAGATTGGAGACTTCCTTTCTTAGATTTTGTATTGTATGATATTCTTCCAGATAATCCGAGTGAGGCAGCATCTATCAGACGACGATCATTCAGATTCTATTACAATCATACTACAAAAACCTTATATCGTCGAGCTTATGACGGTCCACTTCTTCGATGTGTTGCCGGTGATGAGGCTCAGCAGATTATTCGTGAAGCACATGATGGAATTTGTGGAGCACATCAGCCTGGACCAAAACTTCAAGACCGTATTCGACGTATGGGTTATTATTGGCCTACTATGGTATCAGATGCCATCGAACATGCAAATAAGTATAAAGCTTGTCAAATCCATGCAGATTTTATTCATCAACCCTCAGAATTTTTACATCTGACGGCAGCATCATGGCCCTTCGAAGCTTGGGGCATGGACATTATCGGTCCGATCAATCCGCCGTCATCCAAAGGTCATCGGTTTATTCTCGCAATAACCGATTACTTCTCCAAATGGGCCGAAGCTATTCCTTTATCTGAAGTTAAGACGTCCAATGTCATCAGCTTTATTAAGCATCATGTCATCTACAGATTTGGTGTTCCTCGACACATTATTCATGATAATGGACCACAGTTCGTCAGTCAGAAGTTTACTCGATTCTGTGACGATCACCGGATCAACAATGTGGCTTCTACCGCATATAATCCGGCAGCTAACGGATTAGCAGAAGCTTTCAACAAGACCATCATGATGAAGGAGAAGCCAACCATAAAGATACGTGAAGGGCATCTCTATCCTTGGGAATTCTTCAGTCATCATCCTCTGAGCATACAGTATGTTAGTGACAAAATTTTGGAGACCTGCATTCAGCCTACAGGTCATTGCCGATAATAAGTCTAGCTTGTAACCATACACAAGGCGCACCGCTGCAAAGATAACGCCTCTGTGTATCCCGTCCAAGGAACTGGAGCCAGGAACGATGAATCTCCTCAACCACAGAGATAGGAATCCGGCCAAATGACCGTTCCTCGACAGAATCTTTCCGCTTTGTCTTACATAAGAGCTGAAGGTGGTTCCAGCTTTGAACTCGTACCAGTCTTCAGTGATCGTGAAATCCTTGCAGTCATATCTCTCCAACAGATAAATGATTTCACTCTCAGAGAGAGGCTTGAAGTTGCTAATCTGATAACACCTCTTTTCATTTATTTTCTTCTCATCCTTTTCACGGTTCATAAAAAGGTAGGACATCCACTTCTGAATGTGGTTGCCAGCTTCATCCTTGGAACCCTTGTAATATAGAGTACATGTGCCAAAATGGCACACTATTTTTTCAAATAGATGAACCATCTCTGGGTTCTTCTCTGACAGAAAGTTCAGCTCTTCTGTCGTAGGAACATATTCCTCATACGGCAGCGATCCTGAAGGCAGGTGTGAGATGTATTCTATCTCATGAAGGGCGAAGCCCATCTCTCCTTTCGGAGTCATAAAGGTCCCCGTCCTGTGATTGTATCTCTCAACCAAAGCTAGGAATAGGAAGGGGTTGGGCTTGAAGCCGTAGGACGAATTGACGATGGCATCATAAAGATTAATCTTCTTCAACTCAGTCTCAAAATTTTCCAAAGCCCAGTGGACCAAAGTCCTCCATCTCACATTCTCCTGATTCATTAGGCCGTTCATCTTCGGCGTCGAATCAGTGGGATAGAATGCATTCTTGTTTGACATGAATTCGTTTATGAAAATGGGCATCCTGAACGGCATCAATATGGATGAATCTTCAGGTGGTATGCATCCAGGCTTCAAACCCCGAAACACTGATACATGATCCTTCGGGGCACTGAAAAATCCCTCCTTCCTGTAAATAATACGGCTTGCCTTCGCCTGCTGATATTCTGTCAAATACCAGGACATCTTTCTTGGATAGCTGGCATGCATAAGTCTCATGATTGATAAGTCTCTGGAAACCTTTGGCCAGTACATGGGTTGTTTCACATCCCCTTCGAAGTAGAAGCACACCTTCTCTCTGATGCCCTTCGGCTGAGATTTCTGTGCTATGGCATCTCCGAACAAGAATGCTGGTTTCTTATGGGATACCAGATCCAGACTCTGAAAAGGTTGTCCATTCATTAAGCAGAGTAAAGTGGTATGATCTTGATTGGCCAACAATGATAGTCTTGTTTCAGGAAGATCAAATTGAGGGAATTGTACATGAGATAGATCATGCTTAAATGAGAAACTCAAACACCCTTCATATTCTGCTTCTTCGCTTCGGATGTTCACTACAGAAAATGACAGAAGACAAAGTCAGATATATCTATGTCTATGCGTGCATTACAGTATTTGAAAAAAAATTCAAAAGTCACGCAGACTCTATATGGATATACTACCATGACATGCTGAGTTATTTATTCACGCGGATGATTAATTCACGCAAAGTCCAGACAGATTAAGATGAAAGTCACGCATCATTGACAGAATCACATTTAAGTGAAAATGACAAAAAATACGCTGACAGATCAAGACTAATCTATCCAGAAGATGACTCTCAGAAGTCTGCGTGAATAATTCAACATTGACATCTCTGTCAACATATGAAAAATCACGCAGCGTCATCCTGAAAGCTGCGTGACTATTTCAACATGGACATTTCTGCCAACGTGAAAGGTCACGCAGAATCATGAGAGTCATGCTCCTTTGCGTGGAACACAGAGCTTCGTAAACACGAAGGTGTGAAGTATGGCCGACCCTAAAGAGGGGGGCATACTTTATTGATATCCTTTGCCCTAAGAAGGGGGGATATATTTCTGAAGTTTATTATCTTAAGATCCTAAAAAATTCTATGTGGAGTTCATCTTCATCAAACTCGTCTTCAACAGTTCATGTTCTTCCATCACTTACGATGCATAGGAGCTTGCGGGACTTCCTATCGAGGAAGTCTGTCAGTAGTGGCACGCGAAGAAGTTGCAGGGGCTTTTCCCTTGGCCTGAGCATCAGCTTTCTTGGGAGCCATTTCGGCTGAGAAAGGAGAAGAAGAAGTCGGGGAAGAAGGAGTTCGTCGGTGAAGATAAAGTTCTCTTATGTGGCTTCTCTCTTTCAAATGCAAGTAAAGAAGGAAAGAAGTAATCTATGGCTTATTTATAGGCTCATGAAGAATTCCAAACGGCCCATCATGATTTGCCTCGATTTAGGAGCTTGATACGGGATCCTAACTACACAGAATCCCAACAGTCTAATCATTTAAGAATAAATATCTCTTTAAAGTCATCTCAGCGTGACTAAATTCATTTTAACATCCCGATTTCAAAGTATTTCGAAATTTTGAAATCTTTTCAACTTTTAAAAACTTTGAAGGGGGTTTTGTAGGCCTTAAAAATGAAAGTCACGCTGAGTTGATCAGAACAAGGTCCAAAAGTCACGCTGAGTTGATCAGGACAATATTTAAAAGTCACGCTGGGAAACAGCTCATCATTTGTCAGAGTGTAATTATGACTGACAGCACGACAGTCGAAGAATGTCTTCTCGTATGCCACGTATGCACAGAACTCGAGAGATCATAGCCGCCTATTGCGTGACTTTTGAAATCTTCTTCAGCAAGACTCAGCCTTCACCAAGTTGGCGTACCAAAAGAGCTTCTTGTCATTTAATGCGACTGACAAAAGCAATCACTGTCAGAGATTTTGTGTCAGTCGAGGCACGTCGAATCAAGACCGCTGGCAGTCCTGCCTCAATCGAGCGTGGATTATATTCCTTCCCAAAGTCCGCGTATATTTTGAGCTTTCTGTCTCAAGTTTGCATGGATTCTGAAGTTTCTTCCCTCAAGTCTGCGTGGATTTTGAAGCTTTTTGCCCCAAGTCTGCGTGGATTCTGAAGCTTCTCGCCCCAAGTTTGCGTAGATTTTGAAGCTTTCTGCCCCGAGTCTGCGTGGATTTCGTCTTCAACAAGTCTGCGTGGATTTCATCAAATTGGAGTACGTGGCAGCCATGCCACTGATCTCTCGCCTGCGTGTCCTGTAACTTGCACATGACTCATGCATGATTGCCATGTGTCCAACAGTTACAGGCCACGTTCAGTAACTGCTCACAACCTTGCGTATGTTAAATCCTGCGTAATTTTCAACTAGGCACAGGCTGTGAAGACAGTTATCTTTTTCAGTTATTTTTGACTCTATTAATAGAGTTCTTTTTCTCATTCATGGTACAGATACATAGTTATCTAACTTACTGTCAAAATTTTGAGAGCTTTTTTTCTTCGCATAGTCCAAGGGATAAAGCGATCGTCTTCTAGATCGGATTCCTACAGTTATAATTTTTCCAGATACACAATAAATAAAGTGAATTTATTTATGAAAAACATGCATTCGTCCAGATTGATTAGATGCTTAAAGGTTTCTCCAATACTCCATTTCGACCGAGTCAAACTAGCCACCAAATTTACACATAATACGCCGGCTGGAGCGAGGCATTACAACCATTGCCAAACTTGTAATGTCCCGTCCTGCTCAGTTCAATCGGAGGAATCAAAATGCCAACGACGTTTGGACTTAGCCATGCAACGACTTGCTCGAAGTCCTGCTCGGTCGAGGCAACTCCTCGCTTATGTGGGTGGCTTTGGTGAACTTGTCTCAGCTTGGCCTTCACACTAGTAAAACGAAAGTTTTCATTGCACTGAATAGGCTTGATAATAAAAGAGACGAACCCACATAACTAAGAGAATAATTCTGGTCTGAGTCGGATTGAGTTAGAACATGGAAAGGTCCCACGGTTGGCTTAGAAATGTGCATGATGAGCTTTCAAAATTGACACTCGATCCTTTATCCCGTGGCTTGGGAGAAGAAAAAATATATGTCGCCACAAGACTAAGAACTTAGCATAGTCTTAGGCATCGCACAATATAATGCTTGATAAAGCATGCACTGTCCCATCGTCCAATGCTTGGCATAGCATAATTGTTCCACAAGTCTCACTGCACGTTTCCATGGTGTAAGGCTTGGCATAGCCTTTGTTCGTCCCACGGGTTAAGTTGTATCGTACGGTTTATGGCATAAGTCAAGACACCCAATGAACTTGGTTGTTCAAGTTGAACACGTACACAATCCCATGGTCTCGAGGCTCGTCATATAGAATATGATTTTGGCGGCAGTGTTGCATGAAACATAGTTGGGTTAAGGCACGGTACACGATTGATTCAAGTGAGATGTCCCACGATTCTACAGTTTGTCATATAGAGTATGCCACGGTCTATGGCATGGATGGAACACGTTTTGTTCAAGTCAAGTATAAAGGCTATGTAGTAGCCATTTTCTGGATTTCAAGGAATGGAAAAGTTCTTGGGAGCCGAGGCGGTCCCTCGTTTGGGAGCCTCCAATGAAGCATGGAAAGCATGGTTATGAATAAAGAAGATTATGGTTTGAGTCATGGACAACTTATGCACAAGGTGTAGTCTTCCTCGAATGAATCGCCGGGGCACTGGGATCATATCAGCCTAGGAGAAAGCAAGTTGGCAAAACAGGATGCTGGATATATCGCATAGGAGATTCGGGGCTTCCATTGGCAAATTACGCTGGATGATCTCCGTCTATCCTAGCGTATCGCATAGGAGATTCGGGGCTTCCATGGGCTAGCTACACGCGTTAGATGACCACCGTCTATCCTAAGCCATGTCCAAGATAGCTTGACACTGCTAGTGACCTTTTATATAGATGAGTTGTCAAAATAGCGACAATCCGCGTGCATGCCTTAGATTGAGTAAAGAAGTGTAAGCACGTCACGAATGAGTCAAGAAATGTGTGCATGGTCTACAACACAAATACGAACCCTAAGATTTGGCTATAGCAAGAGACACGTACTTCGGCACGAGACGTCGGGTGTCTGAGTCAATGACACAAGTTCATGAGTTTGATTTGAGTCGGTCATATGTTGAAACGAGAAAAAACTGTAAGAAAAATATGAATGGGATACACTATGTTGCGAGGCACGGCCTCGACGTTGTCGCACAAAAGGGGTCTTATGGCATGGCCACGATGTTTGCACGACTAGGTTTTGTAGCACGGTTTCAAAAAAATGATAGTACAATTATGTTAGTTGCAACACGAATAGGTCAGGAGTCTATGTCCTAAATTTGATCCTAAGGTAAGAATAGAAAGACAATAAAAAGAATAGTTTGTACAAACTAAAATGAACGCGTTGGTTTTGTATGGGTGGGCGAGGAGCTCACACCATCAGTACATTGTGTACTGACACCCACACAGTTTTCATACGCAGGTTACAGGTATTGCTCGGTCGGGACGGAGCTCGCTTGGACACGCTGAGGCATGGAGTTCCTTAGCGTTTCAAGACGTGCGACCGCATTGAAGACGTCACCTATACGAGACGTAATGTATGGACATCGCCTTCCGAAGCATCCGCTGGCTTGTTGTATTGAGAGAAGAGAGAGAGAGAGCTGAGTGACTTGTAAATAGAGAGAAAAGTGAGGTTGAACGACTTGTCATCTTGGCCTCGTGCCACATTTGTAATCTTCGTTTCAGAATCAATAAAGAGTTATTTGTATGACTTATGTTGTTTCAACTTTCCACTAGCGACATACTGTTTATTCAATGTTTCTGCTCCGGGACTTCTGTGCGACGACCCCGTCGCTTAGCGTGTAATCGGCCGTTATGGAATCCGCCTTGCGTGAGCGTAATCTAGGCTCACGCAGCATCACACCTTAGCGAGTACGATCGCTCATCCGAAAGCGGGACGTGACAAAACCTAGTTCCCAAAACCATTTTCGTTTTTGCAGGAAACACTCTAAGAAAAACAAAGACGAAATATTAGGTAATCAAAACACAAAAGGAAAACCAAATGCGAGATTGCATAAACTAATATAAAATCAAGGCATAAACCAATGATAAGAGTTAAGAACACGAATAAAAGGGGATCAAATGATATAATTGACTTGATCAGATAATATATTTAACTGAATATCTGTCAAAATCGAAACATAGGTTTAAGCTTTCAAGTATAGATGAGTTAAAACTTTAGCAAAGGAAAAAAATAGTCGACAATTTGTTCAAAGTAGGTCAGCAAAACCAAGGAAACAACCCATGCATTCAAGAAGTGCTTAAAAAAAAACCTTAAAAAAGAATCACATTATATTACTCATAAACTATAAAACTAAGCAGCTAAGAGCATCCACAGTTGTACCACTTCAAACACATATTCCAAATTATTAAAATTTATATAAATTATTATTTTTAGAGTGTTTCATTAATATTAACACACAATGATACACTCCAACCAAATACTCCAAATTAACATCCTTTCTATTTTTTTTTCTTCATTTTTTGGTAAAAATTTTTATTCCTCTTTATTTTTCTTCCATGTTTAATAAGAAAGGCTAATTTGGTGGACCTATGAATAAATGTATCGGAGCTAGGACACGCTCCAAATTTGGAGTCTCTTAGTTTGCTAGCAATTTTCAAATATGAACAAGTGCCTACTGCAGTCTCCAAGTGCTACAAAATTTAACTAAAGTTAAAATATTGCACTTGAAATCTCCTCCACTGTGGATACTGTAACCATCTAAAACTAAATTAAGCTCCACTATCCAAATCAACAAACATATATCTCTGCAAACGACCACCAAGCAACCCACCAAACAACACCAAAGTGTAATATTGCACTAATGAATATCCCAGTTACTTATATTTATTATTTATGTTGCACATTTGTGCGGTTTGGATGGTTGAAGCGGACAATGAAAGGCTTAAAAATTGAACATAGAAACTATACTTTTGGTCGCTGAATATTTACAAAATTTAAGTTTTAGTCACTTTCTATAAATATTTTTGGTTGCTGAGTGACTAAAATTTAAGTTCTACAAACATTCGGTAATCAAAAGTATAATCCATCCCCCCCCCCCCCCCCCCCCCCCCCCCCTCCACACACACACACACACACACACACACACACACACCAAAAAAAAAGAAAAAAAGAAAAATAAAAATCATGCCTAAATGGAAACTATTAGGCGGAATATACTAGATTATACATGTGTTCAGTCTAAATGCACAATCTCACAAAATGACCCATTCGGCATAAGACCTCACACAAAATGGCCCCTTCCGCATAAGTTTTACAAAAACCACATGAAGTATCCCATACCCTTTGGTCAGGGCACTCAAATTTTTTTTCTCTAATGTAAATGTAGAATAAAATATAAAGTTGACATGACAATGACATGACAAAGACAATATGAAGTTGGTTGTCTAGATCTAGACAATGCACTTCACAATGACTTTGTCTCCACATCATCAATTATGAATAGAAATATTTATAAAAAGTTGAAGAAGTAGAGGAGTTGCCTTGGAAGTTGGAAAAAATACTTTTTATTGTCTCCTCAATACTTTTGTATTGGAGAGAGTTTTTCTATCTCATTGTCTTTTGAGATATAGTTTTGTCACATAAACAAGACATTGTCTTGTGGCTCATGTCACATAGGAGCATGGGCGGACCCACTCAGGGTCAAGTGGGGTCACGTGATCCCACTGACTTATTAATTTTTTTTTTTTTTTTTTTTTTTTTAAGAGGTCAAGTGACCGGGTGACCCCACTGACTCCCGCAGCAAAAAGAATGAAGAGGTCACACTAAGGCCTCGTTTGGTTCGCGGAATGGAAGGGAAAGGAAATCAATTCCTTGTCATTTCCTTTCCTTTGGGAAACTTTAATTCCTATTAATTTTCCTTTCCGATGTTTGGCAATGTCAAGGAATTTGGAAAGGAAAGTGAATACTTCAATGTAGGAAAGTGATTCCTTCCTTGGATGGATGGAATCACTTTCCTCCCTAATTTTTCTTCCATTGGGAATCACTTTCCTTTCCTCCTCAATTCCTTGGACACCCAAACATAGGAAAGTAATCACTTTCCTTTTCCAACCGGGAGATTCCGCGAACCAAACGAGGCCTAAGAAGAAACAAAAAAACTGAAGGAGTAAGAAGAAAAAAAAGAAGAAGAAGACGAAAAAGAAGCAGCAGCAGCAGCACATTTGGTTAGAAGAAGAAAAAGAAGAAGTTGAAGAAGACGAAAAAGAAGCAGCAACAGCACATTTGGTTCACATTTGGTTAGAAGAAGAAGAGGAGGACTAGGTACATCTACTCTCTCTCTCCCCTCTCTCTTCATCTCTCTCTTACTATCTTTCCCTCTCAAATTAAAATTCTTAAACTAAGTATTTTTAAGTTTTAGCAAAAATTAGGATAAGAAACCACATTTTTTAAGAAATTTTAGAACAAAAATCAGGGTAAAAATCAGTGATTTTAAGAAACCACATTTTTAGGACAAAAATAAAGGTAAGTTTTAGCAAAAATTAGGGCAAAAATCAGTGCGAAAAAATTAGGGCAAAAACTAGGGCAAAATTCACTGCTCAAAATCAGGACAAAAATTAGTGCTCAAAATTAGGATGCAAGGAGGATCGCACACGATATCGAACAGTGCTCAAAATTAAAAAAGTAGATTATTATTATTATTATTATTATTTTGATTTCTTGATAAAAGTGGAGTGAAAACTCACTCTATATTACTGATTCTTGATTTTCTACTCTCATGGTGCAGTGGTAATTTTATTATTTTATTTTTTTTGAATTTGATCAAGTATAGAAGTGGTGAGTAACTGGTGTTACCGTGTTAGTTTTCTTCTGCTCTTTTCTTCCTGTTCTTGGTAGTTGGTACGATCTTTGCTTTTTCTTTTTCTTCATCTTATGTTTTCTAGTGATTTATTGTTGATCTCTAGTGCCAGAAACTGCCTCCGATTCCTTTGTTCTTACTTCTTAGCTCTTCTAGTATATATGCGAGCTGCTGAAAATAATTGTTAGCACAGGCAAAGATTTTCTTTTTAGAATGTGATTTTATTTTTAGAATTGTGTTTTTAGAATGTGATTTTATTTTTACACTCTTTATGTTTAAGACCGACCCCCCTCTCTTGAATTCCTGCGTCCGCCCCTGCATAGGAGCCATCTAAGACTCATAACACTTAACAAGAGAATAGGGTTGGAGATGCTGTCATCCACCAACCTATTCAAAGTATCATTACCATCATTATAATTCACGATCAAGGTTGGGTTCGACATTGTTTATTATTCCTACACTGCTTATATCTCCTAATGCTGTTTGATAACCACAAACTTATTATTTGAGAGGAGCTTGGTCAGTTGCTATTCGAAAAGAACTAATGCCAAACCAAGCCCAAGTTTTAGATTGCTAGGCCATGGGCCTCTCCGTTCGTAATGGGCTTTTCCTATCAATACAACAAATAATTACTGCTTTGTCAATATTAATGGGCCTCATTCAGTTCTCATACTTGTAAACCCTACTTCCTCTCTCTCTCTCCTCCTACTATAAATATCCCCCTTCCCTTCACCCCTCCCATACCCAACTTTCCACAGCCGCTACTCCCTCCCCCTCCCTCCTAGAGCCCAAATTATTCTCCTTTCCTCTCTCTCTCTCTCTCTCTCTCTCTCTCTCTCTCTCTCTATATATATATATATATATATATATATATATATATATATATATATATATAATTTTAATTTTCCATGAATGATTTTTTGACGAAAGTATAGAGCTGATATTTACATTTAGTCTTTTTTGTTGTTGGGATTTTTGTTGTGAGGCTTCCTAACCGAGTGTAGTCAGGTGGCTGCCGGAATAATACTGAATGGCTGATACACAGTTACACGCTCGGGAAATCAACGGTGCCCATCGTTACACGTTTGGCCTCTCTTGTGCTGTCTCGTGTTCCATTTGGGTTCTACATCTCTCATTTTATTATAAGCAAATAATTCTTCTTTAGAGATTATGATTCAAATTATTTATTTATTTGTTTATTTGGGGGAAATGATGATTCTATATAATATGTTTCTGAGGCACCTCTGGTGCCTGTGTCGAGCAACTTTGCACGTCAGTCTGATCCCTATCACAACGATATTGTTTATTAATTAATTAATTAATTATATTTTATTTTTTGTGATTTTTGTTTATTGGAATGAAATGCCTACAGTTGGGTTGATTTTAATTTATTTGGGTTGTAACTTCTTTAAAAGTTACTTTCATAATATGAGAAATGTCCAACATTGTGGAGAACACCTAAATTTTATGTTTTAACAGCAGGAACAGAGATCGCCCCGCCTTGACACTTTTTGGTTAAAACTGGTCCACTTATTCTGATTAAATAAGTTTTTTTTTATCTGAGATGCTGTGTATGCTTTATATGTATTTTGAACCCACTGTCTTTAACTTCCAACATTTTTATAAATAAAATGAACAATATGTTCATTTGATTTGATTCACTGATTTTCTGCTAGCAAGCTAGGGTCTTATGTCTCTTCATGATCACAAGAGTCATTTGAGTTAGGTAATTTGGAGTAAATTAGTTACATTTTTCTTTATTTTTATTTTTAATATTTAGTTTTTAATATTTAATATTTTAATATTTGTTGTATTATTTTGTTATTTTTTATTATTTTAGAATTATATTAAAATTAGTGAGATGGCTTCATATTATGTTTTTGATTTGGATTATATATATATATATAATTGCTTGTAAAGTTTAAACAAAATCAAAAGTTGCTACTGGGTTAATAAAACAATTTTTTGGAAAAATAGTGCAATGTTTAGCCATGCTCTTGAAGAGCATCATTAGTAGTTGGGACTCTCCAATGCAATTTCGAGCCCAAAATTTCAAAAAAAAGGTAAATGTAGAATGGGTTGGGTTTGTATTAGAATAGTAGGAAATGATAAAGTGAGCTCCGGTCCCAAAAATTGTGTGGTCAAAAATTAATGTAGGAAAAAAATAATATAAAGTTTAGAATTTAGAAAGTTGGACTCTAAATTGGAACTTACTATTCTACAAAACGAGTTTCTACAATCTAGAATCTAGAAATTGGGAGGTCCAACCCTTAGCACCCATGGATGGGTTGGGACCGAAATTGTAGAAATTGGGACTAGGGATGAGACTTATTATTCTACAAAATGAGCTCCTACATTCTAAATCTAGAATCTAGAAAATGGGATGGGCCTTACTAATGATGCTCTAAATGTTTACCTCGGGCATAGGAAGTGTGCTCTCACAGTAGGATGGATAAAATAAAATGTTTAGCTTTGTTATTATTTTATATTATAGACCATGTGTCCCTGTGGCTGTAGTCCGTTGGGAACGGTGGAGCATCCCGGCGCAGTGGTGCGGGTTCGAGCCCCCTGTCTATTGTGTAATTAATATTATTAACTCTTTAAATGTTTGATAAAATAAAATACTATATTAAGAGGATGGATACCGAGACTTGAACGAGACTGAACAATATTGAAGTGTTTTAAAGAAGGATAACTTTAACTTAGGTCTATTTTTAACTAGATCAACCTAAGGTAAAATTGAATTTCTATCTCTATCGCGAGAGTTAGATATGAAAAAAACTATTTAAAAGTTTAAGACATTTTTATTGTTCTACTGAATTTCTTACGAAGGATTCAAGAAGAATTCAAAACTTTTTTGGGGATTTCTTGAATCGTACTTCTATTTTTCATACGATATTTGAGATATCATTAGAACATCACAAAATTATAAAAGCCAATATTAAGAAATGCACGAACAAAACCTATTTAAGCCAATGCTAAGAAGTAATGAACAAAACTAAGAAGTAGTTTGAAAATACATTTTCACTATAATATTGATGTAAATATGAAAAATTGTTGAAGAATATTTATATAAATATGAAAAAATTGTCGAAGTGTAAATTCCTAAAACCATTTGTTATACCCAACATATTGTTAAGCACAAAAATATAGTAGTAATTTGTTCATAGGTTGGATAGTGGAGATCATTTTCAAAACGTGTAAAATGTGTACATAGTGAAAGACCTATTGGTGCAAGGGTTGCTTCAGTAATGCTAACTTATGGGCCAGACAAGTCCTCTATCCTAATCCATGCAAGAAAATAATCAATTAGAATATATCATATAATAAAGTATCCCAGATGTTATATCATACATGTATCAATTAAGCAGCCAGTGGGGTGATCTTTGTTTTTGAAACAACGAGGACAGTTACAAAAATGCGTACAAACCAAAGGGGGCTATTTATAAATAACCCTAAAATAAAATACGTAAATACTCAAAAATATTAAGTGGATGGAGAACGAGACTTGAACAATATCAAAGTGTTTTAAAGAAGGATTACTTTGACTTAGGTTTGTTTTTGACTAGATCAACCCGAAAGTAAAATTGAATTTCTATTGCTCTGCAGTAAGAGTCAGATATGAAAAAATGTTTAAAAGTTTAAGATGATAAAATAAGATACGTATGAAGGACTCAAAAACTTAGGTTTGCCTTCAGCTAGATTAACCTAAACTGTTTCAAAGAAGGGCTAATTTGATTTAGGTTTGCCTTCGGCTAGATTAACCTAAAGTATAATTGAATTTCTCTCTCTCTAACTAGAGTCAAATATGAAATTTCATACACCTTAAAGTTCAGATTGCATAGGATGTCACTCTGCTTATGCCTTAGAATCTAGAAGTACCTGCAAGGATAAGCCTTTGAATCTAGATAATCCATAAGTATAGGCGAGGACTAAGAAACACCCGCCCTCGTACATTGTAATAGTTACAATGGTATTGTTGAAACCCATTTGAATAAACATAACTCCTTTTGGGTCTTGTTTAACAATGCCAGTATTCGGGGGATCCCTTGAATCCTGCTTCTATTTTTCATACGATATTTGAGATACAATTAGAAGGAAATGTGCTCTCATACATAAGAGATAAATACTTGCCCTAGGCTAAATGCCACATAAGAAAGGTAAGATATACAAGTGGAGGAAGAATGAATATTCACACGCGCTTTGGTCTTGCAAATCATCCAAAATGTAGGCTATCTCATGAAAATGTTATCCTCTAGCTCTTCTATGAGATATGACATGCAAAACTAGTGGGGTTAATTTAAAATTCAAGTACCACAAGGAAAGCTCGAAATGGAAGCAAAACAAAATAATGTAAATAAAAGGACTCCAAATAAAGGAAACAAATTTTAAAGTCCAAAGGGTGATCAGACTTGACACACTATAAGAAATTTTGGTTATAGTGACGTAAGACAGTGACGAAATGAGTATTTAGTCAGTAATAAAAGACTAACTGGAACGGATTAAGCGAAAAGCCAATAATATTTTTTTTTGACATTTGTAGTCATTAGAAGGAAAATTGTGCCACCTGGGTCGCAAAAAACATCAGGGATTCCCAAATCATTCATTTTTATACTAAATAATTAATTTAATGTGAGAATATTTTTGATCAAAAGGTAGGGTTTCCCCCTCTCCCGTGTTCTAATTCAATTTTTTTTATTGTCCCACATATTCACTTTTTATTTCCTATATAGCATATTTTGTGCATTCTCTCCTCTCTGCAAGGGTTTCTCTCTTCTCTTCCAAAGAGTTTCCCTCCTATCTCCTTGTTCTCTTCTTTCTACATGGGTTTCTTTCTTTGCGTACCAATTCGTCCTTCCTCCAAAGGAGACGATCAAAAGCCATCCGCTGGTGATCTATTGTCACGCCCCGACCCGAAAACACCCGAATCATCGTCCTCGCTGGGGGCGTGATGCCGTACGAGCCTGGAGTTGCGCTCATGCAAGGCAAGATGACAAGTTCTCAAATGGTTATCTTTGAGTTGATATTAACAACGAAAGGAAAACAGAGTATACGAAACAATTCTCTTTATTGATATTCGAACTGAGATTACAAAGGCTTTCGATAGCCCAATAATATATGCCAGATTGGCTACAACACTCAGGTTCTCTCTTGCCCATAAAGAATTTTACCGTTCCATACATCATGCCTTCTATATCTCGACCGCATCAATCCTGTTGCAAGTCCGAGCGTCAATGCGATTGCACGCTTCAATATGCTTCGACATTTCAAGCCTCAACGCGTTCAAACGAAGCTTCGTCGCGAGCCATCCATTCCCTGCACCCTGCATGAAAGCTGGTGGGGGATCAGTACGTTCGTCCTCGCATGTACTGACGAAAAGACCTTCCTTCTAAACCGACATTTTAGTGTTTATGTTGAATCATGCAACTTAGCTTATGATCTTGCTATATTCTCCTTAGGGGCATATTCGAAAGCGTAAAGCATGTTATCATGGCAAGCATGTTAATCGAATTGAATAAGCAAGCAGGCAAGCAATCTCGTGTTTGTTTCATGGCGCGACTTCTTACCAAGTCGACGCACTCGCCCTTGCACTGATGCAAGGTGAATACGCCCCATTCCTTTTCTGTCATGTTATAAGTGCTCTTTATGCATGATCTATGTGTGCGAAACACATACATGCCTGCACTTTCAATCCATCGTTCCTTAACTATATGAAGGTCTTGGCGTATCCGCGCCAGAATGGACAGAAGGCATTTCTTTTCTTTCTTTTCTCTCTTTTTTTTCTTTTTTTCTTTCTTTCTTTCTTTTCTTTCTCGAATTGGGTAGTCCGACGCCTCTCGTAGTGGATTGCTGTCCCAATTACGGGGATCTACCGCTGCATACCATCATTTATGACTTTTTACATCTCGCTAAGCGGTCGCTAATCGTCTTACGGATGTGCGCCTATCAAAGATGCATTCCCTCCTAGGCCAAACGGTCCCGGTGCCCCGGTGCAGCCCGTTGAGGGAACACCCGTGCACGAGAGATTATCACAATTATCTCAAGTCCATTCGACCATACAACGCCCTATTTTCAAACAACCAAACATAGCCCGAGACTCAGACTTTATCAAACAACCAAACATAGTCTTGAGTCCGAGACTCAGACTTTATCATCTCGTATTTCTTCCATTAACTTTCTATATTCTTACATTTTATACTTCATTTCAACGTTCAATGGCATCATGCCTCAACTCAATGTTCGTCAACCGAACGACCCGAAGGTACCGAACACCTTTCGAGGCATCATGTCATATCCGACAGTTCCACCACATTCATGCCACAACTGTTCTCTTCGCAACGAAGCCATCTTTTATGATTCTCGTGCACGTAGGCACGCTTGACACATTTATCATCTTTCCTTCGCGTCATGCACTTGCTGCACGCATCATAACCGTATTTCCATGTTCTATGACTTAGTATTCAATGTTTGCGGTTGGATGGGTTCTTTTAATACCAGTACTGATGGTCCCCTAAAAATGAGCTAGCTTTGTGATGATGGCTTTACTCGTCCGATTTGAGAGTTGAAAGTTACTACTGTATCATTAAGTTGTGAGACAATACGGATCCTCCAGGGGTCCGACGAGGTGTAGGAGGCACATTGGGGGGGGTGCGGAGAGGCGGCCATGGCGCAAGGGTGGGCGGCGGCCATTGCGCGAGGGCCGCGCGGCGAGGCGGGAGAGGGGAGGTGCAGGAGGCGGCCGCGGCAGCGGCCATGCACTACAACAAAAAGGCCTATTAATGACGTTTGTTAAGTGGATTTCATGACGGCTGATAAAGAAGCGTCATCAAAGTTCAGCAAGACTCCATTCTATGACAGTGTCCAATATAAACGTTATTGATAGTCTTTCAGTGATACGAGCGTTATGAAAAAAGTACCAAAATTTAAGTCAAAACCTTCACTCCCCCGCACTTCTCCCCGCACTTAAGAAAAAGCCTAGCCCTCATCCTCTCTCTTTCTCCTTCTCCTTCTCCCCCCGCTCCCCAACTCCCCAACTCGCCGAGAAATGATGGATTACGCTCGAGAGATGATGGATTTGAAGACTCTCGTCACTCGCACGCTCGAGAAGAAGGGCGTACTTGCCAAAATTAGGGTTTGTCTCTCTCTCTCATTTTTCTCAAATTAGAGTTTCTTTTCGAAAATTATGTTTTCTTCCGGATCCTTCTGATCAACCCTATCAGTTTTCCCTTTTTTATTTTGTCCTTCGAGAAACCCTAGTTTCAGGAAGTAGCATTCGCCTTGGCGGACCCGCTCGACGCCCTCCGATCGCTCATGGACTCCCACAATCCTCCTCTCGCAGCCCTCATCGTCCCGTCCGAAGACAACCACCAGGTTTCGTTGCCGATTCTAGGGTTCCGATTCCCCCCATCGCGATCGATTCGGTCTGATCCGAGTTTTGTTTGGTTGTTTTGTTTCGAGTTTTGCAGAGCGAGTATGTTTCTGCCAGGGACATGAGGCGAAAATTCGTCTCCAAGTTCAGCGGAAGCGCCGGGTGAGGATCTCGTCTTGGTCCAAAGTTCAACGGAAGTTCGTATTAAGCTCGAAGCATAGGTAATTTCTTGGAATCAACAAAACAAGAATCATTATACTTAAAAGTCTTTGAATTTTTAATTTTTTTTTTAAACTGTGGCTACCTAGTGGTGATTATTACACATGCCCATGTTTCAACTTTTAAGTGCTTCATTGTCCGAAATATTTAGAAGAGAGTATGGAAATACTTGCATCAGTGAAGGGTTTACGAAGACTTGCAGTATATAACATGGGTCTCGATGTTTGAATCTGGAGCCAAAAGTTTCAAGACTATGATATTATATTACTTTCAATTGAGATTTTTTTTTTAGTGTGATCTGGATATCTTTGAGGTAGATGTGGAAGGCCATGTGCTTCAGAACCAGTATATATAATTTTCCTCTCGTTATTTAAGTTTCTGCAAGCAGTACTGCTCTGTTGGCACATAAGATACACACCCAACATGATACACATGTCTGACAGGTTATACTAAATAATTATGGCCCAACAACTGCCTCTTCTTCAACCTCACATTGCCTGTGACCACCCTGTAGCAGTTTGGTCCATAGGATGTGCGCTGCATTGGACTGAACTATTTTAGAACCATGTAGGGCACGCTCTTATGGACAAATGGGAAGGCGGCCATAGGGTGCCAAACGGCTTTTGGCCACATGAAATTTAGACTCGTGTATCACTTGGGTCAGGTACTCAGGTGTGTACATCTTGGTTCTGTGTCCAATTCATTGTTTACAAAGCTATGACACATGTGCACCACTGTGTGTTTCTCATGTTTAACCATTTGCATTATTGTCTTTCTCATGGTGTTGGTTATTTCCTATTTCAGCTGGTTGGGTGGGGGAGGCATGGCAGATGCGGCGACGACCATGGCTCGGGGTAGGTAGAGCTGTCAAGTGAGCCGGACCGGGACTCTTAAGCCCATGAACTGTAGCGGGCCGGGCCGGGCTGGGCTATGGATGAAAATTTTACGTCCGGTCCGGCACATGACCCACGGCACGGTGGTCTTTCGGGTCGGGCCGGGCCGGGTTGCACTGGAGGCCATCATTTAATTCAATTCAGTTCAGTATGTACATATATCATTCATGGGTCTACATAATTTTGTATAAATGGATGTACATGGTTGGCCATATATAAGTGACCAAGTGACGTGAGACATGCACGGTGAAGCTTATAGCTGATGGCAACCAACTACGACTTTGACTAAACTGATGTATGGATGCATTGATGTGTGTTGTTGCAGCAACTTGTAACTAATATATATTGAAATGAATTGAATTGAATTGAATTTCAATTCAATTCAGTTCAGTTCAAACATCCATTTCATTTCAATTTAATTCACTACTACACTATATAATCATAATAATAACAGAGGTCACCACCACTTGCACTTGTTGCTTGAGGCAGTGGTACAAAACATATTTGGAGGGCAAAGTGTTTATTGTGTACATATTTTTCTTTTCCTTTCCTTGTGAAAGTGACAATACTGCTGTTAGCTTATAGGATTTGAGACAAATCAAAGAGATTGTGTAGGGGATGTTGTAACCGGGTCGGGCTTCGGGCCGGGCTAGGTCGGAATTGGGCTTCGGGCCGAGCCAGGCCTATATTATGGGCCAATATACATGGCCCGACACGACCCAATATACGGGTCCGGGCCGGCCCGGGCCCACGATTAATAGGGCCGGGCAGGCACATGGGCCAATTTTTCGGGCCGGGCTCGTGCCGGGCTGGGCCGGCCCGGCCCAATTGACAGGTCTAGGGGTAGGGGAGAAGAAAGATGAATGGAATATTTTCGTCAAAAAAATGCCGGTATGGGAGGATTCTTGCTTTATGGTAAAGCAGTGGGGTGCACCGTGAATATGGATAAATAAAGTGAGATGTAACTCAAATTTTCTCTAAAATAAATTCCTTTTAGACAAGACAAATTTGAATAACTATAAGTTTTGGCAACTTACTACTATTAATTTTGAATAAGGGTGCGTTTGATTGCAAGGTGGAAAATACGTGGAAAAGAAATTAATTCAATGAAATTATTTTCCTAGGGAAAAAATTCCCCGGAATTTAAAAAGAAAATCCATAAAAAACTTAATTTGGGTGTTTGATTGTCATTATTTTCCACGAAAAATAGTTATTTTTCATGGAAAATAATATTTTCTTGTGGGTTGGACAAGTTTTATTTTCCACCATTTTAGATGAAAATATGGAAAACGATAGTGTTTTGGAAAATAATTTCATGAAAAATATAAGCTATCAAACACTACAATTGGTGAAAAATTTGTGATAAAAATGTTTTTCATGGAAAAAAAAAAGTCCAATCAAACACAGCCTAACTATAAGTTTTGGCAACTTACTACTAGAGGTGTGCAAAAGAAAGAATATAATTAACCGAAAAATTGTAAGTTTGATTGAGTTGAATTTTTATTGCCAACTTTGATCCAGTTTTTTTTTAGTGTTTTGGGAGTCGGACCTAATATAAAAAATAATAATTTATGGATTAAAAATTATGATTGGTTATTGAAGATTGAAAAAAAGGATGGACAGTGAATTATGAAATATTTTTACGAATTTAAGACATGTTTCTCATTTAAGTATTCAAATACATTTTTAAAAAATTGATAGATTTCAAAATATTTTGTTTAATGTGTAGAATCTATTAAAAGAACCGAATCAAACCAAAAATGGCAGATTAGATTGGTTCGGTTCCCTAGGTTTGGAGGATCCGGTTATTAATTTTAGAGAACCAAAAGAGGATGACAATTCACTTCGGAGTTGACCTAAAAACCAAACCTTACAAACAACAATTATTTTAATTTGCAACTTGCCACCTAAAAACCAAACCTTACAAACATCAATTATTTTAATTTGCAACTTGCCACCATACCATGAACTATTTTTATTTGCAATTTGCTAGCATGAACTTTCAAAAGTTCCATACAAACCATTTGTCACATTTAATTGTCTGCTTTGCTCGTGACAGTTTTTTTTAATGTTTTCCTTATTCAAATATTCAAATACATTTTTTTAAAAAATTTGATAAATTTTAGCATATTTTGTTTAATACGTAGAACCGATCGAATCGAATAGATATTAATGGGTTGGATTGCTTCAATTCCATTGGTTCGAATGGTCCAGTCATTAATTTTAGAAAACCGAATGATGACAATTTGATTCCGAGTTGACCTAAAAACCGAACCAAACCGACATATTCCCACCCCTACTTACTACCATGAATTATTTTAATCCGCAATCTATTACCATAACATGAACTATTTTTATTAGTAGTCTGGCACCATGAACTTTCAGAAGTCGACACCATAAATCATGCGTCACATTTAACTGTGCTGTGCCATGCACGTGACAATTTTTTAACCATTTTGCTCTTAAACTACAAACAAATTGCCTTTCTTCTTCCCAAAACTTTCTTTCAACCCATAGCAATTTCACGAGTTCCTTGAGTAACGTATCGATCACAGGTCCTATACCTTTCAAGTTGAATCAATCTATAACATAAATTCAGTATTTAAACAAGTCTGTAGCTACTTTTTGGTCTAAACTGGTACTTCCAAACTTTCCGTCAACGGAAAGTTTTGGTACCAAAGTGCACTATGGTAACAAAGTGCAAAAGATACTTTAGTTTACGGTAACGATTTGCAAAACTGAGACATTTAATAGTATCCAAATGTTAATCAGCCAAGACTAGATTAACAAAAGAGTTATTTAGTCCGAGCTCTCTAGCCTAGTGGTATTAGAGCGGACATCCGGAGGGGCCGGCAAGGTTCGAGCCCCCCAATTGTGTGTGTGAGTGGGATTTCAAAAAAAAAAAAAAAAAACAAAAGAGTTATTTGTATTTATCCCCCCCCCCCCCCCAATTGCTAATCCTATTTCTACTTCCCCCCCAATTTTATTTTAATTAGTGTTATCCCCCCAATCTTTGGGTAAAGTGCAAATAAACCCTCCTTAGATTTGCGTTTTTGCATTTGAAGACCCCTTGTTAAAAAAAAAAATTCTACATTTTATTTTTTGCTCAGTTTGCACCAATGCCATTAACAGACGTTAAAATACGTCTAAAAATACGATTCTATCCCTCCCCCCCCCCCCCCCCACTCTCTCCCCCCCCCCCCCCCCCCTCTCTCTGGTGGTGGGAGTTTGTCAAGCGGGGCCCGACCAAAGGAGAGGGGAGGGTGGCCGGCCAGCGGAGGGAGGAGGGGACGGGTCGAGTTAGGGGTGAGCATTCGGTTAATTCGGTTCAAACCGAACCGGAAACCAAATTGAGCCGAAAATCGAATAAGCAAAACCGAAACCGAACCGAATTAGCCCATAATCGAATCAAACGGAACCGAATTAAATCCGTTCGATTTACGGTTTATTTGCAATTTTTTGTTAATATATATAGTACTTAAATATACATAAATTTATATATATATATATATATATATATATATATATATATATATATATATATATATATATATATATATATATATATATTTTTTTTTTTTTTTTTTATTTTTATTTTTTTTTTCTTATTCTGTTTTTGGTTTGGACCGAAACCGAAACCTAAGACCAAAACAGAATAATTTTTTTTAGTATTTTCAAACCCGATACAGAATAAGAACTTTTTTAAACCGAGCCGAATTTCTTATTCGGTTCGGTTCAGTTTTCGGTCCAAATCGAATAATGCTCACCCTTAGGTCGAGCATGGCCGACCAGCGGAGGGGGGTCGGCCAGCGGAGGGAGGAGGGGGTTGGGAGGGCTGGCTAGCGGAGGGAGGTGGGGGACGGGTCGAGGGGGTCGGCTAGCAGAGGGAGGAGGGACGGTCGAGGGGGGCCGAATAAGAAAAAAACCGAACAGAACCGAATAAGAGATTCGGTTCGGTTAAAAGAAGATTCGGTTCGATTTCGGTTTTGAAAATACTAAATTTTCTTATTCGGTTTCGGTCAAAAACCGAAAACCGAATAAGAAAATTTAGTTACTATATATATACTAAAAAAATTTAGGTATATTTAAGTACTATATATATTAACAAAAAAGTGCAAATAAATCGAATAAACAAAAATCGAACTAATTTAATTTGGTTCGGTTTGATTCGGTTATGGGCCAATTCGGTTCGGTTTTGATTTTGCTTATTCGATTTTTGGTTCGTTTTGAACCGAATTAACCGAATGCTCAACCCTAGCTCGACATGTCCCCTCCTCCCTCCGCTGGCCGGCCACCCTCCCCTCTCCTCTAGTCGGTCCCGCTTGACAAACCCCCACCACCGGAGAGAGAGGGAGGAGAGAGTAGGGGGAGGGGTAAAATAGTATTTTTAGACGTATTTTAACGCCTGTTAATGACATGGGTGCAAACTAAGCAAAAATTAAAATGTTTAGTTTTTTTTAAACAATGGATCTTCAAATGCAAAAACGCAAATCTAAGGAGGATTTATTTGCACTTTACCCAAAGATTGGGGGGTAACACTAATTAAAATAAAATTGGGGGGGAAGTAGAAATAGAATTAGCAATTGGGGTGGGGGGGGGGGGGGGGGGGGGGGGGGGTGGGAGGGGGGGGGGGGTTAAATACAAATAACTCTTAACAAAAGCATCCTTCATTAGTTGACAACCAACCTGCTGGTGGACCCCTTACGAACAGTATAGATTATTAACGCGTAGTGTGCATCACAATCCCTAAGACAAAGTATTTCATAAAATATGAATAATTATTCTAATGGTCACTGTAATTCAGCTTTCCGAGACACCAAAAACTGCCACTGCAGGAAAAACAAAAGCATCCCTGTAAATACAGAAAACGGATGGTAATCTCAACTTTGGTACCATCATACATAAGAAGAGTGAAGTACTAGTGAAAAAACAACACAAGATCAATGAGACCTAGCACAAATCTCTAGGCAAGGAGTCCCCTACCTACCTGAAGATCAGTAAAGGTAGCAGCAGCTCTTTAGGCAATGAATCCCCTAATTTACTTGGATGTTTACTCCACAAATCTTAACTTAGGAATATTTCACAACCAGCATATACTTAATGAAAGTGGACTAGCATTTGCATCTAATACATAATGGAGCTTTGGTCAAATTAAGCACTGGAACACAATGTAACAGACTGGACATAAAACAGTGAATAAACTGACTCCCAATGGAAAACTTACAGCCAGAAATAGTTATCGACTAGGAGTAGAAACCGAAAATCAAATTTAAGATAGTGTTTTCATCCACTCAAGACCAACACTACAACTGATCTGAAAAACTATAATCCCGCAAGGTGATATTTGAGCCGCTTATTTCTTCTTCCCGGCCTTGGCAGCATCTCCGGCCTTTGTCTGGACATTAAAAAAAAGAAGGAAAAGTAGGTCAGCATGCAACCATCTATTGAAAATAAGTAGGACTCTATTAAGGATTTCTGGGGGTAAGAAAATTCTGATAGGATGATAGATGAAAAGCTGTTGAACTTGTGTATAACAGAAAATTAGTCTACAGAAAAGTTAAATAGAATGCATTCTCACCTTCTTCACACCACGGATCTTCTTAGCCCTGTTCTTCCTTTCTTTCATCTGCTTCCTTGACTTCTCAACCTTTGTTGCTAAGCCATTCTGTAAAAGAAAAGGCATTTATTCAAATCAGTAGGCAATATCCAGTCTACATCCATATCCCTTTAGTGACAAATACAAGAGCCCAAAACATCAGATTCTTGCTTCAGACTGACACCAAGAAAGTGGATAATAAAATTGGTTACAACTAATTTTTAGATACAGCAAAGGAGATGGTTTGAACTTTGTAGATGTTAAGTTGTGACCATGATACACAAAAATCATTAGATGCAGCTCTCGTAGACAGAAAAACAAAGCACAAGTACTCTGCATTAACTCATTTTGAGTCTTAAGACCAACTACATCAACTTGCACAACCCCTCTAAGAAACAAATAGTATTATTGAAAGAAAAAGAACTGGAAAGGGTAGCCAAGAGCAAGTGGTCACACAATTGCAATTTATCAACGAAGTAATCTAGTTATTCAGTAACCTGCAATGGATCGAGCGTGTAACAAAATCTGCTCAGTTAGCAATGAAATTTTGTGCAAATCATTCAATCAGTATCAAATAGTAAGGGGTGCCATATTTATTTAATCCCAAACAGAGTTTGAATTCAAATTGTTGCTTACATTTATAGCAAATCTAGTTGATACATCAATTAATTAAATCCACCTACTTAAAAATTAATAAAAAAACAAATCTAAGAAATAAAATCTATCAAAAGATGAGAAAGTGAAAATCTTTCGATGGATGCTTTTACAAACTAAAACTTGTACTTCTTGCAGAACGGAGTAACTTTATCACTCTTATTTTATTCCAAGTACACAAGCAATGATCAAGTGTGTTATCGTGTATAACAAGCTTGATGGAAGTCATTGACATATGGGGACATACCAAAAATGTAATTAACATACCACATCAGTTACGGAATATTGTCCTTCCAACGATAATTGTATGTCTAGACACATTCTATAAATCCAAAAAAGAATGTTTCCTTGTTACAGTGATAATTATGTAGGTCAATTTTATAACAAAAATTGTCCCATGGAGAAATTTTTTTAGGTCAAATAAGTGGGAAAACATGCTAGAAAACCTGTATGTTTTTGGAGTATTTGTTGTTCTAGAAGCATGATTTCTAATTATTGCCTGCTCTTTTACATGAAATTCATTTGAAACTCCAAACACAAGGGACTTGCAAGCAGCACCCATGTGACCATTCAGAACTTCAGCCTATAGTGTATGTGATTAATTTTACACATACAAGACAAATGATGAACAAAATGGCAGGCTGATGAGCATTCAAGGAACCAAGATGTCTAAAAACAGACGTAGCAGTTGTACTAGAAGTCTAGAACAGAAAAGATAAATACAAAAAGTGCTCCATTTTAGCATAATAAAGATCTGTTAAACATCATTTTTTTTTCCTCTCTACACGCTTAGAGCTCATGTGCTCCCATGTGACCATGGTAAGAATTAAAGAATCTATTTCCAAATATCATAAATTTGAATACCCATATAACATTCTTTATTCAGTATAGTTCACAAAGTCGAACACTCAATTATACCTACAGGTTTAGACATTGAGACTCTATTTTCCAAAATTCCATAAATACCATTACCTTGTTAACATTCTAGAGACTCGGTATATTGCACAAAGGCAGTAAATTATACCTGCAGATATTGACAATTGTCCAAATCCTTGAAAATGTAATATATATAGCTCATCTATCAAGAGATCAGAGAATGGTAAAGAGTTAATCAAACCAGCTTATATTACCCCACTTATGCCGGTTCATTTAGTAGCAGTAATGCTTCTAACACTTCTCCATTCCATCTCCGCACCATGACAAATTTAATGGCACCCACAAATCCATCTTGTTCATTTGCTTAACTAAATTGGATGTCTTTCATTTATTTGAAGAAATGTGGCACATAAAACTTGTTAACCCATCACACATGTTTAGTCCTTTGCCAACCATAGCTTCTGAATGGACTATTTGCTAAAATTTCCAAGAAAAAAGATGTTTGCTGCTAAATGCAACCTGCAACCTAGGTAGTGACCTAAACCGAATCCCTACACAAAAATTGCTAACAAGACAAAATTGCTGAGGAATCAAGACAGACTCACAATACCATGATCTCATGGGTGCACATGGGGTCCAAGTGAGTGAAGTAAATAAATATGGCCGGTCTAAGTATGCAAAAGTGGAGCAGGTTTCTTGTTTTTCCTTAAGGTCCTAATAACAGAACAAGTCAGTTATCGTTCTAATGTAAAATTTACTTGACGGCTTATCAGATTTCTAACGAGCTAGTTAAATAATCCACTGAGTAATAAATTGTTTAACCCAATCATCCTGTCACAAAAGTGAAGGTTCTAAGTGACCATGTCATTGTGATAATAGGCTAAGTAATAGGATTGACAAATAAACAGCTGGACTGTTTGTAAGGAAACAGTTTAAAGAACATAGTGATTTACAAGCTACTTCTCTCTGATCATTCTAAATCCCAATACTACGGGAAAGATCACCAGACATCCAAAAGAAATATCAATATCAATAAACGCATATGTGATTTCCAAGCAACTTTCTGATCATTCTAAATCTCAATACTACAAAAAATATCACTATATTACCCCACTTATGCCGGTTCATTTAGTAGCAGTAATGCTTCTAACACTTCTCCATTCCATCTCCGCACCATGACAAATTTAATGGCACCCACAAAATCCATCTTGTTCATTTGCTTAACTAAATTGGATGTCTTTCATTTATTTGAAGAAATGTGGCACATAAAACTTGTTAACCCATCACACATGTTTAGTCCTTTGCCAACCATAGCTTCTGAATGGACTATTTGCTAAAATTTCCAAGAAAAAAGATGTTTGCTGCTAAATGCAACCTGCAACCTAGGTAGTGACCTAAACCGAATCCCTACACAAAAATTGCTAACAAGACAAAATTGCTGAGGAATCAAGACACTCACAATACCATGATCTCATGGGTGCACATGGGGTCCAAGTGAGTGAAGTAAATAAATATGGCCGGTCTAAGTATGCAAAAGTGGAGCAGGTTTCTTGTTTTTCCTTAAGGTCCTAATAACAGAACAAGTCAGTTATCGTTCTAATGTAAAATTTACTTGACGGCTTATCAGATTTCTAACGAGCTAGTTAAATAATCCACTGAGTAATAAATTGTTTAACCCAATCATCCTGTCACAAAAGTGAAGGTTCTAAGTGACCATGTCATTGTGATAATAGGCTAAGTAATAGGATTGACAAATAAACAGCTGGACTGTTTGTAAGGAAACAGTTTAAAGAACATAGTGATTTACAAGCTACTTCTCTCTGATCATTCTAAATCCCAATACTACGGGAAAGATCACCAGACATCCAAAAGAAATATCAATATCAATAAACGCATATGTGATTTCCAAGCAACTTTCTGATCATTCTAAATCTCAATACTACAAAAAATATCACTATATAAGTTTCAAAAGAAATCTCCATACCCATACAAGCATATTCAGATACTACGATCTTTTTATTAAAACAAAAAAAATTCTATGTAGTGTCTTGAGAACAATAATTAGCTGAAGCCAAACGGTCTAGATTCATCATCTAGACCACGCCAATGTGTATGAAAAAAGTTCCCAACCACAACGTAGTTAAGAGGTAGTATTCTTAGTGGCGCCTTATATAAACCATAAAAACACAGGGATGTGGGTATTGATCAATATCAGTGATAGATACCAATCAAAATAGCAACAATCAAAATGATCCAATAGTCCTAAATAATATGGAGCACCAAAAAGGTTATGAAAGTAAAAGGACACCCTTGGCAATGTGTAGGATTGTAATTCTGTTCATGTCAGGCACACTGCTCAGGAACTTCAAAATACACAAAACATGCCAAAACAAATGATGTATCAATACCGTTATGCCTACATTGCGACATGTCATATATCATGACCATCATGGATGGGGCCGAAGCATGAGATTAAGGAGCCATGCCCCACCCAACTAGTGAAAATATTTACGGGATACACTAATTTTGAAAGGAAAAAAATAGTGTATCCACCTCCTCCACACACCAATAACTTCTGCGGACGAGTGCAAGTTTGGGCCCCTCGTTACTGAATCTTGATTTAGTCCCTGATGGTACAATTTAAGACCTAAACAATAACATTCTTAATGGTGAATATTACAAATTACACACGACACCATATTAACTATCAACCTAAGAAGCATGGATACTCCACAATTCATGCCGTGTCAATGTCGCTTCGTGACAACAACCAATTGCTATAGTACTAGAGGATACACAAACAAAGCCAGAATTAGAAAAAGTAAAGTACTCTGTTGAGGTAATTATATTAATTTTATTGTGTAGCGCAAAATAAACAAATATAACCCGTGTCTGGACTCCCGGTAAAAATATTGACACACTGTCTTCCTTTCAGAGAAAAGAAAGAAAGGTGAATTTCTACAATTCATCTGATCCTATTTCGGGACTGACAGGACACATATCTGACAAGCTACACACACTCCAAAATACACTAGAACACACCAAGTCTGTGTCAGAAACGTGTCAGTGTCGAATCTATTTCATGCAGCACAGACTACCAGCAATCAATTGACAATACATAAGTAAAGAATATGAAATTAATCCATGCTAACAGTCAATATACAAATAGTAAAAATGGGAAGGAAAGAAAGATGAGATCTTGACAGAAATGTACCCTGACGAGCCGATACTTGGGCTCGAACTTCTTAGCGCTTTCGACGGAGTCGTAGATCAGGCCGAACCCAGTCGACTTGCCCCCTCCGAAGGCTGTCCTGAACTTGAAGACGAAGATGGAGTTCTGGTCCCTCACGTCGTACAGGTTCGCCAGCTTCTCCTTCAGCTCAGCCTTCGACACGTTGGCCCTCCCCGGATGCAGCACGTCGATGACCTACCATAGTAAAAAAATAAAATTTTCATCTAGGGTTTAGGGTTTTGATTGTGGATATCTCGATTGATCTGGAGATTTAATCTAGGGGTTAGGGTTTTGACTGTGAATATCTCGATTGATCTGGAGAAACTTTAGGGTTTTGAGAAGGGGGGAGGGAGACTTACGAATTGCTTGCGGGAGAGGAGACGGTTGGTCATGAACTTCCTGGTGCGGATTGTGACAGCCTTCGCTTCCGCCATTTTTAGGGTTTCTTTTTTTTCGAGTTTGGCACCGCAGGGAAAGATAGAAGAGGAATGCGACTGCTCAGGAAGGAAGTGGACGGCTAACCTTTGAAATGAGGTTATATATAATGCACAACCCTAGATTTCTAACGGGTCGGGTTTAGGTTTTTTATATTGGACAAATCGGACTGGGTATGGTATTAGTTTTGGGCCCAAGTTTTTTATTGAGTTCCCTTCAAAAAAAATTGAAAAAATTTGAGTGACAACCCACTTAATTTATCCATATTTAAGGTACACCCCACACAACTATAAGAATGCACGACACCCCTCCTCCCACTTTTGACGGAAAACCGCCTATCGCTAACGGTCAACTCCTTTGACAATTTTTTTCGACGAAATACCCTCGTCTTCTTCTCTTTCCTATCACTACACCATTCAGTGCAAATTGTGACACAATTTTTTTCCTATTAGTAACGGTTATTACCATTACAAAATGGTAACACTTATAACCGTTACTATATGGAAAAACCATTACGAAAATTCTAGTTCTATAATTTTTTTTATTTCTTATACTATTCGTAACAGTTAAAACTGTGACAACTTCACGACTTAGATCACATGAAAAACATGTGCCTAGAGAAAAGTGTGACAAAGCACCAAAAGAAAAAAACGTCTCCAAAAATTTTTCGCACTCTAGTCTGGATGGTTTCCCCCTTCCCTCTTCTTCTCTCCCATGAACAAATATTCTGGCGTTCTTCTTAGTGCTTCCCTCTTCTCTCCTATTACGAAGGTATGACATCACCTTCTCTCTCACAATCTCTTAGGGTTTCGTTTTTCTTAGGGTTTCGGTTCGTAGGGTTTCATTTTTCTTAGGGTTTCGGTTCGTAATGTTTTGATTTTCTTAGGGTTTTTTATTTTCTTAGGGTTTCGGGTTTCCTTCTCTCAGAATTTGAAGATTTTGGGCATCGTCGAAGCAAGGAAGGTAATTCCCTCATACTCTCTCTCTCTCTCTCTCTCTCTCTCTCTCTCTTTCTCTCTCTGATTTTTTGGGTTTTTTTCAACTGTTGTGTTTTTTCTTTTGTTTGGCTGCTGAATTTTTTCTTTTGTTTGGCTGCGTTTTTTTCAACTGCTTGCTGTTTTGTTTGCTTGCTTGCTGCATTTTTCTTTACTTGCTTTTGCTTCTTTTTTGGATGCTGGCTTCTCTGGCGGCTGTTGCTTGCTGTTTTTATTTTTGCATGAAATTGGAGTACAAAAATAAGAAACTGCAGTGCTAAAATATTGCATATATATATATATATATATATATATATATATATATATATATATATATATATATATATATATATATATATATATTGTCACGCCCCAGAACCAGAATACTGGAGAGCGGGGGCGGACATAGCCAGCTACGTATATTGAAATGGAATCCACCTCGCTATACGGTCACGGCTGTCTAGATATATGAGGGTTTACTACAAGCCAACAGTCTCTTAAGGTCATGAACAAGCCTATTGTCTCAATCTCAAGCAAGTAATAGGAGTTACAAGATGTTAGATCACCAAATATACAATAAAAGGCGTCCCAAATATTACATATTCAGTTGATCATGAAGCTAGTCATACAAAATGTCAGGACTATCAAGAGTTCAGTCATACATGATCAACCCTAGGATTTGTCAATCATGTTTACAGCCCGTAGGCAGACAGTAAGTAAATGTGCATCGAGCTAACAGGTGCTCGTCGGCTAAACGCCTCAAAAGAATAACTTTACAATGCAGTGGGCAAATCAAAAAGGAAAACCCACACTCGGCCCGGGTTCCGTCTAGTTATCACCATTGGGCTGGAGGTTCGGTAGATCCTCGGAAGCTGCTCCGAAATCTGGCCACACAAAACCAGCTGGGTCAAACCCCAGAAAGAGCAAGTGCCACAAAGGAGGCCACGAAATAAGAACAAAAGCCAGCATATCAGATCATAAGGGATAAAAGAAAAGTATAACTATTAAAGAGTACAACAAGAAAATAAACGACTAGGGACGTGGGACCATTCCGGGAACCAAGTTACAACCCTTAAACCAAACAAGGACCGGGATTGTAATTCTTCGCCGAAATAGCGCATTGTCTCTACCCATTTATTGTTAAGACAAGTAAAATAAACATGTTCGGGAGAAACCAGGTACTGGGACTAGACAAGACTTAGACCAGGCTAGCCACCATCCATTCACAAGCGGCCAAGCAATTACTACGGCTTACTACTTTAACTAACTAGGGTTATCACAAGCCTAATTACTAACAAGATGCAAATGAGAATTTTCCAGTCCCAAGCCCTGCAGACTATCCAGTTATCCTTCCGCGGGTTGAGAGTATGGTTGGGTACATCATCCAGAAGACGATATACCCTTAGGTGACTTAGAGGGTGCAACACCTAACTGTGTGCTGGAAATGTGCCCTACTCGACGGCAGGCTACAAGTCCGTTTAAGTGCGCCCAGATAACGAGATTGCCTGTGACTGAAAATTCTCCATGAGCTATAGTTTGATCTAGTCATTAGCCTAATCCATATTCAATGCAAGTCCCTGGCCGTGGTACCCAGGGAGTCACGTCCTAGACATGATGCAAGACAAGACAAGTAGATTTGCACAAGCAACAAGAAGAAACACCTACGGTGTCAGGGCAAGTCAAGTACGACCAGTTATCAAGTCGAGTCAAGTCGAGTCAAGTTACATGTTACGAGTTACAAGTCAGGAGTGCGCCGCCACGAGCCACTATCAAGTTATCAGGTTACAAGTCAAGAGTGCACCCCATCGGGTCACTACCAAGAAGATCAGAAGTACTAGGATCATAAATCACAGAAATCACGAAAACCATACTAGTCATAGCAAACACTGAAAATCGTGTCAGGTCGTGTTGGGTCAAGATAGTCGTGCTGTGTGGAACAAGATCTCAAAACCCAATCCACAAAAGAGAAGCCAGGCTTAAAGAAAATAAAACCAAATCTCCATGGTCAAATAGACTGCGCAAGAGATCAGGTTGCGCAAGAGAATGGACTGCGCTAGGGTCAGGTTGCGCTGAAGCCAAGTGAGCTGGGATCAAAGTGCGCAGGGATGAGCTGCATAAAGGTCGGCTTGCGCTGGGTCGGAGGGCGCTGAGCTGGGTGGCGTAGGAGGCGAACTGCGCTAGGTCGGCTTGCGCATGGATCGGCTTACGCTGGGTCGGAGGGCGCTGAGCTGGGTGGCGCAGGAGGTGAACTGCGCTAGGTCGGCTTGCGCATGGATCGGGTTGCGCATGGATCGGGTTGCGCTGGGAGGAGGGAGACGCTGGAGCTAAGGAGCCCCAGCGCGGTTCGGCTCAGCGCAATGCGCTGGCCGAGGAGTTGCGCAGTCCAGCCCAAGGGGTCGAGCGCGGATCAGTCCAGCGCTAAAGAGCGCTGGCCGAGAGGGGTCTTCTTCTCCAAGCCGAGAGCATCATCAAGAACACCAAAACTTTAAATCTTCATATCTTGGCCAAATCAAAACCAAATTTAGATTTTCAAAGTTCTAACTTGTGTAAAATTGAATTCTTTTCCACATGGAAGCATCAAAACAAGCAAAAATCAAAGTTTAATAGATCAAAACCAAGAATTTCCGAAAATAGTAAAAACATAGATATAGAAAAATGGAAGCTCCAAATCACAAAATGCCAAGTTCTAATGTTGTTCACCATGGCCTAATCTAGCTAATAGACAATTAAAATGGGGTCCTTATGTGGTGGCAAGGTGCACTTGCCTATGGTATTGGTGGAAGAAGGAGGAAGAAGAAGATGGAGAAATTAATGGAAATTATGGAGGAGAGAGAAAGTTAGGTGGGATTTAATGGTGGAGGATATGTTGTGTTGAGGGTGGAGGTTAGCTAAGGTGTTCCTTTGGGCTTAAAATCAAACCAAACCAAATCAAACCAACTAAAACCGAGCCGAGCCGAAACCCAAAATACGAAAAAACCCAAAAATTTTGCAAGTCGAGAAAATAAAAATACATGGCAAAATCCAACTACGAGCACGAATTCGAAATACGGGAAACGAGGGTGACAACTCTACCCACCTTAAAAGAATTCCGTCCTCGAAATTTAATCAAGGAGCTAGAGACTGCCACGACAAGCTACACTAAGCACCAACAACTATACTAAGCAGTTCAATCATACAATCATACATGCAAGCAAGGGATGGAAAGCATAAGGCATAAGGAAGACATTATACCTTACGAGTCAAACAAGTCGGGATATCGTGATCGGATGTCGTTCTCACGCTCCCACGTTGACTCACCTAGAGAGTGATGACCCCAAGCAACACGTACTAAGCTAATAGTCTTGTTCTTGAGTATCTTCTCTCTCCGGTCCAATATAGACACGGACCTCTTCTCATACGAAAGGTTGGTACCAACAACCAATTCCGAATGGTCTAGGATATGGCTCGGGTCCGGGATATACCGTCGTAATTGGAACATATGGAATACATCATGCACCTCACTTAGCGACGGCGGAAGAGCGAGACGATATGATACATCTCCTACTCGCTCCATGATATCGAACGGCCCTATATGCCTAGGACTAAGCTGTCCCCGTACGCCAAAGCAAATGACGCCGTGGCTAGGCGAGATCCTAAGGAATACATGGTCGCCGACAGCAAACTCTAAGGGACGACGATGAGCATCGGCCCAATGGCGCTGGCGATCTTGGACAACTCGAAGATGATCCCTAACTTTTCTGACCACTTCAACTGTCTGGGCAATCATTTCTGGACCAAGCATCTGCCTCTCTCCAATATCGTCCCATGCTAGCGGGGATCTGCACTTCCTACCATACAGTGCCTCGAACGGAGCCATCTGAATACTGGCCTGGAAACTATTGTTGTACGAGAATTCTACGAGATGCAGGTGATCTTCCCACGAACCACCGAAGTCGAGTGTACATGACCGCAACATATCTTCAAGAGTCTGGATTGTGCGTTCCGACTGGCCATCTGTCTGCGGATGATATACTGAACTAAACTGAAGGTGAGTCCCCAAACTCTCCTGCAAGCTACGCCAAAAGTGTGATGTGAATCTTGAATCCCTGTCCGAGGTAATGCTGACTGGCACACCGTGAAGCCTGACAATCTGCCTGAGGTACATCTCTGCTAACTGAGCCGTAGACTGACCAACTCTGAATGAGAGAAAATGAGCCACCTTCGTGAGCCTGTCAACTATAACCCAAATAGCATCTCGACCGGCTGGGGATCTAGGCAATCCAGTCACAAAATTCATGGTCACATGCTCCCACTTCCATTCTGGAATCGGCAAGGGCTGAAGAAGTCCAGCGGGCCTCTGATGTTCAGCTTTAACCTGCTGGCAAACTAAACACCGAGAGACAAACCGGGCTATCTCCCTCTTCATGCCATTCTACCAGAAATGCTGACGAATATCACGGTACATCTTCGTGCCACCGGGATGAATAGAATACTGTGAACTGTGAGCTTCTGCCATGACCTTCTGTCTGATATCTCCACTGGGTACACAAAGACGAGTGCCGTGCCGAAGTGTACCATCTTCATGGATACATAACTCTGGCCTTCTTCCTGTCTCACACTCTGCTCTGAGTCGCTGAAGCTTGGAATCTGCTGACTGCGCCATCCGGATCCTCTCAACTGTGCTGGACTGAACCTGTAGACTGGCCATCAACGCCACATTGGTAGGAAGAACCACTTCGACTCCCATCTTCTGAAGATCTGCCAATAATTCTGGTTGCACCGTCAGGAAATAAACTCTGGCTCTTCTTCAACGCATCTGCTACAACGTTGGCCTTCCCTGGGTGATACTGCAAATCCACATCGTAGTCCACCAATAGCTCAAGCCATCTTCTCTGCCGCATATTAAGGTCCTTCTGGGTGAAAACATACTTCAAGCTCTTGTGATCAGTAAATATCTCCACTCTATCTCCGTACAAGTAGTGCCTCCACAACTTAAGTGCAAATACTACCGCTGCCAGCTCCAAGTCGTGGGTCGGGTAATTCTTCTCATGATCACGAAGTTGACGTGATGTATAAGATATTACCTTTCCATGCTGCATCAAGACACACCCCAATCCTCTGCCTGAAGCGTCACAATAAACTGTGAATCCTTCGGTCCCATCTGGAAGTGTGAGAATGGGAGCCGTTATCAAACCTCGCTTTAACTTCTCAAATGATTCCTGACACTCTGCTATCCAAGCAAACTGCACATCCTTGTGGGTCAACTGGGTCATCGGTGTCATGACCCGTACCCTTTTTTTTTAAACGGATACGAGACATGTCCAAGCCAGCCTACGCCGCAGTGTCGGCGGTAGAACGCTGTCACGGCCATGAAGATCAAAATCACAAACAATGCCCATTCACAACATTAATTTAATTTACAAAGATCACAAGTTTTACATTTGTAGAAAAATATAAACTTGTACAATTATGGAATGACTACAATTCATCTATCTAGCTGGTCACTAGGCTTTCGTCTGCAAGTACACCCGTCTCTCCCCAAGCTAAGTGAATCCACGGATAACCTGAAAATGTTGGTTTCCAGTCAGGAATGGAACGAGCACAATCCACTGAATGCAATTTCAATAAAGAAGATGACTATAAAACAAAGGTTAGACATCAATCATGAGTTTTGAAAATAAGCAGTAAAGCCGTAAGAGTAAACAGAAAATCAATAGTAGATAAATAGACCCATATACTTTCCTCACTGTTAGAAGTACCTTTGATATGTGATCGGTCTCGGGACAATTATGCGACACGGTCTAAAGTTACACGATCTACAGTTACACGGTCTACAATTACACGATCTACAGTTACACGGTCTACAGAAAATATTGCAATAAAGAAACATTGTCTACAGAATAATAATCACGAACTACACAGATTAAATGCAATAAATAAATCACTGTCTACACGATCTACTTTGCAATAAATAAATCACTGTCTACACTGTCTACAAGAAATAAATGTAACACGGTCTACAAGAAATAAATGCAACACGGTCTACACGGTCTAAGGTCAGATCACACATCGTTGGTACTTCTCATTCCCGACTCAACAATTTATAATAGAAAATAATCACATAACCAATGGCTAATCAATGAAATATAGTGAAAATCAATATCGAAATGCAGACAATAAACTGTACTCGCCTGTGGTCCTGTACTGGTGAAACCGATGATCCAAACCACTCAATATGCCACTATAGTCAAAACCCGTACAACAGTCCCCGGAAGCTGAAATAAACAATACCAATGATCTCAGAATAGTCCAATTAGCTAGGATTGCCTGTCCTTACGTCCAATTCTGGACACAGGAGCAAAACGATAATTTCGGACCAAAACGGTGTCCGCCGTTGGACCCGCTTTGCACCGAAAAGCGTGCCAGAGTCAATGGTCTCTAAAGTCGTCAAACTATATGTCTACGGATCCAGTTTTCCGATACGAACCCAACCGTATCTCCTAAGTTGGATTCCGGCGGGCCGTGCACAAAATCGCCCGTTGAGTGGGACCGTGGGTCCCGCAAAACGGTGATTTTATCAACGGTATCAGAATCGGACCAAACTTGGCATGCAGGACCAAAAAAACGATACGGTTCTGTTGGCACAAGTTTCGTCTCGATCTGACGAGCGTGCACAAAGTTATGACTGAACTTGCATTGGACGGATACGGGGCGATTCTGACGGATACGCGTCGAATTCGTCGCGCACACGCGACCAATTTGAATTCTGTCAAAGCCCACACGACCACGAAGCCGTTACGCAGCTTTTGATGTCTTCGGTTCGCGACCACGTCGTCCGGAATGGCGGAACGCACGTCGTGTGGATGGATTTTATTGAATTTTACAATTTTGAAAACATGTTTTTCCCGAATTTCAAATCGATTTCTGTCACCATGTAATAGACTAAAATTAAAACTAAAAGTAGGGTTTTTATGTCCTACATGTTGTCCTTAAATGCCTTTAGATAGATTTTCGAAATCATGCATGGTTTGGGCGAAAACTGGCCGCGAACCAGAGTGTTTGGACTGTTTCACGTGTCCTGTTTCGACAGGTTTTTCATCGATTTCTGAATCGATTTGCGCCGTGTTCATTGTGAAATAAAAAGAAGTGAATGAAGGGGTTAGGAGAGGGTTATGTTGGCTTTCTAAAACATCTTAGGGTTCACAAAAAGATGAAGAGACGAGGGAGAAATCTCACCTCGAAGTGGAGTCGCTGCGACTGCTCCCGCTGCTGCAAACCAGCGATTGTGCGCGTGCGCGCGGCCTCGTGGCCGGCCGACCGCCGTGCAGGGTGGCGCTGGCGCGCGCCTGATGGCCGCCCAGGGTGAGGTGGTGGTGGCGGAGGTTATTCGAGTTCTAATCTAGGGTTTTCTTCTGCTGCTCTCGGTTCTCTCTATTTACGATATATATATATATATATACTATATATACATATCATATATATACGCTTCTCGGTTATGTTTGTGCTGCAGGGGTTCAGAGCTTAGTAGCTCTCAGGTTGGGAGGGGTCTCACGTGGGCCTGGGCTCAGCCCGCCCACTGTTCTTTCTTCTTCCTTTTTTTTCTTTTTTTTTTTCTTTTTCTCTTTTCTTTTTTTTTTTCTATATATATATATGTATACGTATATATGTAATCACCAATAATATCTATATACACGTATTTATATACATATTCACGCATATATATTTTTTACACTCATATATACGTATATATAAAATATATATATATAAATACGCATATATACATATATATCTAAACACAAATATATATTTATATATATATATTTATACGTATACACATGCACATAATTTACCTATATATATATTTATATACACATGCACCATATGTTATCCTTTATATTTATCTATATATATACGCACATATATTATGTATTTGTATATACACTTTCATGTATATATATATACATAATACTATATATACACATACGCATATATATCCAAATATACACATGTATACCTTTATTTAATACATTACTTATACATACAATTACACACACCTATTATAGTATATTTATAATAAAATAATATAAAAACAATATTATTAAATAAAAATTCCAATATATAACAATAATAATAATAACGAAATTTAATAACCAATAATGGTATATATATCTAACAATTAGCTATGATAATTTATTATTCATAAAATCTAAAAATCACCATTTAATTAAAGTAAGTAAAAATAGAATATATAAAAAATTCGGGAAGGGGAGCTACAATCGGTGCCGAAATCCTTACAAAATCTGAAATGAATCGCCGGTAGTAGCCGGCCAATCCAAGGAAGCTGCGAACCTCTGCCACTGAACTAGGTACTGGCCATGACTCGATAGCCACAATCTTTTGGGGATCCACTTTCACTCCTCCTCGGGTAATGATGTGACCCAAGTACGAAATACGATCGAGCCAGAACTCGTATTTACTAAACTTGGCGTACAACTGATGCTCTCTAAGCGTCTGAAGGACGATTCTGAGATGCTGCTCATGCTCTGCTTCGCTCTTGCTGTAGACCAGGATATCATCTAGGAACACGATCACGAACTGATCCAAGTAAGGCATGAAAATGCGATTCATGAGGTCCACGAATACGGTCGACGCATTGGTTGCTCCAAAGGGCATAACAAGGAACTCCCAATGCCCATACCTAGATCTGAATGCTGTCTTCGGGATGTCCTGCTCTCTGACTTTGATCTGGTGGTATCCTGACCTCAAGTCTATCTTCGAAAACACTGAAGCCCCTTTGAGCTGATCAAACAAGTCATCTATCCTCGGGAGAGGGTATCTGTTCTTGATTGTCACTGAGTTCAAGGTACGATAATCTACACATAACCTGGACGTACCATCCTTCTTTTTCACAAGAAGCATCGGGGCTCCCCAAGGCGATCCACTTGCACGAATGAATCCCTTGGTCCTGAGTTCTTCAATCATCTTGTACAAAATCTCCAACTCTGAAGGCGCCATCATGTAGACTCGCTCTGATACTGGTGCTGCCCCGGGGTTTAAGTCTATAGTGAACTCAATCTCCCGCTCTGGCGGCACCCCTGGAAGTTCCTCTGGGAAGACATCTGGAAACTCTTCAACTATCCTGGGTAACTGCACTGCTGCTACTGCCATCCGTAATACTGGGGAAGATGGCTCCACTGCGCCTCTTGAAAATGAAAACTCTGGCTCGCCTGGAATACTAAAGACAACCCTGCCAACATGACAGTCTATCCTAGCATACTGGTTCCTCAACCAATCCATGCCTAAGACTACATCATAGTCTGCCATAGAGAATTCTATAAATCTAGCGGAGAACTCTCTACCGCTAACTATGATCCGACACGAGGAAAATACTCGATCTACTCCCACAAGACCATTATCAGTAAGTATATTGAGCCTCACTGATAATGACTCGGGCTCCAATTCTATCCATGTCGTAAATCGTGCAGACATGAATGAATACGATGCACCAGAATCAAATAATACCAATACTGGAGAGGAGTTAACGAGAATAGTACCTGCCACTACCTCGCCTGGTGCAACTTCTTCTTCCATAGTCATCATCATCGCCTGGCCTTGTCCTCTGGCTGTGGGTCCCCTCTGCTGGAAACCTCTCTGCCTACTCTGCACTTGGGCTTGGGTATACTGCTGCTGGTTCTGCTGATGAAACGCCTGGGCCTGAGGCAACAATGGCCTCGGGTACTGCTGCTGCTGCATAGGGGCTGGTCCCCTAACCGATGGACTGGTTAGGTTGGAAGAGGATGAACTACCCCTATTCGGGCAGGCTCCTATCTTGTGATCTGCCGCTCCACAAGCCAGGCACAATCCTTGCGCCCTGCGACAATCTGCCACCACGTGCCTTGGCTTTTCGCAATGAGAACATCCCATCGCGGAAGTCTGCTTCTACTTCTGCTGCCGCGGGTACGTCAGGGTCGAATGCTGAACCGATGTCACTGAGGTCGCCCGCCTCGGAGTTCCAATAGTCAAACTCCTAGCTGCCGGGACTGGAGCTGATGATTGGTGCATTTGACTGTGGGATCGCTTCCTACCTCCGGTCCTATCCACGATCCTCTGGGAGGTGTACTCATGCCTCCTAGCAGCTCTCAATACTGCATCGAACGTCTGGTGCTCGAACTGCTCGACTGCCAACAAGATCTCCAAATACAGTCCCTGCTGGAACCGCTGGGCCCTATCAAATTCGGTCGCCATCAAGGTGGGGGCAAACCTACTGAGTCTAGAAAACTCAGATGCATAACTGTCGACCGTTCTGCCTCCTTGCTTCAAGTTGGTAAACCTCGTCTGTAGATCGTACCGAGCTACAGCATCGAAATACTTCGTCTGGAATCTTTTTCTAAATACCGCCCAAGCAATGGGTGCCACTAACCCCATGGCTTGCGCTGCCCACCAACTGCGAGCCAAGTCTAACAACTGTAGACGTACCACCGCCACCTTCTCATTCTCAGGTGTCCTGGCTGCTTCCAGAATCACCTCGGTACCCTGAAGCCAAGCATCCGCGGCAATTGCATCTTCACTGCCGTCGAAGAATGGAGGGTTCAAGCGCTTGAAGCTGTTGGCCGCGCTGTTCCCTGGATGACCGTCTCTGTTCAAGGCATCTTGAACTGTCTGGTGCAGGGCGTCGCTCCGACGATCCTGGAAAGCTATCAAGGTCCTGATGAGACCTACTAAGGTGCCATCATCCGGTTCTGCAGACTGGACGGGCGGAACTGGTGACTCTCCTCCAGTAGGCACAACTCTTGAGGCTACTCCGAAATACTGGACTTGATCTCCGGGTTGCTGCGGGTCCAAGGGAAGTGCTCCACCTCGCTGGTCGGCAGGGCCAGGTATAGTGCCGCTGAAGAAGACGACACAGGGAACAATAAGAAAAGGACTAGGACAGATCAACGATACAAGCATATGATCAGGACAAGAATTCAGGGATTCAGAGAATATGATCAGAGATCAAGGACGAGTACTGATTGAGATATCTATCCGGTAGACCCTCATATATCTTGATTTACAGACCTGCATGGGCCACCACTTAAATCATGTCATACCCCATAACCAGAATACTGGAGAGCGGGGGCGGACATAGCCAGCTACGTATATTGAAATGGAATCCACCTCGCTATACGGTCACGGCTGTCTAGATATATGATGGTTTACTACAAGCCAACAGTCTCTTAAGGTCATGAACAAGCCTATTGTCTCAATCTCAAGCAAGTAATAGGAGTTACAAGATGTTAGATCACCAAATATACAATAAAAGGCGTCCCAAATATTACATATTCAGTTGATCATGAAGCTAGTCATACAAAATGTCAGGACTAGCAAGAGTTCAGTCATACATGATCAACCCTAGGATTTGTCAATCATGTTTACAACCCGTAGACAGACAGTAAGTAAATGTGCATCGAGCTAACAGGTGCTCGTCGGCTAAATGCCTCAAAAGAATAACTTTACAATACAGTGGGCAAATCAAAAAAGGAAAACCCACTCTTGGCCCGGGTTCCGTCTAGTTGTCACCATTGGGCTGGAGGTTCGGTAGATCCTCAGGAGCTGCTCCGAAATCTGGCCACACAAAACCAGCTGGGTCAAACCCCAGAAAGAGCAAGTGCCACAAAGGAGGCCACGAAATAAGAACAAAAGCCAGCATATCAGATCATAAGGAATAAAAGAAAAGTACAAGTATTAAAGAGTACAATAAGGAAATAAACGACTAGGGACGTGGGACCATTCCGGGAACCAAATTACAATCCTTAAACCAAACAAGGACCGGGATTGTAACTCTTCGCCGGAATAGCGCCTTGTCTCTACCCATTTATTGTTAAGACAAGTAAAACAAACATGTTCGAGAGAAACCAGGTACTGGGACTAGACAAGACTTAGACCGGGCTAGCCACCATCCATTCACAAGCGGCCAAGCAATTATTACGGCTTACTACTTTAACTAACTAGGATTATCACAAGCCTAATTACTAACAAGATGCAAATGAGAATTTTCCAGTCCCAAGCCCTGCAGACTATCCAGTTATCCTTCCGCAGGTTGAGAGTATGGTTGGGTACATCGCCCAAAAGACGATATACCCTTAGGTGACTTAGAGGGTGCAACACCTAACAGTGTGCTGGAAATGTGCCCTACTCGAAGGCAGGCTACAAGTCCGTTTAAGTGCGCCCAGATAACGAATTTGCCTGTGACTGGAAATTCTCCATGAGCTATAGTTTGATCTAGTCATTAGCCTAATCCATATTCAATGCAAGTCCCTGGCCGTGGTATCCAGGGAGTCACGTCCTAGACATGATGCAAGACAAGACAAGTAGATTTGCACAAGCAACAAGAAGGAACACCCACGGTGTCAGGTAAATCAAGTACGACCAGTTATCAAGTCGAGTCAAGTTACAAGTTACGAGTTATAAGTCAGGAGTGCGCCGCCATGAGCCACTATCAAGTTATCAGGTTACAAGTTAAGAGTGTACCCCATCAGGTCACTACCAAGAAGATCAGAAGTACTAGGATCATAAATCACAGAAATCACAAAAACCATACTAGTCATAGCAAACACTGAAAATCGTGTCAGGTCGTATTGGGTCAAGATAGTCGTGCTGTGTGGAACAAGATCTCAAAACCCAATCCACAAAAGAGAAGCCAAGCTTAAAGAAAATAAAACCAAATCTCTATGGTCAAATAGACTGCGCAAGAGATCAGGTTGCGCAAGGGAATGGACTGCGCTAGGGTCAGGTTACGTTAAAGCCAAGTGAGCTGGAAGCAAAGTGCGCAGGGGTGAGCTGCGCAGAGGTCGGCTTGCGCTGGGTCGGAGGGCGCTGAGCTGGGTGGCGCAGGAGGCGAACTGCGCTAGGTCGGCTTGCGCATGGATCGGCTTGCGCTGGATCGGAGGACGCTGAGCTGGGTGGCACAGGAGGCAAATTGTGCTAGGTCGGCTTGCGCATGGATCGGGTTGCGCATGGATCGGGTTACGCTGGGAGGAGGGAGACGCTGGAGCTAAGGAGCCCCAGCGCGGTTCGGTTCAGCGTAATACGCTGGCCGAGGAGTTACGCAGTCCAGTCCAAGGGGCCGAGCGCGGATCAGTCCGGCGCTAAAGAGCGCTGGCCGAGAGGGGTCTTCTTCTCCAAGCCGAGAGCATCATCAAGAACACCAAAACTTCAAATCTTCATATCTTGGCCAAATCAAAACCAAATTTAGATTTTCAAAGTTCTAACTTGTGTAAAATTGAATTCTTTTCCACATGGAAGCATCAAAATAAGCAAAAATCAAAGTTTAATAGATCAAAACCAAGAATTTCCGAAAATAGTAAAAACATAGATATAGAAAAATGGAAGCTCCAAATCACAAAATGCCAAGTTCTAATGTTGTTCACCATGGCCTAATCTAGCTAATGGACAATTAAAATGGGGTCCTTATGTGGTGGCAAGGTGCACTTGCCTATGGTATTGGTGGAGGAAGGAGGAAGAAGAAGATGGAGAAATTAATAGAAATTATGGAGGAGAGAGAAAGTTAGGTGGGATTTAATGGTGGAGGATATGTTGTGTTGAGGGTGGAGGTTAGCTAAGGTGTTCCTTTGGGCTTAAAATCAAACCAAACCAAACCAAACCAACTAAAACCGAGCCGAGCCGAAACCCAAAATACGAGAAACCCCAAAATTCCGCAAGTCGAGAAAATAAAAATACATGATAAAATCCAACTACGAGCACGAATACGAAATACAGGAAACGGGGGTGACACACACACACACACACACACACACACACACACATATATATATATATATATATATATATATATATATATATATATATTGCATATTTATTTTTTTAAAATTTAAAAAATTCAAACCGACTAATCCGACTAGTCCCCAATTAATCTCTAGTTCCCGCAAACCGACTGGCGGCTAACTAGCGATTTTTACAACCTTGCAAAATATATTAGGATTGATGGATACCAAAATAGTTTTTGATTTTTGGGTTTTGATGATTTTTGGTTTTGTTAATTTCAAACAAACGAGTTATTATCTTCATACCGGGATACAAATGTTTGGGTTTTCATGTGTTTGTTAATTGTATGTTAATTTCAAGTATTTAACATTGGGCACTTTTATTCACTTGTTTGGAGTTGCCACAAAATCTCAATACCGGGATCATTATCTTCATGCGACAATGTACAGTTTAAGCATAATTCAGAATAAGTAAAAATATCTTAATATACAAAATAAATGTCTTAATATACAAATTAAATGTACAGTTTAAGCATAATTTTCTACATTATTTATGTAATTTGATGTTGTTTATGATAGAAATAAATTTAGTTAGCCAAATAAATCGACTTTTAATTTTATTCAAATCCATCGCTTTTGTAATGTATTAGGCATGCTTCAGTTTTGTAACTTTGTCAGTTATTAAGGGGAAGGATTTCAAGGCTGTCCCATGCATGCTCTTTGAGCTGGGTTTTCATTGGTTATGATGTGAGAAAGGAAATCATACACAGGTGGAAGTTGTAGATGTTGTTAAGCTTAATCAGACCAAAAAAAAACTTCTTTCTTCAGTTGACAATGCGCTAGATGATATTTTAGTTTCTTAGAATTGTCTGAATTGTATTTCACATCTGCTTGGTATTCTTGCTCTCTGTTGATGTCAACTCTAAGAAAGGTTTTGGTTGTATGTTACTTAAGACCAATGATTTAAAGAGCGGTGCTACAAAAAGAACCAACTCTTGTTTACATCTCCCTGGTGGCTTCTGTAACATCAGACTGAATATTCAATATAGCCTTATTTCATTTGATGTATCAAATGGGATGGTCAAACTAATATGATTAGCAGTATCCTGACGCCGTCAATATCCCTGGTGTCCTAGTCCTAACGTTGGGTTCCCCCGTCTACTTTGCCAATACCGGATACTTAAGGGAAAGGTAATTAAGCGACGGACGTCTAATTAATCTGATCCCTTTCGTTTCCCTTAAATTAATTAAGCCTAACTGCCGCTAATAATTATATATATGATTGTGTGGAGAACCATAGGATCTCAAGTTGGTTAGAAGCAGAAGAAGACTATGCGAAGAAAAATGGTGATGAAGTGAACTATGTTGTATTTGACCTGAGTGGTAAGTCACAATAGCAACATTACAGTTTCGGGGCCCATGCGATGCCCCGCGATCAAACGGCTAAGGGGCACGGGGCTCCATAAATGGGACTCCCGATCCGGACCCTACATGTATATATGCTTCACATTTAAATGACTGAATAATTTCTCTGTGAAGGGGTTATTTCTATCGACTCGAGCGGCCTTGGACTAGGCTAATTCTAAGAGCTAATTCTAATTTGTTTGTATCGGTTTTATGTATTTTCCCTCAAAATAGCATATACTTTTGGAGATTCCTTTACATTACTCATCTGCCTATCCAAATATTTCAGTTCATAGAGCTTCATCGCAAGTTTTCAATGTATATGGTCATATTCCTCTCTACTATTTTCTACAACAATAGCAATAGATAGGAGTAATATGTTCTATGCTTGTAGTGGAGCAGAAGTCTTAAAAGATATGTCACTATATTGTTTGGGTTCTTGTTGTATTAGGCTTCACCTTGTATATTAACTACAACTTTGCAATAATTAAGAAGCAAATGATCTTCATGCACATTTGATCTACATATGAATTGTATTTACTAGCAAGCTGTACAAAGAAAACTTTCAATATTTTTCTTACACTATGTGTTGATGCCAAATGACTGATTTGAGTGATAGGAAGCAAGTAATAGTGTTATACATCCATTATAAATGCTTCTATGTGAAGTAGGTGGTATGGCTGCTGGTGGTTGTTCTTGTTAACCTCTACCAGTTGACCTGATAAGCTTCAGGCAATCCCTCTAGTAGAAAAATACGGTGTCGCTGCAAAATTACAGTAGTCAATTGCTCATTATCTATTTGGTGCTTCTAATAGAAAGTATTAATACAAAGCATTCTGGACTGCTACATATGTAGCAAAACAACCAAATCAGATTGTCAATCACTCTCATATAAATGTCCCTCTTATGGCTAATTTTCAATATAGTTTTTGAGAAATTATTAATATTAAATCCCTAGTTAATTAGTCTTTTAAACCTAACAAGTTGTAAGCAATGCTTTTTCTTCATCTTTTATTTTATTTTATTTTCTTTTTTTGTGTTATTTCTTAGCAGTTTGTGTAATGATATAAATTCTTACTAATATTCATCTTCTTCGTTTGTTAGGTTTGTTGTTTGAGATGATATAGTTTTTCTTCCTATCATGTCACGATCGATTTCAAAAGGGTGGATAAAACATCCACATAGAAATGACGACGAGTACAAATAAGGGGTTCGATATTTTATGGATTTTGCAATGAAACACTAACTCCCTGGGCTTACAACATGTAGTTGCCCTTGTAAAGTATGCAAAAATGAAAAAAGAGCATCATTTGAAGTAGTTAGAAGGCATTTGATCGTCAATGGTATGCTTCCGACATATGATGAATGGTTTCTTCATGGAGAGAAGCCGGGCATGGATATGACAGCAGGTTATGAAAAACAATTTATAGAAGAAGATCAAATCCATGATGAAGTTCTAAGCAAAGATACCAATGTCAATGAGGGTACGCTGGGGAACCTGGTTGATGATGCTTATGGTGTACACAATGAAGCTCCTGGTGTTGAAGGTAGTGGTGCAAATAATTCTCAAACAAATGTAGTGTCCGAAAATTATGCTGCTCCTTATCTTGATCTTGTTGATAAGTATTGTGAATATAAGAGAATTGCTAGTGAGAAATTATACCCCGGTTGTGAAGCTGAACACACAACTCTATCTGTAATTATAGAGTTGCATAACTTAAAGAAGAAGTACAATTGGTCGGGAAATAGTGTGACAGAATTGTTAAAGTGTTTGACTCAATGGCTCCCTAAGGGGAACACACTCCCTCAAAAGTATCCTGCAATGAAGCAAATGATGAAAGATTTAGGAATGAAGGCGAAGTGCATCCATGCATGCGAGAATAATTGCATGTTGTATTGGAAAGAGTATGCAAATGCGACTGAGTTCCCTCAATGTCAGACGTTCCGATTTAAAGTTAAGGAGGAAAACGAAGCCAGAAAAGGTTGGAAGGGAAACAAAATAACCAAGAAAAGTTTTGAGGCACTTTCCTTTGATTCCAAGATTAAAGAGGTTGTACACAATACCTTGGATTGCAAAAAAAATGCAGTGGCACAAGGAAGTAGAGCCTTCGTGGGACTTAATGCGACATCCTTGTGATTCAGCTGAATGGAGAACACTTAAATGCAGGTGGCCGGAGTTTGCTGACGAGGGACGGAATGTTTGGCTTGGTATAGCGACTGATGGATTCAACCCACATGGTGTTCTATCTAATAATTACAGTTGTTGGCCTGTTTACGTTATACCATACAATATGCCTCCTTCATTATGCATGAAATCGCAGTTTCAGATGATGTGCTTATTAATTCTAGGGCCCAAAGCACCAAGCCAAGATATTGATGTTTTCTTGCAACCTCGCTCACACCACCTATTTCTCCCCTTCCCCATTTAAACCAACACACAAACCCACTACCACCACCCCACGAGCACCACTCCAACACAATCTCTCAGCCCCCACTTCCTTTTTCTCATTCTTCTTACCAAAGCTAACACCACCACCACTCCCATTTTCAAACAAACCCTTCTCTCTCCACCGAGCTTCTTTCCTCCAACCTCTCTCCAACTTCGGTGACGCCAGCTCGGTACCCGAGCACGCCCCATCTGTGCCTCCAGTCGGCGCCCCGCCCGCCGGACCCCGCGACCCGCCCGCGCCCCTTCCGCGCACACCCGCGGCCGACTCCCGGCCACCCGTGCACCGCCCCGACGGTCTCCCGCCGACCCCCGACTCCGGTGGCCGTGCCCTAGCCCCGACCAGGCCGCGCCCTCCAGCGGCGCCCGCGGCCGCGCACCCCGGACCCCGATCCAGCCCCGCCCCGACGTCTCCCGCGGCCAGACCCGTCTCCAGCAGCCGCTGCCGCCCCCGGCAGCCCCGATCTGCGCGCACGTAGCCCCGTCCCGAGTGGACAGCACCTGCGTGTGCTTTCGGCGTGGTTCGATTCCGATTTCGAGTTCGTTCTGTGGATTCGTACGTCCCGAGTCCGAGGCAACCCTTCGGATTCCGTCATTTTGGGTAATTCCTGGTTAATCACAGTAGTTCGTCCCTCCTATGTCAATGATGAGTTTGGTCCACGAATCTCCTTCGAGAATTCGATTGTTGGGTTACGTTTGTTTTCGAGATTTTCCGAGAAACTTTCGGGAAAGCATCTGTTAGTTTGCTTTGTTTTTTCGAAACCTTCGGAAATGAATTCTGAGAATAATTTGGTTTTCGAATCTTTCCGATTTGTGCTGTGATGTTTTTGGGTTTGTTTCGGATTCCCGAATTCGTTTCAGGTCGTTCCAAATTAATATTGAGAATGATTGTGGCTAGTTATATATATATATTTTGGAATTCCCTGGTTTGAGATATTTGGAGGAAAATATTGGCACACTTTTTCAGTTTTTGGGTTGACCGAAAATAGAGGAAATGCTGCCGGATTTTCCATAAAATTTAATTATATTTTAAAATGATTTTAAAATGGTTTTTTTCGGAAAATATTAATATTTTAGATTTTGGGCGACGACCGTATTGGTCAATGAGCCTTGGCTAAGTGCAAACAAAACCGGCTTCGCCCGGACGTTGAGATATTAGCCTATATGACAATTGGACCAATATCTGAGACTCATTAATATTTAATTTATTTTTATTATTTAATTTATTCATAATTAAATTGTAGGAAGATTTTAGAACTAACAACTGTTTCGTCTTATTTCAATTTATGTGAAATAAATTGTAATGGGCATAAGCCTAGCTTTTCTATTTTTCTCTGTGGCCTGTAATTTTGTAGCGTAGGTTTTCTGTCATTTTTTGGTTTTTACGAGTTTTTAGCGTACGCGTAAATCAAAAATAAATATTATTTTGAATAGAAAATTAATGAAGTTTTCTCACATTAAAATTTACAAGTTTTAATATGTAAAAACGATCATGTTTTTCTCATTAAAATAAGAAATATAGTTTTATACGTATAATTACAAAAACACAAAATTTTAACCAAATAAATTGGTAACTACGAGTTTTTCTAAAATACAAAGTTAAATTGATCTTTCCCTCGTTATTAATTACAACGTACCGATAATCGCGTTTGTTTGTGATTGCATTAATGAAGATTAAAATTGATTAGGACACAATTAGAGATTTCAACTAGCATAGTTAGCTTGGTAACCCTGGATTCTGAGTCAACTTCTCGAATGTAGGATTTCGAGGACGAGTCTAAATCCCATCTCGAAGTCTTCAACCCTTCAAGTCCAGTCCATTTTAAGGCAAGTACATTTTGTGTTAGTTTACAATTAATTAGTAATCGTTTTAATACAAGTTTAAACCACGATGCAACACGGAACTCTTCCTGAGAGCACTGACTGTAACTACTGTAACTGTTTGGGGACTGGGGGAGTAGTGTAATGAGTATGACCACATCCCAAAATAACTTAGAACTGTACTAGCTTACCCCTCATACACACGAGGATAAGCCGTATCTTCACTGTAACAAACCCAAGCCGGTCATATTCATTGCCTATTCAAATCATACTGTTTTAACTGTTGGAGAACTATTTATTTTCAAATTGTTTAAAAGTGCATGATTCTATTATTATTTCAATTGTCAAATTATCATGAATTGTACTTGGCTCCCTCCTGACTGGAGATAACATTTTTAGAGGATATTGAGGATGCTGAGCTGTTATACAACAGCTATTACGACCCGGTTCTGTACCCCATGGTGCTGCCAGAGTCCCCTTTGGAGGACGCAGGACCTGAGGCCGACGAGCCGAACGCCTAGCTAGATTTTCTGTTTCTAGATTTGTTGTTTTAGAATTTTGTAATTTGATTTCAGCTTTTAATTCAGTTCTTTCACTTTCCAGTTGTATCTATTTAAAGGTTTAATAAAGTTTTAAATTCCCGAATATTGAGTTGTGACAAATATAGATGTTGTTGTGGTTACCTGCTAATGGAACAGCTTACTGCCGCCGTCTCAACAACGGTGCAGGCTGGGCATGATCCTGTTCGACCCAATTATTTGGGATCGGGTCGTGACACAACCTGAATGACTTTTACTCAGAAGCTGCTACGTGTGTAGGTGCAGCTCAAATCAAGCGCAGTTTGACTTGTTGACTGAAGCTCGTGCAACCTGATAAAGTTGAGACAACTTACATTCTAAAGAAGGATGACGTGGCACACATGCCACTAATCTCTCAAGACGTGTCTACTATCCTGTACACGACCACGCGTATCTCAATCATATGATGCCACGTGTCTAAATACAGTTAGTACACGATTGACAACTGAATGAAAGTTGGCGCAACAGGAGGTTGGCGCAATCCAGCCTCACGCACATCAGAATAACTGCTAAAACAGTTATTTCCTGAACTCTATAAATAGAGTTTCCAATCATCATCGGACAAGGGATCAAGAACTCTTGCAAAGTTGCTGCTGCGTTCTCTAGAGGCTACAGTCTTCAAGTTCACATAGTCCAAGGGATAAAGTGATCGTCTCCTGATCAGATTCCTAAAGTTGTACTTCCCCAGAATTCATTGTACTTTGTACTCTTTTACAAGTTTGGAATAAAACAAATTTTTTATTTTTGCAAACAAAATGACGACTCTGCTGGGGACGACTTTCTCCTCCGACGAAAAAGTGACAACTCAATGTGACATTGCATCGATCGGCAAGATGCAGAAGACTCTGGTTGTTCAAGTCAACCAGACAGCCTACGAGAATATGATCAACACCAAGAGCAACAAGCACGCGGTGGCTATTGCCAAGAACAGGACTGTGTGGACTCCTAAATCTCCTATAGTCGCTGTTGCCCATGCGCAACTTGAGTGCTCAATAACCAAGGCGCAATCCGCCTCAGTGGCTCCAGTACAGCATGTTTCTGTTGCTAGGGCACAATCTGCTCACTCTGCTATCCATGTGCAGTCTACCACTATCCTTGCTGCCAAAGTGCAGTCATTTCAAGCTACTGTCGAGGCACAGTCTACCAAAGTTGCTGCCAAGGTGCTACCAGTAGTCCGTAGGACTATGGCGCAACCCAAGCAATCTGCTACTCCGGCGCAACTTAAGGGGACTAGTCTTTTGGCTATACCCTCTTCCAATTCTCAAGTTCTGAACTTAGAGAATTCATGTCCTAGTGCTAACACTAGACAGAACAAAGGAAAAAGTCCTATGGCATTTTCTCAATTGGCACAATCTATGCCTAAAACGATCAAACAACAGAACAAAGGGAAACGCTTCTTAGCTAACCTTGTTCAAAACAAAGGAAAGCACCCTTTGGTCTTTCCTCAAACTTCCCTGGTCTATGACTCAGAGGAAGGTGTATCAGATTCTATTCCTGTAAACAGAGGTCCTTGAACCTCTGATACCGGAAAGAATACTGATCAGAGAGGTATCTTACCTACCCCTATGGGGTCTGGTCAAGATCTTCCTACCTTGCAAATTTTAAGATCGAAATAAGAAAAATTGAAGGTATCACAAATAGAGACACCGGGAGCGGAATTTTCAGATTTACGCGCTTATCTCAATAGGCGTCACCAATATCAACTTTGGTAAAACGCAAGAACCCTATGCCAAAGGCCAATCTGCATCAAAAGTCAAAGTTTGAAAAGAAAGACCCTTCTACCTATGCTAATGAGTTGAGTACATCCTTGTACACTCAAGGAACCAAACACCTGAAGAATAGGAGACATGTTCCTAACATCATTAAGGAATATGTCCCTTTGACTTTTTCTCGTCCTGTGGTTGTAACTGATCTCCGGCAACGTCTTACGCAAAGACGAAAGATTACGAGAATGTTTTCCTCACCTCCAAATCATGCTTCAAATTGCCACTGCCTACATGAAGTTGTCATCAACTGTTGTTGCCAATCGGCTCGACGATCTGTCTTCGATCGTCTGAACTATGCTTCAACTCCTGAACATATAATAGAAGACGAAGATGAACTATTATATGCTTCTGTTAACATGACTTCTTGTCACGATCCGCTACCCAAATTGTTGGGCCGGGCTGAGTTATGTCCAGCCTACGCTTGAGATAAAGCGTAGTAAGCTGTTCTAAAGATAACAAGATAAGACTAAAATGTGCTAACAGTTCTATATGTAATAAAGAGTCATAAATGTTCCAAACACAAAAGTCATCTCATATATAAGTATGTCCCAAGTACAAGTCCGAAATGTAAAACTGGATACAGGTCCAGACACAAAATACATAGTCTAACAATATGACTACTCTCGGAACCCCGAGCAACTACGCAAACTAGACGAGTTTTTCTGCAGCTACATCCTCGTAAGATAAAGCCTGGTCCTCGTGTAAAACTCCTAAATTTCTACTATATTTTTTTGTACTAATTTTTTTGTATTTATACATCGTATAGTCGTATTGTACGTCGCGCGAGAATTTATGTTTTTCGTATTTTTTCGTCGAGTGCGAATATGTGCGAGGTACATATTTTTAGAAAAATAAATTTTTGATTTTATTTTCGGTGATGGTTTCAAAATAATATATATAATAATTATTTTTCTTAAAGTGGTAAAAAATATTATCGAGGTTGGCAAACTTATTATTTTTAATTATTTATAAAATACTATCTTATTTTAATAGTGATAAATTGGAAAACTAGATTTATGTGAATATTTTATTCGTGTAAAGCACATGAAAATTATTTCATGTATATTTTCAAATTTTATTTTTATTATTTATAATAAATTATTTAGCAATAAGGTATTTTAAATATTTAAATATTTATGTTTATTTTCGAAATTAATTATTATTAAAATATTAGTGTTCATAAAAATATATTTTTAATTTTTGTTTGATTGATATTTAGATAAATTATTATGATTTAAAAATATGAATGTATTTTTTGGATTCTATTGTAATATAAAGATTTACCTAGATTTAAATTGATTCGGAATTGGATTGAAATTGCTTTAAAAGTATTTAAAATAATATGGTATTTATCTATTGGGTTCTAAATCAATTCTAATCCTTATCCAACTGGAAATTCCCACATCCTATAAATAGGCAGGTACTCCTCCATAAATTCCAACCATCCACAAAATTTTCTACCCACGTGAGTGCATCGTGTCCATGTAATCCCTCCCCGCCCAAATTCTTATTCCATATTTATTTTACAAAATACAAATTTTTCCTCCGTGTCGACAACTCCGACACAAATAAATCCTAACCCTAACCCTAACCCTGCTTGTTCAGCTACCGCACCGCAATTGTCGCAGTATCGCGTCCATCTCGTCCGATCCTGACCCGATCCTACGACAGCACGGCCGCCACCTCCCACACGACCAACACCATTCCTGTCACCATTCACCGGCACCACCTCATCGTCCCGACCAAAACCATAATCCCGCTTCCGTCCACGACCCAAGCCAGAGCCCAAACAGAAAAGAAAACGCACATACCACCAGAATCATTTTTCGATCATCACCAGACCCCCACAACCATCACCACCACCGCCGTGGCTAGCCTCCCAGGAGCCACCAACCGAACTTCCAAACTACCCCCGACTCCGCCTGACCGAACACCCCCAACTGCCATCAACACCGCCACCTTCCCCAACTCAACCCCCGCATCATACCAGCCATCACCCCTCCGCGCTCACTACCGCCACCATCGTCGACTCCCTGACCATCCAACCACCGAACCTCGTTGGCCAGACCCAACACCGCCACCGCCCCTCCTCGTCCAAACCCCGCCGACTCCACGAAATAAAAAAAAATACAATAAAACCACACCGCCCACCAGCACTTACATTCTCCGCGCGGCGCCGCACCACGTCGCCGCCCAACCGCCTCCGACCGCTTCAAAACCCCATGCTCCGACCAGTCCAGCGCCGTTGACTTTCTACTCCTCTGCGCCCTTTTCTCCGGTGAGAAAGTCTCCGCCACTTTCGCCCCCCTTTCCGCTCTCCACGCCCGACCGTCCCGCTCCCCGTTCTCCACCGCCTCCTTCGCCAACCATGGCCTACGTCCGCCTCCTCCGCAGGCGCCATAGCATCCGCGCCTCCGCCCCGCTCGAACCCCCGATCCCGCGTCGCCGCAGCTCCCCTCGCCGAGTCCGCCCATCCGTCGCCTCCCGCTTCCTCTTCCCGATGAACTTTCGTCCAGTCTCCGCGTCAGCCGGCGAGCCCCGCCCGAGAGCCCCATATCCTCCGAGTGGCCGCCGCCTTCTCACCGCTGCCGCTCCGCAGCACCCCCCTCTCGCGCTCACTCTCTCTCCTCTCGTCCTCCACTTCACTCCTTCAAATTTCTCTCCACACCCCTCTCTCTCTCTGTTCCGATTAAAAAGGAAAGGGAAGCATCTGGTATTTTATTTAATTACTTATTTATTTATTTATTTATTTGTTATTTATGGTTGTTTGTTAGTTATTAGGTTGCTTTTCTTAGTCTTTTGTATTATTTATTATTATTATTATTATTATTATTATTATTAATATTGTTGTTATTATTATTATTAACTATTTTAATCATTGTTATTTTTACTATTGTAAGTACTGTTGCAAACAGTACATATATAAAAATATATTTATATTTATATTTTGGATATTAAGTTATTGGTATCTTAATATACTTGGTATAAATTACTAGAAGCCCTATTATTATTATCGTGTTTTTTTTTTCATTATCATTTTGTACCTACTAGTAGTAGATTAAAAATATATTAGTTATAGATATTATAAATACTTTCTAAAAAGTTATATCATGGATTTTGTCTAAATCGATTTCAAATTTGGTTCTTAAAATCTGTTATGATATTTAAACTAATATAGTTTTCTACCTTAAAGATTATTATTTTGACAAACCTATAATATTTTTGCCTAAAGCTGATTTTTCACTTTACAAGTATTTTTTCTTTCTAAAAACTATTTTTAAGTTAATGATAAAATATTTTCAAAAATTTGTATATATATTCTAAATTCCTTTGACTATCATCCGTCCCTGCTAATCATATCTTCCTACCCTCTTCCAAAACTGGACTACCTTATGTCGACCCTAACTAATTTGACCTTTCTGGACCCAATGGAACCGTCCGTGCCATCATCCGAGGCCGCCATGCATAGTTGTAACATCGCAGTCATACTCCATGCCACATGATCATAGCACCATACCAGGCGGCTTACCAGGCAAGTATACCTTGCTAATTAACTGTCACATTATTATTTTCAACATTTATTTACTTGTTTCGTATTTTTATTTTATTTGTTATAAACTGCGCGTCCAAGGCACACTTGGGTGCAAGCGACTTTATTAGTCGTTTTATTTTACTATATGCATGTTAACTTAGTTGTAGTGGACTACCCTCCTATTGCGGGATATTTTTATATCTCCGCTGGCCATGACTTTTACACTACACGGTTTGAGGCATTTTATTAGGGGCACGATTTATTGACTAGCTATCTCTAAAGTCGTGTGACGGTAGATGATCGTAACTGCTATGACTAGGGTTTTAGAGACTCAAGCAGTTACAAAAACTGGATGAGCCATGGACATGACTTGAACAGTGTGGGAAATATTGGGGGAGGACAGTCGCTAGTGCGTATGGAAAGCCAAACAGGTAAACCACAGTCTTCGGATGGAACTGTGGCGATATATTTGCAGATACCCTCTGACGTTTTGGACGTTACAGTCGGATATAGATGACTGGATGCCAGTTACGTACACATAGCCTAAAATCCCACCCATGTGCATGAAAGTTGTCCTCTAAATTGCACATTAGGCGGTTAGAATCTTCTTTGCATATTTGTGTCTAGAATAGTCCTTTATATATTATTTTATTATTCTGACAGTTCATATTATCATGTTCTTCCTGTATCTTGCTACGTCCGTCTGAGGACCTAGTTTTTCCCCAGGTGTCTGTTCATGTCTTCCGCAGGTATCCTAGCCAAGGCCGTGGTCTTCTCCATTCCTTCGAAGACGATTGCTCTTGGTTCGTCTTGCCATTTTATGGATCGATTCTTGTACAATTTTTTCATTGAGATAGTTGGTAGTGGACTTTGTCTCCGCCCAACGATTGTATCATAAATATTCAAGTTGATTTTTATATTATTATTCTTTTCATTGTGGATGAGATTTAGTTTGTCTTGGATTACTATATTTTATAGCTTATGTATACATACAAGACCCCTGTACTTCGTATGTATACAACTGGCATGTCTACGTTCCTAGTCCTACGTATTTTAGGACTGAGGCGTGACACCTCGGCAGCAACTCCATAATAGGAATCGCAGAGCAACTCCTCCTCAGTAAGTATACCTACAACGTTATCCTGTCAGGACGGGAGCAAGTACTGATTCTAACAAACTAAATATACGAAAACATGAACAAAAGTGTAATAAACTGGACTATTGACGAGGTAATTGACTGACACTAATAGATTTACCGGGAATGTGGAATTTAGAAGTTCATAACCCATTGGTTGACCAAGATCTTATGATTAAGAAGATACTAAGATGACCGAATAAACAAGAACACCGGGTAAGTTTTGATTCTCACAAAACTCGAACTATTTGTGCCTCTTTTCAAAAATCTCACGTACTTGTATCTTGACTATTTTGACTATCTTGACCAACACTGCTGTTACAGCTTAGTTTTGCAAGCTCACTCTGTTCTCGAGCTTGATTCGAGGCATATGTTTAGTGGGGACGCCTGCTAACTTATTGTCTAATCAGAATCAGTGTAGTATGGTCTGATCAACCATGATGCATTTGGTTCGCTCTTCGTTTAATTATACTACATGGATGGAGATATATAGGTATCTAGGATCTCATCCGCGATTGCTTGACAATTCCTTTTGAATTATACGTTCGCCTTTGAAACACGTGATTGTATTCAGTAACATCTTTCTTGAACTCTTTCTTGCTTTTGTCTTTCACTGATTTGGAGAGACAGAAGTTCGTAACTGGTAGAGAGATGCCGCGTATCCTCATGGCTATGATAGTTGTATACACAAGTGTAATTACCATCGCCCAGCCATGAGATTGAGTTACTCGTTCTCCTCTCGATCCCCAGACTACTATTGCGACTTTCGAGCCATCTGAATTTGAGAATGATTAGGGTTTTGCCCTTAGTCAGAACGCCAACCTAGGAGACTAATTATTCTCAAGAAACCCAAACGTCATGAGTCTCTAATCATTTACCGTGACTATGGTAGACAGTCATTTCGAGATTGGTTTCCAACAAGTATTACCCTAGCTATGTAAATTCTATTATGAAAGCCTAACTAGTATGGGAACCCCACAGCCACTAGCTTACCCCATACCATAGCTTAAATACCCTGTCATATTATGACCTACCAGTTGTCAACAATAATATATGATCACTACAACTCTTGTGACAATAGTATGGCAGGTTGACACCAATAGAGATTCACGACTCAGTTGATAGAATTCTCTTTATGCGATGTGCCTTAGAGTTGGTTACCCCGTCAATAACCCTTGTATACTGTGGACGAGTAGGTCATTCTATTTTGTCGACCACGTGTCATGGTATACAACCGTTTTCTATCTATTGAGGAACGGTCCTCGACATGAATTATAGCTACTATATTCCATTATGTCGTGCCTTATTCTTTAATAACAAGAGTCGAGGTACGATAATCGGACTTTGGAACTCTCCTAACCTCATTATTCCTAAGACCATGTCCTAACTTCTAAGGTGGGTAGACGGTAAGCCTTCTATAATTTTGGGATACACATGGATTACCGATTGATTGGAATAATTTTTCCATTGGAATGATAGTTAGTGCCCCATGGACTCCCACTTTCCATCTAGATCATTTTGTGCCCACGACCGTGTCATTAATATTAGGAGCACGAGACCAACTGTTACCTTCCAACAAATTTCATATACAAGATCTAGATGAGTCCACTTTCATCTAGGTATATCATGTCCCACTCAAACCCGTCCCCTTGTACTCTATTTTTGGGGTACGACTTTCAGGTTAAAAGGACCAGTTATAACCCCTACCATAATACCGATATACTTCCCGACTCCAATTAGAGACTCAACCTTGACCTAAACCGTTCGACCCAATATATGGTTGTGATCTGCTCTAAGCCCACTACGCACGTGTCACTAGCATGCCACTTAATTGTGTTTTCTCGTGCTACTTAAACACAAAAGTCACGGAAGTCATATTTTGAGCTTTAGAGATCTAGCTAACCCACCTGTCTAGCAACTAGCTCAATCCCTTGGGTAGAAACCTAATCTAGGATGCGCTAATCTAGTAGGAAGAGTGTCATCATTGGGATTTTGTCCAACTCTTATAGATCGAAATCCAATGTTCATCCAACCAACGACTGATGTCCAAATAGAGAACCCCTTAAGGCCCAGTAGAACACATCCATGCACACCACCATATTTGGACTATAGAATTGAACTATTTTTTTTTTGAAATCAGACCCTATACCTATTATGTAATCTCCACCCCTTAGAATGTGAACCCATTCGTAACCTTTATCCCATCTGTCTGGAAGTCGAGATACGATCTTGTATTGTATTTACGTCCCTTGCTCGTGTGTTTAAATAACCACGGATAAGATCAAAATCTTAATTCCTCCAATTTCGCTCCATTATGGAACCTTGTTTGAATTAGAATTTCGAGAGCAAGACTTTTGTATTGCACGGATTGTAAGCCCCTCTAAGAAAGCGAAAGGTTTTTCGACTTCGTAAGTGACTGGACTAGAGTGGCCCCATCTAGCAAATAAGGCAGTGGTTCATAAACTTCCTTTCTATCTGTAACATTGGATCCTCTCCACTGCCCTTGAAACTTCACAGTTGTTTTCGATTAGTCTGCCTTATCTTCCTGTCCTTCTTACTTTGGAGCGACGAATGGTCGTGCTTATTAAAATCTACCAACATTTCTTAGCTACTTGAGTAAATTGTTGCTGTTAAATTTTGGATTACTTGATAGATAGGAGAAGATTATAGAGGCCAAAAGCAGTAGATATCCATTTTAGCAAGTAGTTGGAAGATTAAAAAGTTTTAGGGACATACCATTGAGGGAGTAGTGTGACCAAAGGTGGGTAGAAGTCCTCGATGATTCGTAGTTACGAAATGGCAAGGAGGAAGATATAAATACTTTTGAGAAATTAAAAATTCGAGGATATTGTGGTAATAGTGGATTTATTTATTTTATTATTTATTTATGTTTGAATTTTTGGCATGTTTACGAGCTAGAATTTCGAGGACGAAATTATTTTTAAGGTGGGTAGATTTGTAGCTCCCCTCCCCCAAAATTTTGAAATATTATTTTTATTATTATTTAAATAGTGTTTTCGGGTAATTGTACGAAGTTCTAGACCCAATATATAAAGATGGGGTATAAGATGTTCACCAAGAACTCCTAGGGGACATTTTGGTCGATTATTATTATTATTATCATTATTTTTATTATTATATTACTCTTATTATTATTATTGTTATTATTATATTATCCTTATTGTACACGTGTAGGTGCATATATAGGAATATCGAATTACTATCTGAAATAGAAATTTAGGAAATAGAAATACTCTCATTATATTATTAGTAGTATATATTTATGGGTGTATAGATATAGTTATATATTTATGGAGAAAACCTTAGGTAATTGATTTGTAATTCTTTATAGATCTTATTCTTTCTTTCATTTACTCTTAAATATGCAGTTCTCAAATAACTTGACTTATTTTATTGACCTTCGTAACAAATTATATAATACTTTTGATCCGAGTTTTCTTTTGGCAAAAAAGAGAAAGTCTTATACTCAAATTTTGGATCGTTTAAGTGTATGATCCCCATCATATCTCCCAGTTGATGTAGGATTTTAGTATGTAATCCAACAGGTTCTAGGCTTCTAGCAATTCTCTGAAATGCAGACACTAGGAAATAATGAGAAATATCTCTAATACTTGAAAGTTGGCTATCCTCAAGTCATTAAATGAGAATGAACAGCAGTAACAAAACCGGGCCCGACCACAGGCCTAAGACCCCCAAACTTCCAAAACTTTCCCCTAGCTCGTACACAGCCCAAGAGCCCCCAGTTCACGAACCCAACAGGGACCAAGCGAACCCAGCACCCGCGCCAAGGGTTTCCAGCCGAGCAAACCGCTCGGATTTTACTATATGTATACGCGAGATTGAGAGGGAAAGATTAAATCACTCAAACCCTAAAACTCCAGTCCGCCACCCACCACGCGCGCGCCACCCTGGGCTGCCGCCGGTCGCCGGCAGACGCGCGGTCGAGCGCTGGAAACACGCACACATGCGTGGATTATGACAGCAGCAAATAATAATCAGGAGGGGAACTTCGCAGCGACGGTTCGCAACGATCGCTCGATCGTTTCTCGAGCCGCTTCCTTGGGTATGTTCCCAACTTATATTAGATTATTTCCATTTAAATAGATTGAATTTAAATGCTTTAGGCTGGCCGATAGATCGACACGAAGTTGATCGAATTTCTGATCGCAAAATAGGACATTAAAGTAGTTGATGTACCCCTGTTCATGAACGAATCCTCGTTAACCCAATGCCCTTTTTGAAAATCCATCTAAACAGACCTGTAGACAACCTATACGGGATCAAACTCCTTTTTGTAGAATTAGTTTTGATGTATTATACTGGAAATTATTTATGGATAAAAATCAAGAAAAACCTGTTTTAAAAATATTGAAAACCATCCACACGACGTGCGTTCCGCCATTCCGGGCGACGTGGTCGCGAACCGAAAGCACCGAAAGTTACGTATCGAGTTCGTGGTCGTGTGGGCTTTGACGGAATTCAAATTGGTCGCGTGTGCGCGACGAATTTGATGCGTATCCGTCGAAATTCACCGTACCGTGCACTTTACAAAATTTCCAATTACTTTGTGCACGCTCGTCAGATCGAGACGAAACTTACGCCAACAGGACCGTATCATTTTTCTGGTCCCGCATGCCAAGTTTGGTCCAATTCTGAGACAGTTGAATCCGACGTCGTTTTGCGGGCCCCACGGTTCCACTCAACGGGCGATTTTGTGCACGGCCCGCCGGAATCCAACTCTGGACATACGGTTGGGTTCGTATCGAAAAACTGGATCCATAGACATGTATTTTGATGACTTTAGAGACCGTTGACCCTGGCACGCTTTTCGGTGCAAAGCGGGTCCAACGGCGGACATCGTTTTTGTCCGAAATTACCGTTTTGCTCCTGTGTCCAGAATTGGACGTAAGGACAGGCAATCCTAGCTAATTGGACTATTCTGAGATCATTGATATTGTTTATTTCAGCTTCCGGGAACTGTTGTACGGGTTTTGACTATAGTGGCACATTGAGTAGTTCAGTTTGTTGGTTTCACCAGCAAAGGACCACAAGCGAGTACAGTTTATTGTTTGCATTTCAATATTGATCTTTACTATATTTCATTGATTAGTCATTAGTTATGTGATTATTTTCTATTATAAATTGTTGAGTCGGGAATGAGAAGTACCAAGGATGTGTGATCTGACCTTAGACCGTGTAGACCGTGTTGCATTTATTTCTTGTAGACCGTGTAGACAGTGATTTACTTATTTCCTGTAGACAGTGATTTATTTATTGCAAAGTAGACAGTGTAGACCGTGATTATTACTGTATTTAAACTGTGTAGATCATGATTATTACTTTGTAGACAGTGTTTTTTTACTGCAATATTTTCTGTAGACCGTGTAACTGTAGACCGTGTAACTTTAGACCGTGTAACTGTAGACCGTGTAACTTTAGACTGTGTAGACCGTGTCGCATAATTGTCCCGAGACCGATCACATATCAAAGGTACTTCTAGCAGTTGGGGAAAGTCTGTTGTGTCTATTTATTTACTATTGGTTTTCTGTATTTTCTGTTTATTTTCAAAACTCATAATTGATGTCTAACCTTTGTTTTATAGTCATTTCCTTTATTTGAAATTGCATTCAGTGGATTGTGCTCGTTCCATTCCTGACTGGAAACCAACATTTTCAGGTTAGCCGTGGATTCACTTAGCTTGGGGAGTGACGGGAATACTTGCAGACAAAGGCCTAGAGACTAGCTAGATAGTTGAGTTGTAGTCATTCATTTATTTGTACAAGTTTATATTTTTCTACAAATGTAAAACTTGTGATCATTGTAAGTTAAATTAATTATGTGAATGAGCATTATTTGTGATTTTGATCTTCATGGCCGTGACAGCGTTCTACCGCCGACACAGCGGCGTAGGCTGGCTTGGACACGTCTCGTATCCGTAAAAAAAAAACGGGTGCGGGTCGTGACAGGTATTGTGGAGTGCAACACCTAACAGTGTGCTTAGAACTTGTTTCATAGAGTGCCCCACATGACAGTGGGTTGGAAATGTGTCCTACTCGATGGCAGGCTACAAGTCCCTCAGGTGTGACCGGGATAACGAGATCGCCTGTAACTAGAAACATCTCCCTATATGAACTACTTGATCAATCTAGTCATTATCCTAGTCCGATTCAGTATGAATCCCTGACCGTGGGAAATCAAGGATTCATGTCCTAGACATGATGCAAGACGGGACATATAACTTGTATAGAGACAATCAAGAGAAATCACCCACGGTGTCAATACGAGAGTTACATATTACTTGTCAAGATTACTTGTCAGGAGTGTGCCACCCTGGGCCACTATTAAGCTGGTACATGCCATGTTTACTTGTTACTTGTCAAGTGTGCACCACGACGGTCCACTATCGAGGATGATCACCTCATGTTCATGTTATCAAGTCATACCATGCTCAAGGCCATCATGCTCCATATTAACAAGTTATCAAGTGGGGTCGTCACAAGTTAGGCCAAGTACAGGACACATGTGAGATCACAAGCATATACACAAGAACTAGGAGAAATATGCATGGGAGTTGTCATAACACATCAATTCTCAATATTCAAGAAAGTACGCGGAAATGTTCAGGCGTAAAATTAGAACACAAGAGCTCCCTCATGACAATAGGAGAAGAATTCTTGTAAAAGAGTTTACGCGAAAAATATCTCACAATACTCCGCGTGATACGCAGGGTTGGCCCGGCGTAAAATCGGAATATAACATCGTTGGCGTAAAACTGAACATAACTTCCTTATGAATCATTATCATTGGTAAAAAGACGTCTATGTTATGCACATAGTTGGAGAGTCATTTATCACAAGGTCTAGTTCATATAAAGTCATAGCTCAACGCATGAAAACACAAGATCCAATGGTATTCCCCAAAATCCAAGGTTCAACACATCTCAGAAAAATAGGCATAACTTTCACATACGAACTCTAAAGGAGGTGCTCCAAAGATATTCGAAAAGGCAAGACAAAGATCTAAAACTTTCATGTTTTAAGTTTTTCGAAATTATGGCTAGAAAATAGCTAAACTTGGAAAAAACAGTCATTCTTTGCATTTTTTACGCCAAAAATTCAATTCTGTGTAAAATACGCAAAAGAGAAGGGTTCCAGCGTAAAAATTACATTCATGATACAATTCTGCATAAAATATGCATGGACAAGGTTTCCTGCGTAAAATTTACATTCAGGATACAATCCTGCGTAAAATACGCATGAACATGGTTCTCTGCGTAAAATTTACATTCAGGATACAATCCTGCATAAAATACGCATGAACAGGGTTCCCTGCATAAAATTTACATATACGCCAGCACTACATTCTTCAGCCGACATGAAAATTCAGAAAACTTGTTTTGGCCATAAAAACTTCATTTTAATCGAAATAAGGTGAATCAAAAATTAAATTCATACGAAATTTCGTGCTCTTGCTCATGGAACTATTACTTTTTGAAAATAACAAGTTTTAGTAGATCAAAACCAAGAAAACTCCATGAACTCATGAAACCCCCAAAGTTACAATGTAGATCTAGAAGAATCTATCCATAAAAATAAAAAACTCCAAGTTCTAAAGAGGCTTATAATTATGTAGAGAAGAGAATGGAACAATAAAACTTGAGATTCATCATGAAGAAATTTGCACTTACATAGGGCTCTTGGGTGTAGGTGGAGAGGAGTAAATGAAGAAGAAGAAGAAATAATGAAGAGAGAGAAAGGGTTGGTGAGTTATAAATGATGGTTTATCATGATGAACCAAGGAGGGTCTAACCAAGTTAAACCAAAATAAACCAAACCAAGCCAATACATGCTATGATGAATCTAAACAAGATTAAACCAAGATTAGCTAGCAAATGACAAGTCATGGTACGGATCAGAATCCCGTACACGTATACTGGAAATACGTATAACGAAAAACGAAGATGAAAATAGTCGCATGACTACCAGGTCAGGAGTAATAATAACACAATACAGTACCTCAATAGCAAGTCAAAATACTATACATCATTCTTCAGTATCGAGCGAGTCTATAGCAATACTCTACCTACCGTTCCTCAGTAGCGAGCGAGTTTATGATAGATAGGGAGGTAGTCAACGTCCAATCGTGTTCTCTCCACCTAATGTCTATATAATACAACTCATAGATGCTAAGTCTTCTAGCAAGCAACTCTATTAGCAGTTATTTCCTAACGTACGTTCTTATGTACCGGTGGTCAGCCGACTACGCAAGTCAGAGACCTATATGCGAATCATGACTCGTGTATCACATGTGTCAAGGCCAATGAATGCATCACAATACAGGGCAGTCTCCTAATTCTAAGTCGATGCATAAAATAACAAAAGTAATGTGAACATGACTAAATAGTTATCTGCATAAACTAAGTAAATGCAGTAAAATGACAATAAGTAAAGAATAAATAA